>OZ010786.1:562479273-563679273 GCA_963932465.1 Maratus speciosus | reverse complement strand
CGTAGCACTTTTTTTGCAGAGCTGAAAATGCGCTTTGCAAAATTATTGATATCTCTTAGAGATATCCGATAGATTTCCGGTGGCCTTACTTCTATTCTTCAACAGTGGGACGTTTTTCTAAACGAATCATTTAATTAAATTTAAAAAATCAAAAAACCCGACTACGTGAAAAGCGGAATAATTAATTATTCCTCATCAATGTGCAACTATTTTTTGTATTATTTACCCATTTTTTTATTTACTTGTATTGATGACTCTTAAGTTGTGTTTAATTGTTAGTTCCTATCTATAAACACTGTTTTGTTAAGGCCTATAGATGTCTATGAAGGTTAGAGTTGCAGTAAAGCTAGAGATCCTACCTACACAACTTCCAGGTTGTGTAATATTTAAACGGAGCTTCTGAGTGTAAAATAGTCAATGAAACATCATCTTCATTTTGAAAGACAATGATATGCCACTCGATATAGTGCGTAAAAAAATTTTTTCGTCTCTACCGCCATTTTGAATTTATAAAAATAAAGCTTAACCTATAACCATCGGACGGTTAAAACGAATCGATAGAGACCTCATTCATTAAAATCCATCCAGCCGTTGGGATGTTTCGCGGGTATAAAAAAATCACATAACCAGATACGCGTGAAACACATAACCCTTCTTGGCAGTCGGGTAATAAAGACAGGCTGCGTTCGAAATGAACTGAATTTATGTCATCTGCGAATGTAGCTATAACAAAAGGTGGTAATAAAAAAAATTGACATTGTTGCTATCTCTGAATGGAGAAAGACGCTTTGCTTGAATTACCATAAGAAATGATCGTCCGATCTTTCAAAAATTGTTGCATAAATAATGCGATGGATGGAACCGAGATGATCGTATTTTTGAAGAAGATGGTTATGATGATGAACTAGATACTGACGATATTCATCCTGATGTACCAAGGAAAGCAATTTTAAGGAGTTGCTTGAAGATTCTAACAATGACTTGTGTAGTAAATGATGATTGGTGACATTTTCATTATAAAAGAATGGTGTATTAAAGTATTTTTAGAAATTTTTAAGCATTTTTTATGTTTTTTATATTTACTATCCTTTTTTATTTTAGAATATCAAATTTGGAAATTTTTTTAGACTCGTGTATTAGCCGACTCCCTCACTTTTGAGGCAAAAAAATGTCCAAAAGTTCTCGGCTTATAGACGGAAATATACGGTACTAAATGAAATCTCGCAGTCAATTATTCTCAGAAAAGAAATTTTTTAACCCGAAAATTAAAAAAAAAAAAAAAAAAAAAAAAAAATGAAATGAAAATTTTAGAAAAGTATGTTTTACAAACTGTTATTTGTATGTGTTCTATATATTATGTATTCTACTATTTGTTCGTGCCCAAATTATTTAAGAGGGGAGGGGGGGATTATTGACGACTACAATTTCTTTCTGGCCACCAGATTTTCCAAAATGTGTAGAGCCCTGAGCATAACAGTTCATAAGGTTTGTTTTCATAGCTGTTTATATCATTTGGCAACAAATCTAACGTTCTGAAGCCCGAATTGCGCCAAGCTTTTAAAAAATCGCAAAAGCCCTTATAAAGGAAAAGTACCAAACTTTTGTTTTTCTTGATGTGCATCATTACTCTAGAAAGTTTGTTCGAATAGTTTAGAAACACGCTGTGTAATTAAGAGAATTGGAAAAAAAAACTTACCGAAATATTTGATACCAAACTTTTAAGTAATTTAAATGAAAGTGGTGAAAATTAAAACGAAAAGAAATGCATTTTGAAAGAAACATATTCTTTGAGCAAAACTTTAATCAGCTGAAAGGCTCTTTTTGAATTTCACAAGCACGTTTTCCAGAAGTATTTTTCAGACTATTAAAAAATTCAGTTTCAAAAGAGAGGGGGGCTCTCATCCGTGTTTACAAAAACTTTATAAAAATGCCCAAGGTGTGAACAGAAGAGAAATTTTTAACACAAAATTCTTTTGCATTTTGTCTGCCATGAATTTTAATTGCTATGAACTTTTCCTTCTGTTTAAAGAAGGTGTCTCATTTAAATGTATAATTTTTTCCATGTTTTTACTTAGTTCTTTATTAAAATGAGTGTAAAACTTTAAGACTAATTATTGCTTCATTAAAATGAGTGTATAACTTTAAGACTAATTATTGCACGATATCCTTATTGCTGTTTATTCATTGGAAAATTTTTGATATCAATTAAATTTTATTATTAAGACGATAAATGACAATTTAAATATAAATGAATGCGACTTCTTATGTTGCTTATAATCTGATGGCCGATGTATATCAAAAATATCTTCAAAATATTTTTCTTATGATACATGTATGTCCTTGTTTCATTAAACGTAACTAAATCAGAGTGTTCATGCCACTCTGCTTCCCTGAACGCTTCATGCCCCATTAATATAATAATCGTAACGCCCCAGAATTCGGTATCTTAAAATTTGTGTCTAAAATAATTTAAATATTAATTTAGTGATAACAGCAATAAAATTAGTTTAACCGTTAATTATTATGATGATGATCTATGATGTATATCAAAAAACTCTTCATAATATTTTTTAATGATACTTGTACGTCTTTATTTCATTATACGGAACTAAATCAGAGTGTTTATGCAACTTTGTTCTCCAGAACCATTTGTTGTTTCATTAACTTAATAATCGTAACCCTCCAAAATTCGATATCTTAAAATCTCTATCTAAAATAATTTATATTTTGTGCTAATGGTGTTAAAAATTAGTTCAAATATTAATTATTCTCATAAATATTTCATTTTGTTTAGAAAGAATTTGGATCCTTTAAAGGGCCCTTCACAAAATTGTTCACCCTAAACAGGAACCTTCGCAAAATTAGTCACCTTAAAACAGGAGCCTTCACAACATTTTTTACCTAAACAGGACCTTACACAAACTTTTTCACCTTTAAAGGGAACCCTTCGCAAAAATTTTCATCATGAAACGGGACCTTTCACAAAAATTTTCATCTTGAAACAGGACTTTTCACAAAACTCTTTGTTTTAAAAAAAATACCCTTTGGAAAACTTTTTATTTTTAAAAATGGATTCTTCAGCAATTTAATCCTCTTAAAATCGGATATCTCACAAAACATCTGCAAAGACCTAAGAAACTATCATCAAGCTAAGTATATCATATAAATATGTATACGCATAAATTTAGGTACTTCTTTGCTATAGGGACCTTTGCGCGCGAGAAAAGAAAACTACAAGGTTGAATTTCGCGAGAAAAGAAAAAATTTTCAAAAGCACTCTCTGGCAACCTCTATTTATATTTCAAAGACGTCATGAGATTGTTATATCTTTATGAAATAACTCTTGACGTATCAAATGAAAAAAACAACTTTTTTTATAGTTACACCATTTAATACAAACCTGCATAAGCAATTTGTTTAATTTATATACGAATAAGCTATATAATAATGTTACACAAAAAATATAACATAAATAAACCATATAAAATCTTAATTTTTTTTTCATTGATCGCTCTTTCATTTTCGTTATTGTTTATAATATTTTGCGCGAAATCGCGCTTTCTGAGGGCTGAATTATACTAAGGCCCCTATTGCAAAGAAGTGCCTAAATTTATATATCTAAATGTAATGCTTCTGTATATAAGGTGTGTCCCATCGAAATAAAGCCACCGTGATTGCGTGCTATAATTGGGCACGAAACAAACCAATAAGAAAGAAACAAATATATTAAGAAAGCCTATATACAAATACATATTTACAAGGAGTAACTCACTTCCTGCCTTACCTGGGCAGGAAAAAAAATGAAATTGTAAAAAAAGAAGCGGAAAAAGTGTCCCGCCGAAATAAAGCCATTACTGTTAATAGACAATATGTCCGCCATGGTTATATATGACTTGCAATATATGATGTGGCATACCATTTACCAATCCTTGGAGGACAGTAGCATCAATATCTTCCCACACTTCAATGATGATGACCTTCACTTTTGCCACAGACTGAAACTGTCTGTGGCATATTCATATACAGCCATTGGCATATACAGCCCTACTGAGGATACCTCGCACATTTTTTTGGGGATTGCAATCATGAAAAAGGGCAGGCCATTCCATGACATGCACCCGATTATTCAAAAACCATTTTCAGAAGGATTTTCAACGTGAGCGGAGGTATTGTCCTGCTGGAAAATCCAACTTAGTCCACCAATTCTATTTGCAAATGGCAGTAAATGGTTTTCTAGCATTTCTTAGTAAGCGGTAGCCTTCACGAGGCCTGAGAGAAAAGCCAGGTTATGTTTACCTTCATAGGCGAGGCCTCCCCACACCATTAATAAGCCTCCACCTTGCTGCCTTTTGGAGAAAATTTCCTCTTCTTTCCTCATGTCATACCAATAGAAAGCAAGTCTGTCTAGCTCATCCAAATTACATTTTTTCTCATCTGAGACTATAACACGATGCCACTTGTCCTTCCAGGTTTGATGATATTTGGCCCAATCGACTCTCCTTTGCATGTAGATAGCCTTCAACATGAACGAGTGTTTTCTTTTCTTATACCGCAAGATGCTTGTACGTTTTTCAATTCGTGACAGGGTTGATTTTGTCACAGGGATTTTATTCTCTTTGGACAACTGTTTTAGGGAAATACCACCTCGTGCAAGACGAAGCAAAACTTCTCTTTCTTGCCTGGAAGTCATTTTTCTGCATGTACACCTCGTTTTTTCATACCCTTATGCATTGCCCTGATTTACAAAATTGTCTATTTTGGTTTTAGAATGATAGATTTGCTTAGATATTGGTCTATATGAAAGACCTTGCTCCTTAAAAGCTGTTATTTGTCCTATCTCGAACTTTGATAGCTGGGTTTTCTTTCCCATTGCAATACTGTACGAGTAATAGATAGTACAACCTTCTAAAGCCTGCACAAAGTTCGACTGGCACAGAACAAGTATTAGACAACTTCCTGACGTCATAAACATGTTGAACTGCAGCAGCTCGAATGTCGATAGTTACCAATAAATACTAATACTGGCAGTGGCTTTATTTCGGCGGGACACTTTTTCCCCTCTTTTTATACACATTCATCTTTTTCTCCTTCCCTGGTGGGGCAGGGAGTGAGTTATTCCTTGTAAATATGTATTTGTATATTGACTTTCTTAACATATTTGTTTCGTTCTAATTTGTTTTGTTTCATGTCCAGTTACGGCACAGGATTACGGTGGCTTTATTTCGTTGGGACACACCTTATTTGTTAGTTAAGGGATCTCAGGACTCTTAAAACTGGAAATAATGAGAAAAAACAGAACATTTTGAACATTTAATATCTTATTAGGTTGAGCAAAAAGTTCTGGGAAATTTTTAATATAATAGTTACCAGAATTTGTATCGTATATAGAAGAACTAGTGGTACAGTCTAGACGTGGCTCCATCCCATTATGGCTTCTTTTGATCCATTCAACACTTTGTCAAGGGCCATCGATTTGAATCCGTTAATGAAGCTGGAGAAGCATGTGAAGAGTTTGTAGATTCCAAGAAGCCGTCATGGTACTTCCATCAAATCCGGAATCTGACGGAAAGTCGTGGACTATGATGGTCTCTACTTTGAAAAATAGTCCTTGTTGCTTTTGCTGTTAATTTGCGCAGAACAAAGCAACTATCAAGAATTTCCCAGTACTTTTTGCTCAACCTAGTAAAATGCATGCGATTTTTAAAAAAAAATTTTAGAGGTATAAAAGATATATAAGTATGTATATTTAAAAAATTATAAGATGCAAAATAAATATTCATAGGGGGCTTCAAACTATCAGACATTTACCGAGCAGAAGATTGGTATGACAGCTTACGCGCAGGTTAACAAAATTAATTTTGCAACTAGAATGAAATTTTTTGTGCCCAATTATACTGTATATAGTAGTAATTACTCTGAACCTTTCTAAATATTTTTAATTCACATTTGTGTTTAGTTAACACAAAATTTAAAATTTTTCAACAGTATAATCCCATAAGAAAATATTTTCTTTAACAAAAAAAGACAATTTTAGGTTCAGTTTATACAGATAAACATGAAACATATATTTTGAAAATTTCATGAAAACAGATTTAGACGTTTTTGAGATATCCTGCGTGTTATCCTACAAACGTCATTTTGAGAAAAATGACTTCAAAGTTTCGAAAAAGCCGCTTCAGCTATTGAGCGAGTATAATTCTAAAAGTCATAACTTCTGTTATAATGAGAATATCAAAGAAACAGCTATATGAAAATGTTCAGAAAAGGTAGGCGTCTAACATATAAGAAAAATTTAATTTTGGAAGATTTTGAAGCTTTAAGAGTCTTGGGACCCCTTAAAACAGAACCTTGTTAAAATCCAATTGTCTAAACGCTGACTTAAATATAACTCTAATTTCAGATTCACAAAATTTTGATTAGACTGTTCACAAAATTAAAAAAAAAACGCCCACAATTTTCACAAAAACAGGACGCTGTGAGAAAAGTCCAGACAGTCCTCTGAATCTGTTTCATCATTCTTATATCCCATGTAGTAATAAATAATATCTATAATTATCTTTGCAGAGCTCCCTTTCAAAACTATTATCTTTTGCGATAAAACTAAAGTCAAACAAATCGATCTAAAAAGTAAATCCTTGATCCAACACTGTACCAAATGGATAGTCTGCAAATTCTTCCTGTCGCGTTAGTAACCCATTCTCCTATTTTTTTTTTTTTTATTGTTTGATGTTCCGTAACAGTTTACCCGACAGTTGCAATTACGCAACACGTGACTTAATACACCCACCACACAGGTAATTAAAAAAAAGGAAAAGAAAAACTCCTCTGATATCTCTGGTTGTTCACTTCAGAAAACTGTATCATTTTCATATAACAATGCTACAACATGACATAATTTCTTTAACTTATTTACTATTTAAACGAAGATTTTAAGAATATGTTATGTGATAGAATTCAATGTAGTTTTATACGTAGTGCAGTAGATTAATGACTAGCAAAGCAGGAAATTACTTATGATATTAATTTTTAAGTTTTGATTTCTCCATTAATGGTGTCTTTCTCTCTCTTTTTTTTTACAATGTTTCAGAGTTGTGGAGGAAAAGTATGCAACCTCTTAAATGTAAGTAATTTTTTATTAAGTATATATATTTAATTGATAATAAAAAATGTCTCTTTTTTTTCATAGCTGCCGAACTTTTTCATTTTTGAGTACCAATATTTCCTATTAGTAGTAAAATTCGTCTTTTTTAATCGCAAATTTCTGTTATTGTATAAGACAAATATTTCTATTTGGAAATAGTGGTACTCATAAACAGGAAAGTTTGATAGCTATGTTACGAAGAAGTATTGTAAAAATGAAATAATATAATTTGGTGCTAAATATTTTCGTTCTGCACATAATCATATCGCACGTATTCATAAAGGGCACATATTTTTGCACATACTCATAAAATAACACTACTATTTTTTTTTTTTTTTTTTTTTTTTTTTTTTTTTTTTTTTTTTGTGAGGTGTTAAAACGAGGGAATCGCAAATATAGACATCATAAGCACGTTTAAAAGTAACGTAAAAAATGCCCAAATTTGGGAAGTTTTATCAATTTAAGCTTTTGGCGTAATACAAGCCTATTAACTGCATACATTTTGTCAATTGCTTTTAATGTGTTTAATATGGCTAGTGTAGAAAGAAGAAAATTATTTTTGACCCTCTACATTTTTTTAGTTAATTCTTGTCTATTTAATATATATACATATATATATATATATATATATATATATATATATAATATATTTATATAATATAACATTATATATATATATATATATATCATTTCATGTTTGAAAATGTTTTTCTTTTTCCTTTTCTTTTTTTCCCCCTCTCTTTCTTAAAATAACATAATAATAATAAAATTAATTTTTTGTTTCTGTCAGTTTAATAAAAAATGTGCTCAAATTAAATTATTTAAAATACATTGTTTTTTGTTATTTAAAAAATCAAAATGCTTTTTTTAAACTTCATTTTTAAATAAATTGTAAAAATATCATAAAAGCAAAAGAGGTGGTTTTAAAAGTCATTTTTCTTCATACTTGCCCTTGCAACCACTAATAAATGACTCCAGGAAATATTGTCAGAAAACTGTATATTTTTAAGTAGTGGTCTTATAATACGGCATAATTCCTTTCATAATGTGAAACCCCTCTAAAGCGGCCACTATGCGTTGTATGTGAAAATGTTCGTTAAGAGGGATGCTCGCTTTATAGCTTAATGCAATGGCTTAATTTTGAAGCGAAATATGAGATTTTGAATAAATAATCTTTGTATACATTATTTACATTTTATTTACGAAATCGTCAATATTTTTTTTTTTTTTTTTTTTTTTTTTTTTTTGTACTTAGGTCTTTACAACACTTGTTACTAAGGCCTCTTTTAAATTATAAAATATATTTTGAAATTTTTCACTGTCAGAACATTTAAGATTAAAATTCAAAATTAGTTTTTCCACTCTTTTAAAAATATTTTTGTTTGACATTTTAAGAAATTCAGCTTCATTATTGTGTTTTTCATCGTTCTTTGTGACAGATTCACCTTATCTCAGGTCTTACTGGAATTTCTGAGAAAAAGTAGAGATACATACACGGAAAATGATGTACGGATGCTTGTCATTAACAGGGGTTGCTGTGGTCGCTTAATAGGGGTGGTCTTTAAGAGGAGTTTCATTGTATTACTAATTATATCAAAAGGAAACATTTAAGAATAAGTTGTATCTCAGAACTAGTTTATTGTGAGTAGAAACAGGGCTGGATAGCGTGTTTCTTTTTCCTACTAGCTGCCCTTGGCGACCAGTTTGGTCTCCCTCAAATGTATGCTAAGCATTGTATTACGGTACTTTTATACATAATTTAATTTACTTGCACAATCCTTCGCCAAATCCGAATATTCTGATACAGATCATGAACTCGGCATTTTTATCTTAATTTTTATTTTATGGGCGCAAATGATAAATCGCCAAACATTGTTCCCGTCGTATTTTTTCGTATTTCATTAATTTTATTTTAAATATAGAACTTTCACTCATTTCATTTAAAATGCATAAATTTAATTTAAAACTGAAACATTTAAAATTTATGACTCTCAATTATTGCTTTAAAAAAAGGAAAAGAAAAAAGGAAAAAAAAGTAATAAATAATACCATAAACCATGACATTTAATTTCAACATCAAAGCTTGTGTTTAATTTACCACGCGAAAAATTGTTTATGACAGTCGCATGAAATTTACTATTATAATACTCATGACCATGATGGCGATGGAACAATATTTAGCGATTTATCACCTGCGCCCGGCTAATATTAAATTACCAAATTGGACGCCTGGCATACAAAAAGCAAAGCGGTCAACCCGGGATTGTTGATGACAGTCACATGACTTAGGCTTTTATTATATAGATTGTTTAAAGTGTTTTTAAGAGTTCTTGTATTTTACCAATTCTGCCCCAGTTCTTATATTAAAGAAAATTCATTTAATTTTAGAAAATACAAATATGTAAAAATTTCAAAAATGTAGAACAAATTTTGCAAATAGTCCCTTTCTTAGTGTACTGAGTATAATACTGTATTATACTCAGAAGCTTTGACTTGAAATTGTAAACGAGTTTAAAATATAAAAAATATGAAAACATTCAAAAATGCTTCACTAAAATACGTGTGACAAATATACAAATGGTTCTCAAATTAAAAACACTAGATGTTAAAAGTATATATAAAAAAGGCATTCCAAATACTTTCGGCTAATCCTAAGACATTGTCAAGGAGATAAACTGATGGAGAAAAACTCGGCGTTAACTGATGTGCAAGGGAGAAACCATTAATTATGAAAGGAGGGGAAGGTAAAGAAAACTCAATCACTCGGGAGACCAAACTCTCCTGTGATATGAAGTAAATTAAACCAAATACGCGGAATTTAGTATGGTAACATGTCATTACAACAATTGCCTGCTTGCATTAAAATTTCTAAAGACTCTAGAAGTATACAACTATTGTAATCAGAAGCCCGCATAATGATTCTCACCCTATTGCAAAGGAACTAAAGATATTGGCATCCTTTTTAATCTGTAACAGTTAATTCTCCAGGGCTGCACAAAATAATTCACGTACCACTCTTCTTATTAGCGGAAATTGCTGGAGGGGAATTTTCAACTGTGTATATATTTCCTAACTGAACTAATTTTTTCCATGCATATAGTTTATAGATACTATTCTATATGTCATATGCAGGGCTGGTTAAAGAATTCGAATAATTTTCCGGCTGTAGATGGAATTTGTTGAAATTGAATTTTCAAAAGTGTTATGCGTTTTAAAATGGTTCAGTTAAACATCATATTTCAACTTATTAAACGGCTTACTAACTCATTAAACTTATTAAAAAACTTATACTAAAACTTACTCGAGCTAAATTTATTAAAGTTTTGTTCCAGTACTGTAGATGTATTGGAAAGTGCTTCATAATCTGTGCTTGGCGCATGATTTTTTTCTTTCTTGTTTGTGTTTAACGGGGCATAGGACAAACCTAAAAAAAAATCAGTTTTCGTTTTTTGTTTTATTCTAATTTCTCAAAAATATGAAAAAAAAAAAAAAAAAAAAAAACCATTCAAAAATCTGCGTTATATCATGAGTTATAATCACTTATAGGCGATGAGTATAATAGAAGATCCGCAGGTATTGAAACTTTAAAACGCTTTTTCTCAGATTAGTAGATTTGAAGTTCGTGCGAACTATTACTTTCAAATTATGTAAGCTACAGCTTTAAAAAGGTAACCAAGTATGCGTTTCTTTATAGTATACATGCTAAAAATAAAAAAAATCATATATTTTGGTTATTCTTTTGCGCTTGAAAAACTTGAAAAACTTTTTGAATTTTTTGATTTTTTTTTTTATTATTATTTTGCGCTAAAATTAAATTTAAAACAAAAAATGTTGCGTAATTTTAGTTTTAATTTAGAAGCAGATTTTTTACGATTCTATTTTGTTCGACGATTATTTTCCATAAGCATAATTTCGAGTTTTATTATGCGTACAGCTCTTAATGATTGTAATTCACGCATTAGTGAGATGAATTTTTAAATTTAAAATTAAAATATTAATTTTGTATATATAGTATAACTTCAAAAGTCCGGCATCATCGGAACCGAGACTACACCGGATTTTTGAAGGAATATCAAATGCAGTAACTATGAATGTCAAAAGTAGTACTATATTCCTAATGGTGCCTTTAGCAATAATGTAATTCACTATTAAGTGATAATTATGTGAGAAAAAGAGAGAAAAAAAAAACTTGTTACAAAAAAAGTATGATATTTTTTATGTTACAGAAAAAAAAATCCAATAAAGAGTGAAATTATTTCTTCTCATATAATTTCGGAAACATCGGTGTAAAATTTGTTTGCTTCAATTTTTTTTGGCCATTCTTTAACAAGTTCTTTTTTTTTTTTTTTTTTTTTTTTTTTTTTTTTTTTTTTAAATACAAATGAAGAATGTCTATTTCGGAAATACAGTCTTGTTTCTCTAAAGCATATATTAATACTCCAGTCAAATTTATGAATTTTTTTAGTGACACTTTTTTTTCTGCCGGTTTTTCATCCTCGTCTTCTGACCTTCTACTAGCTTTATCGGTGATTTAATTTAGCACAGCGTCAGCGATTTCGCGGTCCGTTAAATTGTTTGTTGTTGATGCATTTTCGTCAATGCTTAGCCAATCTTCTGTATCCCTTTTTTCGACACTTAATGCTTTTTCAGATTTTGCGTGTTCAATCAGCTCGTAAATTGCAGCCTTTTCACGGCAAATTTGAAAGCCTGAAAATTCTTTCTCATCACTAATGTCGCCGTTGCCGAAAATTCGTTCCCGCCATATATTGTGCCATGCATTCGCCAAAGTTGTCCCCAAAGTTGTTCCCGTTGCTAAGCAACAGTGCAGCTCTCAGAAAAAAAAATTCAGAAAATAATCGCCTCTGACCAATGTAAAAAAATGTCAAATATTCTTTTTTTGGCTTTTTAGTTCCAATCTTGAAGTTTTTAATTCATAAAGAATTGCCATTTTTCTTCCCCCATAACTTGAAAGTGTAAAAGGAAAAGGAAGGAAAAAGTTGGTTTTGAACCCTGATTTTTGAAGTTGCGGATTTTTGAAGTCACACTGTACAACATTTATTTTTCTGGATAACATAGTTAAGATACTTGAGGCTAAAAGCTGAAAAAAAAATTTTAATTCCATATTATTTGTGTTTAGGTATTTTGAAAAAGGCAATGCTTTTGATCGTTAAGACAAAGTGAAAGATCTTGTGCCCCCTTAAAATGGCAAGATAATTAATTATTAATCGATATGTTTATAAGGCGAGCTAACAATATAAGCAAATTGATCAATGTATAAAATTGCTGTTTCACTTGTTTACACACTCAATTAAAAACTTAGATGAAATGTATTTCGTTTGGTTACAATTTTTATTATTATTTAGAAATACTGTAAAAAAAATCTTTAATTGATACATGAATTTTACTTTGATGCCATTTTTCAGTAATAACATAAGACTAAATAAATATTACAACTGCCAGAATGATTTTATTTATGAACTTTTGCAAATTTTAACAAGGTACATGTTTTAAATAGCAAATATGAAAACAAAGAAAAATAATTCAAATAAATGAACGGTATTTAAAGAATGTTTAACTTTATAATTTTAGCGCTAGAATTAAAAAACATATAAAAAATCGAAGTAATAACTATTCTAAGCTTTGGGGTGGTAATAATGTAACAGTGCTCATTATCGTGTATTTTTTTATTTAAAATAAAAGAAGCTCCATCCTATAATTTGATATTTTAAACCCAAGTTTTAATTTTTTTTTCATAAGTTAGTGGCAATTAAAGAGTTAATTATTCTAATTATGCATGGTTTTTAACTAATGTGATTCTATACGCATAACCAGCTTAACTACATTGAAATAAAACCAATGCTTCCAATTTTGACTAACCCAATTAGTATGTTTACTGATGCTGGATATCGTTAGTATTATCATCATTATTGTTATTGGTATTATTATTAAGCTTAAATGTAAATAAATTATTATTATCATTGTCATTGAGCCCAATGTAAATAAATTATTATTATTATTATTATTATTATTATTATTATGCACAAATGTAAATTTCTTCTTATTATTATTATTATTGTTGCTGTTGCTGTTGTTTTTACAGTTATTGTACCGACGCGTAAATATATTATTATTATTATTATGTAAATAAATTATTAATGTTACTGTTATTATTATTATTATGTAAATAATTAAAGAGTTAAATATTCTAATTATGCATGATTTTTAACTAATGTGATTCTATACACATAACCAGCTTAACTACATTGAAATAAAACCAATGCTTCCAATTTTGACTAACCCATTAAGTATGTTTACTGATGCTGGATACCGTTAGTATTATGATCATTATTGTTATCGTTATTATTATTAAGCCTAAATGTAA
Organism: Maratus speciosus; assembly: GCA_963932465.1. NCBI lineage: Eukaryota > Metazoa > Arthropoda > Arachnida > Araneae > Salticidae > Maratus > Maratus speciosus. Next base: position 563,665,750 of record OZ010786.1, on the reverse strand, counting down.
ATAAATTATTATTATCATTGTCATTGAGCCCAATGTAAATAAATTATTATTATTATTATTATTATGCACAAATGTAAATTTCTTCTTATTATTATTATTGTTGTTGCTGTTGCTGTTGTTTTTACAGTTATTGTACCGACGCGTAAATATATTATTATTATTATTATTATTATTATTATTATGTAAATAAATTATTAATGTTACTGTTATTATTATTATTATGTAAATAAAAGTGCGTTTAATTTAATGAGAAGCGAAAACTGGCTATCTTTGAAAGACATGTCTTTCCATACGTTATTAGGTGTGTTCGTAATTATATAAATACTTAACACTTATAGACGTAGTCCGGTCCGTCCGTCTGTCTGTCCACATATAACAGCGCTAAAACTACCGAATGGTTTGAAATGTAATATATACCGGGTGTCCTAAAAAGGACTGACTGATTTTAAAATTCAATAACTTGCAAACGGTGACAGATATTTCAAAATTTCTTGCAGGAGGGTTATGCATGAGGTCAAAAGTATTTTTTACAGTGATTTTCGATTTTAGTTCGAATTACAAACAATAGATGGCGCTGCGATCAATAGACGCTAAATTCAGGCTCGATTTTTGGTCCTTCGGGACCCATATTCAATACATTTTCATCTTTTTTTTCCGCATAGAAAGAGAGAAAGGCCAAAAAATCGAGCCTGTATTTAGCGCCTATTGCTTACAGCGCCATCTATTGTTTGTAATTCAAATTAAAATCGAAAATCACTGTAAAAAAACTTTTGACCTCATGCATAACCCTCCTGCAAGAATTTTTTAAATATCTGTCACCGTTTGCAAGTTGTTGAATTTTAAAATCAGTCAGTCCTTTTTAGGACATCCGGTATAATCGTTGCAGAATTTTGTCGAGTCATTTCAAATTTTATAAAAATCGAATCAAAACTTAAAAAAGATATTAATAAAAGTTTTCTTCATTCTGTTAAATCCTATCATACGTAATGAATTCAATGATATCCCATAGTAGATAACGATTCTAGGTTGCCATGGTAATGACGTCCTTTTTAAGATGGAGTTCTATTATTTCCATATATACTCAATTTAATATATAGAATCGTAATAAATTTTGCATTTTTCCATAAGAGTGCAAGAGCTATTGCATCAAGATCGGAATATTTCTAAAACTTTTTATTGTACGAACGCACCTGAATTTCCACGTCCGACGTACAATTTCCGAGTTTTTCACCTTGTTCTAAAAACGGCATCAGTTTATAAAAGCCAATATTAAACATATAGTTTATATAACTAGTAAATTGGCGATGGCTGAGCTGCGATAGCTATCTTTAAATTTCACGTATCTAAATAAATAGATAAAATAGCAGAAAATCTTGATTGGCTACGTACTATTTTTGCATAGACTTTTAAACTGAAAATGAACAAGTAAAAATTAAATTTTAAAAAAATTAAAAAAACCAACTGCGTAAAAAGCGAACTAATTAATTATTTCTCATCAATGTGAAACTATTTTTTATATTACTAATTTTTTTATTTACTTGCATTGATGACTTTTAAGTTGTGTTTAATTGTTAGTTCCTATCTATAAACACTGTTTTGATGAGGCCTATAGATGTCTATGATGGTTAGAGTTGCAGTAAAGCTAGAGATCCTGCCTACACAACTTCCAGGTTGTGTAATATTTTTAACGCAGCTTCTGACTATAAAATAGTCAATGAAACGTCGTCTTCATTTTGAAAGACCTATCCAATGATATGTCACTCAATAGGGTGCGCAAAAAAATTTTCGTCTCTACCGCCATTTTGAATTTATAAAAACAAAACCTAGCCTATAACCATCGGGCGGTTAAGACGAATCGATAGAGACCTCATTCATTAAAATTCATCCAGCCGTTGGGATGTTTTGAGGGTATAAAGAAATCCACATGCCCACATACATACCCAGATACGCGTGAAACCCATAACCCTTCTTGGCAGTCGGGTAAAAAGTAAGATAAAACCTTAGTTTTATATTCTAGAAAAATTTATTTGAAACAGTTTATTTGTCAGTTTTAAATATCGAATTTATATTTATTTGTTTATTTATTTTTTGTTTATCTTATAATCTCAGACAGTACAGAAAACTTATACAATACTAGGGGGCTCTGCCCCCTGCAAGCTACGCTCGCCAACCCCCGTTCAGGCACCGCAGAATCTAAAAACACGCTAATCTGATGGGTTTTAGATTAGAGAAGAAGAAGATTGAATTATACTGAAAAAAGCTGTGCAGATCTCCCTGCAAACGGGTTTCCATTCAATTCCCTTTTTAAAACAATCTCTATAACAATAGCCTAAGTCATGTGACTATCATCAACAGTTCTAGGCGGGCCACTTCGCTTTTTATACTCTAGGTGCCACTTTGGTACTTTGATGTTAGCCAGGCACAGGTGATAAGTCGCCAAATATTATTCTATCGCCATCATTTCATCTATATTATAATAGTTCAAGTCATCAACTGCCATAAACAAATACGGTCTGATCCCTTCGCCGTTCATATGAAAGTTTGGCAAAGATGTCATATACTCTTATCGTAATATTGGCGTGATTTTTTAACGACGCCAATTTGGGAAACGCATCAACAGCATAAACAGCAACATCCGACTTACCATATGAAGCAAAATAACGATACTTTGGCGCCAGTTTTGTGCCCGTTCCGTATATGACATTGGCGTCAGAAAAAAATCGCGCCAATATAGGACCGTAAGTTTTCCATTTTAATTAAAAAATCAAAAAAAAATTTTTTTCGAATAAAACTACATAAAAGTTGCCATGGTCGCAAAGAATTCTAGGTACTGTTACGCTAGCAGGATGCAAATCTCGCCAATAGCTTTTTTTCAACTCGCCAGTTAGCATTTTTTTTTTTTTCGAGTGGTAATATTTGGCCAGATACGGGTTTACAGGTTACAGATATACTGGTTTGACGTGATTTTTATTTTTTTTTACGAAAATTTGGCGAAATCCTTGTTTTCAAATACCAGTTACATATGAATTTTTGGTATTCCTTAGATATCCCGTCGACCAAAAATCTATCGCCAAACTATAAGATTAAATGTCAATAATGGTTGATCGTAAATGTCACATTCACTTGACTTTAAGCAAGTTACACGTGTTTACGTCATCAAGTGATTTTTATTTCGACGTTTTATTCGTATATTTATTAATGTTATACTAATTTATTTGTTCTTTCGTTATTTAAAATAAAAATTATGTCAATTTGTATAATTTGGCGAGTGTTTTGGCGATTTATATAATTTGGCGAAATTGGTCGACAGAATAACTAAGTAGTACTGTATTTCTTAATTATTTTCTATTATTTTCTAAAGGAAATATAAAAAAAATTATACTTCTTAGTTATCCCGTCGACCAAATTACTGTCTTCAAATTGTAAGATTAAATGCCAATAATGGTTTCCATTAATTAATTAATTGTAAGATTAAATGCCAATAATGGCCAATAAAACCATTAATTCGACGTTTTATTTGTATTTTTATTCATGTTTTACTAATTTATTTGTTCTTTCGTTATTTAAAATAAAAATGTCATTGTGTGTAATTTGGCGAGTGGTTTGGCGATTTATGTAATTTGGCGAAATTGGCCGACGGGATAATTAAGAAGTACCAAAAAAATAATTAATAATCATAGAACAAAATAATTTATATAATTTGTAAAAAGAAATAAAAGTAAATAAACATTTATTATCAAATAAACAACAATAGCCGGGTTACCATGTCAACCTTTTCTGAAATAAAAAAAAAATATATATCTGTTTGATTAAAATTTGAGTTGCCATCATTAGAAAAATGTATATAAAATTAGAAAAAAATTAATATTTCGAAAACTAATTCGAATTTAAAAATTCTAATATCAGTTTTAAAATCTGCGGATCAATATTGATTTTTGGTGTTAATTTCATCGCAAAGTATTCCATATTTTAAGAGAAATCGCCGTGAAACATTATCAGTTGTTTAATCAGTGGATTCATACTTCCGTTTCATAAATTCGTTTCATTAGGATTTTATATATATAGGGTTAGATTTCTGTGTAATTTATTAAATTGCGTTAAACAAAAGTACAACATCAATGTTATTTTTAGAAAAATAAATAAATAAGTAAATAAATAAAGTACCAGCCAACGCGGACTTGGGAATAAGAATGATGTCCATGCCCGACTGGACTAGGAGAAAAATAGTCTAGTGTAGCTGGCCAGAGTCTGCAGGGAAAATGTAACGTACAGGCGTGGTCCAAATCTGCAGGGAAAAAAAAAAAAAAAAAAAAAAAAAAAAGCTTGAGCCCGGCTCGAGTCCAATGAAAGAAAACTGGTCTCCGACCCAGGCACAGGTTCGTACATCTTTAATCATGATTGTTTTTTCACAAAAAATAAACGACCTTACATGTACCCTATAAGGGGCTAATGATTTAGGCAACTATATTTTGTAGTATTTTTTTTTTAAGAGTTTCACGTTACTATTCTTTGCTATGGATAATAACGATATCGTTGTGCTATGGTAAATATGTGATATGCAGGGTTCTCGCTGACTTTTTACGAACGTTAGCAATTTGGCTAATCAGAAGTAAAAAACATTCGCCAAATGAAAAATAAAATTAGCAAAATAAATTCGTTGTGAAATATTGAAAATTAGATGTTTAACCTCTTAATGTATCCCCCCTTTCTTCAATATGTTCTAAAATAACCGAAGTTTTTTGAAACTGTCTATAGATCAGTTATTCATCTAAATTTAATTATCCGCAACAGAATCTAAAAAAATAACTGTATTCTAAATGTCTTGCGCAATCAAGAAAAAAAAATTAAATTTGATTTAACTCAATAAAATGTTATGAAATAAAACTTCCATTCCCAGTTAACTCAGGAGTTCAATATATTACTTTCAATGAATTCTGAAAAATTCAAAATATAAATAACAAAATGCGCCAAAAACTTTATTTTTCTAGAATTCTTCGGCTTTTCATTGAAGCCCATATTTCAAAGGCAATTTCAAAATAGTACTGTTGCCTATTGGACACATTAACAGATGCTGAAATGACATTTTTGCTCACTGTGGCTTTGGCTGATACTAAATTGACTTGGTGTTGGGTTATTATCTCTAAAAATAATGTAACCTGTACGATACGATTGAACATGATAATCGGCATCAATCGTTCAGTAATGTAAATAAGGGTGTCGCCTGTACTGATACACACACAAAAAAAAAAAGTAAAGAAAAGAAAGATGAGAAAAAATTCAGCACTCGCAATTTGGCGAGTCTAATCATCCATTTACTCCCCAAATCAAACATTTTGACGTGATTTGGCGCAATAGTGAGTGGCAGCGAGAACACTGGTGACATTTATAATGCAATATGTGATACGTAAAAATAAATAGCATAAATAGAAAAATACAATAATTACGTTTTTCAATGAGAACATATATTACTATTATTGCTTTTTAGGTACGTTCGTAATTATATAAATATGTAGCACCTATAGTCGTCGCTCGGTCCGTCTGACTGTTCGTCCGTCCGCATACAACAGAGAAAAAACTACCCAACCGAATGGTCTAAAATTTTAAATATATAATTGTTGCAAAATTTTGTCGAGCTATTTCAAATTTTATGAAAATCTTAGTTTAATTGCAGGAGCAGTGAAAGAGTTTTCCGTTACATTACGGCCAATAAAAAATTATTTCAAGTGCATTTTAATGACGTTACAGCCTTTCGAAGAGAATGAAATTGATATGAACTTATAATGTACATTCAGTGCAATATGCGGTGCAAAAAAATATTTATAAAACTAGTTATAGTACGAACGCACCTCATTTGCCTCGTTTGACTTGCAATTTCCAACTTGTTTAACATCTTTTTTTTTTTTTCCTTACTTTCTTTTAAGCGTCCAAAAGCCACATTTGTTTTTTTATGCATTTTTTACATTAAAAATTAATGTTTTTAAAACTAATTATGCGGCTTTTCTATTTCAGAATTATGGTTTTATGAACAGAAATTTCATCTAAAATTATCTGGTTTAGAATAATTTTCTATTGAATGAAAAATAAACGTAAAAAGACATTTTTTAATGACATATTGTTGTTTTCTTTTGTGTGTAGGAGTACAGTATGAGTTGCTCCTGGTGCAAAGAAGTTTGCCACAACAAGGACACGTGTTTCGATGCGAACAAATTCAGCACAGAAAGTTGTAACTTGGGTGCGCACAGCAACCTAATAGTTCCTTCTACCTGGATAGTGAAGCTTCCTGAAGAGGTAACTATATTCTTCTACATCATTTCTCATTCAGTACTTTACTACATTTAATTTGCAATGTAAAATATAAATCTATACCAATATTACAAAAAAGTAGCGTTTCTGTGTTTCTTTGTAGAAGGTAATCTCTGGAACTACCAAGCCGATTTCAAAATAATGGTAGCAAAATGTTAGTGATCATACCAATTCCAACTTGGGCTACATTTTATGTCAGCGCAACAACTCCCAAGGGGGTGCAAGAGTAAAACGCGTTTTCAAATTGCGATTTCTGTGATATTTTTGGAACTATGACGTTGTGATATTCTTGGAAACTTAAAATTTTGTTTGTTAATTACTTTTAACATATAAAGGCTGTCTATGAAGGGTTTCTAAAATGTTCGAAATTTGTCGACAGAAAATGTTCTAAAAACGTTCGAAATTATTTGGAACTGTTAGGGCAATTGAAATTTGGTATGGTTGCTAATTATATGACGCAAATTCTCGCAACAGAACAATTAAAAAAAATCGGAATGTAAATGGGTGTAGAAAAAAAGTTCTAAAACTGCTATTTCTGTGATACTGCTGGGACAAGAAACTTGAAATTTGGCATGTTGTTTATTTTTAGAACGGTTTCTAAAAAAATCAAAATTTAAAAAGTGAAATAAGCAGAAAACGTTATTAAAACGTATTAAATTACGATTTATTTTGAATTCTTGGGTCTAGAAATTGAAATGTATTACAAAACTAGATTTCTTTTCCGCCAAACAATCAAAAGACCTTATGCAATTTAAATGCAACACAACGGGTTACTACACAGCTGTTAAATAAATAAAGGAAATAAAAAAATAAAATAAATAAAATACCGTACAATTGCGAGTATATTCTGATGCATTCTGAGGCAGCGCATATTTTAACCCATTTAACACTACACTGCACAGTAATGTAAAGTCGTGAAAAAAAAGTAAACACCCCTTACTATCTCTGCAACAAATTATTGTACACGAAAGTTACTGGAACCAAACGATTGGAAATAAAGTGTACTTTTAAATGACGTATATAAAATTTGCTTAGGGGCCATCTACATAACAAAACGAACCTAAACTTTTTTTTTTTTTTTTTTTAGCAATACCCAAGTTTGACACCATAAATAAATTCTACACCCTTCAATTGGCCTAAAAATAAATTTTCATGAAATTCTTACGATTAGTTTCCTAGAAATTAATTATTTTAAAATGAGCCTATTTTAGGGGCTGTCTGCACATTAAAGTTCGGTACTCGATTGTTGAAATGCTACAGGATGACTATGTCACTTCTATAATGTATTATTTCTAGTCAATATGACCATTTCACTCGTTTAATATGTTTCGACTATTGCCAGCCCAAATGTTTCAATAAAACGAATAAAATATTTATTTTTCAAATTATGTTTTTCTGCATATCATAGACCTTAAACCATCATTTTGACGTTTTTTGTTTTTTTTTTTCATCACAATTTGAAAACTACTTGGAAGAAAATTTTGAAATTGAGAATTGGCATAAAGCAGTACATAATAAATATATATCTATTTTAAAAAAATGTAGGTTGCAATTCATATTTTTTCTAATATTAATTTCATAATTCATATTACCAAATTTTTAAAATTACAATTTCAATGTATTTATGTTTGGGTTTTAAATATTATAACTACACAAAAAAATATCACATTAGGATTATAAGTTCCGGGGATAATAATAAAAATATGAAAATATAACTTAACATTAGACGCTGTAAATTTTGAACGTTTATAATTCTAAAACTTATCATCCAAATGACTTGAAATTTTGTTTTTAGGCATAGTTCGAACCGAAGATTTAAAATATAGGGTAAGTCAAAATGAATATAGCGATTACAAACGGCTATAACTATTTAATGGAAAAGAATTTATCGATAAGATTTACACAGAATGTAGATGGAACTTCAAAATTTTGTATACATACGTCATAGATGTTCTATTTGACTTCCCTTGGTCACACGGATAACAACATCTAGGCGGTAGTCCATTTCGGTGACTAAACAAAAGCTTCAGAATGTATGGCGTGAAATGAAATGGCACGCCTAGATGTTGTCCGTGTGACCAAGGAAAGTCACATAAAACATGTATGACGTATTTATACAAAGTTTTGAAGTTCTGTCTACATTCTGTGTTAATCTTATCGATAAATTATTTTCCATTAAATAGTTATAGCCGTTTGTAATCGCTATATTCATTTTGACTTACCCGGTATATTTTCATAATTGGGTATTGCCACTAAAAAAAAAAAACAAGGTTTGGTCTGGTTTTGATTTGTAGATGCCCCCCTAAACAAATTTTATGTGCATCTTTTAAAAGTAAACTTTATTTCCAATCGTTTGGTACCAGTATGCAGAGTTAGTAGGAGATGTTTTCTTTTCTTTTTCCACAACTGTACATATAAATCAATTAAACTTTAACGTTTAATAGAAGATTTCAGTTCTGTGTAACCAATACATTTAAATAAAAATACTCTACTTATAAAATCGCTGAAGTATGCTATGAAATAATACGAAAAAATTATTTCAAAATTTCTATTGTCTAACCCTAAAAACGAGTATAAAAACATGTTTTCAAAGGAAAAATTCGTGCAGTGTAGGAATAGGTGAACTTGATATTTCTTTTATGTTCAACACAAAATGAAAAGAGGTTTTTTGTTGATGGGTTTTAGTTTAGCACCAAAGCGCGATATCGTATGATTGATCTGTTTTCTTTTTCCTTTTTAATTTTGTCTGAACTTGCCTAACTCGTTGAGCTTGCCTAACTTTGCCTGCTCTGTCACTAGTTACTTTACATTAATGTGGCAAATAAATTAATATAATTAAGGAAGATTAAAAGAAAAAATCCTTTTTTTTTGGAAACTTGTTAAAAAACAATAAAATGTCACTAAATTGAGCTATAGTTGTCAAAGAAATTTTATTCGAAAGTGCATTTTTGTCCTACTCGATGATATAAAAATAGAAATCATGCGATATTTTGAAGTGATGCTTGAGCAAAAACTATCGCAACTGGTTTTTTGGCAACCGTTCACATTGTAACGTAGGTGTCTCCCAGTCACTAAAGTAGCTCGCTATTACATTATGAATAACAATAACAACTTCTTATTAAAATCAAATAAGAAAAGACTGCCGCAGTATAGAAGGCAAAGCAATCTCTAGGGATATTACAATAATCTACAGTAGTAGTATCTATAGCATACTACTATTAAAAAAAGACCTTTTCGCTAACGGAGGCGCATGCCTTTCATTGACTTTTACAAGTTGTGACGGTGTTTCTCCGATAACGTGAGGTAGAAGAGACGACACCATATGTGATTTTCATGTCAACTAGCCCTTGGCGACCAGTTTGGTCTCCCTTAAAATTTATGTTTGGGAAAGCATAAGCATTTTATCATGTTACTTTTATTCATAATTTAATTTACTTGGACTCCTTTAAATAGAATTAATATAATCCCTTAAGCTAATATTAGTTTTTGTTGCATTAACATGTCTCAATTTGTTGATTTTCTGTAAGCAAATAAAACCTATTAGTTTACAATGGAATATATCTCCAGTTGGTGACAAACATGGCAGCATTTGGCGACAGAACAGTGTCCCCCCTATAGTAACACCCCCTTATAGATATGTAGATGCATTAAATGCTATTCAATAACCAATGGGATAAGTTTCATTCGGGCGTCGTCATTAAACAATTAACAAATAATCGCGATTTCTGTGCCACATACGATAGCGTAATACACTATATTGCCATTAATGACCGGCAACTTTCAATTTTAGACATTTTGTCGAATATTTAGAAATATACTTGACAGATTCTTCTGGAATTTCAGGATTAAAAAGAACAGGTATGACCTCATATTTAGCAATGTCGATTTGATAAGGGGGACAATTACGGGGCCAACAAAAAATCAAAAAAAAAATAATACTTGGGATCACCCTGTAAAATAAAATGCACGAAAGAATCTACCGCTACCGAATATAAATAAACAGATATTGTGCAATATGTGTATTCTTTTGTGTAAGAATAGCACGTATATTAATGGAGATATAGCGATTTATTTAAAATAATTTAAAAATTCTTGCATGTTTTTTACTTATAACATGCAGGGTTTTCAACCAAATTTAACGCCGGTTTCAGAAAATTTGACAAAATATAGTAGAAACAATATAGTGCAATTGGAATATAAATATATTAAATATTTTAGGAAATATGAGCAGTTGTATAAAATAATTTTTATCTGCGTATGCGCGAACGATAACAAGGATCATTTTACATAATTTAACAGTCAACTCTATGGAGCAACTTATTAAAAAAATCTAGTCAAATATCGTAAAAATTCAAAGAGATATCGGCGTTAAAGTGAGCAAATTTTCAATTGTTCTCTAAAAGCAGCTGAATGATACGGGATTTTATTGTTAGTTTTAAGGGATTGTCATTTTTTATTAACTGACTTTGAGAAAAAAGTTAGTATTTAGTGAATATCAACGAGTAGATTTGGAAAAAATGCTTCGATTTTGATACTTCTTTTGATCATAGTACAGGCTCGATCTGGTGGTTATTCAAGAAGAACTAAAGCATAAATAAAAAATGAAAATTACAAAAAAATAAAAATAAAAAATGACAATTTGTGGAAAATCCCTTAGCATTCAGCTGCTGTTAGAGAACAACTAAAAATGTGCTCACTCTAATGCCGATATCTTTCTGAATTTTTACGATATTTTTTAATAAATTGCTCCATAGAGTTGACTATTAAATTATGTAAAATGATCCTTGTTCTCGTTCGCGCATGCACAGATATAAATTATTTCATACAACTGCTCATATTTCGTAAAATATTTAATATATTTATATTTCAATTTCACTATATTGTTTCTACTATATTTTGTCAATTTTTCTGAAACCGGCGTTAAATTTTGTTGAAAACCCTGCATGTTATAAGCAAAAAACGTGCAAGAATTTTTTAATTTTTTTTTTAAGAAATCGCTATATCTCTATTAATATACATGCAATTCTTACACAAAAGAATACACATATTGCACAATGTCTGTTTATTTATATTAGGTAGCGATAGACTATTTCGTGCATTTTATTTTACAGGGTGATCCCAAGTATTATTTTTTTTTCTTTGATTTTTTGTTGGCCCCCTAATTGCCCCCCTTATCAAATCGACATTGCTAAATATGAGGTCATACCTGTTCTTTTCAATCCTGAAATTCCAGAAGAATCTGTCAAGTATATTTCTAAATATTCAACAAAATGTATAAAATTGAAAGTTGCCGGTCATTAATGGCAATATAGTGTATATACATAGATTGGCGAAGGTGAGTGTGAAGGTCATGCGCCGCTGTTAGTGAAAAGGAGTATAGTATCTATAGGCTACTATAATCGTGTCCTCAGAAAACTCCTGCGTTGACGATTACTGAAACCATCTTAACCAATATTTACTTTGTAAAGTACGTCAAATGTCTTAAAATGACTGGAATCGCGCGAACTCCAGGATGTACAGTCGTGGAAAAAAAAAGTAAACACCCCTACTAACTCCTCAACAAATTATCGTAGAAGAAAGTTACCGGTACCAAACGATTGGAAATAAAGTCTACTTTTAAATGATGTATATAAATTTTGCTTAGGGGGCCATCTACATATTAAAACAAACCATAAATTCATTTTTTTCAATAGCAAAACCCAATTCTGACAGCATAAATGAACTCTACACCTTTCAATTAGCCTAAAAACCAATTTTTATGCAATTCGTACCATAAGTTTCCGAGAAATTAGTTATTATAAAACGTGCGTATTTTAAGGGCTGTATCCAAATTGAAGTTGGGTTCTCGATTGCGAACCGAGAGAGCCGCCTTCTTGATCAAGGCACCTTAAGCAGTCAATGAAGCCTGTTAGACAACGGGACAGCAGAAGAAATTTCATAATATCTACTCACTTCTATCATAGACGGCCCCTTAAACCATCATTTTGCCGTTTTTAAAGCATAATTTGAAAACTACTTGGAAGAAAAATATGAAATTTCGGATTTTCATAAAGCAGGATTTAATAAATCTAAATCCATCAAAAAAATTGTAGGTTGCAATTCATAATTTTTTCGAATATTAATTTCATAGTTCATAATTCATATCATAAAATTATAAAAATTGCAAATTCAGCGTATTTATGTTTGGGCACATTAGTATTATTGCTACACAAAAAATTAGCACATTAGGAGCATAATTTCAGGAGATATAAATAAATATATGAAAATGTAATTTAACATTAGAAGCACTAAATTTTGAATGTTTATAATTCAAAACCTTATCATTAAAATGACTTGAAATTTGGTGTCTGGGCATAGTTTGAACCGAAAATTTGAAATATCTCGTTAAAATTGGGTATTACCATTGAAAAAAATGAGTTTTGGGTTTGTTTTAATATGTAGATGGCCCTCTAAGGAAATTTTATATACATAATTTAAAAGTAGACTTTATTTCCAATCATTCGGTACCAGTAACTTCCGTCTACGATAATTTGTCGAAGAGTTAGTAGGGGGTGTTTACTTTTTTTTTTCCACGACTGTACTTTATTTTTTGCAGTACGAAAAACAACACCTTACCATAAAAAAAACTACTTGGCTAACTAACTCTCTTAACATGTCGATCGTCACAGCTAAGTGCTACGAAGTTTGAAAACGCTCCGAAAAGTTGTTTAGTGATACCACAGAGGTGGGGCTTGGGTCCACTAATTTCAACTCACACTCCCGTATTTATTCTTCATCTGACGACCGGAGTTAAACTGATTAACTCATAACGATGATATAGAAAAATAGGCATATGCAGGATTTTCTTTCTCAAAAGGCCCAATGATGCTTAGTTGGTACAGTTTGGTGTTATTTCACGTTATATCTTACTATAAAGGTCTGCACGGGCCGGAATTTCCAGGTCCGGTGTAAAAATTAAAAGTTCACCCCCAGCCCAGCCTGTTTACATTTTTTACAGTTCTTGGCCCTGCCCGTACAAAAATCAGTGAAAACAGGCCCGCCCCACCTCAATTTCTACAAAAAATTCCGTTTTTTCTCGACATATAATTAAGATTCTTTTAATGAATACTACATACATATTTATGGGAACATTTTACTGTATATTTTAGATTACTATGTGTTCGCAAAACAGAAAACACACAATAGTAAATACATTAATGAATAGTTAGTGTTTTAGTCAACGTCTCTACAGGAGTTTCAAAATTCGAATAAGGATTCATTAAAAAATTAATGTAGTTTAGAATATAGGGTTAAAAACATGATAACTTTTGAAGCTGTATAATAAAAAGCAGATTTGTGAAAATATTTCTCTCATTTTTAATGTTTTTCTCAAATCCAAAAGAGGTACATTTCGACGCATTTATGAATTCATTTCTTTTCGAAACCGCGTAAGATTGGCAGGTATTCTTATTCAGAAACTATGTAAATGCCGTTTTTTCTTACAAGGAAAGGGCCAACCTTGTTAATCACAGATTTTGATTATTTTAATATATGTTGTAGGGTAGACACCCGTTAGTGTCAGGTTCAACGGATTTTATCCAACGCTCCTTAGTTCATGAGAAACAGGGGGGTCTAATAATAGTACACAACTTAAATAGTTACTTTGTAACAGCAATGATAGGTTGGTCGTAGCTCAGTTAGTATGGCGTTTGCCGGCTGATCCAAATGCCCGGGTTCGATACCTGAATGCGCTACATTTGTTTTTCTCATTTTTTGTTTTTTAAATATACTTGTACGTATAATTAATAATCTCATTGTCAATTAAAATTTATAATATTGTATATCAATTATAATTTTAACCTATTTATTTTTTTACTTTTAACTAAATAGTTGTATAAAACATCATAAAACTGTTAATTTTTTAAAAATCCCTTTTAAAATGTATTTCATATATTCTTTATCGATGCAATGATATTGAGCAATTGTGTCAATTCGTGATTTTAAAAAAACATCATTTACGCATTGCTTTAACAAAGGAAGTCAATGCGATAATACTATTATTCTGCTTTTAAAGTAACAAGCATAATTATATTAAAAATTAGCATCATAATTAAATTACAACCAATTTTTTGCATATTAAAGATTTTTAAATTTGTAATATGTATGCTTGCGCTTTCAATTATTTTGCTTTCACCTTTATCTTCTTTCTGCTTTTATTTTTATCTTATTTGAATATTCTTTTATTTTATCATAACTGGATGGCACCACAACAGATTTTGTCACGATTTTGGAATTTTTATCATTCAATAATAGATCCAATTTCTTTTTAAACCTCTTTAAAGGATGAGAAATAATAGTTTAAAAATAAAAAATGATAAATTTAAGTTTGTTAACATTATAATTAATGTATAATATTAAAATTTGTAATTGAAATTATTAAATTATAATTACAAGTTTATTTATAAAACAAAAAATGAGAAAAACAAACTAAGCGCGTTCGGGTACCGAACCCGGGCCCGCAGATCAGCCAGCGAACGCCGTACCAACAGTGCTACGACCAACCTATCATTGCGGTTGCAATGTAAGTATTTAAGTTGTGTACTATTATTAGACCCCCCGGTTTCTCAAGAACTATGGAGCATTGGATAAAATCCGTTGAATCTGACACTAAGGGGTCTCTACCCTACAACATATATTAAAATAATCAAAATCTGTGATTAACAAGGTTGGCCCTCTCCTTGTGAGATAAAAATATATCTTTCAGAAAATACTGCCAAAGTTAGTGTTTTGAATCAAATTTCCGGAAGCGATAGCACAGAAAAGGAGAAAAACGTACAGTCACGTGACAAGAATCTCTTATCTCTGTAAGTAATTTATCAAAAAGTTATTCGATTCCAAATGCCTTCAATAGTCAGGCCTGTCAATTTTATGCCTTTAAAGTTAAAAATGCATCAGAAAATGTGCCTGAAAGTTTCACATTGTTGAGCAGTGAATATGAGAACCACCTTAAGGTAGATTTCAAAGATACTATTAACAGAAGTTCATTATCGCTATTAATACTTTCACAAAACATAATGCCTGCCCTGCACATCCTGAGAACGATTAGGACCAGTTCCGTCCCGGCACGAGTCTGCCGAAAAATTTAAACTTGGGATCAGACATCATGTAACAGTACGATGCCGATCTCTACGATGGACATGTTACATTTGTGTATTGATGTTGTTAAACTCTCATTAGTTCGTGACGCAAATTTATACTTCTCGAGAAAGTCATATTAATTGAAAATGGCTGGTATTTTATCTGTTTTGCTTAAATTCTTATATCGGGCCGTTAGGCCCGATTACTTTTTTTATCGGTCCGGCCCGTCCCTGCGGACCCGTTCAATTTTTTTGCCGGCCAGGCCCGGCCCGTTGAAAAAATTGTCCTAATTCTGCCGGCCCGGCCCGTTTGAACATTCACCTTCATTCGGGCCGGGTACGGGCCTCGGGCCAAGCCCGAGCCCATGCAGACCTCTATCTTACAATTTTCAAAGATTTGGAGTGATGATTAGTCCTTCCCTGCTTACGTTCATGTATACAAACTAGAGATCTGCACGGGCCGGGCTCGGGCCGATTTTCATTCACGGCACTCGGTCCAGGCCGGGCCTCCGCTCTTTTCGGGCCGGGCCCGGGGCATACTTTTTTCTGAAGGCTTAAGCCGGGCCGGGACTAACCTATTTTTTCTGTACAGAGTCGGGACTGGTTTCATTGTGAGTCTTCACGGCTCAAAATTTTCAGTCCTAGTTTTTACCCATCCCGAATGAAAATCATTATCTCAGCGTGGCCTGGTCCATTCAAGGATCAGTTAAATTAAGACTGGCCCAAAAAATTTTGCAAAAAATGCATACATTTTTAAATTGCCATTATTCTACATTTTAACATTAAAATTTATTCTTTTTAAGGAATAGTAGATTTCTACGCTTATTAAAATATAGCTAAATTAAAATATAGTTAAAACGTGTGAAAAGGAACCTGCCTGTGATGGAACCCTGTTTTAAACTGAAAAACGTGTTGATCCATGCAAAATTAATATACTAATACGTAAGAAAAGAATAGATAATACATTTACACGTGCTAAGAAGGGAACTTATCTATAATGCACTTTTTTTTCTATGCAATTCCGTCTTAGAAGATATTACTGCATAGCATTTTTCAGATTTTTAACACTTCAATACATGGAATATGGATAAACAATATTAATGATAACTGAAACATATACATACAAGAAATAGAGATTCATTAAAAAAGTAAATATCACAGCCTGAGGCACTTCAATAAAAATCAAAATTATAAACATGCAAAAAAAAAGTTAAGATAAATATTTTCGGTCAGAACTTCTCGTACGAGACGATTTTTTAACCAAATCGACATAAAAATCAATGTTTTGTAGAAATTCACTCGGGCCGAACTTTTAGGTTTTTACCGGGCCGGGCCCGGACCTGGAAATTTCGGTCCGTGCAGATCTCTAATACAAATATATTAACAGCAATGATTTGCGTTCAGAGTTGTTTTTCCACACGTGAATTACTAGATGAGTATTACAGACAGAAAATAATAATCTTTGAAACACGTCACTTGGCTTAAAAAAGAATTGTCCGCCTTTGAAACGGCAGGGTTTTGAGGTATATGACCTTTTCCCCTTTCTTTTCTCCTCTATCAAGCAATCTCCTAACTTTAGCGCCTATTATTTTAAAGTTATTTACTACATTTGGGGAAAAATGGACAGGCAAGGCCAAGATGGGAGATGCTATTGCCGCTCTCTGGATTTTCAGATTTAATTAACTAAATTTTCTTTTTCTCTTATAACTTTGAATAAAATAATCTTTTCAAAAAAAAATATTAACCGACTTCAAAAAAAGCACTAAAAATAATTAAATAATTCTTTAAACTTCTTTAATGACGAAACGTTATCCGTTAACGACACATCGGACATCATGTATCGGCATAAAAACGTTAAATTTAATATATAGAATTTAATATCTACCAAACATGGATTTTCTAGAGAATAATTTTTACAAAAGATTAATTTACATATTTATGATTTAATTTACGAATATATACATATAAAAAGTAATCAATTACTCTTTGAAGTTGGTGCCAATCTATCTGAAGTATAGTAAAATCGTGAATATATTGTAGCTATTACCATGCATAAAGTAATGATGGAAAATATGATACAAAATTTTAAAAATGCTCTATTTCTTCAGCAAATTATTTGTTTAATCATTATCGATTGTGAATGTTTATATGGATGGACTTTGCAGTGCACCGACTAATGGAGACACTTTGCTGAACTCTGATGTATAAGGTCACTTTGCTATTGAATTGTAAGCTTTTTGATACCCACTTTCGATGTCGGTTAGCATCGTTTTAGACATTTGGGTTTTTCTGAATGCGGCATCTTTCCAGACAAGATCTCGCACTTCGGACAGTTGCCGCATCCAGTAAACTATAAGGTCCACATCAATACCTACGGACATCTAAATGGACTTTATTCCAAATCTGTGTTCGAGGCTGAAAAAAGTCACATGATACCGGTAATTTACCCAAAGAACTTCTAACTGATAAGAAGGGTGGCTACTACTGCTTTTCGCATGAACTGTTTCACTGGCTGGCGAGGGGTTTTCATTACGTCTACAGAGCCTTCCCTTCTTTACACTAGAAATTTTTACCTTGACCATGTGATCAAAACGTAGATGGAATATCCTCCATTAGGTGTGGAAAAGTTGACAATCCATCAATAAAGTTTACACATCAGAGCGCGTCAAAGTGCTTTAAGAGAAACTTATGTCCAAACTACAGCACCTAGAAGATACAGTGTGGAAAACGGCTACAAAATAGTACTAAAAAATTTACTCCCATAAATGTACAACGATGCTGAATAACAAGATGTCGATCGTAGCGCCATCGTAGTGATTTAAAAACGATAGTCATTCTAAAAGAGACTCTTTAACCTATTTCACGTCATTCCTTAACTAAATTAGCTTTCAACAGACTAAAATATCTTATATTTATAGTTTCCGATATTTAACATTCTATAACTTTTGAAAACACAGGGTTTATATTGAAAAGAGTTACGAGATGGCGCTCGTATCAGCATATTGCCGCTGAGCATTGTTGGAGATTTATGGGACACAAGTTTTTAGCACTTTTTAAAGCATTATAGGAATAGCCGTTTTCCACACTATCTTCTAGGCGCTGTAGTCCAAACTATAGCAAACCTAGGCATTTTCTATTGCATAACTACAGCGTCTAGAATATATAGTGTGGAAATCGGCTATCCCCTTAATACTTAAAAAAGTACTGGAATAGTGGATCCCTTAAATGTCAATCCATGCTGAAATGAAAAATCGATGAGCGATTACAGCGACATCTGCAGGACATTTTTTTAAAACTCCAAGACGATTTGATCTAGACACTGTAATAATACGATGTTTACTTAGAAATCTGGAAATGTATCGCAGATGTCGCTGCGATCGGCACCCTTGATTTCAGCGTCATTGCACATTTAAGGAATACAACATTTTAGCGCTGTTGGGATAGCAGATTTCCACGCTATGTATTCTAGACATTGTAATTTGGCCCAGCTCTAGATGCTGTAAGAATGTTCACAATACCTACTGAGTTCCGATCCTGAACCGTTCTCATTGGTTCCCCACATTCAGATATCCAGAACATATTGACTGACTATCGCAGTAGTACAGCGTCTAGAATGCATAGTGTGGAAATCTGCTATTCAAACAGCGCTAAAAGTTGTATCCCTTAAATGTGCAATGATGCTGAAATCCAGGGAGCCGATCGCAGCGACATCTACGATATATTTTCAAATTTCAAAGTAAACATCATCGTATTATTACAACATCAAGACCAAATTACAGCGCCTAGAAGATACAGTGTGGAAAACGGCTATTCCTATAATGCTTTAAAAAGTGCTAAAAACTTGTATCCCATAAATCTCCAACAATGCTCAGCGGCAATATGCTGATACGAGTGCCATCTCGCAACTATTTTCAATATAAACCCTGTGTTTTCAAAAATTATAGAATGTTAAATATCGGAAACTATAAATATAAGATATTTTAGTCTGTTATAAGCTAATTTAGTTAAGGAATGACGTGAAATAGGTTAAAGAGTCACTTTTAGAATGACTATCGTTTTTAAATCACTACGATGGCGCTACGATCGACATCTTGTTATTCAGCATCGTTGTACATTTATGGGATTAAATTTTTTAGCACTATTTTGTAGCCGTTTTCCACACTGTATCTTCTAGGCGCTGTAACTAAATCGTCGTGGAGTTATAGAAAATATCCTGCATATATCGCTGTGATCGACTCATTGGATTTCAGCATCGTTTGACATTTAAGGGATCCAATATTTTAGCACTTTTTTAAGTATTGCTGGGATAGCCGATTTCCACACTATATATTCTAGACTCTGTAGCAGTAGTACTTAGAAAGTACTAAAATATTGTATCCCTTAAATGTAAAACGATGCTGAAATCCAAAGAGTCGATCGGAGCGACATCTGAGGATATTTTCTAAAACTCCATGACCAATTGGTCTAGACGCTGTTATAATACAATGTTTACACTGAAATTTGAAAATATAACGCAGATGTCGCTGTGATCGGCTCATTGGATTACAGCATCATTGCACATTTAAGGGATACATTTGTTTAGTGCTGTTTGGATAGCAGATTTCCACACTATTTATTCTAGGTGTTGTACTTGTGCTCTGATACAGGAGAAACTTTAAAGGTTGATTTCAACTTTTCGACACCAACTTCCGATATCGGTTTGTGTCTTTGTGGGCCTTCCTGTTTGGTGGATGACTGAATGGTCGAGATACAGGTAGATTTTTCCCTCTTAGCGAAACGAGATCGACCAATCAGAAAACTGCATTTTTGAAAACAGCGAAAAGTTCGCAAAACTGCAGGCTTCTAATTGGTCAATCTCGTTTCACTACCAGCGAAAAATCTATCTGGATCTCGGCCCTAGTCCTGTTAAGTTTTCGCACCTTGAAAGGTCTCGTATCTCTGTAAGAGTAACAGTGTGAAAGGTGAGTGTTTATAATTGGGCGAATGCTTCAAAAAGGATTTGAATTTTAAAGTTTTTATTTTTTTTAAATGTTCTAATCATCAGATTTTGATGAAATTGGAATGGGACCAAATGGGTGACTTACACTTCCAAACAAAAAAAAATTATCAAAATCGGTTCATATTTAAGAAAGTTATGCGTGAACATGGACAAAACATACATACAGGTCGAATTGATAACCTCCTTCTTTTTGAAGTCGGTTAAAAACACAATAAAAATATTTTCTCTTCAAGTAACTTACAAGGAAGGTCTCCATACGGGGCATACTCAGAATATGTTGAAAAAAAATGCTAGTGAAACTACTCATGTATGTAATAAGGGATCAGTCAAATTTAACGGCGGAATTTCAGTAGAAAGTCTGTAAAAAAATAAAATACTTTCGAATATTTGGCACGAAAATACGAAAGTGACACGCGATTTGGCGAGCAGGATTTTTCCTAGCCAAAAGCAAACGATTTTAATACATCTGAAAACTTATTAATTGTTTTTTAGAATGCACGGTTTTTAATGAATTCAAACATAATCAAATAAAGAGGTTATTATATTTTTTTTTATATTACATATATATGTTGCTTATTGCTGTAGTTATTTAATTTCATCACTGTAAAAATATTTTCTATGCTTTGCAAGTTGAAAATATCTATTTTAAGTTATAGTCAGTTGATATTTGATTTAACATTTCCATATCGAAGACGAAGTCGTTTCCATAGCAACAAAATCAAGTCGACAGTGTTCTATCTGCCTTATTTTTGAGCTTGAAATAATTTAAATCAATTTAAATTTTGCTTTAAATCGTAAAATATGATATTTAAATTTTATTATAAATATATATCACAAACAATAGTTAAAACAAACAAAAAATAACAAAACTATTGTTAAAACAAATTAAAAATGACAAAACTAAAGTTATTTAAATTAAACTTATATAAACAAATTCAACATAAAAAGTTTTTCCTACATAAAACCGTATTTTTTTTCCATCGCCAAATAAACGAAAATTTCGTTATTTTTTTACGGACGCTGTATCGGGGTTCCGCCAAAAAAATTTTTATAAATATATATATCCATATGAGAAGAACATTCTGCAATTTTTTCAGAATTTTTTGAGTATGCCCGTATGGAGACCTTCCTTGTTAGAATACTTAAACACTAGGAGGAAATGGAAATAAGAATTTTTCGTCAAGTGGCTCTTGACTTCCTGAACTTTCCTTGGAATACGACTTTCTGTTCTGTTTTGTTTTCTTTTATGATCATGCGTTACAAACTAATAACAAGTTGGAAATTGCTCGTCAAACGTGGCAAATGAGGTGCGTTCGTACTATAACTAGTTTTATAATTATTTTTTGCACCCCATATTGTACTGAATGTATAATTTTTTGCACTTCATAAAGCGCATAGTCTGATACATCATTAAAATGCACTTCCAATATTTTTTTCCCATTCCCCGTAATGTAACGGAACACTTTTGACTGTCCCTGTAATTAAACTATACATCCGATTTTCCTAAAATTGAAAATAGCTCAACAAAATTTTGCAACAATTATAGCTTTAAAATTTCAGACTATTCGGAAGGCTGTAATATCATTAAAATGCACTTGCAATAATTTTTCCCATTGGCCGTAATGTAAAGAAAAACTTTTGACTGTCCCTGTCATTAAACTATGCATCCGATTTTCCTAAAATTTGAAAGAGCTCGACAAAATTTTGCAACAGTTATATCTTTAAAATTTCAGATCATTCGGAAGGCTCTAATATCATTAAAATCCACTTGCAATAATTTTTCCCATTGGCCGTAATGTAAAGAAAAACTTTTGACTGTCCCTGTAATTAAACTATACATCCGATTTTTCTAAAATTTGAAAGGGCTCGACAAAATTTTGCAACAGTTATATCTTTAAAATTTCAGATCATTCGGAAGGCTCTTATATCATTAAAATGCACTTGCAATAATTTTTCCCATTGGCCGTAATGTAAAGAAAAACTTTTGACTGTCCCTGTAATTAAACTATACATCCGATTTTCCTAAAATTTGAAAGGGCTCGACAAAATTTTGCAACAGTTATATCTTTAAAATTTCAGATCCTTCGGAAGGCTCTAATATCATTAAAATGCACTTGCAATAATTTTTCCCATTGGCCGTAATGTAAGGAAAAACTTTTGACTGTCCCTGTAATTAAACTATACATCCGATTTTCATAAAATTTGAAATGGCTCGACAAAATTTTGCAACAATCATATATTTGAAATTTCAGACCATTCGGTTGGGTAGTTTTTGCTCTGTTACATGCGGACAGACGGACGGACAGACGGACAGACGGACGGACTGAACGACGACTATAGGTGCTACGTATTTATGTAATTACGAACGCACCTATAAAGGGATTTTAGGTGTGTAGAGCCACCTGACGGAATATATAATCAGCTGTTTCAATTCTCCGTTGATGAAAAAAGTCGATAGAAGTTTACTTTTAGATTTTTATTATTTATTTATTTAATTTAACTTTTCCATGTTGATATAATTAAAAATCGAATTTATACTTAATAAAAGAAAAAATAAAATATTAATATTAATATTAACAATTACTTTCTAACAATTTTAGCTATCAATGATTTTCCAATAATTTTAGCAATCAATCACTTTCCATTACCTTTAGCAAAATCTTAGTTAAATATGTAAATGATTTTTTTAAATAAAAATAATACAATATTATGCAAAACAATTCTCATAGTCATTCATAAGTTTTTAATAATTTAGTCGAGAAAATAAATTATTTTTTATGTAAAAAACTACAACAAAAAAGCACCGTTTATTTATTTTTGATAAATAACTATCCAATAGTGTGTTACATAAAAAAGCAATATACTCTCACATTTGGACTAAAAAAATCGTAATAAGGGTTTTTTTTTTATGTATATATATATACAGCTTATATTCAAAATATTAAAATAATCACTTTTTTTTTTTTTTTTTACAAATCGTAAATATCGTTTGGAATTTAATGCTTTTAATGCATATATGCAAACGATATTTTTATTAAGAACTTATTGATGAATAAACTTATTTATTATTTTAAAATTAATATCATTTTTGAAAAGATTAATTTGAAAAAATATATTTTGAAAAGTCAAAATATTAGAATATTTATTCAAGTGGTTCAAAATATTAGAATATTTCACATTAATTCTCCTTTAATTATCACCAATTCATAACTGGTGGCATCATTGATTAAATTCAGACTATTTTACTTAAAATCAGTATTCTTTTTGCAGTTTGTTTGCTTTTTCGTCTTAAAATGGGTCGTGTGAGTGTTATTCCTGAATCTATTAAATTTCGTATAGTTGATTTGTATCGGCGCGGTAAAAATCAATGTTTTATAGCGAATTATTTACATTGTTCGCAATCAAGCGTTACTAAAATACTAACTCAATATTCAAAAAATGGAAAATTTCAAAATGTAATTGCCGAAATTGCGGCCGAAAATCAAAAACATCTGATAGAGATGACAAGAAACTGAAGTGTATAGTTAAAAAAATTTTAAAAGTGTGCGATTCTTGCACCAAAAGTGAAAAGAAGAAGAAGTTGAAGTTTCTGGCGACTTAGTTCGTTGGCCAGCTTTATCCGCCATCTTGTTTCAAAATGGCGGCCATTTGAATTTTTGAAATTTTGTATATTTTCTAACATGAATACTTATAAAAAAATGTTACGTTTCACAAAATGCAAACTCTTAAACAGAATGTTAGAAACTTTAAAAGATATTTTAAAGAGACTGACAGTGTAAGTTAACAACATAGTTCATTTTAAAGAGAAAGTTGGGAAACCTAAAAATTTCCAAAAAGTGTCCGCAAAATTCAAATAGCCGCCATTTTGAAACAAGATGGCGGATGAAGCTGACCAACGAACTCGCTCGATAGAAACTTCAACTCCTTCTTCTTTCCATTTTCGGTGCAAGAATCGCAGTTTTAAAACGGTTTTCCTTAACTATACGCTTCAGTTTCTTGTCATCTCTAGCAGATGTTTTTGCTTTTCGGCCGCCATTTCGCCGATTGTTTTGAAATTTTCTATTTTTTGAATATTGTGTTAGTATTTCACTAACGTTTGATTGCGAACAATGTAAATAATTCGCTATATAAAAATGATTGTTAGCGTGCCGATACAAATCAACCATACGAAGTTTAATAGATTGGGGAATATCACTCACACAACCCATTTTAAGACAAAAAAGCAAACAAACTGCAAAAAGAATACTGATTTTATGTAAAATCGTCTGAATTTAATCAATGATGCCACCAGTTATGAATTGGTGATAATTAAATTAGAATTAATGTGAAATATTCTAATATTTTGAACAACTTGAATAAATATTCTAATATTTTGACTTTTCAAAAAAAAAATTTTTTTCAGTTAATCTTTTTAAAAATTATATTAATTTTAAAATAATAAATAAGTTTAATCAACAATAAGTTCTTAATAAAAATATTGTTTGCATATTTGCATTAAAAGCATTAAATTACCAAACGATGTTTTCAATTTGTAAGAAAAAAGTAATTATTCTAATATTTTAAATATGAGCTGTATATATATTTCAAAACTAATTCCAAATTTCGCATTTACAACTTTTTAAAAAACCTATAAATTAAATCATTAAGTATAATAAATATTAGTATAGTAATTTAATTCTTCAACCTTCCTCACGTTAAACGCGAGGCCTTGGGTGAAATATTGCACTCGTTCTCAAGACGATTTTAGTAGCTACGTTTCTAGTGTGGGAGAAGCTTAATTGAAACGTCACTTTGTTTATTGGTGGGAAAAAAAAATTATGTCCTTTTCACAAAATTTATTATTTTTTTAAGTATACAGTTTTCGCCAGATATAATTTTTTCTGCTTTTATATGTATACAAACTATATAAAATCAGTTCCAGCGTAGAAAAATTCATAGTTAGGATAAAAATACAGTCACCTGGAAATGCCTTAAAGGTAAATATTGTAACCTTTGTTACTGGACAACATTCACTCAATTTACAACATCTATATTCCTATCAAAATATTATTTCTAGTATATTATATCATCATTAGTGTACTAGACTTCAATATGTAATTTTATGTTCAAAAGAAATCAATAATAGGGATTTATTTATATAACAATATGTAACCTCTGTTACTTGTATTCAACATTACAGCCAAAGTTTTCAATTCCCAGTATTAATATATTTTTAAATGGTCAAATAGTTTTAGTATATTGAAAGAATAGGTGCCTTTTGAAGTTTTGGGAACATTTTTTTGAGAGTTATTCATATACAACGAGAAAAATATAGAGAAAAAGTGCGAGTAACAGAAATTATATATAGTAACAGAGATTACATTTTTGTAACAGAAGTTACATTGAGCAACACAAATTAGACAGTATAAGTGTATTTACATTAATCTAAAAGCAATGACACCACTGAAGCACTTTGATGGATTTTTATTATGCATATGAATTTTAAACTAGATTTTTGTTAATTTATCTACCTCTATTACAAATATATAGTAACAGAAGTTACAGGTAACAGATGTTTTTAAAAAGGAAAAAATTGTATTTTCTATAGTTTTATAAAAAATATGTAAATATTGCATTTATTTAAATTAAATTAACTTGATTTCACATAATAAACATAAAACTTTAATTAAAATGACAATATTTAAATTAAAAATTCATGTAACAGAGATTACAAACACAAAACACACTAACCTGGAATTCAGACGTTTCAGCTCACTGACCACATGTGTATTAATACATGGAAATTATTCCAGAGAGAAACATTCGCTTTGAATACAATATCTCAAATGAAAATCAAATTTCAAAGTAATTGCTTAAGAGGCGCAAAGGTCAACATAGAGAAAAAAATTCCATGCCGGGACTCGAACCCGGGCCATCAGTACAGCGCACTGACGTTCTACCGACTAAACCACATGGAACGATACCCAGCCTGGAAAATTTCTCACTATTACGTGTTGGCAAGGCTACAATCGCAGCACAAGATGGAATATTTATCGTGAGCCACCGACCTGGGGCGAACACGAAACTTAATTAAATCCAGCATCGATAGAAACTATATTAATACATGGAAATTATTCCATAGAGAAATATTCGCCTTGAATGTGCCTTGAAACATTCGCCTTGTTTCGTGTTCGCCCCAGGTCGGTGGATCACGATAAATATTCCATCTTGTGCTGCGATTGTAGCCTTGCCAACATGTAATAGGGAGAAATTTTCCAGGCTGGGTATCGTTCCATGTGGTTTAGTCGGTAGAACGTCAGTACGCTGCACTGATGGCCCGGGTTCGAGTCCCGGCATGGAATCTTTTTCACTATGTTGGCTTTTGCGCCTCTTAAGCAATTACTTTGAAATTTGATTTTCATTTGAAATATTGACCTCATGTGTGCAGAACAAATTCAAAATGACTGTAGCACATCTTTTCTAATATTTTTACCTACAAGTAAGCTCAGTAGTACCCTTTGTTGTGGACAGTGGAAGTCATTTCTTTGGTAAAGAAAGTTACAGTAACAGAGGTAACCATTTCAGTGTACAAAATATAATAATAAAAAATAAATGTTTTAGTCTTTTAGGCCTAACTAGTTAAAATACTAGGTTTTATGATAACATAAAACTTTTAAAATACTAGGTTTTATGGTTGCATAAAACTAGTTAAAAATGGGATTTTAAATATTATTAGTTAAAACCTTAAATTGAAAACTATGCCTACAGTTATCTGCACAGGCTGTTTTGTTACTCGAGATGAATAAAAATAGATTAAAAAAAAAAAAAAAGATATCTTCTTAAGCATTATTTTTAATGAAGTCCTTACTGATTATTTTAATGGAAACAAACAAAATAAAAAGAGTTCTTTCTCCTTTTACCCAGAAAAAAAAATATCCTAAATGTAGACATGAAAAGGGCATCATTTTTTTTGTTTCACCCTTATCCCAAAGCGTTGTGCGATTTATCGCCAACCGTTACGTATAGTAATTATCATTTTTTACTTTCTTCTATCTTCAATAGAAGAAAGTATTGTAATCGAAATTTTTTTCGACATCCGGTTTTCGACGGATTTACACGTTTTAGGGGTCTGAGATCCCAAAAAACATGTTTATAGAAAATGTTTGTCTGTCTATGTGTCCGTCTGTCTGTCGCCATTGTACCATCAAAAAGTGTATGAAGCTAAGCATAGAATTCAACCAAATTTTTATTTTAAGTTTTTGGCTATGGCAAGCAGATCCTCCCTGATATTGGAAAAAATTAGCCGGTAGGGGACGCTGGAATAGCGATTTTTGTGCTATTTTGAATATTGTACCATCCAAAAGTGTATGAAGTTATGCATACAATTGAACCAAATATTTATTTTAAGTTTTTGGATATAGCAAGTAGGTCCTCCCTGAATTTGGAAAAAATTCGCCTCTAGGAGGCGCTGTAACAGCGATTTTTGTGCGATTTTGAATATTGTACCATCGAAAATTGTTTGAAGTTATACATAGAATAGAACCAAAAAATTTTTTTTTAAGTATTTGGCTATAGCAAGTAGATCCTCCATGAATTTGGAAAAAAATCGCCGGTAGGGGACGCTGTAATAGCAATTTTTGTGCGATTTTGAATATTGTACCATCGAAAAGTGTATGAAGTTATGCGTAGAATTGAACCAAAAAAATTTTTAAAGTTCATGGCTATGACAAGCAGGTCCTTCCTTAATTTGGAAAAAATTCGCCGGTAAGGGACGCCTTAATAGCGATTTTTGTGCGATTTTTAATATTGTACCATCGAAAAGTGTATGAAGTTATGCATAGAATTGGACCAAAAAAAATTTTAAGCTCTTGGCTATGATAAGCAGGTCCTTCCTTAATTTGGAAAAAAATTCGCCAATAGGGAGCGCTGTAATAGCGATTTTTGTACCATTTTTGTGCCATTTTGAATATTGTACCATCGAAAAGTGTGTGAAGTTATGCATAGAGCCGAACCAAATTTTTTGTGTTTGTTTTTGGTCATGGCACAAAGGTCCTCCTTGAATTTGGAAAAATTCCGCCGGAAGGGGGCGCTATAATTGCGATGTCTGTACGATTTTTATTATTGTACCATCGAAAAGTGTATGAAATTTTGCATAGAATTGAACCAAATTTTTTGTGCATGTTTCTGTTGTGGCAAGCAAGTTCTCCCCGAATTTGAAAAAAATCTGCCGGAAGGGGGCGCTGTAATAGCAATATCTGTGCCATTTTCATTATTGTACCAACGAAAACTGTATAATATTATGCATAGAATTGAACCAAATTTTTTGTGTATGTGTAAGGCTATGGTCGGTAGGTCCTCCCTGAACTTGAAAAAAATCCGCCAGAAGGGGCGCTATAATAGCGATGTTTGTGCCATTTTCTTTATTGTACCATTGAAAAGTGTATAAAATTATGCATACAACTGAACCAAATTTTTTGTGCATAATTTTGGATATGGCCAACAGGTCCTCCTTGAATTTGGAAATATTGCGCGGTAAAGGGGCTCTGTGATAGCGATTTTTGTATACTTTTCTTGATTTTTCGTAGTTCTATTGTCCATCGGTGACTCGCGCAGCGGCGGGAACTTGCTTCCTGCTAAGCCGGCTATTCGCAAACTGCTGATAACAACAGAATAAGGAAAAACTATTACAATTTTAACAAATATCATGATATAGATTAACTCGTTTTTAGTCCGTTTAATTGACTGAAGCAGAAATTTAAGAAGAAAATGAAAGTTGGTATAGCATTGAATTAATAATATTGAAGTATTAACATGTGTAACTACTTTTTAAAATATTAATATGTATAAGATAGAAGAAAGTTTTGAGATTGGCACATCCAACTAGTTTTTTTTTTTTTAATCAAAACTTTGAAGTAAAAAATAAGTATTTATTAGCGCTACGATATATTTTGATGTTACGGAATTCGGCGTTTTTATGAAGAGTGGCATTTTTCAAAATTTAAATAATGTGCATTTTAAAAATTTATTAATATTTACAAGCAGTTGATAAGAGTAAATAAATTGTTGGTTAAAGAATAATATCGGATAATAAACACATAGGTTCACAGAATACATATCCGATGAAAAATGAAGTGATCGTGTCGCAAAACATTGAGTAAATTCAACTTGTTTCTTTAGGCCCAATCGGTGTTTAAGGTTCTTATAATAAAATTAACAGAAAATTAATATAAAACATTTACATTTATCTTTAATGATTGCATTATTACGGTGAACTGCAGCAGTTCCGAAAATGCATTAACCGTACATGTGAAAAGTATTTTATGCGAAGACTAAAGCCATTACCGCTCTCGCTGCGTAATTGTTTTATCAAAATAGCTTCAAAAATTGCGTATTTAACTCCTTCGCGACGAGCGTCTTTTAAGAATTTTTATTATTTTGCCACCGGTTTTTCAAAACAAAAATTTTCGTCTGATTCAATCGGGAAAGTTCTCCGATTAGATAAGGCAAAATTTAGGATAATAAAATTGGGAAAGATCAAGGAGAGTTAATCAGACGGAAAAATGCATCCCCGATGAAATTTCGGGTTGCGCAAATTTTGCTACTTTTACGTTGCCCGAGAAACTCTCGGGTTGCGCAGCGAGAGGGTTTTAAATAATAAGCCTGATCAGATGAATGGAAAAAAATTCGCAAGTTGACAATAGCGACAATAGTTGGCAAAATTAAAAAGAGAAATTATGAAGTATTAATCCAAAAACTAACTGAAAACAATTTGCTCAACCGTGGGACGTAGATCGGAAACTCACGCTCGGCTAAGGTCAGTGTGATGGATTGTATAATCTACAATCAACCTGTAGCTTTTCTGTTTCCCTCCGTGGCTTTTTTATTGATAACTCGTGGTGAGAGGGGAGCGTGGAGCTCATGTATCCAAACAAAATTTACATAATGTAGTTGCTGGTCATTTCTATTTTGAACACCGGCAGCAAGGTTGCGCTAACAAATTTAACACGTACTGAACACGCTCAAAGTATAATAACTCTGGTGGGGGCTGAGAAAGAAAATCTAACACTTTTGCGACTCATGATGACCAGTAAATCTTAAATTAATTTATCACTTTAAGATTTAAATTAAATATATAAAAGGAAATAATTGTGTGTGTGTGTTTTTTTAACGAGAACTTAATTCCATACAGGTTCTCACTCGTTAATAACAATTCCACGACTACACTCATTATGATGTTACCTTTATTTTAATAAACAATGAATGTTCAGTTAATTTTACTGATATGAGTTAAATATTTGTATAGTGTCATTGTGTTCTTATCAGAAAAATACCAATCGCAAACAGTCATGTTGAATCCCACGTGATTTTGTTTTAATGATTTCAAAGTGCCTTATTATTATTATTTTTTTTTAATAGTTAACCACGCAATATCTTTCCATTTAATGAGGAATATCTGTTTCAAAAATATTTTGAACGGCAAATATAATGAAATTTCAACTGTTACATACTTTGTAGTTTTTTGAACAAACGTGTTGCTCAGAGATGAGGAATTTTTGTAGGCACCCGAAAATATTAGTTTAATAGTTATAACGTGTTTCTATTTTATTTAATGTTCTTGTGTGTACATG
Source organism: Maratus speciosus (assembly GCA_963932465.1). Classification (NCBI taxonomy): domain Eukaryota; kingdom Metazoa; phylum Arthropoda; class Arachnida; order Araneae; family Salticidae; genus Maratus; species Maratus speciosus. The sequence continues at coordinate 563,634,725 of OZ010786.1, read as the reverse complement.
TGTCTGCGCGGCAAATACTTACGCTTTAATTTAAACATTTACCTCTATGTTTCTATAACCGCTATTTGTGTAACTATATAAACCACATTCATATAATTTATGTTTGAAAGTACGCATTTGCATCCATCATTATGCAACTGCTCACAAACATCGGAAACCGTATTACTGGTAACCATGTTTGAGTGCAGTGTTTCCTGCAAAACCGATTTCGGAACTTTTGCCAGTTCTTTTTAGAAAGTGATCAATAATATTGATGGACACCAGTCATGTAACATTTCAGCATCTTTTCTTACGCGTGATCAGCTAACTTATGTTATTCCCAATGACAATTCGATTCTGCCAACGTTCATAGCCGCTTTGTCAAGTTTAAAACTTTGTAACCGATGCATATGACACATGGATCTTATGGGATAATCCTGATACACAGGATCGCGCCCAGAACCGTCCTTAGCGTAAGCGAAGCCGGTTGCAAGAACTTTTGCGAGGCCCTTCACTTCCAAACTAGTCAATATCCTTCCATTCCCAAACTATAGATAATAGTTAATACTAGTTTAGCTGGGAAGTTTTATTCATCTACCAGAAATTTCGAATAGTAACTTTTGCTTTCTATTTGGAATATTCTATATGCTAACTATTCGGAAATTCTGGTAGAAATCCACTAAATTGGCAACACAACGCAATTTGAAAAAGCCCGCATGGCATACAGAGTGGTGCACCAAGGATTACTCTTTTTTGTGTGGGGAGGAGGGTAACATATTTTAGCCCCAGAGGTTTATACAGACTCGGGCTATTTCCTTTCATAATACTCTTAGTCAAAGGGTTAATCGATTAAATTACTCGATTAGCCCACTTCATATTATGGTAGTGAGAATGTATGATAAAGATTAAACTTTTGATTTTAAACTCTATTCTTTAATTGTAACTTGATAAAAAATTTTCATTTAGTTAGCAAATATTGTTATGTTAATATTTTTAAATTATTAAAAAATTTAAAAATAGAGAAACATCTGAGTGAAAAGCAAACTTTCCTAAAATATTCTTTTACAAAAGAGCCTTTAAAAATTTTATGTTTCATGATTTTTGGACATTTTAAGTCTTTAAATTAGTCTCAAGGACTGGGATTTCAGCTCCTGGCTTCCCCATTGTGTTTACGCGATAGGACATACGTTATGCGTGAGGTAGAGGTCTGCACGGGCCAGAAGTTCTAGGCCCGGCCCGGACCGAACAAAAGCTACCTTAGGACGGCCCAGTGTAAAAATGAAATTTCGGCCGGGACCGGACACGACTATATTTTCAGTGTTCACGGCCAAAAATCAGTAAAAACAGGCCTGGCCCATTCAATTAAATGAGGCTCGGTGCTCGGTCCCACCCGGACCCGACTCAATTTCTGTAAAAAAAATCCCTGCCGGCTCAGGCCTACAGGCGGAGGTAGATTTTGAAGTTAAGTACTAAATTCACCAACAAAACTTAAATCAAGATTAGAGATAAACGCAGTTCCTTCACTAAGAATGAGCTCTAGGAAGCTCAACATTTTGTGAAAATTCTAATATACACGAATACACACACGCATGTATATAGAATAGATTTAAAAATGGCTAAAACAAATTCAGAGAACCTCAAAGTGTTAAAATATGTTAATATTTCCATAGTCGGTTTTTTATCATGTTTTAATACCTTTCTTCAAACTCACTTGACGTTATATATTCACCTGCTGAGGTCCATTATAGTATTTCGAATATGACGCAAATATATGTATTTTTTAATTCGTCAAACTATTTATTTCATTTTGAATTTTTATGCTGAAATCTTGCTCTAGTAATATTCAATTTGTATTCAATTCGTCAAACTATTTATTCAATTTTTTTACGTGAAAATCTTACAATAAAAAAGCAATTGTTGTGGTGAGAATTTTATTGTATTTTTTTTAAATTGTTGGCAACTGCTATAACGAAACATATTGATTTTTCCCTGTCATTGTTGTGTGAGAGCTGGTTTTATCAGAATCTTGTTAAGACGGTATTCAAAATTTTCAACCCCCCCCCCCCCCCATTTCCATTCCCTTGGGCCAATTTTGCCCATTTTATATCGATGCCGAGATATTAGCCATCTCAAAGTTGTTGGCGAGTTTGAAGACGATCCGTGCATAATTGCGACTTTTATCGTGCGGACAAAATTTAGTATATACAGTGGCGGTCAAAAGTTTCCGGCCAGTTAGTTTCTTTGATTTGTTTGATAGAACGTTTTAGTGAATAAGAAGCACAATTGCTCCAAAAGTTAGGGTTGATTGTTGACGGCCAATTATCTACACGAGGGATATAGGCCCTAGGGGGAGTGCCTTCCGTGGAGGTCTTTCTAAGGGAACCTAATCCGTATTAACGGATGGAAATCCACGGTTCGAAGAAAACCACGAAAACTCCGAACGATTAGGCCGACGGGCGCAATTGGGATCGAACCCAGAACCTCCCGTCTACCAGCTTCGAGAGCAGAACCTCTCAGCCACTGGTGGGGCCCAAAAGTTAGGAATAAGTAAAGTACCTCTGACCACGTGATCATTTTGATTGTATGCTTAAGATATTTGATGCAAAGGGGAGGAATTCGAAATTCGCGCGTGCAAAAGTTTCCGGCCATTCATCATCCATTAGTTTTTGCTATCGCTAAAGTGTTTTTTGGCCATGTTTATTAATTAATCAAAGTGAATAATGCATTTGAAATTCAAAATGAAAAGTTTAACAATTTATTGTTCCTAAACCAGTGATTTGTTTGTCGCTAAAGGGACAATCCTCTCGTGAGATTGCGGCAAAGTTGTCGATCGGAAAATTTGCTCCAAACGATATTTTAAAAAATATATAAAGATGGTCATGGCCTTCGGAACTTGCCACGGTCCGGGGGACTCCGGAAAATGACTATTCTTGTAGACAGAATTAGCAGAAGAAAAGCAGTTGATGACCCGCGTAAAAATGCCACTGGAATTCCACGCGATTTATGGTGTTAAAATATTGCTGAAATAAGTCTGTCTATAGTATCAAGACGCTTATGTGGCGTAGAACTTTATGGAACAGTCGGTGTTAAAAAACCTTTCACAAATAAAAAAATTCAGAAGTCCCGACTGGCGTTTGCCAAGGAATACAAAGACTGGTCATGTGAAAACTGGAAAAAAGTACTATTTTCCGATGAATCGACGTTCAATCTTTTTGGTAGTGATAAAAAACATTGTAACTGACGACCTAAAAACAAAAGATAAGATGCGAGATATATTATTCCTACAATGAAGCATGGCGGAGGACACGTTATGCTGAGGGGAGCATTTTCTGGAAAATGCGGATGTCCGTTATTTGAAATCTGCGGCAAGATGAATAGTGAAATGCATAAGGATATCTTGCAAGATCATTTGCTGCCTTATTGGAGGAAAAATTGTGGTCGCAACTATCCCATCCATCTGTTCCATCATGTTAACGACCAAAAGCATACATGCAAGCTCGTCAAGCAGTGGCTTTCGCACAAAAAAATTCCGCTTTTGAAATGGATAGCCCAATCATCCGATTTGAATACAATAGAAAAGCTTTGAAACTAACTTGAAAACGTGTGTGGAATTATAAATATTCAAATTCAGCAGCATTTTCACAAAAATTGTAATAACCGTGGACAAAACGTAACATTGATGATCTACAATCGTTCATTGAATCGATTCCATGTTGCTGCGCCGCAGTACTTATTGCTAAATGTATGAATACAAAATACTAATTGTAAATGTTGTTGATCACTGTTATTTTCTGTTATAACACCATTTTTTTCCAAACTTGCAAAGGTGGCCGAAAACTTTTGAGAACATGCGTTTTCTTTAGCAATTAATTTTGTCAATTAAATTTAATAATATTTAATTTTTATTCCATAAATAAGTTCTTAACTGTTATGTCAATAAAGTGTATAAGTATCATTTTGAGATTCCTCTTCATATGGATATACTTACAAATTAACCAAAAATTTTATGCTGGCCGGAAACTTTTGACCGCCACTGTACATACATACATACATATATAAACTTTTTAGTTGGGGGGTGGTTTTGGGTTCCTGCGGTCCTATAATGAAAAGTTATGAAGGAATTTTTCAAAAGTCGCACCATGGTAACGACTGCAATAGGTAGTATTTCTTACGAAATCTACCTAAAATCCAATTTTTCTTAACACACAATTAAGATTTATTTAAAGAATACCACGTATATATTTAGGGAAATTTTTTAAAATATATTTTAGAGTACTATGTGTTTGCAAGACAGAAAATGGACAATAGCAATGTTAATGATTTAGACGCTTAGAGTTTTAATCATTCAAATATAGATTCATTAAAAAAAAATATTTAACTTAGAATAAAAGAAAAAAAAAAGGTTGAAACACCATATCTTTTGATAGATTTTTGAAAATATTTTTCTGTAATTTATTAAAGCTGTTCTCAAATCCAAAAGAGCTACTTTCTGACACATTTTTCTTCCGGAACGCATAAAATTGGCATGTGTCTTATTCAGAAACTATGTATTCTAATGGCATTTTCTATTTTTTGGTAAAAGCAAAAGCTCTTTCAGAAAAACTGTCAAAGATGGTATTATGAATCGAATTTCCGGAAGCGACAGCACGGGAAAGATGAAAATCTGTCGTCACATGCCAAGAATAGAGCATAACTCGTTAAGTAATTTATTTATCAAGAAAATGTAAAATGCTAATTGATTCCTAATTGCTTCAATAGTCCATCCTGTCAGTTGTATGCCTTTATAGTTAAAAATGAGGCAGAAAATGTGTCGGAAAGTTTCGCGTTGTTGAGCAGGGAAATTGAGAAACAACTTGAGGTATATTTCTAATGATTCCGTTAACATAAGTTTGTTATCGCTATTACTATTTTTACAAATCATACAGCCTGCCTGACACACCCTAGGAACAATTAAATCCAGTTCCGTCGGTCGGGACTATGTAGAGAAAAAAATGTAACCCTGATCCCGCCCGAGCTGGAGTCTGCTGAAAAAATTAAGACCTGTCTCAGACACGATGTTACTGTCCGATGCCGATATCTACACTGGGCATGTTGTAAAATAACTAAATAATAACTCGGAAGATCTTTAAACTACTTTAATGTATAAGAACTCAAGCGCGCGATATGTACAGCATGGTTACAAGCTTAGAACATCAACAATAACAAAGCTAGCCTCGAACCCAGAGTTCCCGATAAGTTCTTTTAAAACTGTTGCCAGATGCATTACATCACATCTCCCCCTTTAAAAGTCCTCTTCAATAAGTCTTGAAGGAGCACGAACAGTTCTGCCGCTACGAGTCTTAAATGGACTGGCCTGCTTAGTCTCTGGAACTGCAGCATTAGGAGAATAGGTGATGCTAACAGGATCATTCATAGATGTTGTATCCTGGGAGCTGTCTTTCTCGGGTGTATCATCAGGAACGCCGTTCTCTTTCACTGGGGTGTCGTTAGCCTCCCATCTGAAGGATTTTGGAACAGTAGAAGGATGCAGATATATACGATTCCTTCTTAGGATACCTCGAGAAGTTTCAACCATGTATGACCTAGGAGCTTCATGAGCACTTTTTACCTTTCCATACGTCCTTATGTCGGAGATCCATACCTGCTGACCGACGTCTAATTCTGGTAGTTGTCTAGCTCGATGATGACGATTGAAGTAATACTTTTGCTTCTCAATCCTTTCCTGTTCCTTTTTGAATAAGGATTTCTCGTATAATACTTTAGGCTTTAACTTCTCATTCACTATAGGAATAGGCGTTCGTAAGCGTCTTCCCATCAAGAGTTCTGCTGGACTAAACCCATTTTCCAGTGGGGTTGATCTTAACGCAAGTAGCATAAGATATGGATCATCGTTTTCTGCTTTCAAGTAATGTAACTTTAAATTTTTCACCATCGACTCTATGAAACCGTTGCTTTGAGCATGTTTCGGACTGGATGTTATAATAAAGGACTTATAAAGGTTGGCAAATTTTTTGTATTTAGAATCTACAATTCTTTGCGAAAACTGGGTACCATTGTCGCTTCTCACTACTTCAGAAATACCGTGACGTGCAAAAATAGACTTCATGCGATTCACGACTGCATCAAAAGTAAGATGATCTAATTTTACCACCTCAATATATCTAGAATAGTAATCCGCCATTATAAGATACCAGTTACCACTAACTTTAAGAAGGTCAGCTCCGACTGTTTGCCAAGGTCTGTTTGGGAATTCTGATGGGAGTAAAGGCTCTTTGAAATATTTTTGTTGCTGAATACACTTCTGACAGTTTGAGACTAAATTCTCAATTTCTGACGATAATCCCGGCCACGAAACAGACTCACGAGCTCTAGCTCTGCACTTTGTTATCCGAAGGTGACCATCATGTATTCTATTTAATATTTCTTCACGTAATTTCAAAGGTATAATAATTCTCGCATCTTTCATCAACAAATCATTTTGTATAGAAATTGAATGCCGATGTTCCCAGTATTTTAAACATTTTTCTGGCACTTCATTTTTCCCTGACCAACCATCTCTTGAAAATTTAATCAGTAATTTGCAGACTGAGTCTTCTTTTTGCAACGCCCATATTTCAGCCAATCTAGAATCTGATGAAGGAAGATTTTCTATAATCATTTGCACATAAGCAGTTATTTCTTCGGTTAATTCTTCCTTTCCTTTTTCCGGTAAAGGGCTTCTGGATAACGCATCTGCAATGACAAGCTTTTCCCCTGGAGTATATTTGATGGTATAGGAATATCTCATCATTCGGAGTTTCATACGCTGGAGTCTAGGAGTTAGATTGTCTAACGGTTTGGACATTAAAATGGGTACGAGAGGCCAACAATAAAATCATGAAACCTTTCGCAAGCCCACACAATAGCTAACGCTTCTTTCTCTATTTGTGCGTACCTTTTCTCTGTATCGGACAATGTCCGCGATGCATAGAAAACTGGACGTAAATGACCATTATCCTTTTGACACAAAACTGAACCAAGGCCGTAAGATGATGCATCGGCTGATATAAAGGTTTCTTTCTTTGGATCATATAATGCTAATTCAGGAGTATGGCAAAGTTTCTGCTTGATATCTTCAAATGCCATTATTTGAGATTTTCCCCAAATCCATTCAACATTATTCTTCATTAATTCGTAAAGAAGTTTTGTAACATCAGCAAAATTGGGAACGAATTTATTCAAAAATTCAGCCATTCCTAAAACTCTTTTTAATTCAGTCACATTCCTAGGTGTTGGAATTCTGGAAATAGCTTTTGTTTTTTCAGGATCAGGTTTTATTCCCTTTTCAGAAATTATATGACCAAGAAAATGTATGGAATATTTTGCAAACTGGCATTTTTCATCGTTCAAAGTCCACCCAGCCGCTTGAAGTTTTGAAAGAACTTCATTTAGTCGTTTATCGTGCTCTTCCTCAGTAGAACCAAAAATTACAAATTCATCCATAAGACCCACTATAGGTGAAAACTGGGAAATTGAGTTAGTAGCCAGTGGCCGGTAGACTCAGTTTCATTAGTGGCCACTTTTAAAAGTTAGTGGCCACTATAATGTTTCAAACTTTCTTGGCACCTAGATAAACTATAATCGTTGTATATATACATATTTTTTATAAATCAGAGTTTTATACCAGCCAACTATTCATGATAATAATAGGGACACAGTGAAATTCAAGAAAATTACTTTAAAACTACAAAATTGTTATATTAATTTTTTTAGAACATATTTTTGGATTATTTGTAAATGTTCATAAACACAATTATCAATCAGATTACTGTTACTTTCTTTACATAAAAAGTTAGTAACTAAATCTAAATTCCAACAACTAGGTGTATACAAAAAAAAAAAAAAAAAAATCAAACAAAACACAATAAAATGCTATTTCGATTTTAGTTAATAATTAACATACCATATACATTACATACAGTGGAAATCTAAGCTGGTGAGTGTATTTCGCAGGATTAAACAGTATCTCTTGCAGAAAAATAAGCTAACTGATCAAACACATTGAAGATATTGTAATGTCCTTACCCTTTAGGGTCCAATTTTTTTTTTCAATTTTGAGAACAAAATTACTTTTATTTTAATAATCTTAATCGTAGCTATCCAAATAGATTTACTGATATGATAATAGGTTAAGAGTTTTTGGAGATGTTTGGAAAATCTCGTATTACAAGAGGGTTTAACAGATATTACAACTTTATAATGTTTTTTGTGTTTTACCACACGATGTTCAGAAAAGTAACCTATATTTAAAATTTAAAGAGTGAAATATATGTATAAAATGAATTACTAAATGTCCAAACATAAATGAACTCATAATAAGAAAAGCATAGCCATATACTATCATTACTATGTGTAGATAGTAATAAAAGTAATTTTTAAGACAAAATAATACTTGATGAAAAGACATGTACTATTAGTAGTAAACCAGACCCGAAAGGGTTAAAATCCACTTGCATTTGCATCCAGTGAAAAAAAAAAAAAAGGAATAAATTATTTGAAATACATGTGGAATCAAAGCTGATGAATATATTTTGCATAAAACTATATTTCTTGAAAAAATAATCCAACTGAAGAGCGAGCATGGCGAAAAACTGAAATATTGAAAATACAGCTAAATCGCTGCAATCTTCTTGCATCCGGTAGGAAAAAGAATTAATCAGTTTGCTAATTAGATGTAATCAAAGTAGAGATGCATATTTCCATGAAAAAAGTTGTATTTCAGTTGGTGATCGGTAACAGAATTTTTTATCGCCACTTGGTGAGTGGCGACTATAGTGGCGATCGATGGCCAATATTTTAATCGCAACTTTTATAACTTTAATCGCCACGTGGCGAGTGGCGACCGCTAATTTACACCTATAAGACCCACTATACCAGGACCTTCTTGAATAGTTTCGAGAATTCTTTTTTGGAACACTTCCGGAGCTGTCTTAATTCCAAACGGTAAACGATTGAACATAAATCTTCCAAAAGGTGTCATAAAAGAAGTTAACTTTGCAGAAGCTGGATCGAGACTTATTTGCCAAAAACCTGCATTTGCATCAATAATACTAAACACTTTAGCATTACTAAATTGACTTAAAGTATAGTCAACTGAGGCCATGGGGAAATATTCTCTTTCAATGTTCTCATTCAGAACTGATAAATCAACACAAATTCTTATGTCACCTGACTTTTTTGGAACAATAACCATAGGCGCACACCATTCTGTGGCTTCGTCTACTGGTTCAATAATTTTATTCCTTGTCATTTCATTTAACAATTTTTTTAATTTACCCCTTAAAGCTAATGGAACTCGCCGTGGTACAGAAATTGCGTAAGGCTTAGCATCATTCTTTAATTTTATTTGATACGGCTTCTCAACCTTTCCAATTCCGCTAAATAATTTTGGAAATTTCTTGACAGGATCTAGTTTTGATTTCAATTCAAATATTCTCTGAATAAGATTCAAATTCTCACTAGCTGTACAGCTTAGCAATGGGTGCTGTAAATTATTTATTACATACACATCATCTTCAAAACTAAAACTTTTGTTCTTTAATTTAACGCGAATTATCCCAGCTATCTTCAGATTTTTCCCATCTGAACCGCAAATTACTTTACTTGATCCCTTTAATTTTATATGTTTCAATTTCGAATCATAAATAGCCTTAGGAACGACAGTCACATCTGCTCCTGTATCGATCTTAAATTCTAGAGGAGTCTTTTCAATCAATACTTTGCATTCCAACGGTTATCCGATATTCTAACAGGGTTATTTCTATCTGAAGTATTCATTATGTAACCTAAAAAATCAGAAGAATTCGTCGATTTTGTTTTTTCAACTTCGTTAACCTGCATTTTTGATTTACAAACTTTAGCATAATGACCAACCTTCTTGCACCGGTTACAAATCGCTTTACGCGGAGGGCATTCCGATTTCGTATGTTTGTTTTGTTTTCCACACCAAAAACATACTTCTTTGTTCTTATCCGAATTGAAAGAATCAAATTTTTTATTTTGTTTGAATTTCTTATTCTGTGGTATCGCTACTCTGTTAGCTACCTTAAAAGACGTAGTATCACTACTCAAAACTTGTTGTTGACATTTAATAGTTTCAGCCTGACGAGCTGTTGTAATCGCTTTTTCAAGTGTAAGTTTCATATCTAGTTGCAGATTTTCAGAAACCTTCTTATCGCGAATACCGCAAACAATTCTATCTCTAATCATTTCTTCCTGAAAAGAGGTAGGAAATTCACAAGTTTGCACTAATGTATATAACGATGTGATAAACTGTTCCACCAATTCACCTTCTTCTTGTGTTCTCGTGTAGAATTTATATCTTTCATATATAGCATTGCGTGTAGGAATAAAATGCGTTTCAAATTTATTCTTTACAATGTCAAAATTTTTAATATCGTCTGCACTTAAATTAAAAGATGACAATATTTCTTCGGCTTGAGAGCCCATTAAATAAACTAAAGAGTTTACCTGTTCTTCCGGTTGTTTCGTTTTCAAACCTGATGCAGATCTGAAACGTTCGAATCTGTCAATCCATTTTTGCCAGTCGTCAGGGCGAAAGGAAAATTGTTCTGGCGCAGGTATTTGATACATCTTTCTTTAACAATAAACACTGCCACCATGTAAAATAACTAAATAATAACTCGGAAGATCTTTAAACTACTTTAATGTATAAGAACTCAAGCGCGCGATATGTACAGCATGGTTACAAGCTTGAACATCAACAATAACAAAGCTAGCCTCGAACCCAGAGTTCCCGATAAGTTCTTTTAAAACTGTTGTCAGATGCATTACATCACACATGTTATATTTCTGGACACGCTGTATTGATGTTGTAAAACCATCATCGGCTCATGCAGCACATTTAAACTTATTCTCGCGAAAGTCACATCCCTTGAAAATGGTTCATATTTTATGGGTTTCATCTAAATTTTTATATCGGACAGACAGGCCCGCTTAATTTTTTATCGGGCCTGCTGGCCCCCCTTTTTTTTTTTTTTTCGTCAGCCAGGCCCGGCCCGTTAAAAAATTGTCCTAATTGTTCCGTCTCGGCCCAGCCCGTTTGAAAGTTGCCTTCACATTGCCGAGTCGGATATGGGCCTCGGGCCAAGCCTGGGCCCGTGCACGCCTTTATTGTGAGGACAGGAACATCTATATTCGCATAATAAAAAAAGAAACTTGATTACACAAGAATCTGCTTTGTTACATTACAAATATTCATTAAAATAATAGTGAGCTGTTTGCCAAAATCATCAGCAACACCAACCTCTTAACAAGTAACATGCAGTTCATGCACCTGTTCAGACTGGTACTGCTGTCTATGATAAAGTATAACAATAGCTATAGATTGAATATATAAGTTACAAACATTCTATTTACAAGCATACACAACATATACAACATATACAAAAACATATGCAAACATATATTCCCTGCTCGAGCATCCACAACTTGCACTGAACATTTTATTGACAAAACATTTTACCTTTTATAATGAAAATTTTTATGTTTTTGCGTTACTCAGAAAAAAAATTAATAATAAATATTTACCCTTTTTTTCGGGTGCGAGGCCTTTCTAGGCGCGAGGCCCTGTGCGGCCGCACCTGTCGCACACCCCTAAGGACGGCTCTAATCGCGCCTATGTGCCGAAATTATCTGTCTGTAACATTTCTTTTTTTTATTTTTATGCACAATCTATTTAAATTATACATACAAAAAAAAAAAAAAAAAAAAACCTCCCCTCACGCCTTTCTTATATTTGAACCCCTCCCTCAGTCAGTGAGTTTCTACTCTCCTCAATCTATTTTATATTTAAACCCGACCCATACGCAGTGTGATATGATTTAATTTGTAATGTAAATATCACTGCAGAAATTTAGTAATATAAAGATTTGCGGATTTTTATCTCCCGTTCTTGTAAATATCAGTACAAAAAATATTAAGTTTAATCACGGAAAGTATTTCAAATAAAAAGTATCATTGTATTATAATATAAATTTAATTCGCATTTATTGGGTTTACTTTGTATTACACACGTATAATTGATTAATAATTATGTATGTTTAATAAACACGTATAACTAATTAAAATTATGTATATTTCTGTATGTATAATTACTTTTAAAAAAATTATGGACATTTTCGCTTTCGGCCGAAAATAGGAAGATTACCGAAATTCGGTTTCGGTCTTAAAAACCTGTTTTCGTCTATTTTTAAAGATTACATTATTCTGGTGAACAGCAGCAATTCCGAAGATACATTAACCGTACATGTGCAAAGTATTTTTTGCGGGGACTGAGAAAGAAAACAGAATATTTTTATTTTGCGACTGATGATATCCAGTAAAGGTTAAATTAATTTTTAATTTGTAACTTAAAGATTTGCATCTTTAACCCTTTCAAGCGCAGTGGTCCCAAGGAGGGACCACCTAATTTTAAATCGAAACTTACAAATGGCACCTAGAATATTTGAATAAAATTTTACTTTTACAATGAGAGTTTAGAACAAGTTTTTACTTTCTAAGAAAATCGTTTGTAAATTCTGGCGTCAGGCAATCATTTCAGGAACAGAATTTTTCCGCATCGGAAAGGGTTAAACATAAATAGCTACATTTTAAAATCCAACGAGGAGAACTTAATACCATACAGGTGATCACTCGTCTATTTAAATTGTGTGTACGTCTTTTCGTGCTGCAAATAGCCACGTTTTTACAGTTATGCATGTTGAATTAATTTTACTGGTATGAGATAAATACTTTTATAGTGTCACTGTATTTTTATAGAAAAATGCCACACACAAACTCTCATTTTCAACACCTCCTGGTTTTGTTATAATGATTTCAAAGTGCCTTATAATTCTTTTTCTTTTTTTTTTTTTTTTTTAAGAGTTAAACACACAATATCTTTCCATTTAATGAGAAATTCCTGTTTTGAAAGTATTATGAACAGCAAATGTAATAAAATTTCAACTGTTAAATACTTTGTGATTATTTGAACAAAAGTGTTGTTCAGAGGTGAGGAAATTTTGTAGGCACCTGAAAATAGTCAGGCAATTGGTGAACATTAATAAGTACAACTTGGCACAAAAATAATTATATCGCGTTTTTATTTTAATTTTTTTGTGTCTGCATGTGTGTGCGCAGCAGACATTTACGCTTGAATTTAAACATTTATCTCCATATTTATGTTACTGCTATTTGCTTAATTATTTAAATAACATTTATATAATTTACGTTGATTTACACAGACCGCATTAATTTTAACATTGAACACCTGTAGAAAAAAAAATGCTAACTGCTCTGTGACTATGATATATATATATATTGTTATTGTCATCGTTTTGTATCAAAACTTTAAAAAAAAATATTTATTAGCACTACAATATGTTTACATGTCACTGATTTCGGTGCAGCGTTTTAAAGAAAAGTTGCATTTTTTAGTTAAACAATATACATTTAAAAAAATTATTGATATTTGTAAGCAGTCGTTAAGAGGATATAATGTTGTCTAAAGAATAATATCAGAGGAGAAGGACATTGGTGTCACAGAATACATGCCGATGGAAAATGAAGTGATGATGTAACAAAACATTGGGTAAATGTAACTTGTTTCTTTCGGCCCAATAGATATTTCAGGTTCTTGTAATAAAATTAACGGAAAGTGAATTCAAGAAATTTACGTTTCGCTTCAAAAGATTACATTGTACTGGAGAATTGCAACAGTTGCGAAGGTCCATTAACTGTACATCGGGCTTCGTAAGCATCGGGGGTTTCAGGGATTTTAGGTGTTTTTGTATGTACTGCGTTTCGTTAAAAGGAATCTAGGCAGATTATCTGAGCGGTTGAAATTCTCAAAATTTTACTTTAAAAAAATTACGCAGCGTTTATCGTAAATTTCAAATTCGCATAACTTTAAAATAAATAATTTCGAGTTAAGTGAGAGAAGTTCCATTATTGTGTTGACAGCCAATTGGTGCATTTTAACGACGGAAGTTAATTTAATAGTTATAAATTCTTCTTTTCTGTATGTGTGCGTGTATATGCGCGGCAAACATTTACGCTTGAATTTAAACATTTACCTCTATGTTTGTATAAGCGCTATTTGTGTAATTATATAAACCACTCTTACATTATTTATATTTGAAAGGACGAATTTCCCTCCATCGTTATGCAGCTGCTCTCATACATCTGAAACCATATTTTTGGCAACCGTGTTTGAGTCCAAAGTTGCCTACAAAACCTATTTCAGAACGTTTATCAGTTACTTTTCAGCAAATGATCAACAATATTGATTGACACCAGTCAGGAAACAATTCAGTATGTTTTCTAACACGTGATGATCTAACTTATGTTCCTCCGAATGACAATTATATTCTGCCAATGCTCATAACTGCTTTATCAAGTTTCAAACTTTGTAATCGATGCTGTAGCATATCGGTCTTATGGGATATGTCTGAGGCACAAGTACATGCTTCTGTGACGAAAATTTTTAACTGTAACATTATTCTCTTTTGTTTTATCCCAATCTATTTAAATTACACATAGGGAAAATATAATCTACTCCCCTCACTCACTTTTACAATTAACTTTTCAATTCTCGTTTTCGTGATATTCACGCTCTGTGTCTTTTACTCATATTGTTTGATTCTCACCAGTTTTATAAAATAGTGTAATTGGCTTTATTATAGTATCATTTCACCTGTTATTAAATAAGGTCAATATTTCGTTTTTTTTTTTTAAATGTTCCAATGAGCAATTTGAATTTTTAGATCGTAATTTAATGCGGCCGTTACGAGGTTAAAGCTCACCCATAGTCAATGTGATTTTACTCTCCTCAATCCCTTTTATATTTAAAACCCGCCCATAGGCAGTGTGATATATTTTAATTTGTAATGTAAATATCATTGTAGAAAGTTAGCAATTTAAAGATTTTCGGATTTCCATCTCTCGTTCTTGTAAATATCAGTGAAAAAACATTAAGTTTAATCTCGGAAAGTATTTTAAAGAATACTGTGTATAATAATAGGGTGTATATTGAATACCCTTGTATTATAATATAAATTTAATTTGCATTAAAAGGAGGGATTTACTTTAGGGATACTAGCTAATTCGTGTACCACATTAGATATTAAAATGAAACTCAGCTCGAAGGCACTAAATATCATAGAAAGCGCATTTTAAACAAACGCTGAAAGAGAAATATTCATATAAATATATATATATATCAATTTTGGCCCTGTATAACCTCTGTACATCTTATACCTTATATATATATCGTCGTATTGAAATTGTGCAGGGCCGAAACTAGGGGGGGGCAGAGGGGGCACGTGCCCCGGGCGCCGCTTTAACAGAAGGTGAAGGGGGCGCCAGAATGAAGATTTTGTTTGACGTTTGATACAAGAATGTATATATACAGTATGGAACCATTTATCCGGAAACCAGTTAACCGGAAAACCAGTTATCCGGAATGATATTTCTGATAGAAAGATTTCAGAATCTTTGCAGAAAAAGGTGTCATACACTGCCAGTTTGACATAGACTTTGCTTGAAACAATTGTATAATTTGATGACAGCATCTAGTATTTGAAATGGAAACATATTTAGTTGTATTTTAGATGTTTTAATTTTTATGCAGAGGAAACAGGAGAATTTTTGTTCCTAAGAGATTCCCATAAATTTCCTTCTTTTAAACTCTGGTTAACTTTTGATCTTTCTTGCATTCATTTTTAATCCAAATAATCTAATAATTTAAAATAAGAAATAATGTCACAACCACACATATTCCACAAAACTTATCAAATGGATGTTGCTTTAATGCACAACCAGTTAACCGGAAAAACCAGTTATCCGGAATACATCTGACCCCAAGCATTCCGGATAAATGGTTCTGTACTGTATATACGAAATTTGTACAAAAATGTCTCGCAGCCGGAAAATTTAAAGGAAAACTTAATCAAGTGCATTACACTTTACAAATAGATAAAAAGATTCATCTACAATACAAAATTGCAAATGAATAAGAAAAAAGGCTTTTTTCATTCTCCCATTCCAAAAGTATCATGACTATGCCTTTCATCTTCACCTTTGCCTTGTATCTTTCACTTCCTGTGTAGGAAAATCACTACCATTTTTCAAGGTCAATCTCTATTGTCGGACACTGTCCACTACTGATAACTAACAAGTGCGAAGCGACCCCTCACAGTCTGAGTTTTTTATTAGATAAAAAAATTCCATGAAAGCTGTTTGTTGTTTTTCCGCTAAGCAGCGTTGAGTTTCTTTCTTTTTTTATTCCGTCTTGCTATGGGCGATGGCTGCCCGGACAATAAAAACGAACAGGAGGGGAAATGCACAAAGTAAAATTCTTAGTAAAACCGTTTTTTGTTTAAGAGTACAGCATTTGTAGTGGGACGGTAAAAAATCTTGCACAGGACGTCACGTCATATCTAGAAAAGCAAAGCCCCCCGCCTTTATCGCCCAAAATGATTTTTTTTCTCGTCTTTCTGGCATTTCTAGGCTTTTTGCCACCCTGCAGTGGCGTATCTAGACTCATCTTTTGTGAGGAGGCTGAGGTGTAGTAAAAGTTTCTAAGAGAGAATCACAAGAATCGGGAAAAATTCCGCTTTAAACATTTTTTATCATAGCAGGTAACACATCTATTACACAATAAACCTACTATGATGAAAAAATACAAACGTACAGCAAGATGTTGACCTCATTTAGGCCTATACAAGAAAAAAAAAATTCCTTTTGATTCCGTTTTCAAGGTTTTAATGAATCAATGTTTGGCAAAGCTGATTACGTAGTTCAGTTTTATATATTTTAAATTTAATAATAAGTTGTCTATTAGATACTTAGTAAAATTGTTTTTGTAAATTTACTTTGTAGTGGAGGGGGGGGGGGGGGCGCCAAAATCCATGCTTGCCCCGGGCGCCATAAAGGCTAGTTTCGGCCCTGAAATTGTGTCGTCGTCATAAGAATCTACTCCCAAAACTTCAGATTGTAGACCATAACCATAAACAAAGAAAAGGCCACGTGAAGGACGGCGTATCTATAAGCTTGAAATGTGATACTGTATAGTTCCGCCACTGAATGTTTTGCCGTTTTCGTAGGTATTTTGTAGGTTTCGGTTGTATGTTATGTAATGCACAGTTTGAACATCTGTAGAAAAAAAAAATGGTAACTGCTCTCTGAGCAGGATATATATAGAAATTGTCAACGTTTTTTATCAAAACTTCTTAAAAAATTTTATTGGCACTGAATATGTTTTTACGTCACTGATTTCTGTGCAGCGTTTTTGAGAAAAGTGGTATTTTTCAAAAATTAAACATAAAAATTTTTAAAAGTTATTAATATTTACAAACAATCGTTAAGAGGATATATTATTGTCTAAAGATTAATGTCGTCGGAAGAAAACTTTGATATCACAGAAAACATGCAGATGGAAAATGAAGTAATCGTATCTCAAAACTTTGAGTAAATTTAATTTATTTCTGTAATCGCAATTGGTGTTTAAGTTTCTTACAATAAAATTAACAGAAAAACTATAAAAAATAATTATATTCAGCTTTAAAGATTACGTTATTCTGGGGAATTTCCGCAGTTTCATAAATACACTCACCATGAGGGCCGGAATTTAAATCAAGATTTAATCTCTTAAGTAATTTTTTGTATATATAACCTTAATTTAAAAAAAAAAAAAAAACGAGCTTCCAGCCTACGGGATCTATCCCCACCAGTAGAAAACATCTTAGATTGGATTTGAAGGTTAAGGAGGAAAACTGAGTTGTTTCTATCTTATATTAACTCTCTTTTTTGTTTATCTTTTGTCCTGTAAATCTTAAAAAAATTGCTATTATGTTTTGTTAGTTGCAATCCTATTAAATTAAAGTTATTCTATGGTCACTAAAAAGCGTCTTTTTTTTTTTTTTTTTTTTTTTTTTCTTTCAAGGGATAGTTTTCATTTCCTTTTGCCTCCCTAAATTTTTCGTCTTGCTAGGAGCTAATGGAATATTTTCTTTCTTTCTTTTGTTTTTATTTTTATTTACTTGTTAATTTTTTTTAATTTTTACATTTCTATATTTTTAGACTTTAATCTTAAAATCATTTTTTATTTTAGTTCTTGTTTCAATTTTAGTAAGATTTTCTTTTTTTAATTAATAAAAAACTAGTAAACTTTATTATTTAGTATGGCTCCCAAAAGTCTCAGACGCTTACCTATAAAATGGATATGAAATTAACCTACAAATAGGTAATCCATTAAGAAGCCTTATAAAGTTGCTAATTTAAAGTAAAAAAATTTTGAACATTCCGGTATAAATGCAATATTACAGAAAAACAACTACTTGCTCCTAAACGCGTTAACGCCTTGAAGGGCGGTGAGATATACGATTAATGAATTTTTCACCACAAAAGTTTAATTAAATTTTAATTTTCTAATTTTGGTGGGAAAAAAAAAGTCGTAAAATTGCTTTTTCTTATTTTGAAATACAATTTTTCAAAGATTCCATTGTGAGTTCGACATTACACGAACACAATCACTTGCTCCTCATGGGGCTAAAAGTATTTTCTTTGAGGACTGAGCGACAGACTCTAACACAAAGGTGTTCCAGGAATTCCTATATAACCGCTTTACTCTGACATTCCTATTTTATGATTGAGAACAATCGGTAACGAATAACGATTAAATAAATTTATGATTTACAGGTGTAAAGTGGAAAAGATTTTTTTTTTTTTTCAACGAGGAGGACTTAATACCATACAGGTGCTCACTCGTTAATTAAATAGACTCCCAGACGTTATTTAAGTTGATAACCCTTAATTTTAATATTATAAATATTTAAATAATTTTGCTGGTATGAGTTAAATATTTTAGCACGTTATTGTATTCTTATCAGGTCAATACCAGGCGCAAACTGTAATGTTGAACCCCACATGATTAAGTGCTTTATTATTGTTATTATTATTATTAGTAGTAGTAGTAGTTAAACACGCAATATCTTTCCATTTAAAGAGAAATATCTTTTTCGAAATTATTTTGAACGGCTTGAAATGAAATTTCAACTGTTAAATAGTTTGCGATTTTTTTTAACAAGCATGTTGCTCAGAGGTGAGGAATTTCTGTAGGTATCTGATAAAACTAGTTTAATTGTTAAAATGTGTTTATATTTTATTTATTTTTCTTGTGCGTGCATGTGTGTGCGCGGCAAACATTTACGCTTGAATTTAGACATTTACCTCCATGTTTATATAACCGCTGTTTGTGTACCTATATAAACAATATTTATATAATTTATATGTGAAAGTACACACATAAAATCATCATTATGCAACTACTCACATACATGTGAAACCATATTATTGGTAACAGTGTTTGAGTATAATGTTGTCTGCAAAATCGATTTCGGAACTTTTATCAGTTCTTTTTAGCAAATAGTCAGTTATACTGATTGACACCAGTCATGTAACATTTCTGTATTTTTTCTTATACATGATCAGATAACTTATGTTATTCCCAATGAGAATTCGATTCTGCCAATGTTCATAGCAGCTTTATCAAGTTTGAAAATTTTGTAATCGATGCATATGACATATGGATCGTATGGGATAAACCTGATACACAGGATTACGCCAATGTGCCGAAATTTTCTGGTTGTAACCTTATTCTCTTTTTATTTTTATGTACAATCTAATTAAATTGTACAAACGAAAAATATAGTCTACTCCCCTCACTCACTTTAATATTTAAACCCCGCCTACAGTCAGTAGGATTCTACTCCTCTTTCTCCCTTTTATGTTTGAACCCCGCCCATAAGTGGTGTGATATGCTTTAATTTGTAAATGTATAAACATCAACTGCGGGAAGTTAGCAACATGAAGATTTTCGGATTTTTATCTACCGTTCTTGTAAATATCCCTATAAAAACATTAAGTTTAATCGCAGGGAGTATTTCAAATAATAAGAATCCTTGTATTATAATATAAATTTAATTCAAATTAATTGGAGTTAAGGTTAGTTGGGGTAACTGGACACACGAGGTAACTTGGCCATAGGCTATTTTATAAAAAACTGTTGGTGTTTTTAAAGTTTTAGCTTTTGTGATCAATGCCCCTTAATCTCTACTTCCTAACACAACGTGTATCAATTCAATCATAACTCTCACATTGCTGTGATAGGTTGTGAAAAGTTTACGTTTCTTTTTTTAAAAACAACGTCAATATGGTTGAATTTCCTCGGCTTTTTATTAAAATACTGTAAGTACTTTTATTAAACAATCTTTTTTTTTAAAGATTAGACATATAACTACATTAATATTATTAGGTATCTATACATATTTACTTCAATTTTCAAATGTAAGCCCGGTGACCCAGTTACCCCATAACTTTTTCAAGAATGGGGTAACTGGGACATGTATCCGGGGTAACTGGACCATGCTGGATCCAGTTACCCCAATAGTTATAAATATTTTTTTTTTTTTATTTCTCTTACTACGGGAAGAAAATTTCTCCATTGTTTTTTTCTTACAATAAAGTAAATGATAGAATACCTTATTAAAATTACGTAATGAAATTTTAAAAAAGCATATTGAGTGGTATCAAACCACATTTCTTGACCCCTTGAGAAGCGGTGATGCCGTTATGATATCGCTTATTTTTAATTCCTAATTGCCACATTGGCACCTGAATTTTATAATAAAGTTTCACCTTTATTAAGTACGCGAAAATATACTTTTACTTGTTTTCAGATAGATTCTCTTGTAAATATTGTTGTCATTAAAGTATTTCAACATTTTACGAATGCAAGTACCTTGCCCCTGAAAGTGATATAGCCAGACCTTCAAATTGTACTATAACCAGTGGTCGCAATCTATAGGGAAACTGTCATCGTTCCTACCACTATTTTCAAAATAATATCTTCATCGCACATTTCTTTAAGGGTGCTGGTAGGAACAATAAAATTTTCCCTATATAATGCGACCCCTGGATAAAGATAAAGTACTTAAGTACTTACGTAGCCGTTTGTTCATAGATTTACATTGCTATTTAAAAAAAAAAATACACATTTGACTTTTATACTTATTATCTATACTAAAGTACATAAGAACTTACTCAAATTTAATGTTTTTGGTATAAATAAATCTAATATTTTCACTTTTAGTGCTTTTTTTAGACATATTGACAGCAAAGGTTAGCTTTACAACGCTGTTTATTGACATATAATTTACGTGATCTGCCTGGTTTAATTTTTTATTAAGTTGTTTACACTTTTCAAACAGGACCTGATATCCTATATGAAAAAAATATAAACGCGTGTGGAACATAGAACCCCCCCCCCTCCCCCCTGGTCTAGTTACCCCATTTTTGGAGGCAACTGGACCCATGAGGAAAGAAAGATGAAATATGCATATTTTTATATTTTTAAATATTAAAATGTAATTTTGAACATTTCTGTCTGATAGAGGGAACCTAACTGAACACATTTACAGAAGTTCAGACTTTAATTCAAATGAACATCAGCTTTTTGTACCTCAATTGTCACAAGCTCCAGAGTCACATTGTAAAATCATGGCCCAGTTACCCCAACTAACCTTATTTTATATAGGTATATTAGATAATTCACCTACTCATAGATGTCAACATTTACGATTTTTTCTTTCCGCTAAAAATTAAAAGAAAATTTTGACTTATTTAATTGCAGATTTCTTCCATTAAACAAGGGAAAATGTTCTTTTAAATTTTAGTTGTAAGAAAAAAGCGTGAAAGTTGGCAGCAACGTCTTCTAGATTAGATACTAAAATTAAACTCAGCACATTTTAAACAAACGCTCAAAGTCAAACATATATAATACCTCTATTTGCCCCAATATAATCCCTACACACCTCATACCTTATATATAAATATTGTGTCACCGTCATATGAATCTACTCCAAAAAACACCGACTGTAGACCTTAATCATATCAAAGACAAAGCCCTGTGTAGGGTGGAGTATCTCGAAGCTTGAAATGCGATATTGTATAGTTCCGCAATTAAACGTTTTGCCTTTTTTATACATTTTTACTTTGATATTCTATGTATTTTTGTAGATATTGCTTGCAGAATTGTGTGATGTATGTTATACAGTAGACACATTAAACGTCTGTAAAAAAAAAAAAAAAGGGTAACTGTGCGCGCGGCAAATATTTGCGCTTTAATTTAAACATTTACCCCTGTGTTTACATCATCTAAATTTGTGTGGAATTATTTAAACCACATTTATATAATTTATATTTTAAAGTACACATATGCATCCATCATTATGCAACTATTCACATCTGAAACCAAATTTTTGGTAACTGTGTTTCAGTCCAATGTTGCCTACAAAACCGATTTTGAACTTCTATCAGTTACTTTTTAGCAAGTGATCAATAATATTGATGGACACCAGTGATGTAATTTTTTACACGTGATCAGCTAACTTATGTTAGTCACAATGACAATTCGATTCTGTCAGTGTTCATAACTGCCTTGATAAGTTTAAGATTTTATTAAGATCGATGGATTTTAAGATCGATGGATATGGCACATGGATCTTATGGGATATACCAGAGACGCAGAATCGAGCCTATACGCCGAAATTTTCTGAATATAACTTAATCCTCTTTTTGTTTTTATGTACTATCTGTTCAAATTCTACACAGGAAAAATATAATGAACTCCTCTATAAAGTAAAGAGAAAGAATAGACATGAAGTGTGGTGGCTGGGAGATGACGCCAGAAATATAACCCTAAAAACCGCTACATTCAGCGCAACACACAACCACGTGCTTTCGAAAAAAATAGGGGGAAACTTTTAGCAATACAGTTTTAATTCATAATACAATGAAATGCTACTTTAGAATGCTTGAATAAAATCAGAAGAATTTGGCCTTTGTTCGACATGCTTATTTTGTTTGGGCCTGATGAGTGATTTTAATCTTAGCGGTAACGCGCATCATATTGCAAGCAGTTCTCACGGTATACTGAGTCTCCATCTATCTCTTTCCTCTACGAAACTCCTCTCTATCCCTTTTATATTTAAACCCCGCCTATAGGCAGTGTCATATGCTTTAATTTGTAATGTAAATATCACTGCAGAAAGTCAGCAATATAAAAATTTTCGGATTTCTATGTCCCGTTCTTGTAAACAACGGAACAAGAAATATTAAGTTTAATAACGAAAAGTATTTCAAACAATAAATACACTTGTATTAAAATATATGGAATTCGCATTAATTGGAGGAACTCTGAATAGGGATACTAGCTAATAAGATACTAAAATTAAACTCAGTTTGAAGACACAAAATATCATAGAGAGCACATATTAAACAAACGCTCAAAGACAAGAAAAATATACATTAATACTTCTATTTGGTCCTGTATAACCTCTACACACCTCCTATCTTATATATAAGTATCGCCGACTTGAAATTGTGACGCCATCGCTCGAATCAACTCTAAAAAATTCCGATTGTAGATCATGATCATAAGAAGAGAACAGCCACGTGTAGGGCGGAGTATCTCCAAACTTCAAATGGGTTGTTATACAGGGTGTTTCAGCGAAGTGCGGACAAATTGTAAGGGGTGATAGAAGGCATGATGACAAACATTAGGACATAGGAAACCATGGGGCGCAAACATCTTCTGTAGGAGCCAGGGGGCATCAAAGTTTAGCGTCCAAAAGATCAAGCGATGATAAAACACGGAAAAAAAGGTCGATTCATTTCCAGTTTTCGCTGTAAACTTTGTTTATATCGAAAGTTTGTCCAAAAACTTTTTTAAAGAGAACTGTCAAAAAATGACGGTAGAGGGCGCTGTAGCTTTGGAGTACGAACAACTACGTTTTACTGATTTCTTTTTTATTCTGTTAACAGTTTTCTAAAGATTGGACCTTAACTTAAATTTTGAGTACAAAATTGGAATCATCCCAAACGGTTAAGATGTGCAAATTGAGCTGTGAACAAGGGGTGGGGGGGTTAAAACGCTCATAATCAATGAGCAAAGTAATCGATTTTGTTGCGGTTTGAGTGCAGGTCATTCCCTTAGTAATTGATTTATTCAAAATGACGTACAGTTTTGGTGCGCTCATTTTTAGATACAGGGCGCCGCCGATACTTTTCCGACATTTCATCGACATTATCCCTGGGTGTTTTACTAACAGACCAGCATACTTGCAGGAAGTGTTAGGGATGTAAAAACTACTTGTAATCGCATGGGAATGTAATGTTGGAAATGCTTGAACATGAAGTCTCTGATCTAAGAAACTCCCGTTGAGAGTGAAGAGGAACTTGTTGCGCGCATAGTGGTAGCTGCTGGAGAAGTGAGGGAGAAGCCCGATATTTTCAAAATGATTAGAAATTCAATGCGCCGGAGATGTGAGGCTTGCATCACGGCTGTGGGTCGGGATTTTGAGCACTTACTTTGATGATAACGCCTCTTTAAGTTGTTTATGCCTTGTTTTGGCTGTACTTAGAATAATAAATGTATTCTAATCCTGTTCGTGTCATTTCTTTGGGTTTTGTGCTGCCCGTACCACCTAAGTGTAAAAAAAACGCAATTCAATACATACGTGAAATTTCGCTACTTATTCATTCTGGACGATTCCGATTTTGAGATAAACATTTAACTGAATGTTCAAACTTTGCTAAACATTCAACATAACTACAAATATCCCGTCAAAAAATACTGGTTGTTCATTACTCCAAAGTTAGAAGAACGTTTTGCAATCGCCTTTTGCAGTAAAACCTTACAATAAAATGTTTTGTATCACATTCACCTTTTGCTGATTTTCTGATTCTTTCTGTTGCTATTTTTCCCGTTTCTTTTAACCATAACTCGCAAACAAAGCATTTCCAACATTACATTCCCATGCGATTACAAGTAGTTTTTACATCCCTAACACTTCCTGCAAGTATGCTGGTCTGTTAGTAAAACACCCAGGGATAATGTCGATGAAATGTCGGAAAAGTATCGGCGGCGCCCTGTATCTAAAAATGAGGGAACCAAAACTGTACGTCATTTTGAATAAATCAATTACTAAGAGAATGACCTGCACTCAAACCGCAACAAAATCGATTACTTTGCTCATTGATTATGAGCATTTAACCCCCCCCCCCCCCCTCCCTTGTTCACAGCTCAATTTGCACATCTTAACCGTTTAAGATGATTCCAATTTTGTACTCAAAATTTAAGTTAAGGTCCAATCTTTAGAAAACTGTTAACAGAATAAAAAAGAAATCAGTAAAACGTAGTTGTTCGTACTCCAAAGTCTACAGCGCCCTCTACCGTCATTTTTTGACAGTTCCCTTTAAAAATTTTTTTGGACAAACTTTCGATATAAACAAAGTTTACAGCGAAAACTGGAAATGAATCGACCTTTTTTTCCGTGTTTTATCATCGCTTGATGTTTTGGACGCTAAACTTTGATGCCTCCTGGCTCCTACAGAAGACGTTTGCACCCCATGGTTTCCTATGTCCTAATGTTTGTCATCATGCCTTCTATCACCCCTTACAATTTGTCCGCACTTCGCTGAAACACCCTGTATAGTTCCCCATTAAAAGTTGTGTTCTTTTTTTAATGCATTTTTTACTCCTATATTTGCAGGTATTTATGTAAGTAACGATTGTACAATAACGTAATCTGTCTTTTATAACGCAAAAATTGAATGTCTGCTATAACAAATTTCGTACGCTTCAATGACCTTGTATTAGAATTTTTTAATAGTAATATTTGCCGCATTTAATGAAAAAAAGTCTATGTTAAGTTATAGCGACCAGGGGTTTACGAAATTTCTGGTGCAAAACACCTAAAGTCCTCTGAATACCTTGATGAGTGCGAACACTGTATAAAAATGATAATTGTTTTCTGATCAGAATACATATAGTAAAAAATTATCATCGTTTTTTATCAAAATTCGAAAAAAAAAGTTTTTATTAGCGCTAAAATATATTTTGATGTCACGGAATTCGATGCAGCGTTTTTGAGAAAAGTAGCATTTTTTGAAATTTAAATAATATACATGTAAAAAATATTAATATTTACTAGCAGTTGTTAAGGGGAGATCACCTTAAAAAATTTTAAAAAGTTAATTTTTTTTTAAAAATTGTCTATTAGGAAAGAATAACATGTTATCGAACTTAAAAAAAAATTATGGCGATACTCGAATTAAAACCGGTTTTGTGATAAAATTTGAGGAGCCTATAACTAGCGAAATTAAGGTAAATTCGAACTTTAAAGTCATTTTTCTCAAATCAGATATTTTTTGGCGTTCCGCGCATTCTATTTCCAAAACTAAGTAACATAGAAACTTGAAATTTGGATTACATTGTATTTTACATATCTTTATAACCCCTATCTATTTTTAAGTATTAAAATAGATGGAATTCCCTGTAATTTATTTATTACCTGTAATTTATTTATTTATATTTTTATTTTTATAGAATTATCATAGATTTTATTATTTGAACAAAAGTGTTGTTCAGAGGTGAGGAAATTCTGTAGGCACCTGAAAATAGTCAGGCAATTGGTGAACTTTAATAAGTACAACTTGGCACAAAAATAATTATATCGCGTTTTTATTTTAATTTTTTTGTGTTTGCATGTGTGTGCGCAGCAGACATTTACGCATGAATTTAAACATTTACCTCCATATTTATGTTACTGCTATTTGCGTAATTATGTAAATAGCATTTATATAATTTACGTTGATTTACACAGACCGCATTAATTTTAACATTGAACGCCTGTAGAAAAAAAAAATGCTAACTGCTCTGTGACTATGATGTATATATATTGTTATTGTCATCGTTTTGTATCAAAACTTTAAAAAAAAGTATTTATTAGCACTACAATATGTTTACATGTCACGGATTTCGGTGCAGCATTTTAAAGGAAAGTTGCATTTTTTAGTTAAACAATATACATTTAAAAAAATTATTGATATTTGTAAGCAGTCGTTTAGAGGATATACTGTTGCCTAAAGAATAATATCAGAAGAAAAGGACATTGGTGTCACAGAATACATGCCGATGGAAAATGAAGTGATGATGTAACAAAACATTGGGTAAATGTAACTTGTTTCTTTCGGCCCAATAGATATTTCAGGTTCTTATAATGAAATTAACGGAAAGTGAATACAAGAAATTTACGTTTCGCTTCAAAAGATTACATTATACTGAAGAATTGCAACAGTTGCGAAGCTCCATTAACTGTACATCGGGCTTCGTAGGCATCGGGGGTTTCAGGGATTTTAGGTGTTTTTGTATGTACTGCGTTTCGTTAAAATTAATCTAGTCGGATTGTCTGACAGGTTGAAATTCTCAAAATTTTACTTTAAAAAAATTACACACTGTTTATCGTAAATTTCAAATTCGCATAACTTTAAAATAAATGATTTCGATTTAAGTGAGGGAAGTTCCATTATTGTGTTGACAGCCAATTGGTGCATTTTAACGACGGAAGTTAATTTAATAGTTATAACTTCTTCTTTCTTGGTTTTGTTTGTGTGTGTGTGTGTGTGCATGTATATGCGCGGCAAACATTTATGCTTGAATTTAAACATTTACCTCTATGTTTGTATAAGCGCTATTTGTGTAAATATATAAACCACTTTTACATTATTTATATTTGAAAGGACGAATTTCCCTCCATCGTTATGCAGCTGCTCTCATACATCTGAAACCATATTATTGGCAACCGTGTTCGAGTCCAAAGTTGCCTACAAAACCTATTTCAGAGCGTTTATCAGTTACTTTTCAGCAAATGATCAACAATATTGATGGACACCAGTCATGAGACAATTCAGTATGTTTTCTTACACGAGATGATCTAACTTATGTTCCTCCGAATGACAATTCGATTCTGCCAATGCTCACAACTGCTTTATCAAGTTTAAAACTTTCTAATCGATGCTTGTGTTATATCGATCTCATAGGATATGTCTGAGGCACAAGTACATGCTTCTGTGCCGAAATTTTTTGACTGTAACATTATTCTATTTTGTTTTATCCCAATCTATTTAAATTATACATAGGAAAAATATACTCTACTCCCCTCACTCAATTTTATATTTAACACCTTAATTCTCACTCTCGTAATATTCACGGGCTGTGTCTTTTACTCCTATTGTTTGATTCTCACCAGTTTTATAAAATAGTGTAATTGACTTTATTATAGTATCATTTCACCTGTCATTAAATAAGGTCAATATTTCGTTTTTTTAAAAAATAGGTTCCAATGAGCAATTTGAATTTTTAAACCGTAATTTAATGCGGCGGTTAAGAGGTTAAAGCTCACCCATAGTAAATGTGATTTTACTCTCCTCAATCCCTTTTATATTTTAAACCCGCCCATAGGCAGTGTGAAATATTTTAATTTGTTATATAAATATCATTGTAGAAAGTTAGCAATTTAAAGATTTTCGGATTTCCATCTCCCGTTCTTGTAAATATCAATGAAAAAACATTAAGTTTAATCTCGGAAAGTATTTCAAAGAATACTGTGTATAATAATAGGGTGTATACTGAATACCCTTGTATTATAATATAAATTTAATTTGCATTAAATCGAGGGATTTTGTATAGGGATACTAGCTCATTCGTGTGCCACATTAGGTATTAACCCCTTGGGGACGAGCGACACGTATACGTGCCGGAAATAGGCCTAAGGATCCTCGTTTATCCTCACCAGTAAAATTTTACTGTAAAATTTGCCTTATTTAATCCGAGCATTTTCCCGATTTGAATAGGCACTAACTTCTGTTTTTTAAAACCGGTAGCAAAGTAATAAACATTTCGTAAAAGGCTCCCGTCGCGAAGGGGTTAAAATGAAACTCAGCTCGAAGACACAGAATATCATAGAAAGCGCATTTTAACCCTAGATCTACCGGGAATTTTATTCAAGTTTTAATAAAACGTTCTACACCAGAATTTTTATTTAAAACTATTTAACTTATTTATTTACCTTATTTTTGTCTGGTTTATATACTTAGTTTATTTTAAAGAAATTTCTGGTTTGAATGAATATTTTGTATGTACCTGTCGGGTCCAATGGACCCGTCTGGTAGACGGAGGGTTAAACAAACGCTGAAAGACAAATATACACATAAATAAATATATATATATATATGAATTTTGGCCCTGTATAACCTCTGTACATCTCATACCTTATATATAAATATCGTCGTATTGAAATTGTGTCGTCGTCATAAGAATCTACTCCCAAAAATTCCGATTGTAGACCATAACCATAAACAAAGAAAAGGCCACGTGAAGGGTGGCGTATTTATAAGCTTGAAATGTGATACTGTATAGTTCCGTCACTGAAAGTTTTGCCGTTTTCGTAGGTATTTTGTAGGTTTCGGTTGCAGTATTGTGCGACGTATGTTATGTAATGCACATTTTGAACGTCTGTAGAGAAAAAAAATGGTAACTGCTCTCTGAGCAGGATATATATAGAAATTGTCAACGTTTTTTATCAAAACTTTTTAAAAAATTTTATTGGCACTGAATATATTTTTTTTGTCACGGATTTCTGTGCAGCGTTTTTGAGAAAAGTGGTATTTTTCAAAAATTAAACATAAAAAAATTAAAAGTTACTAATATTTGCAAACAATCGTTAAGAGGATATATTATTGTCTAAAGATTAATATCGTCGGAAGAAAACTTTGATGTCAAAGAAAACATGCAGATGGAAAATGAAGTAATCGTATCTCAAAACTTTGAGTAAATTTAATTTATTTCTGTAAGCGTAATTGGTGTTTAAGTTTCTTACAATAAAATTAACAGAAAAATTATAAAAAATAATTATATTCAGCTTTAACACTAGAACGCCCGGAAATTTTACTCAAGTTCATAAAAATATTTTACACCAGAATTTTTATTTAAAATTATTTGACTGATTTATTTAACGTAAATCTGCGCTTTTAAAATTTAACTTATTTTGTGAAAGTATTTCTGGTTCCAATTGACATTTAATCATATGGTCGGAGTCGAATCAACTCCTTTCGGGCGTTCTAGTGTTAAAGATTACGCTATTCTGAGGAATTGCAGCAGTTTCATAAATACACTCACCATGAGGGCCGGAATTTAAATCAAGATTTGCACCGGAATATTTAAGTAATTTTTTGTATATATAACATTAATAAGAAAAATGAGCTTCCAGCCTACAGGATTTATCCCCACCAGTAGAAATCATCTTAGATTGGATATGAAGTTTAAGGAGGAAAGCTGAGTTGTTTCTATCTTATATTAACTCTCTCTTTTGTTTGACTTTTGTCCTGTATATCTTAAAAAAATTACTATTCTGTTATGTTAGTTGCAATTCCATTAAATTAAAGTTATTGTATAATCACTAAAAAGCGTCTTTTTTTTTTTTTTTTTTTGAACTGATAGTCTTGATTTCCTTTTGCCTCCCTAGATTTTTCGTCTTGCTAGGAACTAATGGAATATTTTCTTTCTTTCTTTTGTTTTTATTTTTATTTTCACGTTAATTTTTTTTAATTTTTACATTTCTATATTTTTAGGCTTTAATCTTAAAATCATTTTTTATTTTGATACTTGTTTCAATTTTGGTAAGATTTTTTTTTAATTAATAAAAAACTAGTAAACTTTATTTTTTAGTATGGCTCCCAAAAGTCTCAGACGCTTACCTATAAAATGGATATGAAATTAACCTACAAATAGGTAATCCATTAAGAAGCCTTATAATGTTGCTAATTTAAATTTTTAAAAAAATTGAACATTCCGGTGTGAATGCAGTATTACAGAAAAGCAATTACTTGCTCCTAAACGCGTTAACGCCTTGAGTGGCGGTGGGATATACGATGAATATTTGCGCCACAAAAGTTTAATTAAATTTTACTTTTCTAATTTTGGTGGGGAAAAAAAAGTCGTAAAATTGCTTTTTCTTATTTTGAAATACAACTTTTCAAAGATTCCAGTGTGAGTTCAACATTACACGAACACAATCACTTGGCCCTCATGGGGTTAAATGTATTTTCTCTGAGGACTGAGCAACACACTCTAACACAAAGGTGTTCCAGGAATTCCTATATAACCGCTTTGTTCTGACATTCCTATTTTATGATTGATGATGATCGGTAACGGTTAAATAAATTTATGAATTCCAGGTGTAAACGGGAAATGATTTTTTTTTTTTTTCAACGAGGAGGACTTAATACCATACAGGTGCTCACTCGTTAATTAGAGACTCTCAAAACGAATTGATAATTTACCTTTAACCCTTAATTTTAATATTATAAATAGTCAAGCAATTTTTCTGGTATGAGTTAAATATTTTTAGTGCCATTCTTATCATTTCAGTACCAAGTGCAAACTGTAATGTTGAATCCCACATGATTAAATACTTTAGTATTGTTATTATTATTAGTAATAGTAGTTATACACGCAATATCTTTCCATTTAAAGAGAAATATCTTTTTCGAAATTATTTTGAACAGCAAATCTAATGAAATTTCTACTGTTAAATACTTTGCGATTTTTTTTTAACAAACATGTTGCTCAGAGGTGAGGAATTTCTGTAGGTATCTGATAATACTAGTTTAATTGTTATAATGTGTTTATATTTTATTTATTTTTCTTGTACGTGCATGTGTGTGCGCGGCAAACATTTACGCTTGAATTTAGACATTTATCTCCATGTTTATATAACCGCTATTTGTGTACCTATATAAACAACATTTATATAATTTATATTGAAAGTACACACATAAAACCATCATTATGCAACTACTCACATACATGTGAAACCATATTATTGGTAACAGTGTTTTAGTACAATGTTGTCTGCAAAATCGATTTCGGAACTTTTATCAGTTCTTTTTAGCAAATGGTCAATAATATTGACTGACAAAAGTCATGTAACATTTCTGTATTTTTTCTTATACATGATCAGATAACTTATGTTATTCCAAATGAGAATTCGATTTAGCCAATGTGTATAGCAGCTTTATCAAGTTTAAAAATTTGTAATCGATGCATATGAGATATGGATCTTATGGGATAGACCTGATACACAGGATTACGCCAATGTGCCAAAATTTTTTGGTTGTAACCTTATTCTCTTTATCTTTTTATGTACAATCTAATTAAATTGTACGAACAAAAAAAATAGTCTACTCCCCTCCTCCCCCTCTAATACTCCCCTCACTCACTTTAATATTTAAACCCCGCCCACAGTCGGTGTGATTCTACTCCTCTTTCTCCCTTTTATATTTGAAACCCGCCCATAGGTGGTGCGAAATGCTTTAATTTGTAAATGTATAAACATCAACTGCGGGAAGTTAGCAACATAAAGGTTTTCGGATTTTTATCTACCGTTCTTTTAAATATCCCTAAAAAAACATTAAGTTTAATCACAGAGAGTATTTCAAATAATAAGAATCCTTGTATTATAATATAAATTTAATTCGAATTCATTGGAGCTAAGGTTAGTTGGGGTAACTGGACCCACGAGGTAACTAGGCCATAGGCTATTTTATAAAAAACTGTTGGTGCTTTTTAAATTTTAGCTTTTGTGAACAATGCCCCTTAATCTCTACTTCCTAAAACAGCGTGTATCAATTCAATCATAACTCTTTTGCTGTGATAGGTTGTCAAAAGTTTACGTTTCTTTTTTTTAAAACAACGTCAATATGGTTGAACTTCCTCGGCTTTATATTAAAATACTGTAAGTACTTTTATGAAACAATCTTTTTTTTTTAAAGATTAGACATATAACTACATTAATATTATTAGGTATCCATAGGTGCCAACCTCCAACTAATCTTCCGTAATAAGTGAGTTAATTTGATCCAGGTTTAACACGTTTCGAAACAGAATTTTTTTGAAGAAATGCAATTAAATAAATTCCACGTAGAAACCCCAAATTTAGCAAATAAAGATTCATCAAATAAATTTTCTGGTTCGAAACGTCGTTAACCTAGTTCAGATTAATCCACGTATTACGGAAGATTAGCGTGAGGTTGGCAGCTATGTGTATCTATACATATTTACTTCAATTTTCAAATGTAAGCCCGGTGACCCAGTTACCCCATACATTTTTCAAGAATGGGGTAACTGGGACATGTATCCGGGGTAACTGGACCATGCTGGATCTAGTTATCCCAATAGTTATAAATATTTTTTTTTTTTTTTTTTTTTTTTTTTCTCTTACTACGGGAAGTAAATTTCTCCATTGTTTTATCTTACAATAAAGAAAATGATAGAATACCTTATTAAAATTACGTAATGAAATTTTAAAAAAGCATATTGAGTGGTATCAAACCAAATTTCTTGACCCCTTGAGAAGCGGTGATGCCGTTATGATATCGCTTAATTTTAATTCCTAATTGCCACATTGGCACCTGAATTTTATAATAAAATTTCACCTTTATTAAGTACGCGAAAATATACTTTTACTCGTTTCCAGATAGATTGTCTTGTAAATATTGGTGTCATTAAATTATTTCAACATTTTACGAATGCAAGTACCTTGCCCCTGAATGTGAGATAGCCAGACCTTGAAATTGTACTATAACAAGGGGTCGCATTCTAAAGGGAAACTTTTATCGTTCCTACCACTATTTTGAAAATATCTTGTTCGCACCTTTCTTTAAGGGTTCTGGTAGGAACAATAAAATTTTCCTTATATCATGCGACCCCTGGATAAAGATAAAGTACTTAAGTACTTACGTAGCCGTTTGTTCATAGATTTACATTGCTATTTTTCCCCTTAAAATACCCATGTGACTTTTATACTTATTATCTATACTAAAGTACATAAGAACTTACTTAAATTTTATGTTTTTGGTATAAATAAATCTAATGTTTTCGCTTTTAGCGCTTTTTTTTAGACATATTGACAGCAAATGTTTCACTTACAACGCTGTTTATTGACATATAATTTACATGATCTGCCTGGTTTAAATTTTTTTAAGTTGTTTACACTTTTTCAAACAGGATCTGATATCCGACATAAAAATATATGAACGCGTGTGGAACATAGACCACCCTGGTCCAGTTACCCTATTTTTGGAGGCAACTGGACCCATGAGGAAAGAAAGATGAAATATGCATATTTTTAAATTTTTAAATATTAAAATGTAATTTTGAGCATTTCTGTCTGATAGAGGGAACCGAACTGAACGCATTTACAGAAGTTCAGTCTTTAATTCAAATGAACATTAGCTTTTTGAAGCTGAATTGTCAGAAGCTCGAGAGTCACATTGTAAAATCATTGCCCAGCTTCCCCAACTAACCATACTTTATATAGGTATATTAGATAAATCACCTACTCATAAGTGTCAACTTTTACGCTTTTGTCTTACCGATAAAAATTAAAAAAAAATTTTTGACTTATTTGATTGCAAATTTCTTCGTTAAACAAGGGAAAATGTTCTTTTAAATTTTAGTGGTAAGAAAAAAGCGTGAAAGTTGTCAGCTACGCCTACTAGATTAGATACTAAAATTAAACTCAGCACATTTTAAACAAACGCTCAAGACAAACATATATAATGAACTTCTATTTGCCCAATATAATCCCTACACACCTCAAACCTTATATATAAATATTGTGTTACCGTCATATGTATCTACTCCAAAAAACTCCGACTGTAGACCATAATTATATCAAAGACAAGGCCCTGTGTAAGGTGGAGTATCTAGAAGCTTGAAATGCGATGTTGTATAGTTCCGCAATTAAACGTTTTGCCTTTTTTATGCATTTTTACTTTGATATTCTATGTATTTTTGTAGGTATTGATTGGAGAATTGTGTGATGTATGTTATACAGAAGACACATTAAACGTCTGTAAAAAAAAAAAAAAAAAAAAAAAAAAAAAAGGTAACTGTGCGCGCAGCAAATATTTATGCTTGAATTTAAACATTTACCCCTGTGTTTACATGATCAAAATTTTTGTGAAATTATATAAACCATATTTATATAATTTATATTTTAAAGTACACATATCCATCCATCATTATGCAACTATTCACATACATCTGAAGCGAAATTATTGGTAACTGTGTTTCAGTCCAATGTTGCCTGCAAAACCGATTTTGGAACTTCTATCAGTTACTTTTTAGCAAATGATCAATAATATTGATGGACACCAGTGATGTAAATTCTTACACGTGATCAGCCAACTTATGTTTGTCGCAATGAATATTCGATTCTGCCAATGTTCATAACTGCCTTGATAAGTTTAAGATTTTGTTAAGATCGATGGATTTTAAGATCGGTGGATATGGCACATGGATCTTATGGGATATATCAGAGACGCAGGATCGAGCCTATATGCCGAAATTTTATGAATATAATTTTATCCTCTTTTTGTTTTTATGTACAATCTGTTTAAATTCTACACAGGAAAAATATACTGTACTCCTCTATAGAGTAAAGAGAAAGAATAGAGACGAAGTGTGGTGGCTGGGAGATGACAACAAAAATATAACCCTAAAAACCGCTACATTCAACCCAACACACAACCACGTGCTCTCGCAAAAAAAGTAAAACTTTCAATAATACAATTTTAATTCATAATACAATGAAATGCTACTTTAGAATGCTTAAATAAAATCAGAAGAATTCGGCCTCTGTTCCACGTGCTTATTTTGTTTGGGCTAATGAGTGATTTTAATCTTAGCGGTAACGCGCATCATATTGCAAACAGTTATTAGGGTTTACTGCGTCTCCATCTATCTCTTTCCTCTATGAAACTCCTCTCTATCCTTTTATATTTAAACCCCATCCATAGGCAGTGTCATATGCTTTAATTTGTAATGTAAATATCACTGCAGAAAGTCAGCAATATAAAAAATTTCGGATTTCTATGTCCCGTTCTTGTAAACAACAGTACAAGAAATATTAAGTTTAATAACGGAAAGTATTTCAAACAATAAATACATCTGTATTAAAATATATGGAATTCGCATTAATTGGAGGAACTCTGAATAGGGATACTAACTAATAAGATACTAAAATTAAACTCAGTTCGAAGACACAAAATATCATAGAGAGCACATATTAAACAAACGCTCAAAGACAAATATATATATATTAATACTTCTACTTGGTCCTGTATAAGCTCTACACACCTCCTATCTTATATATAAATATCGTCGACTTGAAATTGTGACGCCGTCACTCGAATCAACTCTAGAAAATTCCGATTGTAGACCATGATCATAAGAAGAGAACAGCCACGTGTAGGGCTCCAAACTTCAAATAGGTTGCTATATAGTTCGCCAATAAAAGTTTCGCCCTTTTTTTAATGCATTTTTTACTCCTATATTTGCAGGTATTTATGTATGTAACGATTGTACAATTTCGTGATCTGTGTTTTATAACGCAAAAATTGAAAGCCTGCTATAAAAAATTTCGTACGCTTCAATGACCTTGTATTAGAATTTTTTTAAAGTAATATTTGCCGTATTTAATGAAAAAAAGTCTATGTTAAGTTATAGCGACCAGTGCTTTACGAAATTTCTGGTACAAAACACCTAAAATCCTCTGAATCCCTTGATGAGTGCGAACACTGTAGAAAAATGGTAATTGCTTTCTGACCAGAATACATATAGTAAGTAATTATCATCGTTTTTTTTATCAAAGTTCGCAAAAAAAAAAAGTTTTTATTAGGGCTAAAATATAATTTGATGTCACGGAATTCGATGCAGCGTTTTTGAGAAAAGTAGCATTTTTTGAAATTTAAATAATATACATTTTTAAAATATTAATATTTACTAGCAGTTGTTAAGGGGGGAGATCACCTTAAAACTTTTTAAAAAGTTATTATTATTTTTTTTAATTGTCTATTAGGAAAGAATAGCATGTTATCGAACTTTTAAAAAAATTATGGCGATACTCTAATTAAAACCGGTTTTGTGATAAAATTTGTGGAGCCTATACCTATCAAAATTAAGGTAAATTCGAACTTTAAAGTCATTTTTTTTTTCAAATCAGATATTCTTGGCATTGCGCGCGTCCTATTTCCAAAACTATGTAACATAGAAATTTGAAATTTCGATTACATTGTATTTTACATATCTTTATAACCCCTATCTATTTTTAAGAATTAAAATATATGGAATTCCCTGTAATTTATTTATTACCTGTAATTTATTTATTTATTTATTTATTTTTATAGAATTATCATAGATTTTACGTTTAATGGTTTAGTTGCCAAAAAAAAATATTTTCATCTGTAAACTTGATTATTATTTTAGGTTGAAGTTCGAGTACAATATTGTAAGAATAAATAAGTAAAATAAAATTAAGTAGATGTAGTGGTGGGGATTATATTTTTTATAATCCTGCGCGCAATATATGTATGTCATTGAAAATGCTTAATTGGTGTGCTAATTTTAAATTCACCAAGAAAACTCACCAAGAAAATTTATGAAAATTTCATTTTATAACGTACTTGAAAAAAAAGAAAATTTTAATTTTGAATAAGTACCTTTGTAAATTCTGCTGTCAGTGCATCATTTATCATTTTACAAGAAATTCTGTGCACCGGAATAGGTTAATTAAACTAAATTCTAATTAAGTATCATCAAAATTATTTAAAGGAATGCGTAAACAAAAATTTGAACTATTTATTCTAAAAAAATTGTTTAATTTGCAGAAATATTTACAGCTTCAAAATATTTTAATATTTCGTTAAAATCATGCAATATAGAGCTGCTGAAGGTGATATCCCCCTTCCCCCCCCCCCACACACAGGGCCTGATTACCAACGGGGCACTCTTCCACCAGTAAATTTTAACAGAAATTTTTGTTTTATTAAAACGCTGTATTCATGCTAAATTACTGATATGAATCAGGCAAAATTTTCTGTTCTTTTTTCCTGGTAGATGTTTGCCCCGTTGGTAATCAGGCCCTGCACACACACACACTTAAAATGAAATGCAAAGGGTTCATACGCTTATGTTTTTTTTTTTTTTTTTTTTTTTTAATCAGGAAAAATATCACTATTTGTTTATGGAAAAATGAATCTAGGTCAAACGCGCGAAATTTCCCCTTATTAGAGAAGAGATATTTCCATAAGAAAATACTGGTAAGGAAGAATTCCCTGGTCATGAAATTTCAGTACAAATAAGACCCCCGAATACGTTGTTGGCGAAAGAATAATATTGGAGAAAAACACACAGGTTCACAGAATACATGCCGATGTAAAATGAAGTGATCGTGTAACAAAACATTGAGTAAATCTAAGTTGTTTCTTTAGGCCCAATAGGTGTTTAAGTTTCTTATAATAAACAGAAAATTAATAAAAGAAATTTAAATTAGTTTTAAAGATTACTAGAGTTCGACCGAAAATTCGTGTTCGTTATCGAACCAAAATAAATGTCGCCAATGCTGTCGAAGCTTCGGTCGGACCGAAACTATTTTTATTCCAAAAATCTCGTTTCCTCTTTCAAAAACTGATGTGAGCTTTATAGGGTCAAATAAGACATTCTTATTTCTTGCTATGAACCTCACTGTTTATAATTATCAGTCATGACTGACTCACCCGTAAGGCATGGTGACGTCACGGCGACGTCGTTGTGAAGTCACACTGTGATTTTGTGACCGTCGATGTGACGTCACGTGACGTCGATGTGACGTCACAGTGACTACAATGCGAAGTCGTTATGGCCGTTTTAGAGGTCGTTTGTGACGTCACATTGTGACCACTCTGTGAAGTCACGGTGTGACTAATTTGTGAAAAGTGTGTCATTTGTGACTATTTTGGCATTAGCTTTGTGACGAACATGTGACGAAAGCGACAATGCTTTGAAGTTACATTGTGACCAATTTGTGAAATATGTGTCATTTGTTACGAACTTGTCATAAACAATGTGATGATTTTAAATGAAAAACAGATTTCAAATTAATTGCTTAAAAGGCGCTAAGGCCAACATAGTGAAAAAGATTCCGTGCAGGGACTCGAACCCGGGCCATCAATATAGCACACTGACATTCTACCGACTAAACCACATGGAACGATACCCAGCCGGGAAAATTTCTCACTATTACATGTTGGCAAGGCTACAAACGCAGCACAAGATGGAATATTTATCGTGAGCCACCGACATTGAGCAAATACGAAACTTAATTAAATCCAGCATCGATTGAAACTATATTAATACTTGGAAATTTTTCCAAAGAGAACCATTCGCCTTGCATACAATATTTCGAATGAAAATCAAATTTCAAATTACATGCTTAAAAAAATAATTTTAATTTTAAATTTGATTTTTATTTGAAATATTGTATGCAAGGCGAATGTTTCTCTCTGGAAAAATTTCTAAGTATTAATATAGTTTCAACCGATGCTGGATTTAATTAAGTTTCGTGTTTGCCCCATGTCGGTGGCTCACGATAAATATCCCATCTTGTGCTGCTTTTGTAGCCTTGCCAACATGTAATAGCAAGAAATTTTCCAGGCTGGGTATCGTTCCAAGTGGTTTAGTCGGTAGAATGTCCGTGCGCTATACTGATGGCAGGGGTTCGATTCCCGGCATTGAATCTTTTTTACTAAGTTGGCCTTTGCGCCTTTTAAGCAAATAATTTGAAATTTGATTTTCATTTGAAATATTGTATGCAAGCCGAATGTTTCTCTCTGGAAAAAATTCTGAGTATTAATACTGTGATGGTTCTTGCCATAAACACTGTGATTGTGATGAATTTTAAAATGCACAATTTTAAAATAAAGTTTTGTTTGAAATATAAATTCTTATCTTTTTACCGTACTTTTTAGCAAAATATCGCTATTTTGAAGTCCTATTCTTCTAAAACATTTAAAATTTTTCCACTTAAAAAACAATGCTTATCAACTGACATCTTTTTTTATTAAGTTTTAAGCTTTATCTTGAGTTCAAGCTTGATATTAAGAATGTGTAAAATTTTAATGTGTTGTGATTAGTCATTGCTTTATTAAACATGACATGATAAGCCATATTTATTTAAATTTTTTATTCCCGTGTATATTGTATTTTGTGAATATGAGCTAAATAGATTTGGTATGTTTTATAGAAAAAGACTGATCTGCGAAATAGAAAAAAACAATTAAGAAAAATCATGCGTTAAGCATAGATTATAAAACACTTTCCAACGCTTCCTGAATGCTTTAACAAGACATTGTAATTTAGGGAAATAACGTAAATAAGATAACTAAGTAAATATTTTAGAAAACACATAAAACATTTGAAAAACTGATTTCAGCATTTACCGTCCATAGCCAAATATGTTTTCTAATTCTTTTGAACAGCCCTGCATTTGATCTGTAAGTTGATATACATATTATATAATGGGAAAATTTATTTTTGCAAGAAAACGCATAACAGGTTGAAATTCTCTTTCAGCAATTTATACTAATATATGGAAACATACTTGAATACTTTTGTATAATCTTGTAGTTTACCTAGAACGTTTATTACGCGCTACTGCTTAGTTAAAATTTAATTCAAACACTCTTAAAACTGCTGAAATCACATTTCCAGAAGTTATAATTTATAGATGGCCATGTATTCAATTCTTTACGTGACCCTGTATATCATTTTATCTATATTCTACAAAAATTTCTAAGTAAATTAAATGCAGTTCAACGTAAAAATCCATAACTCATTTAAAAACTACCTTTAATCAATTTGCGCATATACTCAGTAACCCTTACGAATACTTTTATGTAGTCCTGTATATGAAGTATAGCATTTATATATACCATACTCTATGCATAAATATAGTGAATCATAAAAGCGCATATCATAATTAAAAATGCATTTCCAGCAATCATCCCTAATGAACTTCGGATACAATATTGTATCGGAAATATTTTGTGTGTCCTGTAAATGCTATATACATTTCGTATTATCATGAAATAATGTATAGTGTGTAAACCTCAGCGACTTATATCAATTTCATTATATATGAAATAGATTAACATAATTAAAGTACGCCGCAAATAATTCCCTCCATCCCTGTGTAATAATGTATTGGAATGCCTTTTTTAGCCCTGTAAATGAACAATAACTATTCGTTGCACCACATACTCTTCAGAATGCATATTTTAGTGCGTTTCATAAATTCATATCAATTTTATTCTGTTTGAAAGCGTGTAAAATCGTTAAAAATCATTTGAAACGATTTTTTCCCGTAGGCCGTAGTGTAACGAAATACTCTTGACTGTTCCTGTAGATGAATTAAACACGCTACAAACTTCATTACAAATAGGGGCCGTGCTATGGTAAACGTCAATAACATCCAAAAATTTCAAGGCAATCCGAGTATATTTGCGAGAGTTAGACCGCGGACAGACGGCCAGACAAACCGAAGTCATAAACACTTTTCAACTTTGTTGAAAAGTATTAAAAAGAACATATAAACGTAAAATAAATGATTGCATATTAACTATTTTATTGTTTAAAAAACATTTTAATGTAGAAAGTAGTTATTAATCGCTTTAAAAAAATATTCAGTCCTATATTACGAAAGTACACACCAACTTTTTAAAAAATATACTAAAGCAGTTTAAGCTATAAACTTGTTATCACAGGCATGAAAAACACTTTATTTCAATGCTTAAATATATTTAATTTTTTTATTCCAGTGATTACATAGGGGAGACTGGGGGAATGGCGACACCTTAAGGGAATTTAAATTTTTTCACCTCGAAAAAATGTTTATTTTTTAATAGTAAAAATTCTAAAGCTGAATCATGATCTTTAGTATCTGTATAAATTTAACCATAATCATAACTGTAAAGTAAGCATACATAAAAAAATATTTTTTAAACCTGTGCACTGTGGCGGGATTACCCAGGACACTGGGGTAATTCCGCCACTGTACCGGGGTAATGCCGCCACTCTTTAATGACCTAGTACATGCATCAAATGGATACTAGGAAACACACAACCTACTATAAATAGTTAGAAAGCAATGTAATTGAGCAGAATAATGGTTAAGCTTACAATTTACTTCATATTGCAAAAGTCACTTTGCTGAATCGGCTCCACTACATTAAAGTGAGGCCATTTCTCACCCAATTTGCATGGCGGCGGCATTACCCCAAGAGGACAATATGGGGGAAATCCCCAAGCAAAGCCGAAAGAAGAACCGAACTTGTTCAACACATTGCATCAAAATGTCGGCGAATGCATGTAGATTACGGGTCATATTATCTTAAATACCTAATGTTACAATAAAAGGTGCTTATCTCTACTCATTTAAAGCTCCAAAATAATAAGCAACTTGATGAAAACTACATTTTTCACTAGAACAAACGAACTACGTACAGCAAAGTCACTCTCACTTTAATCACTGTTTATATTGTTGGCCGCTATAGTGCAGGCACATTCACTATCTCAAACTGCCCTTAGTTTTTAAACTAGGTGGGGTGGCGGCATAACCCGGGTTGGCGGCATTCCCCCGGTCTCCCCTATATCGAAAACGTAGAAAATGAATTTACAATCGAAGAAAATTTAATAACTGATTCTGAGTGTCTACAATTAAATGTTTGATTAAAATCACAAACAGAAAAAAAAATGCTTACATAATGTTAATTTCTAATCTGAAACAATTTCTAATTTCATATTTAACTCCAAAATAATAATGATGCTATAAGTGTTAGTAACTAGAAAACATTAAAAAGCCGAAAAAAATTCCACACCACTGTTTCAACACATTTTCAATCTCAAGAGACTAAAAATTAATATTTACACTACTATGAATGTAGGCACGAATCAGTCTCTACGCCAGCTTTTTTTTTTTTTTTTTTTTTTTTTCGAGCGATGGCAGATTAAGATACAACAGAATCGAATAAAAATATCCTTCTGAAAACAATACAGACCAGTCTCTTTCTATATGTGTAACATAAAACTACTTAACTCATCATTATAATATATACAAAACAGGAACAAAATATTTAAATTAAATAAGACTTACATATATGCTTCATCAATAATATCCGTATATTTTTAATATCCTAAAATGGCAGATGTCTTTCTTTTATATTAAAAGAAGTGCTGTAGGCGTGCTGGTGTTCTAAACAGTAGAGTGAAGTCACTTCCCGCGTATTCTCTTGTTTATTCTATGGTAATATGGCGAAGCAGACGATTTGAGCAGGTGTGTTTTTATCATTTATTTGTTTTTGTAAACAACTGATTTGAATCTGAAATGCGCAATAATTATATGAGAGTGTAACAATCAGTGGAGGATTATTATATTAAATTGCAATGCTAGATAAAATTGAAATCATGAAAAAAGAATACTTTTACTGTCTTAGATATCAAATTGATAAAATATAGCATGAAAATTTAGTTTATTAATGCTTGTATCGTGCAATTTATTTATTATGCCCCCCCCCCCCCCCGCCTTTCGTGATAGAATTTACTATTTCCTATCCACTAATATATTTTCATTCCTTATGCCGCTGTAACTCAGGTCTGTTTAAAATATTGTTTAACCCTTAACTGATGAGACAAAAATTGCCGCATAACTACTGCAAGCGGTCTGTGAGACCGCTTAATCTATCAAATGGATAAAATATAGCATGAAAATTTAGTTTATTAATGCTTGTATCGTGCAATTTATTTATTATGCCCCCCCCCCCCCCCCCCCCGCCTTTCGTGATAGAATTTACTATTTCCTATCCACTAATATATTTTCATTCCTTATGCCGCTGTAACTCAGGTCTGTTTAAAATATTGTTTAACCCTTAACTGATGAGACAAAAATTGCCGCATAACTACTGCAAGCGGTCTGTGAGACCGCTTAATCTATCAAATGGATAAAATATAGCATGAAAATTTAGTTTATTAATGCTTGTATCGTGCACTTTATTTATTATGTCCCCTCCCTCCCCCCCTACCTTTCGTGACAAAATTTACTATTTGCTATTCACTAATATATTTTCATTCCTTATGCCGCTGTAACTCGGGACTGTTTAAAATACTGTTTAACCCTTAACTGATGTGACAAAAATTGCCGCATAACTATTGTGAGCGGTCTGTGAGACCGCTTAATTCATCAAATTGATAAAATATAACATGAAAATTTAGTTTATTAATGCTTGTATCGTGCATTTTATTTATTATGCCCCTTCCCCCTTTCGTGACAGAATTTACTAGTTGCTATCCACTAATATATTTTCATTCCTTATGTCGCTGTAACTCGGGACTGTTTAAAATATTTCTCTTCATTTTCAAAGATTTTCAAGTTCATATTTTTGTCACACTGTGACTTACAATATGGTGGTTTTTTTATCACATATGTGACGTGACATACGTTACATGCAGTGACATAATAGTGTCGTCACAATTTT
This sequence comes from Maratus speciosus, assembly GCA_963932465.1. NCBI lineage: Eukaryota > Metazoa > Arthropoda > Arachnida > Araneae > Salticidae > Maratus > Maratus speciosus. The sequence continues at coordinate 563,590,397 of OZ010786.1, read as the reverse complement.
CTTTTAATTGCCAGAAAAATATAATTTTACAGTAAATAACATGTTTTAAAGAATTTTTGCAATTTTTTAAAGATTTCTAAGAAGTTCACATCTCAGTCACAATGTGACATCACTGAGTGGTGGCATTTTGGTCACAGATGTGACGTGACCACAGTGACTTACAGTGACGTCACAACGACGTCACCGTGACCATGCATGCTATGAGGGCAAGACATGGCTGCAAATTATAAAGTAAGCAATGTATATATGACTAAACATGAAGAAGCTTTTCACGTGCTCATTAAAAGTTGCAGACTTAACAGTAACATAATTTTTTTAACTTGAAACTACAGAAGTGTTTCGAATACTCTTTGAGAATGTTCTGTTATAACAGAGGATCATTTACAAAAACCATGATAAAAGATTAATGGAAGTAGGTATATCTAAAACATTTTTTAATTAGATGAAATTCGTATAATTAGAAAATTATTCCGTGTCGTTGATGAATTAATTACATATTATTTTATCTGAAAATAAAAAGTTTTGGTCAGAGGCACAGAGAGCCAACTTGGGCCACTTGTATAATTGATTAATAATTATGTATGTTTAATAAACACGTATAATTAATTAAGAATTATGTATATTTCTGTATGTATTATTACTTTAAAAACATTTATGGACATTTTCGTTTTCCGCTGAAAATGGAAAGTTTACCGAAATTCGGTTTCGGTCTGAAAAACCAGTTTTCGTCACAGCCTTAAGGGTGTATTCGAAAAAATATTTTTCCACCCTCAACAGCTCGAAATTTTCCGATACATTTTCAGACTCATTTTTAAAAGTAAAAACATGAAACTTGCTGGGGTGATTTCTGAAGACATGTTTAACATGCCGTGTGATTTCATTTTCAGCTCAATTAATTAGAATTTGATTTTTAAGCAATTATTTTCTCAGTATGACCCTTATTTTCATTCCCAGATAGCCCGCTTCGGAAAAATCAGTTCAAAACGCCAACTTTGACAGCGTTTTTTACAGTATTTTCTGCATTTATCAAAAAATTATTAAGCACGGCACATTATGTAGTTTCTAAATAAGAGAATTTCACAGTTTGATGCGTTTGAGAGCAAAAATGAATTTTAAAATGAATCAGAAAATAAGCAGTTTGGATCGGAATACACCCTTAAGGATTACATTATTCTGGTGAACAGCAGCAGTTCCGAAGGTACATTAACCGTACACGTGCAAAGTATTTTGTGCGGGGACTGAGAAAGAAAACAGAATATTTATATTTTGCGACTGATGATATCCAGTAAAGTTTAAATTAATTTTTAATTTGTCACTTAAAGATTTGCATCCTTAACCTTGTCAAGCGCAGTGGTCCCAAGGAGGGACCACCTAATTTTAAATCCAAATTTACAAATGGCACCTAGAATATTTGAATAAAATTTTACTTTTACAATGAAAGTTTAGAACACGTTTTTACTTTCTAAGGAAATCGTTTGTAAAATCTCGCGTCAGTCAATCATTTCTTGAACAGAATTTTTCTGCTTTGAAAAGGGTTAAATGTGAATAGTTTTGCTTTAAATTCCAACGAGGAGAACTTAATACCATACAGGTGCCCACTCGTAAATTTAAGTTCTGTCAAAGTGTTCTAATTGTTTAAAATACCCATATTTTGACAGTTATGTATATTAAATTAATTTTGCAGGTATGAGATAAATATTTTTACAGTGTCACTGCGTTTTTATCAGAGCAATACCGCACGCAACCTCTCATTTTAAACCCCTCGTGGTTTTGTTTTAATGATTTCAAGGAGCCTTGCAATTCTTTTTTTATTTTTTTTTAAGTTTTAAACACACAATATATTTCCTTTTAATGAGGAATTTCTGTTTCGAAAGTATTATGAACAGCAAATCTAATGAAATTCCAACTGTTAAATACTTTGTGATTCTTTGAACAAATGTGTTGCTCAAAGGTGAGGAAATTCTGTAGGCACCTGAAAATAGTCAGGCAATTGGTAAACATTAATAAGCACAATTTGGTGCAAAAAGAATTATAATGAGTTTTTATTTTAATTTTTTTGTGTGTACATGTGTGTGCGCAGCAGACATTTACGCTGGAATTTAAACGTTTACCTCCATATTTATATAACTGCGATTTGTGTAATTATGTGAACGACATTTATATAATTTACGTTGATTTACGTTGACCACATTAATTTTAACATTAAACGGCCGTAAAAAAAATAATAATGAAAATAAAAAATAAATAAAAAATAAATAAAAAATGGTAACTGCTCACTGACTAGGACATATATATATTGTTATTGTCATCGTTTTTTATAAAACTTTGAAAAAAAATTATTTATTAGCACTACAATATGTTTACACGACACGGATTTTGATGCCGCGTTTTAAAGAAAAGTTGCATTTTTCAGTTAAACAATATACATTTTAAAATATTATTGATATTTGTGGGCAGACGTTAAGAGGATATAATGTTGTCTAAAGAATAATATCGACGGAAAAGGACATTGGTATCACAGAATACATGCCGATGGAAAATGAACTGATGATGTAACAAAACGTTGGGAAAATGTAACTTGTTTCTTTCGGCCCAATAGATATTTAAGTTTCTTATAATAAAATTAACAGAAACTGTTTACAAGAAATTTACATTTCGCTTCAAAAGATTACATTATTCTGGAGAATTGCAACAGATGCGAGGCTCAATTAATTGTACATCAGGCTTCGTACGCATCAAGGGTTTTAGGTGTTTTTGTATGTACTGCGTGTAGTAAAGAGGAATCTAGACAGATTGAGCAGTTGAAATTCGCAAAATTTTACTTTAAAATAATTGTACAGAGCTTATTGTAAATTTCAAAGTCGCATAGCTTTAAAATTAATGACTTCGAGAAAATAGATTAAAGTTCTATTGTCGCGTTAACAGGCAATTGGGGCATTTTAGCGATGGAAAATAATTTAATTGTTATAACGTGCTTTTTTGTTGTTGTTTTTTTGGTTGAGTGTGTGTACGTATGTGAGCGGCAAACATTTACACTTGAATTTAAACATTTACCTCCATGTTTGAATAACCGCTCTTCGTGTAATTCTATAAACCACTTTTGCTTTATTTATATCTGAAAGTAAACATTTCCATCCATCGTTATGCAACTGCTCCCAATACATCTGAAACCATTTATTGGCAACCGTGTTTGAGTCCAATGTTGCCTATAAAGCCAATTTTAGAACGTTTATCAGCTACTTTTCAGCAAATGATCAATAACTTTGATGGACACCAGTTATGTAACAATTCAGTATGTTTTCTTATAAGTGATCATCTAACTTATGTTTGTCCCAATGACAATTCGATTCTGCTAATGTTCATAACTGATTTATCAAGTTTCAAACATTCTAATCGATGCTGTGGCATATCGACCTTATGAGATATGTCTGATGCACAAGTACAGGCTTCTGAGCCGAATTTTTTGGCTGTAACATTATTCTCTTTTGTTTTATCTTAATCTATTTAAATTACACATAGGAAAAATATATTCTACTCCCTTCACTCACTTTTATATTTAATCCCTTAATTCTCGCTCCCGTGATATTCACGAGCTGTGTCTTTTACTCAGATTGTTTGATCCCCACCAGTTTTATAAAATAGTGTAGTTAGCTTTATTGTAGTATCATTTTTACCTGTCATTATATAAGGTAAATATTTCGTTTTCAAAAAATTGGTGCCAATGAGACCATAATTTAATCCGACCGTTAAGAGGTTAAAGCTCGCCCATAGTCAGTGTGATTCTACTATCCTTAATCCCTTTTATATTTAAAACCCGCCCATAAGCAGTGTGATATGCTTTAATTTGTAATGTAAATATCACTGCAGAAAGTTAAGAATATAAAGAAATTCATATTTTTATCTCCCGTTCTTGTAAATATCAGTAGAAAAAAACATCATGTTTAATCTCGGAAAGTATTTCAAATAATAAATACCTTTCTATTATAATATAAATTTAATTTGCATTAAATGGAGGGATTTTGTATAGGGATACTAGCTAATTCATGTACCACATTAGATATTAAAATGAAACTCAGCTCCAAGACACAAAATATCATAGAAAGCACATTTTAAACAAACGCTGAAAGATAAATATATTTCTAAATGAATTTTAGCCCTGCATAACCTCTATACATCTCATATCTTATACATAAATATCGTCGTATTAAAATTGTGTCGTCGTCATAAGAATCTACTCCCAAAAATTCCGACTATAGACCATAACCATAAACAAACAAAAGGCCACGTGTAGAGCGGCGTATCTCCAAGCTTGATATGTGATACTGTATAGTTCCACGACTGAAAGTTTTGCCGTTTTCATAGGTATTTTGTAGGAATAGGTTGCAGGATTGTGTGATGTATGTTATATAGTGCACAGTTTGAACGTCTATTGAAAAAAAAAAACGGTAACTGCTCTCTGAGCAGGATATATATATAGAAATTGTCAATTTTTTTTTTATCAAAACTTAAAATTAATTGCACTAAGTATGTTTTTATGTCACGGATTTCTGTGCAGCGTTTTTGAGAAAAGCGGTATTTTTCAAAAATTAAACATCAAACATTTTTTAAAGTTATTGATATTTGCAAACAATCGTTAACAGGATATATCATTGTCTAACGATTAATATTGGCGGAAAAAAACTCTGATATCACTGATAACATGCAGATGGAAAATGAAGTGATCGTATCACAAAACTTTGAGTAAATTTAAGGTACTACTTGCGGATTCGCCCGGAGGCCGCCATCTTGTTTCTTTGTTGATCATCACCGATTTTGAAATTTCTTTATTTTTGTTGTTATTTAGGTTTGTTGTTGTTTATGTTGTTAAATTAAGCATAAAATGGTTATATTGTTTATATTTGTTGTTGTTTATGTTGCTAAATTAAGCATAAAGTGGTTATAAATGACCAACAAAGAAACAAGATGGCGGACTCCGGGCGAATTCGCAAGTTGTTCCAAATTTAACTTATTTCTTTAATCGCAATAGGTGTTTAAGGTTCTTACAATAAAATTAACAGAAAATGTATAAAAAACAATTATATTTAGCTTTAAAGATTACGTTATTCTGTGGAATTGCAACAGTTTCATAAATACACTCATCATGAGGGACGGAATTTAAATCAAGATTTGCATCAGAATCTTTTAAGTATTTTTTTTATATATACGTATAACCTTAATGAAAAGAATCCTTATTTCTGAACTTCCTGCCTACGGGATCTATCCCCACCAGTAGAAAACGTCTTAGATTTGTTTTGAATGTTAAGGAGGAAACCTGAGTTGTTTCTATCTTATATTAACTCTCTTTTTGTTTGTCTTTTTGTCCTGTATATCTTAAAAAAAATTATTATTATGTTTTGTTAGTTACAATCCTATTAAATTAAACTTATTGTATGGTCACTAAAAAGCATTTTTTTTTTTTTACTTTTGAGGATATAGTCTTGATCTCCTTTTGCCTCGCTAGATTTTTCGCCTTGCTAGGAACTAATGGAATATTTTCTTTCTTTCTTTTGTTTTTATTTTTAATTTCTCATTAAGTTTTTTAATTTTTACATTTTTATATATTTAGACTTTAACTTTAATCTTAAAATCATTTTTTATTTTGATTCTTGTTTCAATTTTAGTAAGTTTTTTTTAATTAATAACTAGTTGGATGTGCCAATCCCAAAACTTTCTTCTATCTTATACATCTTAATATTTCAAAACCTAGTTACACATGTTAATACTTCAATATTATTAGTTCAATACTATACCAACTTTGATTTTCATCTTAAATTTCTGCTCAAGTCAATTAAACGGACTAAAAACGAGTTAATCTATATCATGATATTTGTTAAAATTATTAATTTTTCCTTATTCTGTCGTTATCAGCTGTTTGTGAATAGCCGGCATAGCAGGAAGCGAGTTCCCGCCGCTGCATGAGCCGCCGATGCACAATAGAACTAAGAAAAATCAAGAAAAGTATATCAAAATCGCTAGCACGGAGCCCCTTTACCGCGCAATATTTCCAAATTCAAGGAGAACCTGTTGGCCAAAGCCAAAAACAAGCACAAACATTTTGGTTCAATTGTATGCATAATTTTATACGCTGTTCGATGGTACAATAATGAAAATGGCACAGAGATCGGAATTATAGCGCCCCCTTCTTTCGGAATTTTTTCAAGTTCAGGGAGGACTTGTTTGCCATAGCCAGAAACATGCACAAAAAATTTGGTTCAATTATATGGATAACTTCATACACTTTTCGATGGTACAATAATGAAAATGGTACAGACATCGCAATTATAGTGCCCCCTTCCGGCAGAATTTTTCGAAATTCAGGGAGGACCTTCGTGACATGACCAAAAATAAACACATAAAATTTGGTTCAATTCTATGCATAACTTCATACACTTTTCGGCGGTACAATATTCAAAATGGCACAAAAATTGTACAAAAATCGCTATTACAGCGCCCTCTACGAGCGATTTTTTTACAAATTAAGGGAGGACTTCCTTGCCATAGCCAAGAATTTTTTTTGGTTCAATTCTATGCATAACTTCATACACTTTTCGATGGTGCAATATTCAAAATCACACAAAAATCGCTATTACAGCGCCCCCTAACGGCGAATTTTTTGCAAATTCATGGAGGACCTGCTTGCTATATCCAAAAACTTAAAATAAAAATTTGGTTTAATTCTATGCATAACTTCAAACACTTTTGGACGGTACAATATTCAAAATCGCACAAAAATCGCAATTACAGCGCCCCCTACAGGCGATTTTTTTCCAAATTCAGGGAGGACCTGCTTGCCATAGCCAAAAACTTAAAATAAAAATTTGTTTCAATTCTATGCATAACTTCATACACTTTTCGATGTACAATATTCAAAATCGCACAAAAAACGCATTTACAGCGTCCCCTACCGGCGAATTTTTTCCAAATTCAGGGAGGACCTGCTTGTCATATCCAAAAACTTAAACTAAAAATTTGGTTCAATTCTATGCATAACTCCATACACTTTTGGATGGTACAATATTCAAAATCGCACAAAAATTGTTATATCAGCGCCCCCTACCGGCGAATTTTTTCCAAATTCCGGGAGGACCTGCTTGCCATAGCCAAAAACTTATAATAAAATTTTGGTTTAATTCTATACATAACTTCATACACTTTTTGATGGTACAATGGCGACAGACAGACGGACAGACGGACAGACGGACAGACGGACAGACGGACACACAGACAGACAGACATTTTCTATAAACATGTTTTTTGCAATCTCTGACCCCTAAAACATGCAAATCCGTCGAAAACCGGAAGTCGAAAAAAATTTCGATTACAATACTTTCTTCTATTGAAGATAGAAGAAAGTAAAAAACTACTAAACTTTATTTTTTAATATGTCTATCAAAAGTCTCAGACGCTTGCCTATATATTGTATGTGAAATTACCCTACAAATAGGTTTTAGAGAGTGATTGGCGCCGATGGGATACGAACCAGGGATCTCGTGATCAGAAGGCGAGAACGTTAGCGTCGAGCAAAAGGCCAAGCCAGTTACTCTAAGCTAGTAACTTGCTTTGTACTGATCATGTGAGATGAGATCGCTACACACTCCATCCCCAGTGAGAAAGACGTATTGCTGACGTCTGACGAGCGATATGCACTCCTGAATGATGCTGTCGTACGCATATGTGATGCGTGTGAGGACAGACTTTGTGCTGTGAGCGTTTCACAGGCTTTTGGTTGAAGGGGATGATTTATTTAGTGCTGCCATCTGTTGGTTATGAGATGAGATGATTGCTGATGAAGTTGTTTTTGCGTGTTTGTCCGGGTCACCACTTTAGAGAGTGATTGGCGCCGATGGGATACGAACCAGGGATCTCGTGATCAGGAGGCGAGAACGTTAGCGTCGAGCAAAAGCAAAAGGCCAAGCCAGTTACTCTAAGCTAGTAACTCGCTTTATACTGATCATGTGAGATGAGATCGCTACAAGGTAATCCATTGAGAAGCCATACAATGTTGCTAATTTAAAATAAAAAAAAAATTGAACATTCCGGTGTGAATGCAATATTACAGAAAAGCAATTACTTGCTTTTGAACGCGTTAACCCCTTGAGGGGCGGTGGGATATACTATCTCCCACCTACGATTAATGAATATTTGCACCACAAAAGTTTAATTACATTTTACTTTTCTAATTTTGGCTGGAAAAAAAATAAGTCGTAAGATTGCTTTTTTTATTTCGAATTAGAATGTTTCAAAGATTCCGGTGTGAGACATTACAGGAACACCATCGCTTACCCCTCATGGGGTTAAAGTATTTTCACTGAGCAACAGGCTCTAACATTACTATTTTATGATTGATGACGACCGATAACAGGTAAATAAATTTATGATTACCAGGTATAAACAGGACGGCGAAAGATTTTTTTATGTTCAACGAGGAGGACTTAATACCGTACAGGTGCTCACTCGTTAATTAAAGGGAATTCCGGACGAATTTATAACATTTCTTTACCCTTAATTAAAATATTATAAAGGTTTAAATAATTTTGCTGGTATGAGTTAAATATTTTACAGTGCTATTGTATTGTTATCAGGCCAATACCAGGCGCATAGTGTAATGTTGAACCCCACATGATTTCGTTTTAATAAATTTCAAAGTGCTTTATTATTTTTATTATTATTATTTTTAGTAGTTAAACACGCAGTATCTTTGCATTTAAAGAGAAATATCTTTTTGAAATTATATTGAACAGCAAATCTAATGAAATTTCAACTGTTAAATACTTTGCGTTTTTTTTACAAACATGTTGTTCAGAGGTGAGGAATTTCTGTAGGTATCTGAAAATACAAGTTTAATTGTTATAATGTGTTTATATTTTATTTTCTAGTGTGTGCATGTGTGTGCTCGGCAAACATTTACGCTTGAATTTAGACATTAACCTCCATGTTTATATCACCGCTATTTGTGTACACATATAAACAACATTTATATAATTTATGTGTGAAAGTACACACATAAAATCATCAATATGTAACTACTTACATACATGTGAAATCATATTATTGGTAACAGTGTTTGAGTACATTGTTGTCTGCAAAATCGATTTCGGAACTTTTATGAGTTCTTTTTAGCAAATGGTCAATAATATTGATTGACACCAGTCATGTAATATTTCTGTATTTTTTCTTATACATGATCCGATAACTTATGTTATTACCAATGACAATTCCATTCTGCGAATGTTCATAGCAGCTTTATCAAGTTTAAAACTTTGTAATCGATGCATATGACATATGGATCTTATGGGATAGACCTGATACATAGGATTGTGCCAATATACCGAAAATTTCTGGTTGTATATTTTTATGTACAATCTAATTAAATTGTACAAACGAGAAAAATAGTCTACTCCCCTCGCTCACTTTAATATTTAAACACCGCCCACAATCAGTGCGATTCTACCCCTCTTTCTCCCTTTTATATTGGAATCCCGCCCATAGGTGGCAGGGCCTGATTAATGCACGGGCCTCCAGGGCCTCGGCCCTGGGCCCACCCATTTCAGGGGCCCACAAATTTGTGTGTATTTTCTCACAATTTAAGTTTTTCCACTGTTTGTATTTTATATTTTGGTCCCTGACGTAAAAACAAAGTTTTACTGTAATAAAAAATCTCCATATTTAATTTTTCTGTAAAAGTCCTTTTCAATTTGAGCGTACCTATAGTTTTCAAAACTTGCTGTATCCAGAAAATCAAATTTGGGGAAAATGCCAAAAACTGCATACTGTGTATTGGTTTCAATATAAACGAGGATTTTACAATGTCAGAATTATAGTTTAAAATGATTACTAGACTGTTAGGGAAAACACAATTTTTATGATTTTGGATAAGGCGAGTTTTGAAAAAGACGTCCTCATTTATTCTGCAACATAAACTGCGGATCATAGATGTTTGTGAATTATACAAATAATTATTTGAGAAAGCGGACGGTAATTCATTTTCTTGATTATTCTTGTAAGTTAACTTTTTTTTTGTAAACTTGAAACTTTCAACCAAACAACTTTGTAAACTGATCAAATAAAACTACTTTTTTTCTGAAAGTGTCGCCGGGAATGGGGAGGTAGGAGGAGGGCAACTTTTTAACAGGCCCTGGGCCCAACTTCAGCTTGATCGGGCTCTGATAGGTGGTGTGATATGCTTTAATTTGTAAATGTATAAACATCAACTGCTGAAAGTTAGCAACATAAAGATTTTCGGAAAAGACAAATATATATAATACTTCTATTTGCCCCTATATAATCCCTACACACCTCATACCTTATATATAAATATTGTGTCATATGTATCTACTCCAAAAACTCCGACTGTAGACCAAAATCATATCAAAGACAATGCTCTGTGTAGGGTGGAGTATCTCGAAGCTTGAAATGCGATATTGTATAGTTCCGCAATTAAACGTTTTGCCTTTTTTATGCATTTTTACTTTGATATTCTATGTATTTTTGTAGGTATTGATTGCAGAATTGTGTGATGTATGTTATACAGTAGACACATTAAACGTCTGTAATAAAAAAAAAGGGTAACTGTGCGCGCGGCAAAATATTTACGTCTGAAACCAAATTATTGGTAACTGTGTTTCAGTCCAATGTTGCCTGCAAAACCGACTTCGGAACTTTTATCAGTTACTTTTTAGCAAATGATCAATAATATTGATGGACACCAGTGACGTAATTTCTTACACGTGATCAGCTAACTTATGTTAGTCACAATGACAACTCGATTCTGCCAATGTTCATAACTGCCTTGATAATTTTAAGATTTTGTTAAGATCGATGGATATGGCACATGGATCTTATGGGATATACAAGAGACGCAGGATTGAGCCTATATGCCAAAATTTTCTGAATATAACTTTATCCTCTTTTTGTTTTTATGTACAATCTGTTTAAATTCTACACAGGAAAAATATACTGTACTTCTATAGAGTAAAGAGAAAGAATAGAGATGAAGTGTGGTGAATCGGAGGTAACGCCAAAAATGTAACCCTAAAAGCCGCTACATTCAGCCCAAACACAAACACGTGCTTTCGCAAAAAAAAAAAAAAAAAAAAAAAAAAAAAAAAGAAAAAAAAAATGGGGAAAACTTTTAGTAATACAGTTTTAATTCATAATACAATGAAATGCTACATTAGAATGCTTAAATAAAATCAGAAGAATGGTTCCTGTTCGACGTGCTTATTTTGTTTGGGCCTAATGAGTTATTTTAATCGAGCGGTAACGCGCATCCTATTGATCCTATTGCAAACAGTTCTTAAGGTATACTGCGTCTCCATCTATCTCTTTCCTCTATGAAACTCCTCTCTATCCTTTTATATTTAAACCCCGCCCATAGGCAGTGTCATATGCTTTAATTTGTAATGTAAATATCACTGCAGAAAGTCAGCAATATAAAAATTTTCGGATTTCTATATCCCGTTCTTGTAAACAACAGTACAAGAAATATTAAGTTTAATAACGGAAATTATTTCAAACAATAAATACACTTATATTAAAATATATGGAATTCGCATTAATTGGAGAAACTCTGTATAGGGATACTAGCTAATAAGATACTAAAATTAAACTCAGTTCGAAGACACAAAATATCATAGAGAGCACATATTAAACAAACGCTCAAAGGCAAAAAAATATATATGTCAATAGTTCTATTTGGTCCTGTATAAGCTCTACACACCTCTTATCTTATGTATAAATATCGTCGACTTGAAATTGTGACGCCGTCACTCGAATCAACTCTAGAAAATTCCGATTGTAGACCATGATCGTAAGAAGAAAACAGCCGCGAGTAGGGCGGAGTATCTCCAAACTTCAAATGGGTTGTTATACAGTTCGCCATTAAAAGTTTCGCCCTTTACATTTTTTACTCCTATATTTGCAGGTATTTATCTAAGTAACGATTGTACAATAGCGTGATTTATGTTTCATAACGCAAAAATTGAATGTCTGCTATAACAAGTTTCGCACGCTTCAAGGACCTTGTACCAGAATTTTTGTAAAGTAATATTTCCCTTATTTAATGAAAAAAAGTTCATCTTAAATTATAGCGACCAGTGCTTTACGAAATTTCTTGTACAAAAACACCTAAAATCCTCTGAATCCCTTGATGTGTGCGAACCCTGCATAAAAATGGTACTTGCTCTCTGATCAGGATAGATATAGTAAATAATTATCACCTTTTTTTATCAAAACTTTGAAGTAAAAAATAAGTTTTTATTAGCGCTACAATATATTTTGTTGTCACGGAATTCGATTCAGCGTTTTTGAGAAGAGTGGCATTTTTAAAAATCTCTATAATAAAAACCTAAGTCATGTGACTATCATCAACAGTTCCGGGTTGACCGCTTCACTTTTTGTATACCAAGCGGCCAATTCGGTAATTTAATGTTAGCCGAAAGCAGGTGATAAATCACCAAATATTCTTCCTTCGCCAATATTGTAAATATCATATCATCAGTATTATAATAGTCCATTTCACGCGATTGTCATAAACAATTTAAACGTGGTAAATTAAAACACAGATTTGATGTTGAAATTAAATGTCATGGTTTATGGTTTTATTTATTACTTTTCCTTTTTATTTATTTATTTATTTTTTTTTTTTTTAAAGCAATAATTAAGAGTCATAAATTTTAATTATTTCAGTTTTAAATTAAAGCTATGCATTTTAAATAAAATGAGTGAAATTACTATATTTTAAATCAAATACGAAAAAGTACGACGGGAACATTGTTTGGCGATTTATCACCTGCGCCCGTCTAACATGAAATAGCGAAGTTCAGGATTTTTGTATCAGAACCTTCAGATTTGCCGATGGATTAAGAAAGTAAATTAAATTATGTATAAAATAACGTGATACAATGCTTAGCATATGTTTAAGGAATGACGATCAGTTTAATGAATATACATTTTTAAAAAATATTAATATTTACAAGCAGTTGCGAAGGGGGGGGGGGGGGAGATCACCTTAAAACTTTTTTAAAAAGTCGAATTTTTTTATCGTCTATTAGGGAAGAATAACATGTTATCGAACTTTTTAAAAAATATATGGCGATACTCCAATTACAACCGGTTTTGTGATAAAATTTGTGGAGCAATATACCTATCCAAATTTAGGTAAATTCGTACTTTAAAGTCATTTTTCTCAAATCAGATATTTTTGGCATTGCACGCATCCTATTTCCAAAACTAAATAACATCGGAACTTACAATTTGGATTACATTGCATTTTACATATCTTTATAACCCCTACCTATTTTAAAGTAAGTACCTGTAATTTATTTATTTATTTATTATTTTATAGAATTATCATAGATTTTGCGTTAATAAGTGGATATAGGGATAGGGATTACATATATTTTTTAAATCTTGCGCGCAATATATGTATGTCATTGAAAATCCTTAATTGGAGGGCTAATTCTAAGTTGACCGGCATCAGGAATTTAATAAACATTTTCTTTTTATAACGTACGTGAATAGAAGCAAGTTTCTATTTTCTAATAAATTCCTTTGTAAATTCTGGTGTCAGTGCATTATTTCATTATTTTAGAAGCAGAATTACTGCGCACCGGACAGTGTTAATTAAACTAAACTAAATTCTATTTAGGTATCATTACAATTATTTAAAGGAATACATAAACAAAAATTTGAACAATTTATCCTAAAAAAATTGTGTAGTTTGAAGAAATATTTACATCTCCAATTTCTTTTTTTTTTTTTTTTTTTTTTAATACTGCGTTAAAATCACGCAATATGGAGCTACTGAAGATGACCCTCCCCCACCCCCCTTAAAAGGAAATACGCAGGGGTCATAAGCTCAAGGGATTTTTTCAACAGGAGAAATATCAATATCTGTTTATAGAAAAATAAATCTAGGTTAAACGCGCGAAATTTCGCCTTATTTAAGAAAAAAATTTTACATAAGAAAATACTGATTCCGAAGAATATCCTGGTAGTGAAATTTCAGGACAAGTACGAGCACTGAATATGTTGTTGGCGGAAGAATAATATTGGAGAAAAACACACAGGTTCAGAGAATACATGCCGATATAAAATGAAGTGACGTGTAACAAAACATTGAGTAAAAGTAACTTGTTTCTTTAGGCCCAATAGGTGATTTAATTTCTTATGATAAACAGAAAAATAATAAGATTAATTTACATTTAGCTTTAAAGATTACTAGAGTTCGACCGAAAATTCGTTTTCGTTTTCGGCCCAAAATAAATTTCGCCGAATTTTGTCGAACATTCGGCCAGACCGAAACTATTTTTATTCCAAAAATCTCGTTTCCTCTTTCGGAAATTGATTTGACCTTTATCGGCTCAAATAAGACACTCTTTATTTATTGCTATGAACCTGCTGTTTACAATTATCAGTCATGTCTGCACAACTTGTCTCAAAAATAGTTATAACGTGCTTTTATTTTAATTTTTTTGTGTGTGCATGTGTGTGCGCGGCAGACATTTACGCTTGAATTTAAACATTTACCTCCATATTTATATAAATGCTATTTACGTAATTATGTAAACCACATTTATATAATTTACGTTGGTTTACATTGACCACATTAATTTAAACATTGAACGCCTGTTCAATAAATAAATAAATAAATAATTGGTAACCGCTCTCTCACTAGGATATATATATATTGTTACTGTCACCGTTTTTTATCAAAACTTTGAAAAAAAATATTTATTTGCACTACAATATGTTTACATGTCACGGATTTCGGTGCAGCATTTTAAAGAAAAGTTGCATTTTTTAGTTAAACAATATACATTTAAAAAAATTATTGATATTTGTAAGCAGTCGTTAAGAGGATATAATGTTGTCTAAAGAATAATATCAGAGGAAAAGGGCATTGGTGTCTCAGAATACATGCCGATGGAAAATGAAGTGATGATGTAACAAAACATTGGGTAAATGTAACTTGTTTCTTTCGGCCCAATAGATATTTCAGGTTCTTATAATAAAATTAACGGAAAGTGAATACAAGAAATTTACGTTCCGCTTCAAAAGATTACATTATACTGGAGAATTTCAACAGTTGCGAAGCTCCATTAACTGTACATCGGGCTTCGTACGCATCGGGGGATTCAGGGATTTTAGGTGTTTTTGTATGTACTGTGTGTCGTTAAGAGGAATCTAGGCAGATTGTCTGAAATTCGCGAGATTTTACTTTAAAAAAATTAAACAGGGTTTATTGTAAATTTCAAAGTCCCACAGCTTGAAAATCAATTACTTCGAATTAATTGAGGAAAGTTCCATTATCGCGTTAACCCATTACCCGCTGGTGCTGCGTTCAGGCAACGATCAAAATAAATGCACATATTTAAATTATTTACATACCCATTACTATTTTACAACTACAAAATTGGCCTTACTTGAAGACACAATATTTTAAGATCAAATAAAGCAAAAATTACCTTTCACATTTTGTGGTGCCAAACGACGTTAAGCTAATAAGTTGAAAAATTCTACCCTATAGTTTTGGCGGTTAATGGGTTAGCAGCCAATTGGTGCATTTTAGCGATGGAAATTAATTTAATAGCTATAACGTGTTTTTATTTTATTTTATTTTATTTTTTTTTTGTGTGTGTGTGTGTGTGTGTGCATGTATGTGCACGGCAAACATTTACGCTTTAATTTAAACATTTACCTCCATGTTTGTAAAACCGCTTTTTGTGTAATTATGTAAACCACTTTTGCATTATTTATATTTGAAAGTACACATTTCCATCCATCGTTATGCAACTGCTCCCATACATCTGAAACCATATTATTGGCAACTGTGCTTGAGTCCAATGTTGCCTACAAAACCTATTTCAGAAAGTTTATCAGTTACTTTTCAGCATACGATCAATAATATTGATGGATACCAGTCATGTAACAATTCAGTATGTTTTTCTTACACATGATCATCTAACTTATGTTTGTCCTAATGACAATATGATTCTGCCAATCTATATTATAAAGGACAAACATATCTGTGCATAACGCATACGTCATTTTGCGAATGGCAACACTTTGAAATTTAAAATAAAATTTTGGTTTTGCAATTTTCTCTACTGCAAATTTTTGAACTTCTAAACATCGCACATTTTAAATTTTTACACCGTCGTATAAAGAAAAAAAATTCCCTTTTAAAATCAATTTGTTTGAAAGCGGTATCTGAGTTGAATTTTAAGATATTAATTTTTTTGTAGTTTTTATTACTTTTTTGTAATCGTGGCAACAGAAGTTTTCCATTTCTGTTGAAAGTAAAGGGAAAAAATGAAAATATTAGATTGCTGTATCTTTCTTTGTCATTTTCTCATAAATACTGAAAAAAATTTGAAATTAAAATACGGGCTATGTCAAGAATAGTCTCAAGCTGCCAACTTGTACGGATTTTTCCTACCACTAAAATTTAACAGAAATTTTTGATTTGTTTAATCGTTAGAAAAACGCAGATTTCGGCGATTGTTTTTGATAAAATTTTCTATTAAATTTTAGTGGTGGGAAAAATCTGTACAAGTTGGCAGCTATGCCTCTGTTATAAAACCCAGTGAGTTTTGGCTTTATTTCGCTTTTATTTATCAATTAAATGATTTTTAGTTTATTGCAATTTAACTTTATAAACTATACACTTTCTCTTCACAAAAATGCATTTTAAAGAATCTTTGTGTGACTTATTTTCTCCGCATTTACTTAATTCGTATCAAAAATCTGAAAGAGTACAATTTTATTAATCCGTGTGTAATTACATTTTCCGGATTTTCAAAAAATATAAATGAATGACTTCTCATAAAACATGGAGCTATTATAAACAAAAAAAATGAAGTCATATAAATCATTAGATACCCGAGATTGTTTTGCGAGCTTCTTAAATGACGTCATTGCTTTCTGCTGAGTTTGTGTATTATTCCGTGATAATGATGTTATTTGCATACGGTTCTATAGATGTTGCTTATGACGGGATCGTAAAAGTGGGATGCTTTAGCGGATGCAATTGACGTCATGTTATAAAAAAAAAGCGTGTATTTTAATTTTTAAAACTGAAATATCTTTTGTAGAAGTGCGTCATTTTCACCCCAGCTGCTTTGAAATTTTTCACATGTGAAAATACTTTATCTTTGAAAATAACGTAATCGAAATTACACACTGATAAAATGTAATGTTCTACAAACATTTAGAGTGACCTTATGGAAGAGCAGTAACATACAGTGTGCATGCTTTTTGTCCGAAAAATAGCGATTTATATTACAGAACTTGTCGATACTCTCTTGGATGAATTCGATTCTCCGAGTTAGACAAGCAATCAAAGAAATTCTTGGGAATAATTCGAGGTTTAAATAATATCAAGTTCCCCAAGTTTTTGTCCAAAATCATCTCTACTAATAAAATTTTATTGCTACTCTTTAAGACATGTTACTGTAATTTTATCAAAATAACATAATTTGCTTAACTTAATTTTTCATAATTTTATATGATCTATGTATTTAAAACACGAGAATGTTATTTTGTCATCTGCCCTGAACTTTCTGCTGAACCAAATTTACTAATAATTTTTTTAACTGAAAGCTGCTTATTTGTAGATGTGTCCGCACTAGCTGTTTATTTTTAAATGTCCCATTATTATAGTTTTATTTTAAAAGTATTCTATGAAATTTCTTCAAAATGATGGTAATGAGATAGCTTTCATTACTGCAGAGAAGAAAGAAATAATGAGGTTTATTTATCTTTATTCATGTGATTATCTGATAAAAATTCAAAATTAAGGATTAAAATTGTTGTATATGGTTTAAAAGCGCAAAATTCCATTAGGGACATAATATTTTAAATCATACAGTTTCCATATTATTTGTCCTTCTGTATGAGTACTAAGTCTCAGACACTAGGTGAAATGCTTAAGAAAGTGAAAATGGCATCATATTTAAAAGTAAACGATATTTTTTTTTAGATAAAACTAAACTTTTAAACACAAATGCGTCAAAAAACATAAATTAGGGCTATCTTTACTCTCCGATACTGAGATTAGAAGCTCGAGTTAAGAGTGCGACTGTTCACTTGCAAAAATTTTGCTGACAATCCTGCCATAACGTTTTGACTTAAAATGATTTTAAAATGATCAAAATAAAACACCAAATTTTTTTTAAATAGGTTGATGAGAGGTTAATTTTTAAATTTGTCTCTATCGCGTGGAGCTCGATTAAGAAAGATTAATACGTTTGCCCTTAAAACAACATAAATAGTTCATCATTTTCTTACGACTAATATTCCGTAAACAAAAATAAAATTTCCTCTGTGATTAAATAAATAAAATTATATAAATAAAACACAAATTTAACAGACATGTAACTGAACTACGCGCTTACAGCTCTGAAATGATCAGATAGTAAAAGGATGCCGTAAGCAGCAAAATCTTGGGCTAATATGAAAAAATCGCTTTTGATAAATTTCAAAAGTTTATTTGATTGTATAATTCATATTTTTCATATGAAAAATGCTTTTTATTTTTAGTGGGCAATCTAAAAAATATATTGCATGTCAAAAAAAAAAAAAAATATTACTTTTCAATTTAAAAAAAAAGTTTTCACCTATATTCTGTAACCCGGGAAGCTCGGGAACGATCCCGTAGTGTTCATAATTGCTTTATCAAGTTTCAAGCTTTTAATCCATGCTTGTGTCATATCGATCTTATGGGATATGCCTGAGGAACAAGTAATTGCTTCTGTGCCGAAATTTTTTGGCTGTAACATTATTCTCTCTTGTTTTATCCCAATCTATTTAAATTACACATAGGGAAAATATAATCTACTCCCCTCACTTTTATATTTAACCCTTAAATTCTCGCTCCCGTGATATTCACGGGCTGTGTCTTTTCTTAGATTGTTTAATTCCCACCAGTTTTATAAATTAGTGTAATTGGGTTTATGATGGTATCATATTACCTGTCATTAAATAAGAACAATATTTCGTTTCAAGAAATTGGTGTCAATGACCGATTTGAATTTTTAAACCGAAATTTAACGCGACCGTTAACCCTTTTCGGCACAGTTTGCCCGGGTTGGGATACCTCATTTTAATTCCAAAGTCACAATCGGCACCAAGAATATTTTGGTAAAATTTTGCTATTACCAAGAACATTTAAAGTAACATGCTTTTAATTCCGAAAAAAATCGTTTTAAAATTACGGTGTCAGTCAATCATTTCATCATTTTGCAACAAAAATCGCCTGTGCCGGAAAGGGTTAAGAGGTTAAAGCTCGCCCATAGTCAGTGTCATTCTACTCTGCACAATCCCTTTTATATTTAAAACCCGCCCATAGACGGTGCAATATATTTTAATTTGTAATGTAAATATCACTGCAGAAAGTTAGCAATATAAAGATTTTCGGATTTCTAACTCCCGTTCTTGTAAATATCAGTGAAAAAGCATTAATCATTTGAAAACATTAAGTTGAAGCTCGGAAAGTATTTCAAATAGTAAATACCCTTGTATTATAACATAAATTGAATTTGCATTAAATGGAGGGATTTTGTGTTGGGATACTAGCAAATTCATGTACCACATTAGATATTAAAATGAAACTCAGCTCAACGACACAAAATATCATAGAAAGCACATTTTAAACAAACGCTGAAAGAGAAATATATATACATTTATACGAATTTTGGCCCTCACACCTCTATACATCTCACACCTCATATATAAATATCGTCGTATTGAAATTGTGTCGTCCTCATAAGAATTTACTCCCAAAAATTCCGACTGTAGACCATAACCATAAACAAATAAAAGTCCACGTTTAGGGCGGCGTATCTCCAAGCTTGAAATGTGATATCGTATAGTTCCGCCACTGAAAGTTTTGACGTTTTCGTAGGTATCAGTTGCAGGATTGTGTGATATATGTTATACAGTGCACAGTATGAACGTCTGTAGAAAAAAAATGTTAACTGCTGTCTGAGCAGGATATATATAGAAATTGTCAACGTTTTTTATCAAAACTTAAAAAATTTAATAGTAAATACCCTTGTATTATAACATAAATTGAATTTGCATTAAATGGGGGGATTTTGTGTTGGGATACTAGCAAATTCATGTACCACATTAGATATTAAAATGAAACTCAGCTCAAAGACACAAAATATCATAGAAAGCACATTTTAAACAAACGCTGAAAGAGAAATATATATATATTTATACGAATTTTGGCCCTCACACCTCTATACATCTCACACCTCATATATAAATATCGTCGTATTGAAATTGTGTCGTCCTCATAAGAATTTACTCCCAAAAATTCCGACTGTAGACCATAACCATAAACAAATAAAAGTCCACGTTTAGGGCGGCGTATCTCCAAGCTTGAAATGTGATATCGTATAGTTCCGCCACTGAAAGTTTTGACGTTTTCGTAGGTATCAGTTACAGGATTGTGTGATATATGTTATACAGTGCACAGTATGAACGTCTGTAGAAAAAAAATGTTAACTGCTGTCTGAGCAGGATATATATAGAAATTGTCAACGTTTTTTATCAAAACTTAAAAAAAAAATTATTGGCACTGAATTTGTTTTTATGTCACGGATTTCTGTGCAGTGTTTTTGAGAAAAGTCGTATTTTTCAAAAATTAAACATCAAACATTTTTAAAAGTTATTGATATTTGCAAAAAATCGTTAAGAGGATATATTATTGCCTAAAGATTAATATTGGCGGGAAAAAACTTTGATGTCACAGAAAACATGCAGATGTAAAATGAAGTGATCGTATAACAAAACTTTGAGTAAATTTAACTTGTTTCTGTAATCGCAATATGCGCTTAAGGTTCTTACAATAAAATTAACAGAAAATTTATAATAAATAATTATATTTAGCTTTAAAGATTACGTTATTCTGGGGAATTGCAGCAGTTTCATAAATACACTCACCATGAGCTGCGGAATTTAAATCAAGGTTAGCACCAGAATCTTTTAAGTAATTTTTTTATATATACGTATAACCTTAATGAAAAGAATCCTTATTTCTGAACTTCCTGCCTACGGGATCTATCCCCACCAGTAGAAAACGTCTTAGATTTGTTTTGAATGTTAAGGAGGAAACCTGAGTTGTATCTATCTTATATTAACTCTCTTTTTGTTTGTCTTTTTGTCCTGTATATCTTAAAAAAATTATTGTTATGTTTTGTTAGTTACAATCCTATTAAATTAAACTTATTGTATGGTCACTAAAAAGCATTTTTTTTTTACTTTTGAGGATATAGTCTTGATCTCCTTTTGCCTCGCTAGATTTTTCGCCTTGCTAGGAACTAATGGAATATTTTCTTTCTTTCTTTTGTTTTTATTTTTAATTTCTCATTAAGTTTTTTAATTTTTACATTTTTATATATTTAGACTTTAACTTTAATCTTAAAATCATTTTTTATTTTGATTCTTGTTTCAATTTTAGTAAGTTTTTTTTTTAATTAATAAAAAACTACTAAACTTTATTTTTTAATATGTCTATCAAAAGTCTCAGACGCTTGCCTATATATTGTATGTGAAATTACCCTACAAATAGGTTTTAGAGAGTGATTGGCGCCGATGGGATACGAACCAGGGATACGAACCATTTTTTATATATACATATAACCTTAATGAAAAGACTCTATATTTCAGGACTTCCAGACTACGGGATCTATCCCCACCAGTAGAAAATGTCTTAGATTTGTTTTGAAGGTTATGGAGTAAACCTGAGATGTTTCTTATATTAACTGTATTTTTTGTTTGTCTTCTGTCCTGTATATCTTTAAAAAGAAATTCTTAGTCTGTTTCGTTAGTTAAAATCCCATTAAATTAAACTTATTGTATGGTCACTGAAAAGCGGTTTTTTTTTTTTTTTTTTTTTTTTTTTAAGGGAAAGTCTTGATCTCCTTTTGCCTCGCTAGATTTTTCGTCCTGCTAGAAACGAATGGAATATTTTCTTTCTTTCTTTGTTTTTATTTTTATTTTCTCATTAAGTTTTTTAATTTTTACATTTCTATATTTGTAGACTTTAACTTTAATCTTAAAATCATTTTTTATTTTAATTCTTGTTTCAATTTTAGTAAGTTTTTTTTAATTAATAAAAAACTACTAAACTTTATTTTTTTTAATATCGCTCCCAAAAGTCTTATACGCTTACCTGTAAACTGTATGTGAAATTACCCACCTACGATTAATGAAGATTTGCACCAAAAATTTTTATTAAATGTTACTGTTCTAACTGGTGGGGAAAAAAAGGGTCTTAAAATTGCTTTTTCTTATTTTGAAATGGAATTTTTCAAAGATTCCGGTGTGATTTCATCATTACAGGAACACAATCACTTGCCCCTCAAAAGGTTAAAAGTATTTTCTCCAAGGACTGAAAAAAACAACAGACTCTAACATTTTTATTTTATGATTGATGACGACAGGTAATGGTTAAATGAATTTATGACTTCAAGATGTAAACGGAAAGATTATTTTTTTTTCAACGAGGAGGACTTAATACCATACAGGTGCTCACTCGTTAATTAAAAGGATTCACCATTTAAAACTTAACCAGTTACTAACCTTACTTTTAATATTATGAATGTTCAAATAATTTTGCTGGTATGAGGTAAATATTTTATAATGTTCTTGTGTTCTTATCAGGGCAATACCAAGCGCAAACTATCATGTTGAACCCCACATGATTTCGTTTTAATGATTTGAAAGTGCCTTATTATTATTACTATTATTATTGTTAGTAATAGTTAAAAATGCACGATCTTTCCATTTAAAGAGGAATATCTTTTTCGAAAGTATTTTAAGCAGCAAATCTAATGAAATTTCAACTGTTAAATACTTAGCGATTGTTTTAACAAACATGTTGCTCAGAGGTGAGGAATTTCTGTAGGTATCTGATAATAATAGTTTAATAGTTATATTGTGTTTATATTTTATTTAATTTTCTTGTGTGTGCATGTGTGTGTGCGGCAAACATTTACGCTTGAATTTAGACATTTACCTCCATGTTTATATAACCGCTATTTGTGTACCTATATAAACAACATTTATATAATTTATATTTGAAAGTACACATATGAATCCATCATTATATAACTACACACATACATATGAAACCATATTATTGGCAACAGTGTTTGAGTACCATGTTGCCTGCAAAACCGATTTCGGAATTTTTATCAGTTCTTTTTAGCAAATGGTCAATAATATTGATTGACACCAGTCATGTAACAGTTCTATATCTTTTCTTATACATGATCAGATAACTTATGTTATTCCCAATGACAATTCGATTCTGCCAATGTTCATAGCAACTTTTTCAAGTTTAAAACTTTGTAATTTATGCATATGACATATGGATCTTATGGGATAGACTTGATACACAAGATCGCGCCAATGTGCCGAAATTTTCTGGTTGTAACCTTATTCTCTTTGTATTTTTATGTACAATCTAGTTAAATTGTCGAAAGGAAAAATATAATCTACTCCCCTCACTCAGTTTAATATTTAAACCCCGCCCATATAAGTGTGATTCTACTCTTCATTCTCCCTTTTATATTTTAACCCCGCCCATAGGCTGTGTGATATGCTTTAATTTGTAAATGTATAAACTTCAACTGGGGAAAGTTATCAAATTAAAGATTTTCGGATTTTTATCTCCCGTTCTTGTATATCCGTATAAAAAACATTAAGTTTAATCACGGAAAGTATTTCATATAATAAGAACTCTTGTATTAGAATATAAATTTAATTCGCATTAATTGGAGTTACTTTGTATAGGTATACTAGACAATTCAAGTACCACATTAGATACTAAAATTAAACTCAGCTCGAATACACAAAATACCACAGAGACCTCATTTTAAACAAACACTCAAAGACAAATATATATAATACATCTATTTGCCCCTATATAAGCTCTACACACCTAATACCTTATATATAAATATTGTGTCAAGATCATAAGAATCTACTCCAAAAAATTCTGACTGTAGACCATAATCATAAGCAAAGAAAAGGCCGTGTGTAGGGAGGAGTATCTCGATGCTTGAAATGCGATATTGTATATTTCCGCAATTAAACGTTTTGCCTTTTTTCTTTGCATTTTTACTTTGATATTCTATGTATTTTTGTAGGTATTTATTGCAGAATTGCGTTATGTATGTTATACAGTGCGCTCATTGAACGTCTGTACAAAAAAGAAAAAAGTTAGCTATGCGCACGGCAAACATTTACGTTTGAATTTAAACATTTACCCCTGTGTTTTCATGACCGCTATTTGTGTTAAATTATTTAAACCACATTTATATAATTTATATTTAAAAGTACACATCTCCATCCATTATTATGCAACTATTTACATACATCTGAAACCAAATTATTGGTAACCGTGTTTCAGCCCATTGTTACCTGCAAAACTGATTTCGGAACTTTTAATCAGTTACTTTTCAGCAAATGATCAATAATATTATTGGACACCAGTTATGTAACAAATCAGTATGCTTTCTTACACATGATCAGCTAACTAATGTTAGTCACAATGACAACTCGATTCTACCTATGTTGATAAATGCTTTGATAAGTTTAAGATTTTGTGATCGATGGATATGGCGCATGGATCTTACGGGATATACCAGAGACGCAGGATCGAGCGTATGGGCCGAAATTTTCTGGATGTAACATTATCCTCTTTTTGTTTTTATGTACAATCTGTTTGAATTCTACACAGGAAAAATATACTGATCTCCTGCATAGAATAAGGAGAAAGTATAGATATGAAGTGTGGTGGCTGGGGGGTGACCCCAAAAATGTAACCTAAAAACCGCTACATTCGGCCCAAACACAACCACGTGCTTACGCAAAAAAAAAAAGAACTTTTAGTAATACAGTTTTTAATTCATAATACAATGAAATGCTACTTTAGAATGCTTAAATAAAATCAGACCTTTTTCACTTGGCGAAAAAATGCAGGAATGATGTGAAAAAATTCGGTCCCTGTTCCACGTGCTTGTTTTGTTTGGGGCCTAATGAGTGATTTTAAAGCGATAACGGCATCATATTGCAGACAGTTCTTACGGTACACTGCATCTCCGTCTATCTCTTTACTTAATGAACTCCTCTCTATCCGTATTATATTTAAACCCCGCCCATAGGCAGTGTGATATGCTTTAATTTGTAATGTAAATATCACTGCAGAAAGTCAGCAATATAAAAAAATTCGGATTTCTATGTCCCGTTCTTGTAAACAACAGTATAAGAAATATTAAGTTTAATCACTTAAAGTATTTCAAATAATATATATTCTAGTATTAAAATATATGGAATTCGCATTAATTGGAGAAACTCTGTATAGGGATACTAGCTAATTCACATTAGATACTAAAATTAAACTCAGCTTTAAGATACAAAATATCACAGTAAACACATTCTAAACAAACGCTCAAAGACAAATATATATACATATTAAAACTTCTGTTTGGCCCTGTATAAGCTCTACACACCTCATATCTTATATATATATATGTCGTTGACTTGAAATTGTGACGCCGTCATTCGAATCTACTCCATGAAATTCCTATTGTAGACCATGATCATAAGCAGAGAAAAAGCCACGTTTAGGGCGGTGTATCTCCAAGCTTGAAATGCGATATTGTATAGTTCGCCATTAAAGTTGCGCCCTTTTCTTAATGCATTTTTACTCATATATTTGTAGGTATTTATGAAAGTGTCTATTGTACAATTACGTGATCTATATTTTTTAACGCAAAAATTGAACGTCTGTTATAACAGAATTTGTGTGTTTGAAGGACCTTGTACCAGAATATTTGTAAAGTAATATTTGCCTTATTTAATGAAAAAAGTCTATTTTAAGGTATATAGCGACAAGTGCTTTACGATTTTTCTGGTACAAAAACACCTAAAATTACCTGAATCCCTTAATGCGTACGAACTCTGCATAAAAGTGGTAATTGCTCTCTGTCCAGGATATGAGTAATAAGTAATTATCATCGTTTTTTATCAAAACTTTGAAGAAAAAAATAAATTTTTATTAGAGCTAAAATATATTTTGATGTCACAGAATTCGATGCAGCGTTTTTGAGAAAAAGTAGCATTTTTTAAAATTTAAATAATATACATTTAAAAAATATATTAATATTTACAAGCAGTTGTTAAGGGGGAGATCATCTTAAAACTTTTTTAAAAAGACGATTTTTTATCCTCTTTTAGGAGAGAATAACATATTATCGAACTTTAAAAAAAAAATTATGGCGATACTCCAATTAAAATCGGTTTTGTGATAAAATTTGTGGAGCGATACTTATCGAAATTAAGGTAAATTAGAACTTTAAAGTCATTTTTCTCAAATCAGATATTTTTCAGATTGCGCGCATCCTATTTCCAAAACTAAGTAACATCGAAACTTAAAATTTGGATTGCATTGTATTTTACAAATCTTTATAACCCCTATCTATTTTTAAGTAAGTACCTGTAATTTATTTATTTATTTATTATTTTTTATTTTATAGAATTATCATAGATTTTGCCTTTTATTGTTTAATTGTATGAAAAAAATATTTTCATGTGTAAACTTGATTATTATTTTAGGTTGAAGTTAAAGTACAATATTGTAAGAATATATAAGTGTAATAATATTAAGTGGCTATAGGGATAGGGAATATATTTTTTATAATCCAGCGCGCAATAGGGGAGACTAGGGAGTGTTGACCCACTTTTTATAAAATGATTTTTTAAATATTGAACGTAGAATGAAGTTTTATATATCGTTTTATACGTTATACAATCAGTTATCAAAATAAAATTGCTGCATAAGTGTAATATATAAGAAATTTGAATAATGATTCATTTTAATCATGTGAAAATAAAGCGTCAAGGCTACATATGGGAGGGTTTAAAAAAGTAAAATAACTTTATGCTACATGCTTTAATTATTATAAAAAAATATTTTCGAAAATATGATGCTAACCAAACCTGTTTAGATGCAATCGCAAGTCAGAGGAGAATTTTTTTTTTTTTTTAAACAAGATTTTGTCTCAGCAGGTATAATTGTACAGCAGGGAAAATTAAATTACAACATTTAAGACAGTATTCCGTTAGAATTAGGTTCCGTTTTCATAGGGTTTCATGTATTATTATGCCCGGATTTAGCAGCCACTATCCCGCTTTTTTACAGTTTGGTTTCATCTCACTGTATGCATCATGGTGAAACTTGTCTACATACCGGGTGTCCCAAAAAGGACTGACTGATTTTAAAATTCAATAACTTGTAAACGGTGACAGATATTTAAAAAATTCTTGCAGGAGGGTTATGCATAAGGTCAAAAGTTTTTTTACAGTGATTTTCAATTTTAGTTCGAATTACAAACAATAGATGGCGCTGTAAGCAATAGTCGCTAAATACAGGCTCGATTTTTGGTCCTTTTTCTTGTTCTATGCGGAAAAAGGAGATGGAAATGTATTATCCGGGCCACGAAGTACCAAAAATCGAGCCTGAATTTAGCGTCTATCGATCGCAGCGCCATCTATTGTTTGTAATTCGAACTAAAATTGAAAATCACTGTAAAAAAACTTTTGACCTTATGCATAACCCTCCTGCAAGAATTTTTTAAATATCTGTCACCGTTTACAAGTTATTGAATTTTAAAATCAGTCAGTCCTTTTTGGGACACCCGGTACCTTCCAAAAGTTTTTCGATCTTTTGCATCTATGATCTATGATCTTTTGCAGCCGCATGAGCACGTAACACATTGCCGACTGACAATTTTTACCAAATCTGAATTTTAAAACAGTAGAAGCTCCTCCCTGTTCTAAAAGTATTTTGTAAATTTATGCTCTAGATTGATTTCTTTAAGTTTATGCATCGGTAAATATCTTTCAATGTAAGAATTTAATATAAAATGTCCTGCAATCTAAAAACATATGGACATGGACAACATGATATAAATGCTTTTTCTGTAAGTTAGAAGACACGCCCTTAGTCAATGATGTTTTTGAATGAAAACGAGAATTCTCGTTTCCGGTCGTGAATGTGTCAACTTGGAAATAAGAAAAGGGCTATATTTCATATACGTATTAAATGGAAAAGATTTTAATAAAATTCTGGTGCCAGTTTGCGTTTAGGAATTAAAATTAAGTGGTTTCATAAACATAACAATTCCCCTGAAAGGGTTGAGACTGGTGCTTTCAAAATTTCTATTCTTTTCTAGCCTTTTCCACTGTTTCTATTTACCTATTGTAAGTAATACTTAAATGGAAAAAAGTTCCTATCAACTTTTCCATTTATATTTGATTAAATTTTTTCTTGCAGTGGATACTATAGCAATTTTACGCATCTTTCTTTAATAAGTTTTAAACATTTTCTTTTCCATCACCCAATTTTACTGTAGCTTTACAGAATAAATTTACATTCTTTTTTATATATAACCATTAACCTTTTATTATGCACAGCGTATAATAAAACGATTTCCAATATCACTTCATTAAGTGAGCCTTCAGCATCTGGTCAACCCTCCCTCAATTTGACTGGTTCAAGCCTCCCCACATAGCCCTTTTCTAAAGAATAGCATATTCTTATGTTAAGCTTAATTTACTGTACAATCTTTATGCCTGGAATGAAAGCTCGATATTTCTGCATTACTTAAAACCTACTTTATTTACTTAAATTTCTATGATATATTTTATCTGAAAAAAGGTTACAAAATATTTCTAAAAACACAACTTTTAGGTTGAAAATGCCTCTCAATTGATTTTTTCCACTCGTATTTCGATTATCTGTATGAAACAAAGACTGTTGTTTTAGCATTCCAGTAGCTTTGGTTGACACCTATTGATAAAACTCTGAAATTCTTTTAAATATTAAAACTGATGGGTGGGTCAAGCTTCCCGTATGGGCAACCCTCCCTAGTCTCCCCTATATGTATGTCATTGAAAATCCTTAATTGGTGTGCTAATTATAAATTGACTGGCATCAAGAAAAATTATAAAAAATTTCCTTTTATAAAGTACGTGAAACAAAGATAGTCTTATTTTCTAATAAATTCCTTTGTAAATTCTGGTGTCAGTGCATTATTTATCATTTTACAAGCAGAATTACTGCGCACCGGACAGTGTTATTTATTCTAAATTCTAATTAGGTATCATTAAAATTATTTACAGGAATACGTAAACAAAAATTTTAGCAATTTATTCTAAAAAAAATTGTTTTATTTGAAGAAATATTTACAGTTCCAAATTTTTTTTTTTAATATTGCGTTAAAATCACGCAATATAGAGCTGCTGAAGGTGACTAACCCCACCCCCCACACACACCCCCACCCCCCCCACACACCCCCACCTTAAAAGGAAATACGAAGGGGCAGGGCCTGATTACCAACGGAGCAAACATCTACCAGGAAAAAAGAACAGAAAATTTTGCCTGATTCATATCAGTAATTTAGCATGAATACAGCGTTTTAATAAAACAAAAATTTCTGTTAAAATTTACTGGTGGAAGAGTGCCCCGTTGGTAATCAGGCCCTGAAGGGGTCATACGCTTAAGGGTTTTTTTCAGGAAAAATATCGCTATTTGTTTATATAAAAATAAATCTAGGTTAACCCCTTGAGTGGCAAGCAATTACGTTTGTGTAATGCTGAATTCCCACCGGAAAATTAGAAAAATTTTATTTCAAATTAAGGAAAAGCAATTTTACGACTTTTTTTCTTCCGGAGTTATACACCTTATATTCTCTTATCTTGGCGATCGTTCTTTTTCTGTCCGCATAAACAACATTTTATCTGACTTACACTTTATTTTATGTGGTATTATTCAAGGCTCAATCCTGGTCCCAACACTTTTCAACCTCTATTTTTTTGACGTGCCTCGTACTCTTCTAACTGTACTCGCCCTTTATGCGGACGACACCACTATTTATGCTACTGCACACCATCCATATTTTTTTTATAAAAACATACAGAATCACCTTAAATTATTCATAGACTGGTGCAATCAGTGGCGTGTCAGACTTAATGAAAGTAAAACTACGGCTGCCTACTTTTCTCGTACTTTTAATCTTCCCAATAGACTAACCATTAACAATGTTACCATCCCTTGGTCCGATGAAGGTAAGTGCCTGGGGGGTTATCATTGACAAACGCCTAATCTTTAAGAAACATCTGCTTAGCATCCGCGGTAAAGCCACGGGGGCTGCTAAATGTCATTCTCCTTTTTTAAGGGGCCCTAATATGTCCTATCACAATAAACTTCTCATTTTCAAAGCCAGCATTCTCTCTATCATCACCTACGGCTGCCCGGTGTGGGGCTTCCTCTGTAGAACGAGCATGGACCGTCTTTCCCAGCTTCATAACATTCAACTACGTCGTATCCGGAATGGATTAAGATTCCAAGATTCTTCTCTCGTTAGACGCATCAAATTTCTATCAAAAAAATTCCACAGTCAACTTTATAAAGTCCCAAACGACATCATGTATGGATTACTCGATTATGATGCTCTCAGTCCTACTAAACGTAAGGGACCCGATATACTACTGTTATTGAAGAGTAGTCGCGCTCTTCGGCTAATACCTTTTATCTTTTCTTTCGTAATAAAAAGCATAAAAATATTATCTTATTACTTTTTCATTATCGCTCTACCTCGGTAAAGCTGCTAATCTAACTGTAATTTTTATATTATAAATGTATGGCGCTGATGACAGTCTTTTTTGATGAAGAAATATGGTATAATTTTCTAGCTTTGCTTCGCAAGGTTTGCTATGAACAGTGTTACCAACTTCTATTTATAAACTAACCTTTACTTTTATGTTATTCTATCTTTAAATTTAATTTTAACTTATTTTTATACTGTAATCCTTGGATTACACTTTCATAAATTTTCAGCCTCTCCATAGTTACTTTTTTACTTTTAAAATTTTCTTTCTTTAATTATAGTACTTAATGTGCTACGATTAGACTATTTTTTCATGGCTCCTCTAGGATTTGCTATACACATACTCATATACAGGGAGTGGAGTAGCACTTGTGGAGAATTATATGTTTTGACGCCAAATGGGCGATAACGGGACAGCAATGGATCTATTGTTTACGTAAGGTAACCCCTCCTGGGCTCATCGCGCGCGCTCTCTCTGTTTCTTCGAGATGGTGTTGTTGAAAGAATATTCTGTTTTTAAGAACGCGTTTCGCTTTTGTAAATAAAATATATTATAGTGTATAATAGATGTAAATATGTGTCTTCCAATTAAAAGAAGAGAAAATTTGATATCCCGTGGAATTAATTGAGTAAGTGCCAATTGATTTATTTTTAAGATAGTGTTAGTTAATTTAAGAAATCCACTGAACCAAAATCGGTCGCCACACTGGTGCATCGGCCGGGAATATAAATTGATAACTACGCTACTGGCATTTCATTAAACGGGTAAATTATTTAAAATTTCTCTTAAACTTACGATATATTGGAAGACATAATTCTTTGAATGAGTGAATATAAAGATGAATCAAAGTGAAGTTTTAAAACGAAACATAGCAAAACGCGGATCAATTAGAACCACAGTAACGAAATTGATAAAAAAGATTGATAGTGAAATTAAAAAAGAAAGTGATTTCAAACCGGAAATAGTTGAGGACTCTTTAGAAGCATTACTTGAACACAAATTATCATTAGAAAAATTGGATGAGTCAATTGAATCGGAAATTGAAACCGATAATTTAGAAACAGATATAGAAACTTCGATAGAATATAAGGAAGCTACTGTGACTTGCAAATCTAGAGTCAGTAGATATTTGAAAAATTTAAACATAAATTCAACTATCACGAGTGAACCAAAAGTAACTACGCCCTCCATATCAGACAGTCAATTAAAGTCGAATACGAAATTGCCGCGAATTTCTTTAAATAAATTTACAGGCGACATTTGCGAATTTCAAGAATTTTGGCCTCAGTTTAAAGTTGCTATTCACGAAAATGAAGCTCTTCAGCAAATTGAAAAGTTTACTTACTTAAAATCTTTAATTTCTGATTCAGCAGCTGCCGCTATTAATGGGCTTCCATTAACAAGTGAAAATTATGTAACGGCAATAAATATATTAAAGGACCGTTTTGGGAAAAGAGATGTTTTAATTTCCGAGCACACTAACAAATTATTAAACTTAGAAGCAGTACGAAGATCAAATGACATACATTCTTTGAGAAAATTATTTGATGAGATAACTATACAAATACGATGCCTCGAAGCGCTTGATGTGAAGTCAGACCAATATGGTTGCTTATTATTACCCATTATTTATAAATGTATACCGAATGATCTCGTATTACAATTTCACAGAGAACAATGCGATAAAAAGGATGTTAGTGTAAATGATTTATTGTTGTTTCTGAAACGTGAAACAGAAGCGCGAGAAAAGGCTATTAATGTTACTTCTCTCAGTTTTTAGAATACTAAATCCCATGAAAATAAATTTAAACAAAATTCTCCCAAACACTTTCACCAAGGAAAAATAAAAAATTCTTCGGCATTCACATTAAATACAATTACTGAAAACCTTTGCCCCTTTTGCTCTCAAAAACACGACGCAAATTCGTGTAAGTTAAATTTGGAACAACGAAAAGAATCTTTATTACAACAAGCTAAATGTTTCAGATGTTACAAACGGTTCCACCGAAAACAGAATTGCAGAAACACTGAAATTCGTTGCACAATTTGTTTTTCGAGAACGCATCAAAATTCTCTTTGTAACAAAAAACAAAAAGAAAGATCATCGAATGAAAATAAAATTGACCTTCTTTCGACTGAGCGTGAACCGGGGGGGAAGGAAAATAAGAAATATGAAAAAATAACAGTTTCATCACTTTGTTGTAATCCAGATGAATATATTTATTTTCAAACATTGAAAGGAATTATGATTGGAAAGAATCAAAATATTAATGTTCGAATATTATTAGATAGCGCCTCGCAGCGAACATTTATTGGGAAGAATTTATCTAATCGTTTAAATTTAGAGGTGACAGGGCAGGAATCATTAAAAATTCATACCTTTGCTGGAAAGAAACCTATTGTTGATAATCATAATAGAGTAAAGATTTTCCTAAAAGACAATAATTCGGACAATATAATATGTCTGGAAGCGTTAGAAACGGAGAGAATCTGTTCCGATATAATACGAGCACCAAGTTCTGAGTTATATAAAAAAATTAAAAATATGGGTATAGAGTTATCAGACGTTTCTAATGAATTAGATGATGGTGATAATGAAATAGATGTATTGATTGGTAGCGATTACTATTGGTCAATTATGACAGGAAAATATAAACGTATTTCACCAACTCTTGTTCTGAATGAAACTAAATTAGGCTGGACACTTCATCTCAGAGGAAGTTAATAGAAATAATTTAGTAAGCGCTATGTACATATCTATTTGGGATAATAATAAAGATGATAAAATTTCAGTTCAACTTGAAAAATTCTGGACTATAGAAGGGTTGGGAATTCAAGAAGATAATACGAACAAAGATTTATGTGATAAACAAATACTAGAACAATTTGAAAATTCGATTGAATTTAAGAACAACAGATATGAAGTTAAACTACCTATGAGATATGATAATCTTGATCTTCCTAATAATTATGAAATTGCCAAAAAGAGAATTGAAAGTTTAATTAAACGATTTATGAATAATCCTGCATTGTTTAAAGAATATAAAGATATAATTAATGAATATAAGGCTTTGGGAATAGTAGAAGTTGTTGAACCCCAGGAAATAAATTCGACCAATGGTAATTTGACATACTATTTACCCCACCACCCTGTGATTCGAACGGACAAACAAACAACCAAACTGCGCATCGTTTTCGATGCATCATCTCACGCTCCTTCTGAACCTTCTCTAAATGATATGCTCTTTCCAGGTCCGAATTTGAACTCTGATTTATTTGATTTAATTTTACAATTTCGAAGCAATAAGATTGCCGTAGTGGCAGACATTGAAAAGGCATTGTTGCAGATAAGCCTTGCTGAGATTGACAGAGATATGACACGATTTTTGTGGATCGAAGAACTCCCTCAAGATAAAAATGCTCCATTAAACTTTATAATTATGAAAATGTGCCGCGTATTATTTGGCGTTACTTCGAGTCCATTCCTGTTAGGAGCAGTAATTAAGCATCATGTTAAAAAGTATGCAACTTCGTATCCGGAAACTTGTTCCGAAATTAAATCTTCCATGTATGTTGACGACCTTTTGTTAGGAGCAGATACTGTTAGTGAAGCTTTAAAATTTTCAAAAGAATCGTTAGATATTTTTCAACAAGCAAATATGTCCTTGCGGAAGTGGCAAAGTAATTCTACTATTTTAAAGGAACATTTAAAATCATTAGATATGAACGTTTGCCCTGATACATCAGCTGATACAATTCCATTTAAAATCTTAGGCTTAATATGGGACACGGAAGAAGACATTTTTAGATTTGATAATCACAGTCTTTTAGAATTTGTTCATTGTCAGGGAAAGTCTAAAAGAACTGTAATTCGAGCGGCTGGGAGAATTTTTGACCCCATTGGGTTTTTATCTCCATTCACGATTTTAATAAAAATGATTTTTCAATCATCATGGGAACACGGTATCGATTGGGACCAGAAATTGCCAGAACATTTGGAGAAAAAAATGGGATAATTGGTGCTCACAGATTCCATATCTTAGTAAAATAAAAATCCCAAGGTATTATTTCCAGGACATCGAATGTTTTGATAATGTAGAAGTCCACTGTTTTAGTGATGCAAGTATTAAAGCCTATGGAAGTGTTATTTATCTTAGATATAACAACAATAATAGCATAAAGACAAGTTTTGTTACATCAAAAAGCAGATTAGCTCCCATAAAAAAGTTAACTTTACCACGTTTGGAGTTAATGGGTGCTATGATTGGAGCTAGACTTGGAAAACGAGTAATGTCCATTCTCAAGATAAGTGAAAATAAAGTACACTATTGGACTGACTCGAACATCGTACTTCACTGGATCAAGAGTTCATCTAGTACTTGGAAGCCATTTGTCAGCAATAGAGTATCGGAAATACAAACTTTGACAAATCCGATGAACTGGCGACATTGTCCCGGTAGCTCAAATCCTGCTGACCGGCTTACGAGAGGACTCTCACTTCTCGAGAGCGATGATCTATGGTGGTCAGGGCCTCCATGGTTAATTAAGGATTCAAATTTATGGCCCAAGGAAGATACAGGAGTAGATGAAGATATGAAGCAACTAGAAGCTAATGGAAAAGTAATTTCCCAAAACCTTTGTTCATCAGAACAACAGAAACCACTTATAGAGATTGAGCGTTTTAGTTCTTTATTGAAGGCAATTAGAACAGTGGCAAGAATTAAAAGATTTGTCTTCAATCTAAGAAGTCCAATTAAACATAAAGGTGTATTATCTGCTGAAGAATTGACAGAAGCTGAAGAATTATTAATTAAAGAAGTACAAATGAAAAATTATAAGGAAGAAATTGAGTCATTAGAAGAAGGAAATCCCATTAAGAAGACCTCAAGAATTTATTCGTTATGTCCATATTTGGATAAAAATAAAATTTTACGAATCAGAAGCAGACTTAATGAAGGCTCATTTAGTTTAAATGAAAGCAATCCAGTCATATTGCCAAAGAATGAAAAATTTACCGAGTTGCTGATTATGCAAGAACACAGAAAATTGTTGCATAGGGGAGTTTCTTTGACACTTGCACAAATCCGAAAAAAATTTTGGATTCCTCAAGGAAGACAATTAATTAGGAAAAGTGTCAGGAAATGTTTAATTTGTAAAAAATACAATGCGAAAGCAGCTGACCAACTAACTGGCCAACTTCCGAAGGAAAGAATATCAGAATCTCCTGCGTTTACCGTTATAGGATTGGATTTTGCAGGACCGATAATCGTAAGAACAGAGAATAAAGAGACGTCAAAGTCATATATTGTACTGTACACCTGTGCCACAACAAGAGCAATACATCTGGAAGCAGCCAGGGATATGACTACAAAATCTTTCCTTTTGTGTTTTCGTCGATTTATTTCAAGACGCGGAAACTGTAAAATGATTTTTTCGGATAATGCAAAGAGTTTTAAGGCTGCTGATAAAGAATTACAACAATTTGAGAAAATCATTAAAGATCAAGAACTCCAGGATTTTATATCGAATAAAGGTATGACATGGAAATTTATCGTCGAGCGTGCCCCATGGTGGGGAGGGTTTTACGAAAGGCTCGTAAAAAGTGTAAAAGAACCCTTAAGAAAAATGTTGGGAAGAGCTCTCATCACATTTGAAGAATTGGCAACAATCTTGACAGAAATAGAAGCCATAATAAATATGAGACCGCTAACCTACACAACAAGTGATTTCGGCGAGCCAGAGCCACTTACCCCGGCCCATTTCCTTCAGCTAGGAAGAGAGAACATCAGTTTTCCTCTACATTTTGCCGAATTAGAAAATAAAATTTCTACTAAAGAAACTTTGTTAAGGAGAAAACGATATCAAAGTAAGTTGTTGAAACAGCTCTGGATTAAGTGGAAGGAACAATACTTATTGAATTTAAGTTCAGTTCATGAATTTAAAACTCCTGAAAGACACAAAAACTTAAAAATTGGCGATGTTGTTTTAGTAGATGGTACTGCTAAATCTAAACTGTTGTGGGACTTAGGAATAGTTAAGGAAGTCATTATTGGCAGAGATAAACTTATTCGTGCTTGCATAATAAAAACTGCTAAAGGACTGCTGAGAAAACCAATGCAACTTTTGTATCCTTTTGAACTAGATATCTGAATGATAAGTGATTTCAGTACTTGATTTGAAATTTATTTTTTCTACTAGTGTTTGAATATCAAAGTGTGTTTGTTTTATAAATTCATGTTTGGAAATTTTTTTTTTTTTTGGGGGGGGGGGGGGTGGTTTTGCAATTTGTTGTTTATTTAGTAAAAATCTTTCATTTATGCATAATTGTACTTTATTTCAAATTGAAAAGATAATTGAATTAATAATGGTATTTAATTTGTTTATATTATGTATATATATATATATATATTCAGTTAATCTTATTCAGGTAAAATATCTGGCCAGATATGTTCATGTAGCTACATGTTATAAGAGCATCATTTTTTTTTTTATATTGATCATGACTTTATTATTTTATGTTTAATTCTTTATACTTCAACGCCTGTAGATTGAAAATTTTCTATTTTATCATTTGAGTTGTCATTTAAGGTCAAGTTTATTATAAGAATGTTTATGTTGATTTATCATTATGTACTCTCATGAGTCCAGGTGGGGAGTGTGTGGAGAATTATATGTTTTGACGCCAAATGGGCGATAACGGGACAGCAATGGATCTATTGTTTACGTAAGGTAACCCCTCCTGGGCTCATCGCGCGCGCTCTCTCTGTTTCTTCGAGATGGTGTTGTTGAAAGAATATTCTGTTTTTAAGAACGCGTTTCGCTTTTGTAAATAAAATGTATTATAGTGTATAATAGATGTAAATATGTGTCTTCCAATTAAAAGAAGAGAAAATTTGATATCCCGTGGAATTAATTGAGTAAGTGCCAATTGATTTATTTTTAAGATACTGTTAGTTAATTTAAGAAATCCACTGGACCAAAATCGGTCGCCACAGCACTGCTACTGGGTATCCCCTTGAACTGCTCTGCTGTTCGCTGTTCGCGACTTTTTCCACCAAAGTTAAAAAAGTAAAATTTCATAAAATTTTTCTGGTGTAAATCTTCATTAATCGTAGGTGGGATAAAATATATCCCACTGCCTCTCAAGGTTAAACGCGCGAAATTTGTCCTTATTTAAGAAGAGATTTTTCCATAAGAAAATACTGGTACCGAAGAATTTCCTGGTCGTTAAATTTCAGGATAAATACGAACCCTCAATACTTTGTTGGCGTAAGAATAATACTGGAGAAAAACACACAGGTTCACAAAATACATGCCGATGTAAAATGAAGTGATCGTGTAACAAAACACTGAGTAAATGTAACTTGTTTCTTTAGGCCCAATAGGTGTTTAAGTTTCTTATAATAAACAGAAAATTAATAAAAGAAATTTATATTTAGCTTTAAAGATTACTAGAGTTCGACCGAAAATTCGTTTCGTTTTCGGCCTAAAATAAATTTCGTCGAATGCTGACGAAAATTCGGCCGGATCGAAACTATCTTTATTCCAAAAATCTCGTTTCCTCTTTCGGAAATTTATTTGAGCTTTATCGGCTCAAATAAGACAGTCTTTATTTATTGATATGGACATCACTGTTTACAATTATCAGCCATTACTGACTCGAGACGTGACTGCAAATTATAAAGTAAGCAAAGCATATATGACTGAATTATATATTACTGATATTACATGAAGAAACTTTTCACGGGCTCATTAAAAGTTGCAGACTTAACAATAACATAAAATTTTTAATTTGAAACTACAGAACTGTTTCGAATACTCTTTGAGAATGTTCTAGTATAACAGAGGATCATTTACAAAAACCATTATAAAAGATTAATGGAAGTACTATGTATACCTAAAATATTTTTTAATTAGATGAAATTCGTGTAATTAGAAAATTATTCCGTGTCGTTGATGTATTAATTTTATTATTTTATCTGAAAATAAAAAGTTTTGGTCAAAGACACAGAGAGCCAACTTGGGTTACTTGTATAACTGATTAATAATTATGTATGTTTAATAAACACGTATATTTAATTAAGAATTCTATTTCTGCATGTATAATTACTTTAAAACATTTATGGACATTTTCGTTTTCCGCCAAAAATGGGAAGATTACCGAAATTCGGTTTCGGTCTTAAAAACCTGTTTTCGTCGATCCTTAAGGATTACATTATTCTGGTGAACAGCAGCAGTTCCGAAGGTACATTAACCGTACATGTGCAAAGTATTTTGTGCGGGAACTGAGAAAGAAAACAGAATATTTATATTTTGCGACTGGTGATATCCAGTAAAGGTTAAATTAATTTTTAATTTGTCACTTAAAGATTTGCATCCTTAACCCTTTCAAGCGCAGTGGTCCCAAGGAGGGACCACCTAATTTTAAATCCAAACTTACAAATGGCACCTAGAATATTTGAATAAAATTTTACTTTTACAATGAAAGTTTAGAACAAGTTTTTACTTTCTAAGGAAATCGTTTGTAAAATCTGGCGTCAGTCAATCATTTCCTGAACAGAATTTTTCTGCGCCGAAAAAGTAGCGGATAGAAACAGCTTAATGCAACAATGTTAAAACTTCGAGCGCACTGGGTAGCATAGCGATATGAAGAAAAAAATCAAAAAGTCCCTAGCTGATTTTGGCACGTTGTTTAGTTGATGTTGATTTTCGTTTCTACTTGGTACTTATCCATGTGTTGTTTTTTTCCCTCATACTTTTTTTTATTAATGTTACTGTTATTATTATAATTTAAGGTGTTAAGACTTGAAGATAACGCATTATAATTATTAATATTGTAATGTTAAAAAAATTATGAGATGCTCTCATTATACATTTGCTATAAAATAGGAACTGAAATAATCCTAAAATTAAATTATGTTTAGTTCAATGTAATAACTAAAGAAATTGAACTGTGCCCTATTAATTCGATTTTTTTTTTTAAAATACTATATATAGCAAAGAAACATTTTAAATTAAGACCAAAGTGCAAACAAATAGTAATAGCTTTTAAATCTTTCTAAACTATTTTAAAAACAAATTGAAACCACATTGACATACTAATGTATAGTAATAATGATACATGCATAATTGTCTTAGGAAATAAGTATTAAATTATGTATATTTTAATTATAGAAGTATATGCTACTTAAATCATATTTATTGTTTTTTAAATCCTTGACTGAGAGCAAAGACAAAGATTTACCTTAAGATAAGAAATAATAATTTTATTTTATCCCTTGTAAACTAATTTGCTATAAGCCTTAAAGCGGTTAAAATGTCACATGCATATCCCTATCTATTTATTTATATGCAATGAGTTATATATGCAGTAACATTATTATGACATAAAAGTTGAACTGCTTTTAAATTTTAAAAGTAAAAGTTATAGATATTTGTTTACTTATTTAAATAATTCTTACTACAATGTTAGAAAGATCATGTTCTAAAGATTTTGTTTTTAATATTATTTTAAAATATTTTGGATAGGTGGTGCCAGTATTAAATGCAAAATCTTATTTTTTCCCTTTGTTTGAAACCAGCTTTAAAGAATAGCTTACAAGATTCCCTTCTCCCTTCTTCTATTACGCAGGTGCTTCTTTAACATTGCTGCATTAAGCTGTCCCCATCCGTTACTCGTCAAAAAGGGTTAAATGTGAAAAGTTAATGTTTTAAATTCCAACGAGGAGAACTTAATACCATACAGGTGCTCACTCGTCAATCAAGGTTCTTCTACAATAAGGTTGTTCCATTTGAAGGATAGCCAATCAGAGTAGAGCAGGACTGAAACGTCACGTGGCGGACAAGATCGGAGCTCGATCAGCCGTGAGACAGTAAATAGATGCGTAAAAAGACCGAAATACGAAGGAAATAATTTTTTAAAAAGCAGATTTTCGAAAGTAAATTGAACAAAATTACTTTCCTTAAAATAATTCGGACAAATACTGATTGGAGTTAATCAAATATAAAATACATAATGGTTAAATAATATCGCGATACGTTTGTTAACATTCAAATACTTAAGTAAATTCGCGAAAAAAATTACCTTTTTAATGTGCAAAATTACAAATGAAAACTTTTAAACTATTGTAAAATAAAATGAACGAGTGAATTATATGAATATGATTACACAGGAGTAGTAATGAAAAGACTAGCATTATCAAACAGAATAAATTAAACAAAACTCACACTTCAAAACTTTTAACAATAATGCATTGTCCAATTACTAGATATAAGTTTTCAAAAATTTTCGAATGTCATTATGCTTATACAGGATGAAAATAATACAAAAATATTACTCTATAATTAAACTAATTCTATTATGAAAAAAATATGTACTATACATATTATTTACATTATATTATTAAAATAACAATATCGTTATTTCATACAGTGTTGAATTCAGACACTTTTCTCCGGGAGGGATTTCTGTGGCTCCCGGGGGGGGGGGATTGCACTTTTTGACCATTGAAAACCCCAAATCTCAAATCTTCCGGAGGGGACATCGCATTGCTCCGGGGGAGGGATGTCCTCCCCCCGGGCCACCCCCTGAAATCAACACTGATTTCATGTATACAAAATTTCAGCAAAAACTGAAAAACTTAAAACAACTTCAGTATTAAAATTTCCATGTTATCTTATAAAACACATCAAATATAACATTTCTTCATACAAATAGGAAACAATAGAAAGAAAATTTATGGAAGTACAGTAAAGAGCCGATTATTGGAACCCCAATTAACCGAACTTCCAATTATCCGAACAGCCAATTTGTATAAAAAAATGTTTTTAAACCGAACTTCCAATTATCCAAACAGCCTATTTCTCTCTCTCTCTTTTTTTTTTTTTTTTTTTTTTAGATTTGTAAAAGGAACTCTGTTCAACTTTTAGCCAAATACAATGAATTTTCTCCTCTGCGAGTTTTGAACTTTGAACTTTTTTTCCCCCATTTCATGGCGATTTGTCTGCATTTGTGAAAGAAATCCGGCTTTAACAGTTTAGTCCAATATAGTA
Organism: Maratus speciosus; assembly: GCA_963932465.1. Lineage (NCBI taxonomy): Eukaryota > Metazoa > Arthropoda > Arachnida > Araneae > Salticidae > Maratus > Maratus speciosus. Next base: position 563,548,613 of record OZ010786.1, on the reverse strand, counting down.
AATGCCTCTTCTTTTTCTTTCATTAAAGTTTATTCGGAATTTCTCGCGATTCTCTTATGCAATTATTAGAGATTTTCCAGTTCTGCAGAAATTTTTTGACATTCGTAAAAGGAATTCGGTTTTAAAATTGCAGTAAATTTTGTCCTCTGCGATTTTAGTGTTTTTCTTTGCGATTTTCCAGAATAATAATCGCCAGGATGTCGATGCTTGGATTTGAGACTATGTACTGTATTGTTAAATCTGTATACTTGTTCTGTGAGAGTTATTAGAACACGTTGATATAGCGCATTCATTAGATTTTATTCAAAAAGTCTGTTTAAATAATAGAATAATTAAAATCATTCACAGAAAAAAAATTCCAACGCAGAACAGCATACAGAATAATACTGAAACGAGCGAAGCGAGGCGAAGTTGTCCGCCACGTGACGTAATGCGCGAGCAGTTAAGAAATCTTTAGAGTTGGCGCATCGCACAAATGGTACCCCCCTGTCGTCAATTAAAGAAAAGTCAAATTAATAAAATACCGCTAATACATTTTACCCTTAATTTTATTATAATAAATGATCAAAGAATTTTACTGGTATGAGTTAAATATTTTACTGTGTCATTGTGTTCTTATCAGGGCAATACCAAGCGCAAACTGTCATGTTGAACAACATATGATTTCGTTTTGATGATTTCAAACTTCCTTATTATTATTATTTTTAGCAGTTAAACACGCACTATCTTTCCATTTAAAGAGGAATATCTTTTTCGAAAGTATTTTGAACAGTAAATCTAATGAAATTTCTACTGTTAAATACTTTGCTATTTTTTAACAAACATATTGCTCAGAGGTGAGGAATATCTGTAGGTATGTGATAATACTAGTTTAATAGTTATAATGTGTTTATATTTCATTTAATTTTCTTGTGTATGCATGTGTGTGCGGGTGCACGGCAAACATTTACGCTTGAATTTATAAATTTACCTCCATGTTTATATAACCGCTATTTGTGTACCTATATAAACAACATTTATATAATTTATATTTGAAAATACACATATGAGTCCATCATTATGCACCTACTCACATACATGTGAAAACATATTATTGGCCGCAGTGTTTGAGTTCAATATTGCCTGCAAAATCGATTCCGGAACTTTTATCAGTTCTTTTTAGCAAATGGTCAATAATATTGATTGACATCAGTCATGTAGCGTTTCAGTATTTTTTCTTATACATGATCAGATAGCTTATGTTATTCCAAATGACAATTCGATTCTGCCAATGTTCATAGCAGCTTTATCAAGTTTAAAACTTTGTAATCGCTGCATATGACATGTAGATTTTATGGGATAGACCTGATAGACAGGATCCAGCCAATGTGTCGAAATTTTCTGGTTGTAACCTTATTCTCTACACAGGGTGCAATATGTTATCTATCGCGGACCTTTAATTTCTCAACCGTTGGTCGTAGACTTATAGTTCCAATTATAAAAAACGTTTCAAATGAGGTAAATATTCATGCTGTGGCATTATTTAAAGTAAAAAATCAATTTTATAAAAATTACGAAATCTAACTTTTTATACGGTCCCCCAGTCCCTATAGTTATATTTAGTAAAAGTTTACACATATCATAACAGATATAAAGCAAAAAGTTTGACATCTGTACTACAAAAATTGACACAGTTATTAAATTTCAAAATTTGAGATTTTTGCACACGATTTTGCAGGGCCGAAACTAGCCTTTATGGCGCCCGGGGCAAGCATGGATTTTGGCGCCCCCCCCCCCTCGACTACAAAGTAAATTTACAAAAACAATTTTACTAAGTATCTAATAGACAACTTATTACTAAATTTAAAAAATATAAAACTGAACTACGTAATCAGCTTTGCCAAACATTGATTCATTAAAACCTTGAAAACGGAATCAAAAGGAATTTTTTTTTCTTGTATAAGCCTAAATGAGGTCAACATCTTGCTGTAAGTTTGTATTTTTTCATCATAGTAGGTTTATTGTGTAATAGATGTGTTACCTGCTATGATAAAAAATGTTTAAAGCGGAATTTTTCCCGATTCTTGTGATTCCCTCTTAGAAACTTTTACTACACCTCACCCCCCTCAGAAATGATGAGTCTAGATACGCCACTGCAGGGTGGCAAAACGCCTAGAAATGCCAGAAAGACGAGAAAAAAAATCATTTTTGGCGATAAAGGCGGGGGGCTTTGCTTTTCCAGATATGACGTGATGACGTCCTGTGCAAGATTTTTTACCGTCCCACTACAAATGCTGTACTCTTAAACAAAAAACGATTTTACTAAGAATTTTACTTTGTGCATTTCCCCTCCTGTTCGTTTTTATTGTCCGGGCAGCCATCGCCCATAGCAAGACGAAAAAAAAAAAAAAAAAAAAAAAAAAAAAAAAAAAAAAAAGAAAAGAAACTCAACGCTGCTTAGCGGAAAAACAACAAACAGCTTTCATGGAATTTTTTTATCTAATAGAAAACTCAGACTGTGAGGGGTTGCTTCGCACTTGGACAGTGTCCGACAATAGAGATTGACCTTGAAAAATGGTAGTGATTTTCCTACACAGGAAGTGAAAGGTAGAAGGCAAAGGTGAAGATGAAAGGCATAGTCATGATACTTTTGGAATGGGAGAATGAAAAAAGCCTTTTTTCTTATTCATTTGCAATTTTGTATTGTAGATGAATCTTTTTATCTATGTGTAAAGTGTAATGCATTTAATTAAGTTTTCCTTTAAATTTTCCGGCTGCGAGACATTTTTGTACAAATTTCGTATATATATATATACATTCTTGTATCAGACGTCAAACAAAATCTTCATTCTGGCGCCCCCTTCACCTTCTGTTAAAGCGGCGCCCGGGGCACGTGCCCCCTCTGCCCCCCCCCTAGTTTCGGCCCTGCGATTTTGTCTTTCATTAAGGGATCAGTTAAAAGATGAATTAATGTTTTTTTTACAGCAAAACCACCTTTAGCCGGTATCACCAAATCGGGGAATCATTAAATAGGATTATTTCATCTAAAAATTTGACCTAACTTTTATGGGTCGAACAACATTCAAACATACCGACGATACCGACTAAAGGTGGTTTCACCGTCAAAAGGACATTGCATCCTGATTTTGATCTCGAATTATTTTAATTCATCTTTTAACTGATCCCTCAATGAAAGACAAAATCATGTGCAAATATCTCAAACTTTGAAATTTAATAACTGTGTCAATTTTTGTAGTACAGATGTCAAACTTTTTGCTCTATATCTGTTATGATATATGTAAACTTTTACTAAATATAACTATAGAGACTGAGGGACAGTATAAAAAGTTAGATTTCGTAATTTTTATAAAATTGATTTTTTACTTTAAACAATGCCACAGCAAGAATATTTACCTCATTTGAAACGTTTTTGTAATTGGAATTATATGTCTACGACCAACAGTTAAGAAATTAAAGGTCGGCTGTAGATAACATATTGCACCCTGTATATTTTTTATGTACAATCTAATTAAATTGTACAAACGAAAAATATAGTCTATTCCCTCACTCACTTTAATATTTAAACCCCGCCCACAGTCAGTGTGATTCTACTGCCCTTTCTCCCTTTTATATTTGAACTCCGCCCATAGGAGGTGTGATATGCTTTAATTTGTAAATGTATAAACATCAACTGCGGAAAGTTAGCAAAATAAAGATTTTCAGATTTTTATCTCCCGTTCTTGTATATATCCGTATAAAAAACATTAGGTTTAATCACGGATAGTATTTCAAATAATAAGAAGCCTTGTATTATAATATAAAATCAATTCGCATTAATTGGAGTTACTTTGTATAGGTATATTAGATAATTCACGTACCACATTAGATACTAAAATTAAACTCAGCTCGAATAGACAAAATATCATAGAGAGCACATTTTAAACAAACGCTCAAAGACAAATATATATAGTACTTCTTTTTGCCCCTATATAATCCCTACATACCTCATATCTTATATATAAATATTGTGTCACCGTCATATGAATCTACTCCAAAAAACTCCGACTGTAGACCACAATCATATCAAAGAAAAGGCCTTGTGTAGGGTGGAGTATCTCGAAGCTTGAAATGCTATATTGTATAGTCCGCAATTAAAATTTTTGCCTTTTTTATGCATTTTTACTTTGATATTCTATGTATTTTTGTAGGTATTGATTGCAGAATTGTGTGATGTATGTTATACAGTTTACACACTGAACGTCTGTAAAAAAAAAAAAAAAAAAAAAAAAAAAAAAAAAAAAAAAAAAGTTAACTGTGCGCGCGGCAAACTTTTACGTTTGAATTTAAACATTTACCCCTGTGTTTACATGATCGAAATTTGTGTGGAATTATATAAACCACGTTTATATAATTTATATTTAAAAGTACACATTTCCATCCATCATTATGCATCTATTCACATACATCTGAAACCAAATTATTGGTAACCGTGTTTCAGTCCAATGTTGCCTGCAAAAGCGATTTCGGAACTTTTATCAGTTACTTTTTAGCAAATGATCAATAATATTGATGGACACCAGTGATGTAATTCCTTACACGTGATCAGCTATAGTAGTTTTCGCTAACCGAGACGCTTGCCTTTCATTGACCTTCACCAGTTAAGACCCTGGTCTTGTGATAACGCAGGGTAGAGTTTAAGCCCGAAAACATTAAGAGGGGGAAATATAAGGGATAATATGAGAGTCGCATTGCGTCAAATTAATGGTTGTATTTGATCGTATTAGCATGCACATATATGCTTGTAAGTTTTGATTTCAATAAAAGTCTGTAAAGTCAGTTTTAGTAAAGATTTCAATGAAATACTTTACTGGCAATATTTATTTAATTCGTAATTTGCAACACTATAATTGAACTTTCAAGGAAAAATTTAATTAAAGTTTTGCATATGAATTAAATTAGATTACTGACAGAAATATACTAAAATATTTTAATCAAATGTTTCCCTTGTGTTTGCTTTCATTGCATGTCCAATAAATATATGATAGTTTTAAAATGCCCATAAGGGCAAGTAATTAACCGAAATCTTAATAAGTTTATATTATTTCTTTCTTTTCAGATACCCATTAAGTTGTATTTAGTATTTTAATAATTACCGTAAAATAATTTTAATAATTCTATAAAGAATTACGTTAATAATATTCGTATATTTTTATCCTAAAATGGCGGTCGTCTTTCTCTTATAACTTAAAAAAAGGCTCGTAATCAAGACTGTTCTGATTGGCTGATGAGTAATACGAATACATACAATACTCACTCCTGCTTAGAGTGAGTATTCACTCTTGAAAAATGAGTGCGTTTTAGTACCAAATCAGTGTAATTTCCAAGGTTACATTATGAAATAGAGTTTTTGAAAATGAAGAAGTGACATATTTTAGTGCTTTTCATTATTTTACTCCATACATTGGTTCAAAGTTGAACTGAAAATTTTTAAAGTTCATAATGCCAAGCTTTCACTCTCGTCATCGGAGTGAGATGTTTCACTCTCGTCATCGGAGTGAGATGTTTCACTCTCGACAACGGAGTGACATATTTCACTCTCGACAACGGAATGACGTATTTCACTCTCGACAATGGAGTGAAATACAGTATGACTTCAAAAATCGGGCATCATCGGGTCCGAGACTATGCCGGATTTTTGAAGAAATATGAAAAGTAGGACTATATTCTAAATGGTGCCTTTAGCCATAATTTAATTCATTATTAAGTGATAATTTATAAGAAAATGGGAAAGTTTAATATAAAAAAAATTACTTTAATTGATATTTTCTGTGTTAAAAAGAATCTAATAAAGAGTGAAATTATTTCTTCTCCTGTAATTTTGGAAACATCGATGTCAACTTTATTTGCTGTAATTTTTTTGGCCTTTCTTCAACAAGTTTTTTTTTTTTCCCCATACAAATGAAGAATGTCTATTTCAGAAATACAGTATTGTTTCTCTAAAGCATATACGAATTCTGCAGTCAAATTTATGCATTTTTTCTAGTGACACCTTTTCTTCTGCCGATTGTTCATCCTAGTCATCTGAGCTGCTACTAGCATTATCAGCGGTTCTATTTAGCTCAACGTCAGCGATCTCGCTGTCCGTTAAATTGTTCTTTATTGATACATTTTCGTTAATGCTTTGCCAATCACCTATATTCCTTTTAGGACACTTAATGCATTATAAGATTTTGCGTGTTCAACAGCTCAAAAATTGCGGCCTTCTCACGGGAAATGTGAAAGCATGAAAATTCTCCCTCATCACTGATGTCGCCATTGTCGAAAATTCGTTCTGGCCATATATTGTGCCATGTATTTGGCAAAGTTGTTCTCGTTGCTAACCAACAGTGTATCTTCCAGAAAATTTGTTCAGAAAAATAATCGCCTCTGACAAATGACGAAAAAGAAAATCCAATATTCTTTTTTTGCATTTTTACTCTCGATCTTGAAGTTTTTAATTCACAAAGAATTGCTGTTTTGCTACTCCAGTAACTTAAAAGTGTAGAAGAAAAAGGAAGGGAAAAGATGGTTTTGATGCCGGATTTTTGAAGTTGCCGAATTTCTGAATGCCGGATTTTTGAAGTTACACTGTATATTACTCCTTTCTAGGGAGTGGAAAACTTCACTCTTTAAGAAATGTATTTTTATAAAAGTCACCCCAAAAACAGTGGAAATGCCTGTCACTCTTTCAAAGCGTGAACTTTTCACTCCTCCGAATTTTAGAGTGTACGTTACTTATTTTGAAAATTTCTGGAATCCTCCAACATTTTAATCTTTTAGCATCTATTTCTTTCAATTTCTTTAAAATAATCGCACGAATTTAGCATCATGTTGCCTAAAATAGATGTAACGACACGACACTTAAGGCTGTTATCAAATTCAAAACTAACTAATTTCTGATCTATTCAAGCAGTTGTTTATATTCTTACACATACAAAATTGTTGTAAATTTGTACCTAGTGAAAATTTAACTCATGCGCATAAATAAGCATGTAATCTTTAGAATAATTCTATTTATTCCACGCCCCCACCCCTTTTTTGTGAGCAAAATTTTGCTTTAAAATATTACACTCTGTTATTTTAACCTTCTACCGTTTGTCAAATTTTGCAGGGGTTTTTTTGTCCGACTATTTTAGAGAAATCTTGTGTTTTTTTTTTTTCCCACGATCGACTTAGTATTTTGCGATTTTTTCTAACGACTGAATGGGCTCTACCAATATCCGAGACGTTCTTCTATCAAAGCTGTAAACGGGAGGTATTGGGTTTGTAGTCCAGTCATTTTAGGAAAAATAGCGGAAAAAATTAGAACAAAGCTGGATTTTTGCACAGATGCTAGTTAGGGTATGTAGTTAAATATATTAAAAGTCTCCATCGATCCGATGTGAGCTTTCGCCACCAGGGGACGCTAATGAGCTTGAAAATCGGTTTTATGCGAATATCTCATGAACAATTCCATCTAGAAAAAAAAGTTCAATTATAAAGAGGTAGATAATTCAATTTCCTACAAAAAGTGTTATTAACATTTGTTTGTCACACCAACCCTTCCCTGTCAAAATTTTAAAAAGTAAACATATTTGGAAGAACAGTTACAAAAATACGAAAAACCTGCTGCTACTTTCAAAGAAATTATGTAAACAGGTCTAAATTTCTTACTTTTGAATGGAGAAGGTGAATATATAATATACATATATGCTTATTTCCACACCACCCTTGAGGGAAAGCATTTAGCGCGTTTTTTTTTATTGTGGTTTCACCTGTAGGCATATTCCACTTATAGTGACTGGCCTAATCCAATTTCAATCTTTTGACTGCTTTAGTAGTCGTTTGCACAGCTTCAATTTCTTCACTTGATTCAGTTTCGTCATTATCTCTATTTCTTTCTTTCATTGTTGTATTGCCTTCAGTATTTTCTGGTCGGCTTTCGATATCATCACTAAATTCAGGAGTAGCGATTCCCCCCTCCTTTGCAGTGGGCAGGTTACTGTCAATATCCTCCCCGTCTTCAATTTCAACTTTAATTGCATTGTGCCATGAAACTCCGCAACAATTTACGCAAATATCAAAACATTTCAATCCGATTTTTTCGGCATCCGCACACTTTTCCACATCCTCTGGAGCAAGTACAAAAAAGGGATTCAATAATATTTTTTGGTGCGGGCGGTAAAGTGGCTGGAATTGGAAACAAATTAGGTGCATTTTGCCAGCCCCAGTGCCAGCCAACATAAAAAAACACTTTTTACTTAAATTTTGCTACCCTATTTCCTGCCAGGTGGCGATGTAAATGCAATATAAATTGTTTCCTAAATTTAACTTGGGGTATTTATTTAGCATCAACATCAGTCGTTTTCGTGCCACAAAAAAAAAGAAGAAAAAAGACAAACGGAACAATTTTAGATAAAAATTGCGGTAATAACGTTAAACTTACTTAACGATATTTCATTAAGTTTACTTCACGAATGTCGTTAAGTAACGTTAACGTTAAAAGTCTTTGTCTTTTTAAAATTTACAAATAATTATTTTTTTCTTCTTAACACCACAAAAAGAAATTGCATATGAACAATATATTACGTGCTGACATCATATTGATGATGAAAACTGTAAAATAAATTTCGCTTATTTGCAAATTTATTAACTCCTAAGCATCTTACGATTTCAATTTTTATACAGTCTTAAAACAATATAAATAGTTCAGTATTTCTTTCCGGCTAGTATTCTTTAACGAAATTAAAATTCACCAATAAATAAATAAAAGGAAAACGTAAATAAATTACAAAGTTAACACCTTTTTAATCGAATAGGCATATTTGTATGTAATTGATACTCATGATTAAAAATCAGTATCGGGGAAATATGTTGCAATTTTTTGACGTCATAGTCACCTACTTTCTGTATTTACTCTTATTAATACTTCTTGTATTACTAATAAATATTTGAAAATATCAGTTTTTTTTTTTCCTGTATGACGCCATAGTCATCTTCTTTTTAATTCGTAAAAAAATATTTCAAATTTCACCTTTCACGTGGAAATAATTTAGCTGAAAATTAATTTCTGTAGATTAATTATTACGGCTTTTGATATTTTTGCAACAATAGAAAAAAAATGTTAAATTTTATAGCAAAAATGTCCATTGATTCTCAATGAAGAACGCGAAATTTGGAATTATTAAGAAAAATATTTGAATAATATAAATAAAGCTTAGGCTATGTTATTCTCTGCATTATAATTCACCCATATGCAAAGGCATTTTATCATCCGTTTTGAACTTGACGTCAGGCAAACGTTTTCGTACTTGGAATTTACAATATCATTAAAATTATAAAGAATAATAAATTTGTGGCATCAGGGACAAAAAGGTGGGAAGAAAAAAATGAAAAAATTATGAGCTCCATAGGCTTTTCTATGTTAAATTAACATTGAGAAGTGACACTGGAAATAAATAAGTATTGCGCTGCTGCGCAATACTTAAAAAGAAAAAAAATGTAATTTAATAGATTACAACGACCATTTGGAATTTATTTCGTCCACCAAATTCCGTCGCATCTTCTTCAACAACAGATCGCAAAGATCAAACTTCAGACGACCAAAACCTTCATCGATAAACTCTCCAAGTCCCGTTTCGAGAAGAAAAACAGTTTACAAATCGAAAGCAGTTCCACCGAGTCATCCACAGATTGCGACAAATTACCTACGTTGAGCTCAATTTTTCCCGGTTAGAATTGACCGATTGTAAAAACGCCGTGGCTAGTGGATTGGAGCCCCTCGAGAGATGGCCTTTTACTATCAATCGATTAAACATTAGATTGTTTCCTTTTTCGCGTTCGTCTTTTATTCTGCTATCGATTTTCATGGGCTACATAATCAGTTGAAGACCTCGATTTTTGCTTTGCAAGACGATTTTCATTTCGGCGTCGGTCTTTGGCTTTGGATTTTTCCATATCTGATAATTTGCGCCTACCACTTTTGCAACTTTTTCAATTTTTAACGATTTTATGCCTTTCGATTACCTATTCAAACAATTTTTAAAGATTTTATGCCTTTCTATTACCTATTCAAATAAAAATTCTTCTAAAAGTAAAGAACATCTTGAATTTCGTTAAAAAAATAAAATGCGAGCATCATTTGGCCCCATCCTCGACCGAAAACAACAACCATTTCCAAAATGGTTAATAAGGTAGAGCAAAAGATTACGTAGTAAAACTAATGCTAGTGAACTTACATTTTGCCTTTTTTTCACTTATCATTAATTATTCTGGTCTTCAAAGAAGTCCGCCTAATGATAGCATCCTCCAATTTAATAAAATCCTCTATTTCACTTTCACATTTTAAAAGCATTTGGCTGTGAAGTTTGTCATTGCTCATGGTAATTCGTAATAATTTTTTAAATAATTTTTAATTGACTAAATGTTCTTTTATTAGATGCACCACCATTAGCTGTTGTGAATGTTAAATTACATAGTTTGCAAGCTTTTCCCAAATAGTCTGAGTTTCTTATCATGACAAAACGTGAGTTAACATTATGTTTTGAACTTAAATCAAATATTATTTCTATTTGATTCTGGAAGTCAAGTACATCAGGTTTCTGCGATCCATGAGGAAAAATATTAACTTTTTAAAAATTAGTTATATTAAAATAGGTCTTTCTGAATGGTAATTTAAATATGGAGTGCATTAGTGCAATATTCTATTGGATATATGAAACATTGCCATTTAAGCCCATTATTAGAGTCAAATTAGATGTAAATTTCCAACTGGGCGAAAAATGTCCGGACCAGGATTTGAACCAGGGATCTCCTGGCTGAAGCCGCCAGTGCTCTGCCATCTGAGCTATCCCGAACGAATCTGGCGGAACTTTTTCACCCAGCTAACCTTAATGTTAATGATTATAGCATCTGGTCTGAAGCCTGGTTCAGCTCAACTGAATAAATCTCAGGTAATGGAACTCCAGAAATCGCTGGATACGAAATTACACTAGATTAATTTTAACACAATTATTCCAATTGGTAAATAAATCATATTAGATGTAAATTTCCAACAGGGCGAAAAATGTCCGGACCAGGATTCGAACCAGGGACCTCCTGGCTGGAATCGCTGGATCGCTGAAATCGCTGGATCCAGGATTTTCATTAAAAAATTAATGCAGTTTAGAATAAAAGAAAAAAAGAGGGTTAAAAAGATAACTTTTGAAGCTGTATAATAAAAAGTAGATTTGTAAGAATATTTCTTTTCATTTATGAAGGCTTTTCTCAAATCCAAATTAATTACTTTCTGACACATTTCTGAATTCATTTCTTTTCGGAAATGCATAAGATAGGCAGGTGTTCTTACTCTGAAACTATGTAATTGAATGGCGTTATCCACTTTTTCGATAAAGGCAATATATATTTGAGAAAAATGCTGTCAAAGTTAGCGCTTTGAATTGAATTTCCGGTAGCGACAGAATGGGAAAGGAGAAAAGCCTGCAGCCACGTGACAAAAATATCTTTTATCTTAACAAATAATTTATTTATCAAAAAAGGAAAACGTTATTCGATTCCAAATCCCTTCTATAGTCTAGCTTTTCAATTTTATGCCTTTACAGTTAAAAGTTAATCATAAAATGTGTCAAAGTTTCCTGTGTGAAATTGCAAACCACATTAGGATATATTTTCAGATTTAACAGAAGATTATTATCGCTATTAATATTTTTACAAAACATATTGCCTGCTCTACACATCCTGAGAACAATTAAGTCCCGGCCAGGTTCGACAATGCAGAAAAAATGCAAGCCAGATCTCGGTCCGGCACGCGCCTGCAGAAAACAAATTAAGCCCGGGTCAGACACCATGTAACTGTCCGATGATGATCTCTTCGCTGGGCATGTTACATTTCTGTACTGATGTTGTCAAACATCCGCTTGTGACGCAGATTTATATTTATTCTCGCGAAAGTCATATTCATTGAAAATAACTGATATTTTATCGGCTTCGTTCAAAGTTTTATATCAGCCTGGCAGGCCCGCTAAATTTCTCTATAGGACCAACCCGACTGGCCTGTTCTATTTTTTGCCGGTCCGGCCCATTGAAAAAATTATTCTGATTCTGCCGGCCCGGTCTGGCCCGTTTGAAAATTTGCCTTTATTTTGCTTTGCCCATTTCGGACCTCTAGCTCAAAGTTCTTTATGAACAGTTTTGATATCTTAAGACTATTATCAAAGACAAACGGGAATTTTCTGATGCATTTATACTAATCATATTCTTTCGTAAAACACAGAATCTGCAAATATATTCGAATTTACATGAAATTTATAAATTCTTATCAGTTTCTGAAAATTCGGTGAATGTTTTCCCCTTATTACAGCTAGTCCACTAATCGGTGCTTATTAGAATCAGTTTAAAAAATCATAATACTTTTTCCGTCTATTAGAATCAGCAACTATATTAGACATGATTCATTTATACAGTATTTACTAAAATAATAAAAGTAATAAATTGTAAAATAAACAAATAAAATAACATAAAACTAATATTAGATCAATGCAAATTGTTTTTAAAAAGATGAAACAAAATGTAACGTATACACACTCGAGCAAGTAACTTTTATGTAGGAAATCGGGATCCCAATTCATTTGCTCAATCAAAATTTGTTTTTTTCTTACCAATAGTAAATGTACCGGAATTGCTTTGACGTTATGAGTGACCTTATAAAGGAACTGTAAGGGGTACACACAGGGCCAAAACTAGGGGGGGTGGCAGGCATTTGTCCCGGGCACCAGAACGAAAGGGAAAGGGGGAAGGCGCCAAATGAATATTTTATTTGTCGTTTCACTCAAAAATGTTTACATACATATATGAAATACAGAGAAACTTGTAAACTAATGTTGAACCTATGGGAGTGTTCTTTTCAAATTTGTAAAAGTGAAGTTTTTAAGTTTTAAGTTTGTTTGTTTTTTTGCATAGGGTACGTGCGGTTGATAACTTTTATTGCGCGTGAGGACGAGGGGTGGGGGGGGGGGGGTGGGGGGGGGGGGGGTGGGCGCAAAAACCCATGTTTGCCCCGGACTCAAAAAAGGCTAGTTTTGGCCCTGGGTACACACTTCATGTTCAGTACTGAACATGCTACAGTAAACTTTAATAACGTTTGTAAGTTGCATGACAATCTGACTATATTTACGCAAGTTAGATCACGCAGAAACAGGCAGAGAGATAGCCAAAGCGAGTTCATAAACACTTTTAAAAAATTCTTTATTGGAAAGAGTTAAAAAAGCTCTATTTTATTAATATGACAAAGAAATATTATGCAATAAAAAGTATGCAAAAAGTATAATATCTAAAAGCTATATTTTTAGTGTTCATATTTAGTATGGTATTTTTTTAATTTAATTTTATTCTATTTTTTTTAAGTGTACACCGTAGTGTTCAAATCGTTAAGCAACTAGAACCAGCGACTCTTTCTACCCTCAAAACCCAAATCTCCCAGTGAGAGAAGAAAGGTTTTGGAATTATATTATTTAAATTTCATGTTATTTGCAAGGAGACCTTGAATGGATCTAAGCACAAATTTTTTACATGTAAATAACAATTTTCCTGTAATAGCTTCTTAAAATTTTGAAAATTTTATTTATTTTCCGTGTATAAGTTTGCATATAATTTTTACGCGAAATCAGTCAATACGCTTGAGCACTTTATCAATTATTTCTATATAAATTTATTCTTAAGTAAAATGGAAGAAAGGCAGTCAATTTAACCTCACACACACACAAAAAGGAAAACTTTTAAAATGCGAACTTAAATGATCAAAATGAAAGCAAAATTATTATTATTTTGCAAAGAGAAAAATAATTTTGAATTGTGCGGAAAGATGCGGGGCCCCTCTGAACCTTAACCGAACGCGCGCCCTGGGCAATCGCTCCGTGCCCGTCTGCCCAATAATTGCGCCACTCCTGAAGTTACAAGCCCCTTACAACCATCCAAACACGTACTATGCTGTGCCTCCCTAGCATACAAAATTTTAAAATTCTTATTAAAGAAAAAAAAATTCTGCATTTCTTATTTCGCAATAAAAAATAAACATTTCTTTTAAATTCGCTATGTCACAGCACGCAGGGAATCTTAAAAATGCTTTTATTTTTTAAAACTATTATTTTTATTATTTATTTATTTTTTAATATCATTTCTTTTTTTTTTTGGGGGGGGGGGGATTAAATTGTCCCAATTATTACTCTGTCGGAATAATAAATAACCAAATCACAACTTCGTGTGAAAGCAAAGGTTGTCAAAAAAGGTCAAAGTTTTCTTTTTCATTAGATATATTAATAATAATAAGCATTTTGTTTTTTGTAAATGTGATTTTTCAGAAGACTTTTCAAGCAAAAATTGTAATTTGCAGCTTGTGTACCTAACATTTTTTAAAAATTACTAAAATTCCTTACTGAGGTTTTCAATTTCCAAAGTCCTGCTTCTTGTCCAGTATATGTTGAACAATTCAATTTTACATCCTTTGTAATCCAATTATCTTCAAAAGTACTTTAAATTCTTTACAAGTACACTGATTTATTCCTACGGATTACTATTACTGGAAAAATACTTCTGACAATCAGGTAAACAGCACATTACTGCATTCATTCACTGTCCAGCTCTACTAATTCCATTTATGTTTTCCGAAAACTGTATACTTCTATTTATCAACCTGACAGCAACACCAAAGTGCCTACTCCCCTAACGTCTGACTTCACATTGGCAGGACAGTGGGGAAGCGGAAAGCCAGTACTTTCATCCTAACTCAATTTTAGTTCCTGCATTTTAACTCCTCACTACCTCATTCAATTGAGGCATGACATTGTCATGACAAAAATGATTCAGCGGTACAGTCGTGGAAAAAAAAAAAAAAAGTAAACACCCCCTACTAACTTCTCAACAAATTATCGTAGAAGAAAGTTACTGGTACCGAACGATTGGAAATAAAGTCTACTTTTAAATGATGTATATAAAATTTGCTTAGGGGGGCATCTACATATTAAAACGAACCATAACTTTGTTTTTTTCAATAGCAGTACCCAATTCTGACAGCATAAATGAACTCTACACCCTTCAATTAGCCAAAAAACGAATTTTTATTCAATTCGTACCATAAGTTTCTGAGAAATTAATTATTTTAAAACGAGCTTATTTTAAGGGCTGTATCCAAATTGAAGTTCCGTACTGGATTGTTCACCGAGAGAGCCCCTTCCTTGATCAAGGCACCTTAAGCGCCACTCAAGGAGTCAATGAAGCGTGTTAGATTACAGTACAGGAGAATAAATTTCAAAATGTCTACTCACTTCCATCATAGACGGCACCTTAAACCATCATTTTGACGTTTTTTAAGCATAATTTGAAAACTACTTGGAATAAAAATGTGAAATTTTTGAATTTCCATAAAGCAGGACTTAATAAATCTAAATCCATCAAAAAAATTGCAGGTTGCAATTCTTAATTTTTTCGAATATTAATTTCATAATTCATATCATAAAATTAAAAAAATTGCAAATTCAGCTTATTTATGTTTGGGTATATTAGTATTATTACTACAAAAAAAATTAGCACAGTAGGAGCATAATTTCGGGAGATATAAATAAAAATATGAAAATGTAATTTAACATTAGAAGCACTAAATTTTGAATGTTTATAATTCAAAAACTTATCATTCAAATGACTTGAAATTTGGTGTCTAGGCATAGTTTGAACGGAAGATTTGAAATATCTCGTTAAAATTGGGCATTGCCATTGAAAAAAATGAAGTTTGGATTCGTTTTAATATGTAGATGACCCCTAAGAAAATTTTATATACATCATTTAAAAGTTGACTTTATTTCCAATCGTTCGGTACCAGTAACTTTCGTCTACGATGATTTGCTGAGGAGTTAGTAGGGGGTGTTTACTTTTTTTTTTCCACGACTGTACCTCGTACAAACGTCCGAAGTTTCTCATGTCCTACACTACGTTGAAAATTTCTTTTCTAAAATAAATTCAACGAGGATAACTTAGTACCATGCAGGTGCTCACTCGTTATTTCAAAAGTGAATCGTACATTCGTGCAAGTACAGTGTTACGTGTTTTTTATATTAATATAATTATTATTTTATTTTACCGGTATGAGTTGAAAATATTTATCCTGTTTTTATTTGGGTGATATCAAACGTAAATTTTCAGATTTACTTAATTGTATTTTGTTCTGATGTGTTAAAGTGCAGTGTTTTTTTTTAAAGAGCTAAACGGACAATACTCATCAGTTTAATGACGAAAATCTATTTCGAAAGTATTTTCAACTGAAGATCTAATGAAATTTCAACTGTTAAATCAGTTGTGATTCATTGAACAAATATGTTGATAAGAAGTGAGGAATCTCCCTAGGCGATTGAGAATAGACTGAACTGTAACCTCAAAAAATTATATCAATAAAAATAATATATATTTTTTGGAGTAAGAGTTCATGTCGCCTTACTATTTTATCTATGGTATTTTTTGTCTTTTACTTTAGACAATAATATTTGATATCTTAATTTTTTTTTCACAAATCTACTGCGAGCTATTTGCACAAAATCGGATCAAAATACTGCTTACAACTATATGAACTAAAGGCAATAATAGCATGGAAACACCTCGAATTAGCAAACAAATAAGGTTTTGTCTTCAACCATGACAACGCCAGGTCACACGTACCTTTGGCTGTCAGAAACAAACTCCTTGTGTTTGCTTGAGACGTTCTGGCCCACCCTCCGGACATTGCTCAGTCCGACTACTATGTCTTTCTTTCGCCCCCGCAAAATATCAAATGTTTGAAAGACATAAAAAATAACCTCAATTACTATTATACCAGCAAATCACCAATGTTTTTGAAAGAAGGCATTAAGAGACTTCTGGAATCGAAATTTCTGATGGATCATCTTTTGTAAAAAACGAAAGAAACTTTTGGGATAACCTAAAAAAAAAAAAAAAAAAAAAAAAAAAAAAAAGTTAAATTATTTTCAAACTTTAAGACACAAACCGGTATAAATAAGCGTACAATGTCAATACTGGAATCTGGAGTATATTGACACAGCTGCGCCATCTGATGGACGAGGTGAATAATGAAAATACGCGGTTTTTCAGTATGACGTCTTATGTGACAGAATATCTACTATCTGCGCATCTCTTGCGCATATTTTCTGAATCTTTACTCACTTATGGAAGATGAATCTTGTTTACCAGATTTATTGCAAAATATTTATATTACAGTTTGTTTTGATAAAATTATGTACAGTCGTGGAAAAAAAAAAGTAAACATCCCCTACTAACTCCTCAACAAATTATCGTAGAAGAAAGTTACTGGTACCGAACGATTGGAAATAAAGTCTACTTTTAAATGATGTACATAAAATTTGCTTAGGGGGCCATCTACATACAGGGCCCGACTAACAAGTTTCTGTGCCCAGGGCACTTTTAATTTTTCGTGCCCACCTTAGATTGGTTTTTACCGATACTACTAGTTTTTTTAAATATTACACACTTAGTGGCTGTACATATATAATGTAATCATTTTAGAGAGAAGGAGTCTATCATTTGATAACGTAAGATATCAGTGATAGCATAAGATATCACAATTTTAGCATTATTATAAGATTCCCTCCTAGTGATTTTGATATCGTTGTCATTGTTTATCCATATTTAACACTAAAACGCCCGGAAGGAGTCGATCCGACTGGGACCTTCTGATTAAATGTCACCTAGAACCAGAAATTCTTACATAAAATAAGTTACATTAAAACCACTCAGATTTACGTTAAATAAATCAGTCATAATTTTAAAATAAAAATTCTGGTGTCAAATATTTTTATGAAACTTAGGTAAAATTTCCGGGTGTTCTAGTGTTAAATTTTCTTTGTTTCTTGACATCAATGTAATCTTTTTTTTCTATTTTTATGAAAATAGAAAGTTAATATTAAAACCATTAAATGATTATCAAATCATTTCATTTCAAAATATGGAATAACCCAACTTTTGCCATTCTTATTCAGCAACATGCGCATATAATTCGTTGTTTGAGAAACCAGATTCGAAATGAAATTTGTTATATTTGCTAGTAAAAAATGAGGAAGAATGTTGTTTACCTGCTTTGTTCATAAGAAGTTCTGCTTCCTGCAAATGCAAGAAGACGATATTGCAGCTGAATGCATTATGTAACAAAAAGCTATTATAAAATACTTCTAAGTAGTTCTTTAAAGTGTTATTTGATATGTTTTTTCATATTATAACAGTGATATTTTATTAACTTCTCTTTATTTAAATCAGTAAAGCAATCAAATAATAAATGTATAAACATATCTGTATACCATTGTAAAAGCATAAAAATAAAAAATTGTAAAAATAAAAAGAATTTTTAGATGCTGATAACGATATCATTAGAGGAGGGGACGGGGTTGAAGAATGATAAGTATATCATAGTAAGGGGTAGGGGAGACCAAAATTGCTAAAAAAATGATATTGTTATAGATGTAAAGTTAATGAAAAAAATGTTCCAAGAATAAAATAAAATATTTTTTCTATTTATTGAAAAGTTTTTTTAAACTAGGAATTGACTGAATACAGAGTCGGTTTGGTATGTAAAATTATGCTGTTAAAAATAAGAGTTTTTCGGCATTATCTGGTTGTAATCTTTTTTTTTTTTCTGTTCATAAATCTGCATGGCTTCAGAAAATAAACATTATAAGAGAGTGAACCTTTCCCTTTCCTAAAATAATCTCTCTATATATATGGATTTAAAAAAAAAAACTGTAAAGAAAGATAATTAATATGCGAAAAATTAGTAAGGAAGATGAGACATCTTTCTCTTATCATTTTAATTACTTCTACATTACTTTTTAAATTTACATTTATTTTCTTTAATATACACACATTAAATAAGTATATCCGTATGCATATCCTATAGCTTTTACATACCAATTAAAATTGCAAAAAATTTTTTATCATTATTACTCAAATAATTCAAATTTAAAATAATAAATTGACAGAAAATAGTTAAATATACCAATTGATATGTTGCTTTTGTAATTAAGAACATTTTTATTCCATATGTTTATGATTAGACATAGACAATCAGTAAATCGGCTTATAATAACATCCAGTTCTTTTTTATTTGAGTGGACTTTTGCTTTTCTGACAATCCTTATACTTAATAATAGTCTATAAAGTTCAATATATGCCGAATACTGAATATTTGGTATAGCCTTTGACAGAATATTTAGTATTCTGCAAAATTCCTGTATTTTTTCAGTTGTGTCACTTATCGAATAAATGTGCAATATAATAAAATTGAATGTCTTGATAAATACAGTACATCAATTAGCAGAAAATAATTATAAAAAGTCTACTTATTAATGATGTTATTGATATTAAATGATAAAACCAAACTGATACTGTGTACAAACAAAATTATAAAAGTATTAAAAAACAACTTCTATTTTAAACATAAATTGTGAACCTTTTATTTTCTTATGAACCTACAGAAAATAATAATAAAAAAAACTTTTCTTAAAAGGAATACCATTGTTAGTGTTAATAAATAGCTTTATCAATTTATATGTATAGAGGGCAAAAACATCTTCACTGTGAATGCTAAAAATTGTGAAAACACAAAATTTTACTTCCATATTTAACATTAATGCAACAAATGGGAATTACTACTAATTTTTATTAGTAAATATTAAACTAAATGCAAAATATAAATATTAAAATTTCAACTACAATAAATGAGCTTGAAAAATACAGTATTGATATCAATTTTCTGCTTAGTTATTTAAATTAATATTGAATTAGAAATTAAATTTACGCTTAATTCAGATGATTCTATAAGATATAATAGAAAGGTATGGTCAGTTGAATACAATTAACAGTTGTGTTCAGAAATTTTGCAATATAACAGCAGATGTGTAAAAATAGATTATTTACTTGTCAGAGGCTTTTTCCTTGCTTTTTTAGAAGCAAAAGTATTTATGACATCTTCAAAATCTAACTCTGCGGTTATACTGCTATCTATTGATAAAATGCTCAAAGCAGCAAGTTTTTCTTGTTTAACTGTAGATCGTAACCTGTTTTTTATGCGTTTCAAAACAGAAAACGATCTTTCACTAGCACAATTTGATATTGGTAATGTGAGTAATAACTGCAAAGCAGTATCTACATTCGGGAATGTATGTACTATGTTTTGACTTCTAATAAATCTTAATTTTTCTGCTGGACTTAGTTCATCAGAAAAAAAAAAAAAAATAAAAAAATTGCAAAATTTCATCGATAAATTCTTCATCAATATCGGAATTATATAAAACTTGAAATTTTTTTGCTTCTTCTTTCATTTCTTCTTCAGAACACTTTTTAATGAGAAAACCGAAGTTATTTTCTACGTGTATGTATGCAGATTTTCTCTTATTAAGTTCTGCTAATAATGCATCACATATGACATAATGACACTGATATATGAAAGTATCTCTAGCTGTTAAATCTACAGGTGAACTTTTACTTTCATCAAGAAATTTATTGTTCGGAATTTTTCTTTTTCTTTTCTCCTCATAGCATTTTTCAACTAAATTAGATGCTTCCAATTCATATTGTTTAAAATTATCTCGCACTGACTGTACAAAATTTATTAGTGAGTCAAAGAGCGATTTAAAGACAGATATATTTCCTTCTGTTGCTTGAAGAGTTTTGTTAACACCATTTAAACGTTGCAAAATAGTGTCCCAAACAATGGCTAAAATTGCAGTTTCAAATTTTCCTAGTTTCTTTTTCAAAGCTTTTGCTTCATGCCTGACAGAAGGTTTTTCACATTCATCATCTATTATAAGTTGCAAAGCACTTATAATGTTACTATAATTACTTCGCAAACACTTTACTGCATCTGCGGCTGCAGACCATCTTGTTGCAGAAAGGGCTTTCAAAGTTAGTCCTCCTGATAATTTTGTTGATATTATTTCCCATCTATGAGTAGAACAGGAAAAAAAGACATATAGATTTCGTACTAAGCCAAAAAATGATAGTGCCTTTTCACAATATTCAACAGAATTGTGTCCAACAAGATTCAGTGAATGTGCTGAACATGGTATACTATATTCAGCTAAGGGACTCAACTCTTTTATTTGAGACTGAAGTCCAGAATATTTCCCCGACATGCTCCTTGCGTTGTCGTATGACCGTCCTCGACAATTACTAATATCAATGTCAAGTTCTTTCAAAAGACAAGTAACATCATTGGTTAGATGACTAGCTTGGTGACTATGAATATGTATAAATTTAATAAATCGTTCGACTGGCATGTACTATCGACTGGATGTAGTATAGGGTAAGTCTTGTAATCGTTTTAAAAATAGAAAATTTTTTTGACGGATTTACACGTTTCAGACGCTGGAGATAAAAAAAAAAATTAGGAAAAAAAAATTTGACGGGTCTGTGTGTGTCTGTGAACACTCTATCTCCCTAACAAACTGAGATAGAGACTTGAAATTTGGTGTTTACTTAGTATGTAATAATGGGAAGAAGCCTATTGAATATCAGTAACCCCGATTATCAGGAACTATTTTATTTCGGACGCTCAAAATATTCTTTCTGATAAAATGTATATAAAAATTTTCGAAATTGTTTATTTGAAAGAGTGAATATAAAAGACAATAAAAAAACATAAATTTTGCATAAAGAATGAAGTTGATCGGATAATTAGTTGCCGAAATATTTGTAATCCTATTTTTCACACTCTTCGCTTTTTCATGACCCTGTATTTCCTTCAAATTTCAATTCTAAGATATATTTTAATTGCAAATCAGACGCTTAATTGGACGCAGTTAACTGTTAGTTAATAATATTATCATTTTTGGAGTTATAAGGATGTTTCTTTTACGCAATTCGGTACTACTTGATTATCCCGTCGACCAAAAAACTATCGCCAAACTATAAGATTAAATGCCAATATAATGGCTTATCGTAAATGTCACATTCACTTGACATTAAACACGTTACATGTGTTTGTTGCGTCATCAAGTGATTTTTAATTCGACGTTTTATTTATATTTTTTATTAATCTTATACTAATTTATTTGTTATTTAGTTATTTAAAATAAAAATTATGCCAGTTTGTATAATTTTGCGAGTAGTTTGGTGATTTATATAATTTGTCGAAATGGCTCGACGGGATAATCAAGTAGTAAGTTTAGTTGGGGCAACTTGGCCATGATTTTACAATGTGATTCTGCAGCTTCTGACAATTCAGCTTCAAAAAGCTAATGTTCATTTGAATTAAAGTCTGAACTTCTGTAAATGCGTTCAGTTAGATTCCCTCTATCAGACAGAAATGCTGAAAATTGCATTTTAATATTTAAAAATATAAAAATATGCATATTTCATCTTTCTTTCCTCATGGGCCCAGTTGCCCCATAAAAATGGGGTAAGTGGGCCAAGAGGGTCTATGTCCCACACGCGTTTATTTTTTTTCATATGGGATATCAGGTGCTGTTTGAAAAAGTATAAACAATTAAAAAAAAATTAAACCAGGCAGATCATGTAAATTATATATCAACTAAAGAGCGTTGTAAGGAAACCTTTGCTGTCAATGTGTCTAAAAAAATCATTAAAAGTGAAAAGATTAGATTTATTTATACCAAAAACATAAAAATTAAGTAAGTACTTATGTACTTTAGTATAGTAATAAGTATATAAAAGTCACATGGGTATTTTAAGGAAAAAAATAGCAATGTAAATCTATGAACAAACGGTTACGTAAGTACTTAACTCTTTCGCTGTGCAACCCGAGAGTTTCTCGGGCAACGTAAAAGTAGCAAAATTTGCGAAACCCGAGATTTGCCCGTCTAATTAACCCTCCTTGATCATTCTCACCAGTTACTTTTTATTGTAAATTTTGCTTTATCTAATCGTAGCATTTTCCCGATTAAATCAGACGAAAATTTTTGTTTTGAAAAACCGGTGACAAAAGAATAAAAATTCTTAAAAGATGTTCGTCGCGAAGGAATTAAATGCGAAAATTTTGAAGGTATTTTGATAAAACAATTACGTAGTACTTATGTACTTTAGTATAGGTAATATGTATAAAAGTCACATGGGTATTTTAAGGGAAAAAATAGCAATGTAAATCTATGAACAAACGGCTACGTAAGTACTTAAGTACTTTATCTGTATCCAGGGGTCGCATTATATAGGGAAAATTTTATTGTTCCTACCAGAACCCTTAATGAGTTACCTTCATGATCATTTTATTTAACATTTATTATGAAGAAAGGTACGATGAAGATATTGTTTTCAAAATAGTGGTAGGAACAATAAAAGTTTCCCTATAGAATACGACCCCCCCTGTGTATCATACAATTTCACGGTTTTGCTATCTTGCTTTCAGGGGCAAGGTACACTTGCCTTCGTAAAATGTTGAAATAATTTAGTGACGCCAGTATTTACAAGAGAATCTATTTGCAAAGAAGTAAAAGTATATTTTCGCGTACTTAATAATGGTGAAATTTTCATTATAAAATTCCGGTGCCAATGTGGCAATTAGAGATTAAAATTATGTGATGCCATAATGGCATCATCGTCTCGCAAGGGGTCAAGAAATTTGGCTTGATGCCACCCAAGATGCTTTTTTTAAAATTTTATTACGTAATTTTAATAAAGTATTCTATAATTTTCTTTATTGTGAGCAAAAAAAAAAAGAAATGGAGAAATTTATTTCCTGTAGTAAGAGAAACTAAAAAAAATTATTTATAACTATTCGGGTAGATCCAGCATGGTCCAGTTACCCCATTCTTGAAAAATTTATGGGGTAACTGGGACATCGAGCTTACATTTGAAACATGAAGTAAATATGTGTAGATACCTAATAATATTAATGTAGTTATATGCCTAATCTTTAAAAAAAAAAAAAAAAACAAAGATTGTTTAATAAAAGTACTTACAGTATTTTAATAAAAAGCCGAGGAAGTTCAACCACACTCACGTTGTTTTTAAATAAAGAAACGTAAATTTTTGACAACTTATCACATCAAAGTGAGAGCTATGATTGAGTTGACACACGTTGTTTTAGAAAGTAGAGATTAACGTGTATTGTTCACAAAAGCTAAAACTTAAAAAAACATCAACAGTTTTTTATAAAATAGCCTATGGCCCAGTTACCTCATGGGTCCAGTTACCCCAACTAACCTTACCCGCAATTCAGTAATAGCAATTCAGCATTACAATGTATTAAAAATATTTAAATATACGTTTAAATTTTATTTTGGAATTGCAATGCATTTTATAAATAGTTTACACATGTTTGGTTTTCATATCTTATATTATGCATATCTATGATGGGTAAGTATTACGGTGGACCCTAACGACTCGTTTAAATAGAGAGAAACATTAATATTGTATGAGTTATGCGACTTTGATGTGTCTAACGTAAGCTCCATAGAGGTGAAGAAACCCCTAATGATGGCTTTTTAGAATAAGTCTGAAACGTTGAGTATCTTTTTAATATGTGTTTAATATTGATTTTATATATGCATTGCGCTGATGAGTATCTTAAGAGCTTTTAATCAAAATATACATATTTTTTAATAAATTCACGGGTTCGCGCTTTCAATCAAACGTAAAAAAAAACAGCGAATTTTTCATAATCGAGTTCGGTGCCCATGGGGCCAAATTAATGTATTTTAATGGAAATTTTTGGGAAAATGTTAATACGTGTAAAGAGTTTTTTATAACTATTTTTATTTGTATACTTATTCTAATTAATTACACTAGTTAACAAATAACTTTTCTTCTGCATCTGGCTCGTAAATGACTTAACTAATTTTAGGGTGGCGAATTCAGCGGAATAATCAGATTCGCCCAATCGTCACCTTTATTAGATACAGGGCAGTTACGTAAAAACAAAAATGAAACGTTTGACATAAACTGGCCGTTTGAAACACAAACAAAACAGTAAAAAACTTTTTTTGAGAACATAACACAAACTATGAACTAATACGAGCACGAAACTGTTGCATAAAAATAAGTAATGTTAATATTAACAACTAGTCGCCCTTGGCGACCAGTTTGGTCTCCCTTAAAATTTATGTTTGGGAAAGCATGCTAAGCATTGTATCATGTTACTTTTATTCATAATTTAATTTACTTGGACTCCCTTAAATATAATTAATATAATCCCTTAAGCTAACATTAGTTTTTGTTGCATTAGAATATCTCAATTTGTTGATTTTATATAATCAAGTAAACCCTATTGGGTTTACAATGGAAGTCTATGGGAATTTGGCGAAATATTAGAGATATCGCTAAGTTGGCGTCACTTTTGACGAATAATTTTGGTCGCTAAATTTGGAGATATATCGCCAAGTTGGTGGCAAACTTTGCGGCATTTGGCGACAGAACAGGGTCCCCTGCTATGGTAACTCTCCCTTATAGCTGTGGAGATGCATTAAATGATGCTCAATAACCAATGAGATGCGTTTCATTCGGACGTTGCCATTAAACAATTAACAAATAATCGCGATTTCTGTGCCACATATGATAGCGTAATACTATATATATATAGATGTTATTTTTCAAAACAGTATGATGTATTTCTTGACGATAGTGCTGAATGTTTTGATAGTTACTTTCTACAGCAGAATGCATCCAAATAAAGGTTTTAACCTGCCATTCATTTCCTTATTATTTATCGACCAAATGTAAATTATAAACATTTCCCAACGTATTTTACCATGTGCAAAAAAATTAAATTCTAAAATTTTTTTAAATCCTGACGTGATAGAAAATTTCTGGTAGCAGATTCGGATTCTACATGCAAAACTACATAAGAACTAGTCGGGTGTGCCAATCCCAAAACTTTCTTCTGTGTCATAGTTAATACTTCAAAATTCACTATCATAGTACCAAAATTAAATGACAATCTATGAGCATCATGAGGATTCTAAGGATATGAAATTCCGTGTATTTGTTCTTGAGATATGACTATCACTGAAATCCTGTAAATCCTGCAAAATGAAGCATAGCAACGCCACCTGTTGGTCGATTTATACCAAAACCTAATCAGCAAGAACATATGTCAACATCTAACTGAATCTGAAGTTTGAAAAAAATCCGTGCATTAGTTCTTGAGCTACAGCTATTGCGGAAATCGTAAAAAATGCAGTATAGCAGCACCACCTGTCGAACGATTTTCCCCAAAACATAATCAGTATGAATATTTATCAATGTATCTCTGAATCTGCGTTTTACACTAAAACGTAATCAGCACCAATTCATATCAAGAACTAACTGAATCTAAAGTTTGATAACAATCCGTGCAATAGTTCTTGAGATAGAGCTATTGCAGAAATCATGAAAAATGCAGCATAGCAGCGCCATCTGTTGAGCGATATACATCAAAAGTAATCAGCACCAGTTTATACCAAGGTCTAACTGAATCTAAAGTTTTGTGAAATGCATCCGTGCATTCACAAAACTTTCCGTGCATTAGTTCTTGAGATTGAGCGGCCACAAATTTTTTGTCATATAAAGACAGACTCACAGAGAGAGTAACAGACAGACATTTTCTAAAAACCATCAAATCGTGTTCAGGACTTTCTGAAATGTATAAATCCATTAAAAACCGGAAGTCGAAATTTTTCAGGAATCCAATACTTTCTTCTTGTAAAGATAGAAGAAAGTAAAGATGTTTATTAGAAATCAAATATAAAATGGATTACATCGAAGCTAACGAAGGATAATTAATATTTACCACATTTCGTGATATATCTCTCCAGTTGTTCGTTCTGTCACCTAAAGAAATAAATGAAAGAATAAAAATATAGAAATTAATTTAAACTCAACCAAGTATTAGAATACTGTTTTATAGCTTTTTATTTTTCATAGCTTTTCCATAGACATGAATTATTTGCTATGCAATATTAAAATAAAGTCTGAAAAGTTTGTATAATTCAGCGTTCATTTTTTTCCTTTTTAAACTATTCTTTGCGCACAAAAATAGTTTTTACTCATGCTTTTGCATATATATAGGCTATTAAGTAAGATATATTTTTAAATGATTTTTTTTTAAACCTTCCAGCACTTGGATTGTAATATATAAATACTTCAATTCAGAAGTTGGAAATGTCAAGGGTTCATTTGATTGTGTTATTTTAATATATTTTTTAATTTCATTCCAAATATAATATATATTTTTTTCTGAAGAACAAATTTTTAAGTCACTTTTCTAGACATTTCAAATTTGAAATCCAGGCAAAACAGATGATCGTCATTTTCTACAGCCCTCATATTAAATAATTTTAATTCATTTTTATTTGTCCAATATTTAAAAAAAAAATGGTTTAACCGAACTGTAATCGGAAACTAACTATAATATTCTAATCCCTTATACCGTGTTCACACTATGTGATTAAAATTAACTCAGACCATGCAACTCACTCAGTGAATTCTACAAACTCACTTAGTGAGCAGAACAATTTCCTTGTTAGATATAGGGGAAGACGGGGTACAATGAAACAAAATTTATTAATTTTTTTTCCTATCCACAATTTTGCATGCACAAAAATATAATTAATGCATATTTTTAATCATGTATTTTCCCCATCTAAATAAATTTTTATTACGTTCTAAACAATATCTTTATGCTTGAAAAATAACAAAAAATAAATGTCTTACAGTGTTTCATTGTACCCCGTATGCCGGGGTACAATGAAACACATACTGGGGTACAATGAAACACTCCAAATGATGGAAGCAATTTTCATCTCAATATAGTTTATTTTATGAAAACAGACAAATACAAAAACAAAACTTGATTAATAAGGAACTTGATAAAAATATTATAGTCTAAGATGAAAAATAAGAAAATTCTATTAGTTTAAGAATGCCTTTCATTTTATATTAAATTGGCTCAAGTCAGTTTAAAAAATTAGCATTTCTGCTTATATTTCAGCTGCTCCTGAAGGAATATGGGGTGGTAGTTTCAACACAGTGAGTTTTTTTTTAAATGTAAGTTTCTAAAAAAAAAAAAAAAAATTAAAACTAGGTTGGAGTCTTTTTATATCAAGTACTTCACATTTAACTTCATTTAAGTGTATGATTTCTCCAACGGTATATATTTCCTTATGTTTCCATTTATACGGATACTGCTTGTGTCATACATGTTGTGTGTGGATATCTCATTCTTAGTACCTTCACCTTGATGACCAGCTGGACCTGGAAAAAAAATCTGGATCATCATCAGTCTGTAGCAGGCAGAGTTTGTTTTCAAAACAATCCCTTCTTAGCTTTTTTTCTCTTTCTATTTTTTAATTGCTTAACAAGAGCATTTTTTACTGACTTGGCTAGAACAAAACTTTTTTTTTTCTGTTTTCCTACTCTTACTTCTAATATATTCTATTTACTACTTTTATTGCTATAATAAAACATGTTTCGTTGTACCCCGTCTGCAAGTGTTTCATTGTACCCCGCACTGAGGTTACTAAATAAAAATTTATTTTCAAACTTCTAATATTTATTTTTTTTAGTTTGGTTTTGGAGGTATGAAGACAACAACCCAAAGATAACAATGTATAGAAAAAATAATTATTACATATACCAACAAGGAAATAGAAACAAAATAACTTTCAGTAAAGAAAGTTACTTTCAATGGTGTAAAAGCAATAATCTTCTATTGCTACTGTTGTAGAAGTGTGAATGTATCCAAATCACATCAGTAATTGGAACACATAGTTGTATACATATATATAAACTGCAACTCTCTATGACAAATTTGATTGATTTTACAAGTAATGTTTCATTGTACCACGTCTTCCTCTATAGCACAAGCACTATTCTCCCTGTATTGGTTGTTGAGGATCGCTTTAAGTGGACGGTGGACGTTTGAATAAATTTCTTTTAATTTTCATAATAGAGATTTGAAATTTTGTGCAAATATACATTCAACCAAAAGTATATAGAACATCTTAAAAGAAATTTTCAATCTTACTATAATTTTCAGATCTTTAAAAAAAAAAAAAAAAAAAAAAAAAAAAAAAAAAAAAAAAAAAAAAAAAAAAAACGAAATTTTAAAATGCTCCTTGTGTCTTAGTTTTTTAGATATTTCCTCGACCTTGGATTTTAATCACGTAAAACTCTATTACAAATAAATCTGTGTATCGATTTTTTTAATAATTAAATTTTTAGAGATATTTTTCTGAATTCGATATCGATTTTCGCCAAAATTCTACCTTACAATAAGTTAAAAATCAAATTCAATTGTCTTAACGAAGTCGAATTTTAAAATGCATAAACAGTTTTTAAGCAATATCAGGCTTATCAGTTTCATGAATTTTGATCAAAAATTAAGCAGCAAGGAGTATTTCAAAAATAAAAAAAAAAGCTGAAACATCAGTATTGAGAAAAACAGATTTAAAGCACATTAAAACGCAAAAAAATTGTTTGTGAATTAAAACACTTGTATTTTTGCGTAAAATAATCGCATCTGCATGCGGTTTTCCACGAATGACATAGTACAAAATACAAATTAGAGAATAATAATGCACACCAAAAAAGAAATGTCGATTTTAGGGTAGATTTTTTCTCAAATAAAGGTCCACGGTCACCTTAAGCATGACCGCACTTCTAATTTGTTCAGATATGAGACACAGTGAGGTTCAGATTAATTAACTTACAAGGGAACCACTTTTGGTGTTTCTCGCACCTAGCATCGAGACCTGGTGCGTTTGATAGCCCTATGCATAAAAGTTAGGGAACCGAAAAAATTTCTCTGTTAAAATAATATTTTATATACTTTTTTATACTTTTAATTTTTTATTATTACATATTTATTTGTTTATTTCACGCCAAAAGTGAGTTAAGTCGCCAAATAGGGCGCTACAATTTTTCCGCCCGCTTTATCCAAAGAGAAAATGTACAGAACATATTACTAGAATTATATCAGATTGCGATTTTTTTTAAATTATTGATAGCATAAGAAACAAACATTAGGTGTTATTTTTTTTCTATGCAGACGATAAATATATAAGTAATAAATATAATTCTATAAAAGCTTCGAAGATCATTGAAAACTATTTTTTAGTGAAATACAAAATAAGCAAACTATTTTCTTTTGAAATCGAATGAAATAAAGTTTCGAATGTTTAAAATGAAATGTTGCTGTATTAAATGGTCCTTCGGTAAAAGTAATCATAAAGTAAATTAATATTTTTACACAATTTAGAAAAATTACTGTGGCGAAATAGGTCGGACATTGCAATTTCTAGCTATTACAAATTCAGCTATGACATTTGGCTAGGGTTGCTGGAAAGCTCTACTTTTGAAAATAAACGCGAACTGTTTCTCCGCCAAAAATATGAATATAAAGTTGCAATTTTTCAAAATCAAATTCGTGGGTTTTTGAAGGAATTTTCAAACTTTTTTCAATATTTGATATTTATTATTAACTAATTTTTATTTTTAAATGCTTTTCTTAAAAAAAAAAAAAAAAAAAAAAAAAAAAAAAAAAAAAAAAAAAAATCAATGTTAATAGTCCGATAAGTGGTCTCGAAAATTGCATTTTCAGAAAGTTATGTTGCTGTATAATCAAGAAATATTATTTTAACAGAAAAATCTTATCGATTCTCAAACTTCATAATATAGGGCTTCAAAATGCACCAGGTCTCAATGCTAGGTGCGAGCAACACCAAAAGTGGTTCCCTTGTTAGCTGAGCTTTGCAATGTGAACAAGCATTTCTAATTCGTGGTGTACCATCTCCAAAATTCGAGCTAAGTAAATTTAACGAAACAAGGGATCTTCAAACTCATTTTTTTAATTGCACTTTGAATAATATTCTAGGGCATACTATATAAATTATGGCATATATTTATCACACAACAAATTAAAAAAAAAAAAAAAAAAAAAAAAAAAAAAAACATTTTTTTTGAGAAAATAAGGAATTTTAAAAATAAACATTATAATATACTTATAACTACTTAAAAGGTGACAAAAACATATAAAAATATTATTTAATGCAACCCGAGATCTTTCGAATGCACACGCGTTCATTTTCAAAGGGAAAAAAGATGATTGACTGAATAGAAATACATTTTAAAAACAAAAACAAAAATAGTACGCATGCGCAAGAGGAGTTCAGTCCATTTCTCTGTAGAGGGGTGAAAAGATCAGCTCATATTATCAGGAGGTCTGGAAAGATTTAGGATATTGTACCAAATTGCGGGAATATTATAGGAAAGGACATCGTTACAAACATTATCACTTCTAATTAAATTTCAATGGATTCACGGATTATTGACGAGTAGTGGTTAGACGTTGAAATGATAATTTTAGCTTTTTTTGAAACATATCTTAATATTTTCTTTTTGATGCAGTCTGGATAAAGCTGTATTTGGTTTGTTAAACTTGATATCATAAATGTGCTCTTTTAATCTTTCCTTAAATTTTCGACATATACCAATATAACGAGTTTGTAACGATGTCCTTTCCTATAATACGCAATTTGGTACAATATCCTAAATATTTCCAGACCTCCTAATAATATGGCTGATCTTTTCACCTCCCTGCAGAGAAATGGACTGAACTCCTCTTGCGCATATGCACTATTTTTGTTTTTGTTTTTAAATGTATTTCTATTCAGCCAATCATCTTTTTTCCCTTTGAAAATGAACGCGTGTGTGTTCGAAAGATCTCGGGTTGCATTAAATAATATGTTTATATGTTTTTGTCACCTTTTAAGTAGTTATAAGTATATTATAAAGTTCATTAATAACAAGGTGAAAATTTCCTTCACGACACTAGTGTTTAAAACAGTGTTTTGACTCTATTGAATAAGGAATTTTCCCGAATATTTTAAGCTTTATGAAAAACCTTTCAAAGTTCCCCATGCCCATCCCATATCAATTAAAATCCACAATATTTTTTATGCCAGTTTGGTTTACATATACAAATAAAATTGAGCATCTAATTTTATATACAGTAAACTCCCGACTATCCAGCCCTCTGCACTATCCGGCTTAGTAAAAAAAATGAGGACTGCAACAATTATCAGAGAAAAGCTCTTCTAATTATTTACAACGTACTTTCGCATCCGTTCATGGATGAAATTGCAAATGGAGACATCAATGCTGAATTTTTACCACCCAATGTGGCGGCTATTTGTCTGCCGATGGACCAGGGCGTCCTTGAAATAATAAAGAAATATCACCGACGTCTTCTCCGTTCGTTGATATCAACGATTGATAATAATGAAGACTACATAACCACTCTGAAAAAGATTGACATGCTAGATGTCATCATAAGGTGGGTGGTAGAAGCATGGGAAGAAATTCCAAACATAGTGATTGCAAGATCTTGGAACATTCTTTTGAACCATACAGGTCGACATAAACCCATGTCGGAAACTGGTGGAAGGTAAGAACGATAAGCTTCTTTCGTTGCTAAAAAATATACCGGGATCTGACGACGTCAATGCAGCGGACATTACCGAATGGATGGCTAACAACGAAGTTAATGAATTAGCTGGCAACGATATTGTAGAAATGGTGACCCAGGGAGAAGTAACAGAAGAAAAAGATGAGGACGATGGCAGTGAAAATATCGTCCCATATTCTGAAGGGTTCAAGACGATTGAAGCAGCACTGCAGTACATGAAGGAAGAAGCAACGACAGCTGATAGCATCTGCTTGCGTAAATGGAGGAACATTGCGTCGCCGAAGAGGGCTAACAGAAAGAAGCAGTCATCTTTCAAGGACTTTTTCTAAAACCAGAAACTATAAGTTTTGACTGTTTTATCTTATCCATAACTGTTCATATTTGTGCAATCATTTATAAATAAACAGTAAAATAAGATTTACTCAATTTTTTTACGAATTAGGTTTACGTTGTACGTTAATGTTTTGCTTATTTTGAAACTGCATGTAGTGTATATATAAAATTTATCTTAAAATGTGTGACATGTGTGTTTTAATATCATAGCGGGGGAGGGCAGGAAGTGACTAAATATTTATAGAACTCCGGCCTATCCGTCTTTTTTGTTATCCGGCCTAACTTTCCGCCACCTCAGGCCGGATAGTCGGAAGTCTACTGTATTTGAATATAAAAGTAAGAAAAAAATATTTTCTAAATTTTATGAAATTTTCATCAATTTTGCAGCCATATTTCTGCACTTAACTACATTAACCTTTTTCAATTATATTTAGTTTAAAAAAAAAACTATACACAGTTTTATTTGTATATGTAAATCAAACTGGCATAAAAAATATTGTGGATTTTAATTGATATGGAATATGCATCGGGCATTTTGAAAAGTTCTTCATAACGCTTAAAATTTTCAGAAACTTCCTCATTTTTCTTAAATTTGTTTTTTTATTCCTTGAGTGATAAATATATGCAATAATTCATATAGTAAGTGTAATTAAAATTAAATGAGTTTGAAGGTACCTTGTCCCCTTAAGGCTCCTGCCCCTGCCGGCGAAGACACCCACGAGCTAATGCTAATCCTATGGGAAGGGATCTCGTTTGCATTTCGACATTTTTAAGTAATTTTTTTTTTTTTGCATTGGATAGCCGAGGTCCGTTTCTACATCGCACCTTTTTTACTTTTTCCATTTTGGTCGCAGATATGTTTTATAAAGTTACTTTCACTTTCAAAAGCGGTTCTGAAAATGAAAGTGTCATTTTAAAAAATATCTATAACCAAAATCAAAAAAGAAGAAAAGGTGCGATGTAGAGGCGGATCTCGGCTATCCAAAATGCAAAAATAAATAAATAAATAAATAAATAAATAAATAAAATAAAATAAAAAATAAAATAAAAAAGTATGAAAAAAAATTATTTAAAAATGTCGAAATGCAAACGAGATATTAGAAAAATCCCTCTCCATAGGATTAGCATTAGCTCGTGAGTGCCTTCGCCGGCAGGGGCAGGAGCCTTAAATCACCTAGTGTAAACACAGTATTCAAGAACAAGGTGCCTCTATATGAGGGTGGCGACATAAACATGTTCGCTATTGAAAATGAAGTGTGTAGCTTTTATAGCTGGTTTATAGTGACACACAAGAGAAGATTCTGTTACATTATGGACTACTGGGAAAAACCTTTTACGATGAATTTTAATCTACTGTTATTATGATAATTCAAACATAATGACAATGATATGCATCACTGAGATGGACTTGCTTTTTGTGGAGTATAGAATTAGTAACATTTATATTTATTTACAGGGACACGTAAGAAATTTCCATTAGATTTTTATCAATGGGGAGAACGTGCTTGCGGTGTATTTTAACGATGTTGCGACTCTTAAAACATTATGAAATGAATATGGATCATTGGGGTGTACCACAATATGTCTTCTGTAGATTATAGAGAGCATGGCAATTATCGTTTATTTACAGAGACACGGAAAACAAGTCGGAAATTGTACGTAAAACGTGGCAAATGAGGTGCGTTCGTACTATAAATAGTTTTTATAAATATTAAGGCCTTAGTGCAATAGCTGTTGCACTCTTATGCAAAAATGCACGAATACAAAATTTATTACGATTCTATATATTAAATTCACTAATACGGAAAAAATAGGACTCCACTAGAATCATTACCTAGCATGGGATATCACTGGATGAATTATATATGATAGGATTTAATAGAATGAAGAAAACTTTTATTTATATCTTTTTAAGTTTTGACTCGATTTTCATAAAATTTGAAATGAATGACTGGATATGGGAAAAAATTCAGTAAATTAATTTTTACTGGGCTATTTTTTTAAAAATTATTTATTTAGATACCTCATTTAATTGTATTAAAAATCATAAAAATTATTGAAAATATTCTAGTCGTGTTGGAGAGTGTTTCATAATCTACTTTGGTGGAATGATTTTTCGATTTTGTTGTACAAAAACTTCGATATTCTGCAATCCTACGAAAGATTAATTTAGTTTTCAGAATCTGAGCCGTTGAACATGATTCAACTTACGAATGTGAGAAAAATATTTAACATAGTAATCTTGTTTATTCTCGTCAAATTTCGGGTTCTTTGAATGACATCTGAACCCTTAAATGCCGGGTGTTGCCTTTCGGCAACATATCCAATTTAGGCTTATAAATACTAAGCTATAATGTCCAATGTTGCCAATAAAATAAATTCTGAAAATATTATTAAATCAATTTTCACATTCAGATGGCAACACTTGTGCTGTTTAAGAATAAAGAATTAAGAGAAGAAAATTTTTTCAATTGTTGATGCATGTTCTTTTTGTTTTGTTTGGAAGCTTGTGAAATACCCTATTTTGTTCTGCAGTGAGCAAGTAAAATTTATTTCTTATCATAGTTCTCAAAATTCTTGTGTGTTTAATATTACACAAATTTATCAAGGAAAATTATTTTTTCAAATAAACACCGGTATTGCCGATTAATAACAAACAGTTTTTTAACCGTAAAGCATACTTAAAACAAAATATGATTTTTTAAAGTATTTTTCCCATGATTTATTTAAAAAATGAAAGCCGAAAAACACTTTTTAAATGATTTTTGAAAACTCAGGCATTTAAGGGTTAATTAGATTCAATTCATGTTTGCAATTTTGATAGAAAGAGATCATCTTTTTACAAGAAACTTAGATGCCGAGATATAGCTATCACAAAAATCGGGAAAAACACGGCATAGCAGGCACTACTTGTTCGGTGATATACACTAAAACCTAATCAGCATCAGTTTATGTCAAATTCTAACAAAACATGGAGTTTGAGGAAATTTCACCTCATGGATGTCGATGTTTAGCTATCACAGAAATTGTGTAAAAACACAGCACAGTAATGCCACCTGTTGTACGATATACACTAAAATCTAATCAGCACCAAAATTATGTCAACTGAATATCAAATTTGATGGAATTCCGGGCATTAATTGTCGAGTAAAGACCACAAAATCTGTGTAAGATGCAGAGAGATATTTTTGAAATACAGTAAACTTCCGATTATCCGTCACTCACGGGACCGACGGGGTGGCGAATAATCAAATTCGACGGATACAGTACAAGATTATTATTAAAATTACATTTTTATTTACCGTTTATAAGTAACAATATTTAAACGCCTTTTATTATTCGCTGTGTAGTTCGTGACTAAAAAGCACAATTAATAATAATAAATAAATTTATGAGTCAGATTTAGAATTTTACAGAGTAAGTATAAAGTACCTGTTTTCATCCAAAATAATCCGTTATACATTTTTGTTTGCGTTTTGCTTGTGCTTTTACTGCAGCAAGATTATGAATTTTACGTAATAAAAATACTTGGGTTGCGTCTGCTTTTTCTTGCAGAATAGCGCCGTCTCACTTGGGTTCATTTTTCATGTGAGTTTTTCTTGTTTGTTTCTGAAAAAAAAATATGGAAAGGGGGTGGCTGTTAACCGAGGGTGGCGGTTGATCGAATGGCCATTAATCGGAAATCTGCTGTATATTCAAATTGTATTCAAGTCATTCCAAAATGCGTGAATTCATAAAAAACTGAGGCCAAAAATTTTCACGTATTCAATATTTCTTCTTATATACACTGTAAAAAAAATGACAAATGTTTCTTAATCTACAAAAATGTGCTATAATCACGAACGAAAATAGACAATAACCTCTTTCGAGTTACACAAGATTCCGAAAAGCATTCCGTTATCTTTAGAAACCTTGAAAAATATTTTATTTTCGAAATTTAAAGAAGAATTTATAAAAACAAATTTGTATTAGTAGCGTTATTTTCGAAAACGTTCCCGAGTAGCTTTTTCGATGTATTAAACAGTTCTCTCTACCCGGAAAATCGGATTTTCGGAGACTGTCCATTCTCAAATAAGCATGTTCAGCTGCATAACTGAATTTGAACATGCAATTGTGACAAAATAATGTTAATGTTAATATTAATGCTGCTCATTTTGTAGGTTTGTCTGTTAAGGGGACCGGGAAAGCCCTATCTCCGTCATTTTAAATTCACTAACTTTATGTACCTTTTTCCTCAGAAATGGCGAAAGATTGAGGTCTAGATTTTTTAGAATAGTTAGAATAAAAAGCTTTACGTATTTTAACAGACCATTCTCTTTCTATGTGAAACTGAAAATTAATTATTAATTAATTATTGAAAGTCATTTTTAAATTGGCATTTTTGGTAAGATTTAACTTCCTAAAATAAATAATTCTCAACAAATGATTAAATTTCTGTGTTAAAGTATACAATGTAACATAATATAAGTATTAAAAAAAATCCGAGTTTTTAAGTTTAATAGATATTGAAAAAGGAACACAAACATGAAAAATCAAAGTTTGGAGAAAAAGTCAATTAAAGATTTAAATGGCCATTAAGCTGTGAAGTACTCTTAGAAAGAATGAATAATTCCAACACTGTTTTTTTTTTTAAATATATAAACATGTATGACACATCGTTGGGAAGAGATAAATTTAAACTATTTAATGATGTAAAAAAGTAAAAATCGATTTTTTTCCCAAATTCCGCTTACCTGGTCCCCTTAAACATGTTGGCTGAACATGAAAATGTTATTTGAGAATTGATAGAATACGAAAAAGTGATATTTCGATTTCAGAAAACTGTTTATCGCACTGTAAAAGCTACTTCGGAAACATTTCTGAAAATTACGGGCAGAAGAAATAACTTTCTGTTCATAAACGTTTTTTTTTTTATTTCAAAAATCTATTCAATTCTGGTCTTTCTAAAAATATAGAAATGCTTTTCGAAACCGTAGTTGACTCGGAAGACGTATTGTCATTCGTGATTATTTTAAATTTGTAGATTAAGAAACATTTGACTTTTTTTACAGTGTACATAAAATAAAGTAAAAATACTCAAACAGTGTTCAGAACTTCCCAAAAAATGGGAGATCAACCATAAACCGGAAGTAGAAAATTTCTCTGATCCAACGGTTTCTCCTTAGAAACATAAAAGAAAAAAGAAAAAAAATTCAAAACAGGAATTCTGATTTTTCAGAATTTAGTGTCTCCCCGATGAAAATAATATATATATGTATATAGTACAAAACATATTTTAGTTTTAAGACTTAAAACACACGCTTTTATCTACAATATAAAAATGAAAATTTGTCTGTCTGTCTGTAATTCTATACAAATCCGCAGTTTGGAAGCCAGAATTGTGAAATGTTACATACATGTGTATTAAAACACAGCTGAGGCAACTAAAGTAATCCAGAACCGACATAATTTATAGTTAATTCTTAATTAATAAAATACCACCCATTTAACAGAAATTTCCTATCAAATTTATACATTTTTCGTTATAGCAGTTGCCAACAATTAAAAATCAAAAATAAAATTCTTACCACGACAATTACTTTTCTATTGCAAGATTTCCACGTAAAAAATGAAAACGAAATAAATAGTTTGGCGAATTTTTTTTAAAAAAAAAGGGAATATTACGTCATAATTTTTCTATTGCAAGATTTCCATGTGAAAAATGTAAATGAAATAAATTGTTTGATGAATTTAAAAAAAAAGTGAATATTACGCCATATTGGAAATATAATGGGCGTCAGCACGTAAATATAGAGATATGCATGGGCCGGGCTCGGGCTGATTTTCATTCACGGCACTCGGGCCGGGCCTGCACTTCACTCTGTTCGGGCCGGGTCGGGACCGGGCCATACTTTTTTCTGAAGGCTCGGGCCGTGCCGGGCCTAACTTAATTTTTCTGTACAGAGCCGGGCCTGGTTTCATTCCTAGTCTTTACAGCCCAAAATTTTCAGTTTTAGTTTTGAGCCAGCCCGTATGAAAATCATTGTCTCAGCGTGCCCTGGTCCATTTAAAGGTCAGTTAAATTAGGCCTGGCCCAAAAATTTTTGAAAAAAAAATGCATACATTTTTGTATCGCCATTATTTTACACTTAAACATTAAAATTTATTATTTTTAAATAATAGTGGATTTCTCCGCATATTAAAATATAGCTAAATTAAAATATAGTAAAATGTGTGAAAGGAACCTGCCTATGACGGAACCCTGTTTTAAACTGAAAAAAGTGTTGATCCATGCAAAATTAATATACTAATAAGTAAGAAAAGAATATATAATACATTTTAGTCCAGACAATAGGGGATTTTACCTGGCAAAATTAATAGTAGTTCTAGAAATTGGTTTACTTTATGTTTTTTGGGTAGCTGAATCCGAATTTGTAACTTCCCACCAAAACTTCCCCGGCAACCCCCCCCCCCCAAATTTTGGTAAAATGCCCCCCCCCCCCCAAAAAAAAAGGTTTTTATTAAAAAAATCAATTTTGATGAAAGAGACCGAAAAAACTTAAAGTAAACCTTATAGGGAAAGTTCGGAGGGGAGAAGGGAGGGCGAATGTAAACGATGTCAGTGGTTAAGTGAAATTGCGCAACTTTGCCCACGCAGCACCGCGGCGCATGTTCCGAGGCAGATCCGCCCTCCCCAATCATCCTACGTCATAATGTCATATATCTTATTTGTTGCAAATTTTATCTACTTTATGAATTTCTAGATATTTTCCCCCTAAAACAATAAAAAAATTGATTTTTTTAATAAAAAATTTTTGGGGGCATTTTACCAAAATTTGGAGAGGGGGGGGGGGTTGCCGGGGGAAATTTTGGTGGGAAGTTAAAAATTAGGATTCAGCGACTCAAAAAACATATAGTAAGCCTTTATCCAGAACTACCATGAATTTTGCTAGGTAGAGTCCCTATACGGTCTCTATTGCCTGTATTATTTACACTTGCTAAGAATAGAACTTGTCTATAACGCATTTTTTTTTCTTTTCTATGCAATTCCGTCTTAGAAGATTTTACTGTATAGCATTTTTCAGATTTTTAACACTTCTATACATGGAATATGGATTAACGATATTAAGGATAACTGAAACATTTACGTACAAGAAATAGAGATTCATTAAAAAAATAAATATCGGAGTCTGCGGCACATATAAACATGAAAAAAAAAGTTAAGAAAAATATTTTTGGTCAGAACTCCTAGTACGAGACAAATTTTTAACCAATTCAACGTAAAAATCAATGTTTTGTAGAAATTCACTCGGACCGAACCGGGACGGGCTCGGGCCGAGATTTTAACTTTTTCCGGGCTGGGCTGGGCTGGGCTCGGGCCGAATCGTAATTTTTTTGCCGTGCTGGGTCCTGGCCGAACTTTTAATTTTTGAATCAGATCGGGCCGGGCCGAATTTTTTCCTCTAGGAGTCAGGTCGGGCCCGGGCCTGGAAATGTCGGCCCGTGCAGACCTCTAGGTAAATATATATCGTAATATGAGCTTGAAGAAACGTATTGAAACATGGAAATATTGGCATATTTTAACATTTTGAGGTCTTCTGAATTTGTTTTCTTCATTTTAAAATCTATTCCACATATATACGTGTATATTAGAATTTCCACAAAGGTTTAGGTGCCGAGAGATCATTCTTAGTGAAGAACTAAAATAAAGATATCAGATTTTTTAAAAATAAAATTAACAGAATTTTTGCACGTGCCATTTTTCTGTAATCATGAAAAAAATATTTAAATAACAAGAAACTCGGAAACAACATTTCATCAAAAAGTTTTAATCTCGTTGTCAATCCACATCACAGATTATATTTACTGGGTAAGTAGGTAATCTGTCGTCTGGTTTAAAGAAAAAAAAAGAGTGAAAATTACGTAAATTGACACGCAATCGTTGATTTTTCAAAATTGATTTTTCAAAACAAACATTCTTAAAATTCCGAGCAACGCCGGGTACTTTAGCTAGTTTTATATAAAATGACGTCATTCACATCGCGAGGAAGAATTCCTCATTTACAATCTAGTCTTACATGACATCTACAGTAAAATATGCACAGAGCGGCACTATCACTAAATAATGCACAAATCCAAAAAAAGAGATGTCGTCATTCACGAAACTCGACAAAAAAGTAGCTATCTAATGATTCATATGCCTTCACTTGTTTGCCATATTAATATAGATACTTACAATTAAATGTAGTTTATAATAGCTCATGTTTTATCAGAAATCAGTCATTTATATTTTTTTCAAATAACATGTATTTTAATTACATTTTGTTTTCAGTTTTCATAAGAAAGTGGCAACAAAAAGATATAATTACTATTTTCCAACAATTTTTCCTTTACTTTCTACATAAATGGAGTACTTGAGCTGCAAAAATTAAACAATTGACGCTAAAAACTACAAAAAAATTAATACCTCAAAATTAAATTGAGATGCAGTTTTCAAACAAATTGAATTTAAAAGCACTTTTTTTTTTCCAATACGGCGGTATAAAAATTTGAAATGTGCGATGCTTAGAAGTTTAAAAAATTGCAGTGGAATATTTAACCGTACAATGATACATCTGTTTTCTTTTACGGCTGGCTTTCTTTGGTCCCTGTGTCCCCATACGGGGACCTCTGTTTTTTTCCTTATAAAAAACTAAAATGTCCGATTTTTTTACATTTTCACATCACTTCTTAATAGCTGAATATTTTTTTCGTTCAAAGCAAACGAATAAAGGGCAGCATCTAAGCTGATTCCTACATAAAATAAATGTTATTTTCATCTGAGTTTGCAAAACGCCTAAAAATGACCAAAAGACAGTATGACCAAGAAAGTGAAAAATTTTCATAAGTATTTAACTTAAATCTTTTTCAATAAAAAATTTTGAGTTTTTGTAGATTATTTACTTGTTTAAATCACTTAAATTTGGGATTGCGTTCATTTAGGTTAATGGTTATGAAATTGATGTTTTTAAGGAAGTTTGTAGTTTTAGATCTATATTTTTGAACCTAAATTACTTAGCGCCTAAAGGATCAATTTCAAAAATGTTTTTTCTGTCATTTACGAAGTCATTTTGTTTTGAAAAAACCCATGAATAAGCATTTGTATTATTATTTTAGCTTCGGAACTGATGAGGTTATACAAAGGAACGTTACTTTTTAGAGACGACATTTTAATAGCCGGGAGAAAGAAATAACATACCGGGGGATAAAAAAAGAAAAAAAAAACAGTTAAACAGTCTCTACCAACGCTTCAGAATTCGAAAATAATATCCCTTTTAATACAAAAACTTTGGTATTCCGCCCTCCTACAAGGGATTAACCTAGTTATCAGAATCTGAGCTCTTTAACATGATTCAACTTACGGTTCAGAGAAGAATATCTAACATGGTAATCCCGTTTACTCTGTCAACATTTGGGGTTCTTTCGATGACATCTTAATTAGATTCAACTCATGCTTTCCCTTTGCTACGCAAGAAGTAATCTTTTTACAAGAAACTTAAAGAAATCCTTTAAAGATGAATGATCGGTTCTTGTGACTGCTAACATTGGATTTTGTTTCTCAATGAAAGATAATCTTGTTATGATTCTTTGGTAGGAATTTTTTAAGGCCAATTTTATATGTTATTAAATTGGAACTCTTTTAAAAAATACAGAATTAATGGATTTAAGTGTATGACTAACGGTAGGAATTCTTTGTCTCATTCTTGTAAGAATTTTTTCTGAAATTAAAAATGGCTTTTTAAACACTAATAATTATTTCAAAAGAAAGATACTCAAATTAGATTACACTGAAGGATGAAATTTTATATGAAATTACTATTATTTGTATCACTGATAAATTAGTAGTTTATTATAATTACGTTCAATTCACATTGATATACCACAAATTACACTATGAAGAATAATTTTCCTAATAGGTAAGCCAGTCAACGGGACGTTATTGCGACGCCACTATCGTCACAAATGGTCACAATCCAACAGTGACCAAAATATGGCATCTATATTTAGTCGCATTATGACTTTACGTCCTCTCTTACTGAGATGGGAAAAACTAAACTATGAAGATAAATTAAATAATAGCTGAGTCAGTCAATATGACGTCACTATTGCCACAAATGGTCACAATGGAACGGTGATCAAAAAGTGACATCTTTATTTCGTCATATCACAACTCTTAGGTGACCTTCACATCGTGATGCCACTGTGAACTCTCCATTTACTGATTTTTGATTCTGCATCTTTCCCTCAAATGTGACATAACGAATTCGTAATGGCTTGGATAAGACTCATTTGCCACGTCTTATGATGACAATGCTGTCAGTGAGAGTTACATTTCGGTCGCGGTTCCTTCAAATTTTTAGTTACATTCCGGTCACGATGCTGTTAGACTTATTTGGGATACAGAAAAAACATGAAAATGATCTGAACACTAAATAGGATCATTTTATGATACATGTGCATTATTCTTTATGTTTACAATGAAATATTTTTAATTCTGTGTGTATGCATATGCATATTTTGATATTCTTA
This sequence comes from Maratus speciosus, assembly GCA_963932465.1. Lineage (NCBI taxonomy): Eukaryota > Metazoa > Arthropoda > Arachnida > Araneae > Salticidae > Maratus > Maratus speciosus. The sequence continues at coordinate 563,505,292 of OZ010786.1, read as the reverse complement.
CCGCACCAACTCATTATAACAGCTGCCAAAAAGCACGTAGTTATTCCTTTTCTGCCTTTTTTAATTTTGAATAGGCTATAGTTTCAAAGTTTCAATCTCATTCTGATACAAAAATATCAATCATATCTAAAAATATCAAACTCTCTTATTTAATGCCATCCCCTGTAATTGGATAGTTTTGTCAGCAATACTACTGTCAACACTTATGTATGTTATTAGTTTGTATTCAATGCTATAGGGAAAAGTTCAAACTGCATTTATTACATTGATTGCCATTGCACACGAATACGTGTGTCAGAAATGTGTCCCAAGACATCGTATCATACGAATGCGTGTACCATTAATAGTTTCATTAAAGACAATTTATTGCTATGAAACGTGACTATTAATAATTTATTACCATGCATTTAAAATAAAGAACCCCGAGCCGCTGCCGATCCCAGGCATTTTTAGTGATTTCAATTTAGTGTTTAACGTGATTAAATTTGATACTTTTGAATTAAAAATGTAAAAAAGTTAACAATTGTATAAAATGAAGAAACATTGCCGAGATTGGGAATTGTGAACCGACCCTATAAATACCGAAAACCACTTTGTAATTGCTTGCCAAAAACTGCGCCACTTTGTCACATTCTGTAGCAGTCAACGTGTTATGAGAAATTACATCCTTCGACGTCCCATTTGAAGTTTTGTTAACGTATTCTGAATGTGTTGGAAATTATTTTATAATCTATGTTTGACGCATGATTTTTCTATCTTATTTAATTTTTAATGAAGTTTCTTATTCAAGGCCTTTAATACGTAGGTGATTTATGATTTCAGGAAGCAGAAAACACTAAAACTGTGTTTGTTGTGAAACCTATCCCAAGCCGGAATTACACACCGCTTCTGGTATTTATAAATCCAAAGAGCGGTGGTAACCAAGGTTCAAAACTTATGAGAACATTTCAGTGGCTCCTTAACCCACGGCAAGTCTTTGATTTGACAGAAGGAGGACCTGGGCTTGGGTGAGTGTTTCTTTTTTCCGTTTTTTCGATTCCTACTGTTAGTTCACACTCTCCCTATATTTATTTATTTATTTATTTATTTATTTATATATCTTGTTCAAACTTTCAATCGTTAATAAAATACTTATTATTCATCCTATCAAGTTGAATTAAATTTTTTTAAACTTGTACTGGATGACAATTGTTGTTAATACAGTTTTTTCAAATATTAAGTCATTAATTAAATTTTAATTAATTAATTTTGGTTTTACATGGGAGATAAAATGGCGGCCATTGGTTATTGAAGCATTAAATGCATCTTCATATCTATAAGGGGGTTACCATAGGGGGGACCCTGTTCTGTCTCCAAATACCGCCAAGTTTGTCGCCAACATGGCGATATATCGCCAAATTTGGCGACCAAAATGAGTCGCCAAACGTGACGCCAACTTGGCAATATCTCTAATATTTCGCCAAATCCCCATAGACTTCCATTGTAAACCTACTTGCTTATAGAAAATCAACAAATTGAGATATTTTAATACAACAAAAACTAATATTAGCTTAAGGGATTCTATTAAATTTTTCTTTGATGACCTAAGTAGGAATTGACTTTAAAAAGAAAATTTTTATATTACTTGTTTACACTCAATCTGGTTTTTGTATGTAAAGATGGAATTTTAAAATCGATTTTTAACAATTTCCAACAAAGTTGAAACGTGTTTATGAATTCGGTTTGTCTGTCTGTCAATCCGAGATCTAACTCACATAAATATAATCCGATTGCCATGAAATTGGTAGATGTCTTTGGGTATCAGTATGGCATGTTTGGTATTGCAGATGAAGTATATAGCATTTACGGTTCATTTCCAGGGACACTCAAAAGAATTTCATTACATGACGGTCTATGGCGAAAATTCGTTTGCGGTGTAATTTAATGATATTACACTATTTTAAACATTCTGAAATTTATATATATTAGTGACGTGTGCTACACGGCGATTACTGTAGAATAGGGTGTGCATAGAACTTATCGTTCATTAACAGGGGCACACAAAAGAATTTGGCTACGGAAGAAATTGAACTATTGAAGCCTATGGAACATGAATTGCTGGAAGCGCGTTTTCCGTTGTGGTACGCGTTTTCAAATTGAACTACCATATATACTCGTGTATAAGTCACCACACCCCCCACACACGCACACACCAAATTCTTAAGCAAAAGTTTCAAAAGAAAAATTGATTTTCGTGTATAAGTCGAATCACATTTATGGTAGTATGTTGAAAAAGATTTGTAATGGAGAATAAAAAAAATTAATACATTTTCATTAAATTCGCAAACTTTTATTTTTACGTTTCCAATCAGACATTTTTTAAAATTCATCGTCTTAAAACTGTATAATTATGTAAAACCGACGAAGCTTAAACTATTTTGAAAGGAATTCACATCAATTTAATGATACATAAAAAGATAAAAATCTTTCGAAAATCTATTCAAGCGTTATTTACAAGGGTAAAAACAACTTCTTAAGCTGCTAAAATATAGTACTTCGTTGTATTGTAGGGCTTTTGGGAGAGATATCTAGAAACATTCCCAAGTCGAACTCTTTTTAAAAAGGGGATTAAAATGTTGAAAGGAATGCCCTTCTATTGAAGGAATCCTATCCCAAGAGAAAATGGGTGCAGAATAATTACAGTTGTCAAACTTTATTGTCAATTATGTAGTTACTACCCAGATCGTGACTCAGATCAGGACTGTACTTTTAAGGAAGCATTTGCGACAAAAATGTATATTTGGAAAAAACTTGACTTGTGTGGTTTTTGAAATGACAGATTGAAATATAAATGATGGGGATATTTTTTTTAAATTTAATATTCAATTTCTGAAGTAGTTCAACGATCAATGAAGGCAACGATTCCAACCTTTAGAATTAAGAAATGAAACATCAGTGAAAATTACGTCATGTTGACACAATCATATCAATTTTTATCCTCAGTTTTATTAATGTAAAAATACAATTCAAGCTAAGCATAAAGTCATCGGCGCAAACTTTTCAAATATTCTTTATATACGTACTTTTATTCTTAAAAGTACATATTCAACTAAAAATATGTTTTCTATCTAATTGTAATGAAAAAAAAACTAATAAAGTTATAATACATAAAGATAAAACAAACCCAGTAGATAATATTCTCGTGATGCCGTAATAAATATGAATATTTTTTCACTTATAAAAATAAAGTACGCCTGCATATATATTTTTCTTCTTTTTTCTTTCTTTTTTTACCGAAAATAACTTGCAACTGAAAAAATAGGTCCAAAAAATCCACGTGTCTGAATATTTTTCATTATTTTTTCTTTTATCTGAAACAATGGAGGTAATTTGATTGCCACCATTTTGAAAATTCTTTATAAAAATCATTTAAAATTATAATTGAAATATAAAAAGAGGAATATCTTAATAATTAGTGAGGGTACATATACAAATTGCTTTCATTAACAATTAATTAGCAAAATCGGTTCAGTAGAAAGCTTAGGACAAATGACAGACTTGTATTTTAAATATAAGACGGTTCTCTCGGGAAAGGTTACCTACACTTCCGTACACTTGGAGTTTATATAAGTAAATCACAGGGAAGTGACCATTGTCCGCTTTTATCTCTCTCTGTCTAACGTAGACCCACGTGTGATTATTTAAAAGACTTGCTTATTCGCCGATTATCTACGATTTTTTTTTTTTTTTTTTTTTTTTTTTTTTTTTTTTTTTTTTTTTTTTTACTAACTCGTGTGTAACCCCCATTTTCAACTCCCAAATTTTGTATAAAATTCTTCGACTTATACACGAGTATATACGGTATTTTTTAAATTATAACACAAGCCTGCAAAATTTGGGTTGCGTCAAATTACCTAGCTTTTGATAATTGATTCTTACGTATTTTGTAGCGCTGAATTCGAAAATGGCCTTCATTTTTTACCATCACGTCAGGAATTTTTGCAATTTTTTTACTTTTTAACTTTAAAATTTACGATTTGCAAAAAATTTTGAAGTGATGGTTAAAAATGAAGGTTATTTCCAGATTTAGTGCTAAAAAGTAAATAAAAATCAATTATCAAAATTTAAAAAACACAACTATGACATCTATTTTATAGTATCAGAATTTTGCTATTTTTTGACTGTGAAATTTACGATTTACAAAATATCCTGACTTGATGGTTAAAAATGAAGTTCATTTTCGGATTCAGCGCTAAAAAATACATAAAAATCAGTTATCAAAAGTTAAGAAACACAACCATTCCCTGTATCTTTCAGTATCAGATGGTCTCTATTTTTTCACTTTTTACCATTGAAATTTACGATTTTTAAAAACTCCTGACGTGATGGTTAAAAATGAAGGTCATTTTCGGATTCAGCGCTAATAAATAGATAAAAATCAGTTATCAAAAGTTAAGAAACACAACCATTCGCTGTATCTTTCAGTATCAGATGTTCTCTATTTTTTTTTCTTTTTACCATTGAAATTTACGATTTTCAAAAAATCCTGACGTGATGATTAAAAATGAACGTCATTTTCGGATTCAGCGCTAAAAAATACATAAAAATCAATTATCAAAAGTTAAACCCCAAAACCATGCAGACTTGTGATTAATTGGTGTGTATAAAGTCTGTAGATGCTATACAGAGCTGCACAAAAGATATCAAGTACATTTCCGTTTATTCACGGAAATGGCTGAATGGAATTTTTCAACTTTGCTATTCGTTTAACTAAGCTAACTTTTAGCATGCTATGTAGTATACATACAAATCCATAGATCACATAGAGGGCTGCACAAAAAAAGTCATTTTTTTGGACTATTGAATAGAATAGCAGAAACTGGGTTTTCAAATTCGTTATGTGTTTTTCAAATTGTTTATTTAGACATCATATTTCACCTTCATAAACTGTGAAATTTTGTTACAGTATTCTGAATGTGTTGGAAAGTGTTATATAATCTATGCTGGACACATGATTTTTTGTTCTTGTTAATACACTTCCTGATATGCCAGAATTATAAAAATCACGTTCACAGGTGTATTCCTGATGCTAATAGAACTTTTTAATATTTTAGAACTTAGTCATAAATTAATAACTTAATTATAAGCCATTTTTCTTTTAGCTCGTCACAGGTGATAAATTACCAAATATTCTCATTGTACAATTCTATACGACTTGAAAAAACAATGGATTTGATGATGCACCAAAATAGGCTAAATGGTTGAGAAATTACAATTACGAAGCGTTTTAAAGGCTAAAAAGTATAAAATAAATTATAATTAAAAGATAAAGAGTATAATATTTATTTTTAAAAAATGCACTTTTATGAGTTAGTGATTTAATATTAATTAATTTACAATTATATGTTGAGAAATTTATTTAGAAATCCTAAAAAGATAGTTTAATTACAATTAGGAATTTTATTACAAACCAATAAAAGTGCATTAAAAAATTATACTATCGTTTGGGGTGTATTTGAATTATGTTATATACTACTAGGTTGAAAAAAAAAGTTCTGGGAAATTTGTGAAAGTTGCGTTGTTATGCGCAAATTACCAACAAAAGCAACAAGGACTATTCTTCAAAGTAGAGGCCATCATAGTTCACGACTTTCTGCCACCGTTCTGCCAGATTCCGGATTTGTCGGAAGTACCACGGCGGCTCCGTGGAATCGAAAAACTCCTGGCATGCTCCTTCAACTTTAGTAAAGGATTAAAATCGACGGCTCTTGAAAAAGTGTTGCATTGATCGAAAGAGGTCATAATCGGATGGAGCCACGTCTGGACTGTAGGCGGGATGTGGAAGAATTTCGACGCCGTCCAACTGTGCAAACTCATCAACGGCTTTCAGAATCGTTAGACCTTTTCTCCAATAATGTCGGATCAACACACGCAAATCATACTGTTCAATAGGCATTTTGGAGCCGAAATTCCTGATCTTCTATAGATATACCACTAATACTCCTATATACGATACAAATTCTGATAATTATCAGATTAAAAATTTTCCAGAATTTTTTGCTCAACCTGATATTTTAAACACGATGAAAGTAATATTTATCACTGAGGTGCAATAGTAAAATGCTAACTATATATAGCGTAGGGTGTAGGTAGCATTCGTCCTTTATTTACAGGGAGATACAAAAGAATTCAGTAACAGAACTATCTATGAAAAGTTATTGCTAGAAGTGATGTTTCAGTTGCGGTACGCGTTTTAAAATTTAACTTATTTTTTACATATTACTTGGTGTGTATATAAATTCAATATATCCTATACAAGGTTTTACAAAAGATATCAAGTACATTTCTGTTTATTGATGGAAATTGCTGATGGGAAATTTTCAGTTGTGCTATGCGTTTTCCTAACTGAACTAAATTTTAGCATATTATGTAGTATATATACAAAATCTATAGATCATATAAAAAAAATTCGGATATTAACCAGACTACACATGGTAATTTCTGAAATTGGATTTTAAAATGTCTTATGCGTTTTCCAAATTGTTTACTTACTAGGGAACATACCCAACTGCCAGTTCTGGATTTTGACGAGTGTGGTATCGTTTGAAAGCTCTTTCCACGAGGATAAAGAAATGTATTAGAACTATACTTCCGAATCCAATAGTTCACGAGATATGGATTTTTTTTCTGTTTCGGAAGAAGAGAAATAGGGAAAAACAACATGAGATTCCGCCAAAAGCTACCGAAGACAGGAATTTTGTCTTATAATTAATCATGATAGTAGTTTTCACAATATTGTATCATGATAGTTTTGCAATGAGAATAATATCCTATTACTGGACAGATGGAGTGGCCAAACAGATAAAAATTTATGTATCGAAAAGCTAGGTTCAGCTATACAGCTAGTATTTCTCCCAGCTGGATCGACAAAATATCTTCAGCCACTGGATGTTTACTAAAAGTACTTGGTAAAGAAAATAGGAATATTGAAAAACTCTTCGAAGTGTTTGCTGTGATGTTATTCCCATTTCTACAGAAGATATACTAAAAATACATTACATGGCCTACAACCAGTTCTCTTCACCTACTTTAGATGCAATGCGTCAGTTAAGCTTTCCAAAAGCCTTTAGTTTAAAACACAGATACAATATTCTGATTAGTAAAACGTGTAACTTGTATGCTTTACTCTTGCTAAACACACTTTCGCTGACTATCGCACAAAGATGACCTTTATCGTTTGTGCATGGTGTGAAACACTTGTGTTTTCAACACTCCTGAAAAAAAAAAATCTATCATGATTAATTACAGAAGGTGTTTACACATATTTGGGACAATTTTGATGTTAACTCTTAAATGCCTAATTTTTCAAAAATCATTTTAATAATGTTTTTCGGCTTTCATTTTCTAAATAAATCATGGGAAAAATGTTTAAAAAAGTAATATTTTGTTTTAAGTATAGTTTACGGCTAAAAAACAGTTTGTTAATAATCGGAAATACTGGTCTTTAATTGAAAAAATACTTTTCCTTAATAAAATTGCATAATATTAAGCACAAGAATTTTAGGAACTATAATAAGAAATCAATTTTACTTGCTCACTGTAGAACAAAATATGGTATTTCACAAGCTGCCAAACAAAATAAAAAGAACAAGTAGCAACAATTAAAAAAATAAATCTATCTTTATTCTTAAACTGCACAAATGTTCCATCTACATGCTGAAAATCTATTTAATAATATTTTCAGAATGTATTTTATGGGCAACATTAGGCATTATAGCTTCGATATTATTCTAATAGTATTTTAGAGCCTAAATTGGGTATGTTGCCGAAAAGCAATACCCGGCATTTAAGGGTTAAATTAAAAAACAACGAGAAACAACGAGGGAAAAAAATCTGGCAGCATATAATAACGTGATAACTGAAATATTGACTGCTATGAAAAAATATCGTTTGCTACTAAAATAGTACGCGACAGAAGCCAGTGACTTGAAGGTTTTACATTTGCTCTTTCCGAAGTAAATTATTCATATTCCGTGTATGAAAAGCATTTGGCAGGTGATAAGGGGAAAAAATTGTCACAATTGATGAAACATAATTTATCTAAATGACTGTAATAAATAAAGATAGATTTATTACCGGAAAAGAGGCCAAAAAGACTTTTAAAACTTTGGTTCAAACGCTGCTTAGAAAGTTTCTCTAAAGGATTTATGGTGATTGCTGGAATCTCTTACAACGGAAAATTAAAGATCAGAAAAGTTGAGAAAAATGTCAAAATTAGCTCTACTTTTTATGAAAACAATGTTCTAATTCTTATTTTTAAAGAAGAAATACCAAAACTTTATCCTACGGATGTTAAAAGTGTTGAGCTCTACCACGATAAAGCGAACAGCCATACATCCAAAAGTACGGTCGCATTTCTCGAAAAATTGACAAGAGAAACTGGAATCAAGTATATACCGTTTAATCATATTCCAACCAAGTCCCCAGATGTTTCACCAATAGATTATTTTGCCTTTGGACTATTAAAACAAGATCTTGCGAAACATCGAACCACTACGTTGAGTGGACTCTGGAAATGTGTGGTGGAGGAATGGAACAAAATTTCACTTCCAGTTTTACAAAAAGGTATCCCCTATCTTTGAAATCCCGCAGCAATAGGATAGTCCACAACAAGGACTACCAGATAGAATATATTTAAAAATAATTGTTTTAATTTATGTATTTTATTTTTGTTGTCAAAATCGTTCCCAATATGTGTAAACACCCTCTGTATAAGATAAAATTCATGCCTTCGACAGATTTTGAAGGAATCTCATTCTGTTTTCCCCTTCCTTATTTCTCTTTTTCGAAAAACGAAAAGGGTCCATATCTTTTGAATTATTGGTTTCGGGAGCATAATTCCTGTATATTTCTTGATCCTCGCGACAAGATCTTTTAAAAGATACCACTCCCCACAAAATTCAGAACTGACACTTGTGGATGTTCCCTAGTTAGACATCACCTTTCCCCTTCTTAAACTCTGAATTTTTGTTACAATATCCTGAATGTGCTGGAAAGAATTTCATAATCTATGTTTCACATATGGTTTCTCTTCCTTATATATTGTAACATTCTTACTGTCACGCTATCTAATAAAATCTACAGCATCATTTATTATTATGCAATATTTGTTATTCGAGAAAGATAGCTTGGCATTGAGACTATTGACTTGGTCATTTCTTTGTGAGTTACATAATGATCTATCTGTATTTGCAGAAGAAGTTTAGTTTGTTCTATTCGAGGAAAAACTATTATAAAAATAGAGTTTACGCAAGATTTCTAGCGTAGGATTGAAGCATATAGTATTAGATTGTGAAAGGGTAGAAAAAAATGTCCAATTGATAAAATAGTTGACTGGACATCATAAAAGAACATGATCGATATTTGTGAACTACACAAATGTGCTTTTTATTCAACAAAATTGTCTTTTAATTTTGTAACGTAGGGAAAATCAATCATAGATTATTTTATTTTGTTTAAGTTTGGAATAAGACGGCTCCAGGATAAAAGAAAAAGAAACAGACTGATAACAAACCAATGCAGTTTTGGATTTTCTTGGAAGCTATAATTTTATTTATATGTATTGAAGTCTTTCATTGAGTCGGGTAACCGGATTTTATCCCAAACCTAGATTTGATCCGTGGTTTCGGTTGGTCAATTTAACGCAAATTATTTTCGTTGTGCATCGAGTTGAATTTAATTGTTTTTGTTTGAAATTTGACACTTGCGGTCGGACTCAGGTTGACCCAATTTTTTAAAATATACTAGAGTATTTTTCAGATTAAAAAAAAATATATAAACATTAATGAGTAGGGGAGCTGGGGTATGAATGGGACAAGAGATGGATGGGACATTCTCAATATTTCAGGCAATGAAAAATTTTGTTAAGTTGCTTTCTATTCTTATATATGGCACTACCGTCGTGTGCTTTAGAACCAAAAGCAAAACCACGCGGCTGTTTTAATTTAAATTTTTTTTTGCTAAGTTGTATTTTCTGAAACTCTGCTTGAAAAGTAACTTTTTTTTTACATTTGAAGTTGTCAAATATTTTATACAATATAAGCAAATGAGATATGTTGTAGTTATTTATTTGAAGGTTCAATATTGGTAATTAAAATGAATGAATATTGATCAATGTGACAAAATAATTTCTCAGGCAAAATGGCGGACAATTGAGTCTATGTATCATAGGGATGATTGGGACGATTTCAAATGGGGATGAATGGAACAGTCTCATTCATCCCTAGAGATGTTGAAACATTTATTTATTAACTAAAAAAATATTATGTAGATTTATCATTAATGATTTATGTTAATTATTAGTATTAAACAGTACTCGTATTATATAGGTTGTTTAGTATTAAAAATTATATTGAATCTTAATTATGGTATTGTAATAAAGGTTAAATAGTTTATCAAAAAATACTATTGAAACTTTATCAAAATAGATAAAATTGTTAAAAATAGTATATGTTTATTGATCAAATGGGGTAAATCATATGTTACAAATATAATTACACATAAGTTTATAATTATAAATTTTAATTAGCTAACATTGAATACAGGGAGGAAAATATTTGTGTCGCATACATCCCTATTAGCGTCCCATTCATCTCTGCTATAGGGATGATTGGGACAGAGAGGAACTTTTTTTAAAATTTTATAATATTTTACTGCATAATAATCATCTAGCCTAAGTATTGTGAATATATGTAGTCAAATACCTAATGTATGAAATGTGATATATAATATTGATAATACCTTAAAAAAAAGTATTAAAAATAAGTATTCTTGTGAAAATGTCCCATTCATCCAACATCTCTCCTATTTATATTTGTTAATATTTCAACATAAAAAATAAAACTGTGTTGTACGCAGTCACTCAAATAAAAAAATGAAGCTTCCCATACTAATATATCTCCAAATTTTCGCAGAGAGATACGAGAGATATCATTCAACTGGAAATTGTATCGTCTAAAATTATGTATGAAAAAAAGAAGCTCAGGTTAACATCCTTATATTCAAATACAGGCATATTTTTTTGAAGATTAATTTCATAGTACATAAAATTTGAAATTAATATTCGAAATTAATATGTATTGTAATTTATAAAACAATTAACAGAATCCAATTTCTAAAAGCTAAAAGTATGCGAATTCATAATTTTTGCTCGATCGGCCAATTAGTTTTTGAGTTATGATTTAAAAAAAATACCTGCATTACGACTTGTTTTACAACTATTAAAATAGCATACTATGGCTCTCGCAACACTTTCTTCTTTAAGATTCTAATAGATTAATTTACAATATAAATAACAGTTATGAATATAAAGCAAGTGATCGATGAATTAATAAAAAAACAAAACAACTGCGCCTCATGATGGGTATTAAAATTTAAAATAATATCAGATCAACATATTCATTTTTAATCATTAATTGCAAATATAAAATTTGGCACCTTTCTATGCAATAGAAAATAAAATAATATACATTATTTCTGTTGTCAAAATTCCTTTGTCTCAAACTGTTGTCTATTATGTAAACTTTCCTTCTTATTTCTATAACTAACCAACGTAGAACTATGTGTTTATGCTAAAACCTTCCCTGAAAAACTGCATAACTAACGATGAAAGTCCCATCAAAATCCATTCAGCAGAACTCCAGATATAAGCCACCGGAACGAAATTCCTAATTGCGTTATATACCGGGTGTCCCCAAAACGACTGATAGATTTTAAAATTCCATAACTTGCAAACGGTGACAGATATTAAAAAAAATTCTTGCAGGAAAGTTATGAAAGATGTCAGGAGTTTTTATGCTGCGATTCTCAGCATTAGTTACATATAGCATCGACAGATGATGCTACGAGCAATAACCGCTAAATCTAGGCTCGATTTTTCGGCCTTTCTCTTCCATGCGAAAAAAGGAGATTAAAATATACTGAATGGATCCCGAAGTAGCAAAAATTGGATCTGGACTGAGCGCCTATTGTTCTCAGCGCCATCTATTGTTTAAAATTCAAACTAAAATCAAGAATCACAGTACAAAAACTCCTGACATCATACATAACCCTCCTGCAAGAATTTTTTAAATATCTACCACCGTTTGGAAGATATTTTGACTACTGATTTGAATTTTAAAATCCATGAGTCATTTTTGGGACACCCGGTATATATATATATATAGTAGCTAGATGTACAGTCGTGGAAAAAAAGTAAACACCCCCTGCTAACTCTGCAACAAAGTATCGTAAAAGGAAGTTAAGGTACCAAACGATTAGAAATAAAGTCTACTCTTAAATGATGAATATGGGGGCCATCTACTTACCAAAACGAACCAAAACTTTCTGTTTTTCAATAACAATACCCAATTTTGACACCATAAATAAATTATACACCTTTCAATTAGCCTAAACCCAAAATTTCATGAAATTCATACGATTAGTTTCAGAGAAATTAATTATTTTAAAATGAGCCTATTTTAGGGGCTGTATCCAAATAGAAGCTCGGTACACGTTTGTTGAAATGCTACAGAATGACTATTTCACTTCTATTAATGTATTATTTCTTGCCAGTAAGACCATTAAACTCGCTTAATATATTTCGACTATTGCCAGCCCAAATATTTTAATAAAATGAGTAAAATATATTTTTGCAAATTATGCTTTTCTGCTCATCATAAAAATCTTAAACAATAATTTTGACGTTTTTAATGGTAATTCGACAACTACTTGAAAAAAAGAATTTGAAATTGAGAATTCTCATAAAGCAGGACATAATAAATATAAATCTATATAAAAAAAAATTGTATGTTGCAATTCATGTATTTTTTCGAGTATTAATTTCATAATTCATGTTATAAAATTTTTTTAATTACAAATTCAATGTAGTTATCTTTTTTTTTTTTTTTTTTTTTTTTCAGTATTGTAACCAGACACAAAATTATTGCATTAAGATTATAATTTCAGGAGTTATTAATAAAAATATGAAAATGTAATTTACCATTAGAAGCTCTAAATTTTGAATGTTTATAATTCCAAAACTTATCATTCAAATGACTAGAAATTTCGTTTCTAGGAAAATTTGAACCAAAGATTTAAAACATACATTGTTAAAATTGGGAGTTGCCATTGTAAAAACAGTTTGGTCTAGTTTTGATTTGTAGATGGCCCACTAAGCAAATTTTATATACACCATTTAAAAGTAGACATTATTTCCAATCGATTAGTGCCAGTAACTTTCTTCTACTATACATAGTTGCAGAGTTAGTAAGGGGTGTTTACTTTTTTTTCTTCGACTATACATGCGAAAACTATGTGTGCTTCGACTGATAATAAGTTTCGGAATAGTTATTGAAATGGAATAGAAATTTATAATATATTCAAGGCCAGTTTAGAGACATAGATCAGTATTAAATAAATAGATTGTGGCAAAAATTAATAGATTGTGGCAAAAATTAGAAAACAATTAATATGAAAAATTTATATAAAAATCTAAATGCTGTATCACACTCCGTAAGAGAGCTTAATTCAGAATATAAGTATACACAACTTGTAAGAAAATTATCTCAAAAATACAGAATGCAGATAGAATATTTTACACAGTTGCAAAAGTTTAAGCGCACCGCAAATATTTTAATAAAAATAAAATTGTACAACTTGCTTGGAATGCTTTCAAATATTCACCGTAGGTGAATACTATTTCCACGACTGTACATAAATTTTATTATTATTATTTTTTTAAATTCAATCAAATTTTAAAAAATGCTTGTTTAAAAAGCAGTGTTGGAATCATTACAAGTGTTACACTAATATTTACTTGTAAGTCACGCCAAGGTAACGTTCGCTAAATGTATGTAGACTTGGCTTTGCCATTAATCTAAACGTTTCTAATTTATTCTGATAAATATATCGAGATTCTGCTGCTACATTTGTTTGATCTTTACAACCTTCAATATTTTTTTCATAATTTTAAGGGAATGTCCTTTAAAGAGACCTTCTTTGTGAGAATCACGATGTTTATGCCTTTGAAGATGCATTGATTGATGATTAATATATTAAATGTCGTAGAAAATTTTGACATATCATAAAGTTTAAGAAAGGTAATTGAGGACCAAAAATGGAAAACGCTGAAAGTCCGAAAGAGAAAAATTTTCAAAAGAGTGAAAAACTCCTACTTCTAGTACTTACAACGTTTTCCACTTCACTCCTTCGGGCTCTTAGTTCAACACTTTAAAATGTACCGGGTGTACCAAAAATAACTGATGGATTTTAAAATTCCATAACTTGCAAACGGTGACAGATATTTAAAAAATTCTTGCAGGAGTGTTATGTAAGATGTCAGAAGTTTTTAATCTGCGATTTTCAGTTTCAGTTACAAAAAGCATCGAAAGATGGCGCTGCAAGCAATAACCGCTAAATCCAGGCTCGACTTTTTGGCCTCTCTCTTCTTCCATGTGAAAAAGGGAGATTAAAATGTATTGAATGGATCCCGAAGTACGAAAAATTGGGTCTGGAGTGAGCGCCTATTGCTCTCAGCGCCATCTATTGTTTGAAATTCGAACTAAAATCAAGAATCACAGAACAAAAACTGCCGACATCATACATAACCCTCCTGCATGAATTTTTTAAATATCTGTCACCGTTTGGAAGTTATTGAATTTAAAAATGCATCAGTCATTTTTGAGACACCCGGTAGATACCTAGCTTCCTTTCGTTTAGTGTTTAAAAACCTAATATTATCATTTGTAAACATTTCTTTTATTTATTTATTTAATATTTTTCACGTTGCTTAAAAATATTCCATTGATGTGCAGAATAACAACATAATCAAGTTGTTTAATGACCACCAGTCGCAAGCGCATCTAGCACTTTCAGCGTTTCCACTTCACTTCCTGTGGCGCACACAAACAGCGACATTTTCTACTCTTTTTACTTTCTTCTATCTTCAATAGGAGAAAGTATTGTAATCGAATTTTTTTTACTTCCGGTTTTCGACGGATTTTCACGTTTTAGGCGTCAGAGATCCCCCCAAAACAAGTTTATACAAAATGTCTGTCTGTCTGTCCATGTGTCACCATTGTACCATCGAAAAGTGTGTGAAGTTATGCATAGAAATGAACCAAATTTTTTGCCTATGTTTCTGGCTATTGCAAGCGGGTCCTCCCTGAATGTAAAAAAAATTCCGCCGGAAGGGTGTGCTATAATTGTGATGTCTGTGCCATTTTCATTATTGTACCATCAAAAAGTGTATGAAGTTATGCATATAATTGAACCAATTTTTTGTGTATGTTTCTGGCTATGGAAATCAGATCCTCCCTGAATTTGAAAAAAAAAATCTGGCGGTAGGGGGCGCTGTTATAGTAATGTCTGTGCCATTTTTATTATTGTACCATGGAAAAGTTATGCATAGAATTGAGCCAAAATTTTTATGTATGTTTTTGGCTATAGCCCGCAGCTTCTCCTTGAATTTGAAAATATTCCGCCGGAAGGAGACGCTGTAATAGCAATGTTTGTGCCATTTTCTTTATTGTACCATCGGAAACTGAATAAAGCATACTATAGAACCAATTTGTTTGTGCATGTTTTTGGCTATGACCAGCAGATCCTCCTTGAATTTCGAAATATTCTGCGGAAAAGGGGCGCTGTCATAGCAATTTTTGTTTTTTGTATAATTTCTTTGGTTTTTCGTAGTTCTATTGTCTATCGTAGGCTCGTGCAGCGACGGGAACGTGCGTCCTGCCAAGCCGGCTATTCGTAAATAGCTGATGACAACAGAATAACGACAAAACTACACTGGTCAAAAAAATTAGGGGACCAAACAAAAAAGTGAAGAGAACAGTGCAAGATAGCCATGTATGGGCATAAAATGGATAGTACGCGTGTATCAATGCGCAATACAGAAAAAAGACTCACAAAAATTTCTAAGGGAGCTTTTATTCTTTGAAAAGATGAAAGAACATGAAAAGAAGGTTTAGGGCAACAATTTGGTTTCATGTAAATCATAAAAAAAGTATTGTTTAGAAATGATGCAAGATTTTTAATATGGCGTGTGGTCTTCTCGAACAGCTAAGACTGCTGCACATCAGTTTTCCATGGATGCGATGAGGTTATTGATAAGACTTTGGGGAATAATGTTCCAGTGCTCAAGAATTGCAATCTCCAAGTCCCGGACAGTAAAAGGACGCCTCGGTCTCGCAGCAATGCGTCGTCTCAGTATATCCCAAACATGCTCGATCGGATTTAGGTCAGGAGAGCATGCTGGTCATTCCATACGCTGTATTGTTTTATCTTCAATCATGTTTTCCACAAGACGAACTGTATGAAGTTTGGCATTATCATGCATTGAAAAAAAGAAATCACTAATTACTGCAACATAAAATACGACATGAGGTCTCACTATCTCGTCTATATTACTTCGGACCGTCAAAGTGTCATTCCGAATGAGATGCAGGCCCGTACGTCCACCTATGCTAATTCCAACCAATAGCATCTACCCACCTCGTCTGTAATATGATCTTTCACGAACGAATGTGGGATTATTTTGAGTGCCTCTTTCTCTCCATGCCAAAACACATCAGATGTCACATCCAGACTGAATCGGGACTCGCCTGTAAATAAAATTTGACTCCAACAACGTTGCCTCCAAACTCGATGTTCAGTTCCCCGCCTTCTTTAGGCCGCACAGTGGCTTGAGGTAAACGGGATAAAGACCATTGACTTACGTGCAGATAGACTACCCTGATGAAGCCTATTTAGGACTGTTTGGCTGGACACCCTTCGTTCTGTGGCCAACCAAGAACAACTGTGTTTTCAGCTGAGTAGCATTGCCCGTTCCGTCTCGACGAGCTGTTAACAGGATATATCGGTCATCAGTTTCTGTGTTAGCACATTTTCGACTTTGCACTTGTCGATGACTACCATTCCATGTGTCTTGGAATCGATTCCACAGTCTTTCATGGACACTTCTTGAAACTTCAACAGCGTCCACTACACTTCGTTGTGTTCCCCAAATTCAACAGTCCTGATGACACGCCAAGCCATGGATTGCGGTAAATCATGTTGTTGTGACATTTTCAAGCCACCTTTTCTCAAAACATAAGCTGAGCAATTGAATTTTACAACTGAGGCAGTGAAACAGACGTTTCTGCAAAATCCCGATTTCTGCACTTATCTCCCTTTTCTAGTTTTTGACGTCATAAATTTTAATTTACATGTGAAGTTTTCTTTATCCGTTTTCTACAGCACTTTAAATTATGGATGTTTTATTTTACGTTACTTATCGGTGTAAATATTTGCGTAATTTCGTTAAAACCATGTGCTCCCCTAATTGTTTTGAGCAGTGTATATGTTTTAATAAATGTCATGATCGAGATTATTAAATCGTTTTTACTCCGGTTAATTAGCTAAAGCAGAAATTTAAGATGAAAATCAAAGTTGGTATAGTAGTGAACTAATAATATTGCAGTATTAACATCTGTAACTACTTTTTGAAATGTTAAGATGTATGTGATAGACAAAAGTTTTGGGATTGGCACATCCAACTAGTTTGAACTATTTCTACTAGGGTTGGCAATTCCAGGGTACTCCTATTTGTTAAGCTTGACATTTAAGACATTTTTTTTTTCGTAAAAATTTTTTTCGATTTTTTTGTACTTTCAGCGTTTTTCATATTTAGTCCTCAATTCAACTAACATTGCAATGCAGAAAAAAAAAAAAGATTAAGAATATTTCCTAATATATTTTTATGGATATTTACTTCTATTTATCTTTTTTAGAATACGAAAGTTCTGTGAGCGAAATTCATGCCTTATTTTATCATATAAGTATAATTGAAATTAATTTTTCAATTAATTTTTAGCAGTGGAATTACGCCTGAAATTATTGAAAATTAAATACGCGAAAATTTTTCACATTGCTAACTAAGCGTAAACCAACAGAGTGAAAAATGTACAAGCTGGGAATCGAACCTGGAACCTTGGAATAAAGCTCCAATGCTCTACCATTAAGCTACGTGGACGATACCCAGCTTGGCAACTCTCAATCTTAAATGTCGGTAAGGCTGCAATCGCAGCACAAGATGGAATAGTCTTCATGAGCACACAACCCTGCGGCTAATATAGACGAAATAAAGCCCAACATAGTTCAACACATATAAGCATAATTGAAATTAATTTTTCAATTAATTTTTGACAGTGAAATTACGCCTGAATTTATTGAATATTAAATACGTGAATTTTTTACCCACTGCTAACTAAGCGTAAACCGACAATTTTCTAAAGCCGACAAAAAATCAACAATTTACTAAGCGACAATTTTCACTCTGTTGGTTTACGCTTAGTTAGCAATGTGAAAAAAATTCATGTATTTAATATTCAATTATTTTATCACATTCTTAAGTTTATCAAAGTCTTTGTTTTATACTGCAGTAGTACGAGAGACCCACGCCGAAAAGCGTAATTCTATTACAAATAATATGTTACGAAGGTACAATTGAGTACATCGATTTCGAAGAAATGCAATTCATTATTCTATCAAATTGCTTTCGGTCAATAAAACCTATTAGGTATCCTGTTCCAATATCATTAAAAGATACCCGCTTCGTAATGAAATCCCAAAAGATCGTTCCACAAATGTACTTTTTCTTTCCACTGGAACGCAATGGGATGATTTTGTGAAGAAGAATTATATCGATCGTCTTGCACATGACTTTATTTCAGACAGAATAATGTTTCAGATCTAGAATTCTAATGATGTAATATTTTTTGAAGTTTATCAAGCTGTATGATGGTTTAGTTTGTTACTGCTATAGTTTATTTTTTTGCAGGTTAGTTTTTTTTTAAGATAGTATAATACTGATGATACGTTTTTAGCATTTTCCAACATATTTCAAAAGTGTTTATGAATTCGGTCTGTCTGTGTGCTAACTGTGCTATGCTGTGTGTGTCTGTGTAGTCGTGTTCTAACGCCAGTAAATATACTCGGATTGATGTGTAATTTATATATGTTATTGAGGTTTAATATAGCATACTCGCTATTGAAAATAAAGTATGTAACATTCATAGTTCGTTATTAATACAAAAACGACGGGTGCAGCTGGTTGTTTAAAAATAATTTCACTAGTTAACATTTTGCCGCCGAATAAAAAGAGTTAGACAACAGCAACAACAAAATAATTTATTGGGATTAACGTGTAAACATTTCAAGAGAGTGATGGGACGGGGAGGGAGTGTATTTTGTTAAGCACAGACCAGTTTTAGCTATAGTGTTATAGGAGCGGTACCTTCAGGGAAAACTTGCGTAAAAGTGACTCGAATTATTGTTTTCGTAGAAAAAATGCCCCTATGTCTCGCGGTCACCTCGTTCAGGTATTGTGCATCACTGGTTTCGAGCTCGCACACCACGGACCAAGTTTTTCAATTTGTGGCCAGAGTGCTTACTACTGAGCTGAGTGAGCCCATGGAGGAAAGAGAT
This sequence comes from Maratus speciosus, assembly GCA_963932465.1. NCBI lineage: Eukaryota > Metazoa > Arthropoda > Arachnida > Araneae > Salticidae > Maratus > Maratus speciosus. The sequence goes on along the minus strand of OZ010786.1, from coordinate 563,485,804 downwards.
AGATGGAGATGCAGTACGCCGTAAAAACTATTTGTAATATGATTTGTGTTATTGCTCAAATTTAAATGCGCTCATTAGGCCCAAACAAAACAAGCACGTGGAACAAGGACAGAATTCTTTGACATCATTCGTGCATTTTTTTCTCCAAGTGAAAATGATATGCTTATATTTTAAGCATTCTAAAGTAGCATTGCATTGTATTATGATTTAAAAACTGTATTACTAAAAGTTTTCTTTTTTTTTGCGAAAGCACATTGTTATGTTTGGGCCGAATGAAGCGATTTTTAGGGTTACATTTTTGGAGTCACCCCCAGCCACTCACTTCATCTCTATTCTTTCTCTGTACTGTATGGAGTGAGCCCTTAAACTTTTAGGAAATAAATGATTAATGTTACACCTACGATATTACTTTAACACTTTAGCGGCCGGTGTCCACAAAAAGGGCACCTTATTTTAAGAGTAATGGCACCAGGAATATATATAAAAAAAAATTATTTTTATACAGTAAGGTAAAGCGGAGTAGTTTTTAACTACAGCTAGACTATTTCTTAAAAGTTTTTAAGATCTTTATCATTATTTTACTCATCTTAAGTCTTAACTTAATTTTTAACTTTAATACCTCCTATACTTTAACTATATCCTCTTCGCTACCTGGGTCCACATATGTGGACCTCTATTCTTTTTCCCATAAAAACTAAACTGTTTGACTTTTTTACATTTTGAATTCATTTCTTAATAGCTGAATGTTTTTTGCTTTAAAAGCAAACCAATAAATGGCAAAATCTATGCTGATTGCCTCATAAAATTGATGTTATTTTCATCTGAGTTTGCAAAACGCCTTCAAGAGGGTGTGGCCAAGAAATTGAGAAATTTTCATACTTATTTCACTTAAATCCTTTACAGTAAAATGTTTTGAGGATTTGTATGTCATTCACTTGATTAAAGTCCTTAAATTTGTGATTAGGTGAATTTGGGTTAGTGATAATTAAATTGATATTTTAACGGAATTTGTAATTTTAGATCCCTATTTGTAAACCAAAATTACTAGTCCCCAAAAATATCAATTTCCGAAAAGTTCTTTTTTTCTGTCATCTATGATGTCATTTTATTTGTTTAAAACCAATGAATGAGTATTTGTAGTATTATTTTAGCTTTGGGAACGAAGAGGAATATATATTTTTAATTTCTTATTTTTTTCTCTTAAGTAGTTCTAAACTACAGTGTAACTTTTTCCAATGGCTCACAAAACATAACATATTTCATTTCCTAGACTGGGTGTTAAGCTGATATCAGCTAGGAAACCCGTCAATGCTGCTCAACCCCTGTTCTGTTCAACTTAAGTCTTAATCCCCCACCCCTTTTTTTTATTTTTTGCACTGCTGTCCAAGGAATCGCACCTTGTCATATAATCCAAGGGTCCAGTATCCAGGGATGTGGTACATAGGTCCCGGGCTCTTTGTCCAAAACTATTCGTATCGTAACCAAGTTTTTATTTAACCTTTAACTGATGTTACCGGTCTCTCAGACCGCGGCTTTTTTCAATTTTTATAGTTTAACTTGCAATTTTCAGTTTAACTACAAACACTACCAAAATTTTGTTCCGTTTGGAACTTTAGTACTATCGCCAGAGACTTTTGAATAGGTGAATTTTAATTATAACACTCCTGTTCAAAACGTTTAGTACAAAAACACCGTCATATGAGTTAAACGTGCCTTTTATTCATCTTTCGATGAAGCGGTCTCACAGACCGCTTCAAACTAGCTATGTGGCAATTTCTGTGACATCATTTAAATGTTAATAATAAATTCGTTTGTAAATTCCGGTGTCAGTCCACCATTTCATCATTTTACAAACAGAATTACTCCGCGCCGGAAAGGGTTAAAATGTATCTTGAAGATTAAATTTCTAAAATACCGTTCAGTTAATGTAATTTCTGCTGCCAGTAGAATTTAATGAATTAATTTTCCGAAAAGGAATTATCGATTGTATCAAATTTTACGCAAGGCTGGGTTTCAAATTCGATAATATTGCTCGAATGCTAATGCTTATGGATGCCGACTGCGTAGGAGCTCCGGAGAATTTTCCCTACGAGTTCAGAAAACTTCAAAAACTTGAAAGTGAAATTTTAATCTTTTAAAAAAGATTAAAAAAAGAGGCGGGGAATGAAAAAGAGAGGGAGAAAAAAAAAGAGACAATACAAATGAATTCTTGTTTAAGGATAACTACACAGAAAACATTAGGGGAGAGTGGGACACGGACACCTTTTTGTTTCAGAAACACTGTTCACAGGAACTGGGTTCGATTCCTGGCTCTGGCTAATTTTTCACTCCAGTTGGGTTTATTGTATTTATTGTATGTATGTCTGTATAATATTTATATATACCTTTAACTATTGAATGCAGGCGTTATTTATGTGTGTATGTGTGTTTTAATATATATTGTAGTATGTGTGTTTTGTTATAATTACCGTAGATCGATGCAATAGTAAAATCTATTCATCATTGCCCGGTCATCCAAGGCTGTCGTATAGATGGCTGGTGACTTCCCCAGCATGGTTTATTAGTGAGAAATTGCAGACTCAGACATCGGCCGGAGTAGCTCAGTGGTTAGAGCAGCAGTCTTGTATACTGTGGTCCCGGGTTCGATTCCTTGCTCTGGCTAATTTTTCACTCCAGTTGGGTTTATTGTATTTATTGTATGCATGTCTGTATAATATTTATATATACCTTTAACTGTTGAATGCAGGCGTTATTTATGTGTGTATGTGTGTTTTAATATATATTGTAGTATGTGTGTTTTATTATAACCAGTTACATTATTTATTTTAAATTATTTTCTATTATTTTTAAAATGAAATAACAATAAATAAAAAAAAATAATAACTATAGAACAAAGCAATTTGTAACTTTTTTTTAAAATGAAAAGAAAATAAATGTAAATAAACATTTATTAATGAATAAGCAACAATAGTCGGGTTGCCATGTCAGGCAAAATAACGCCATTTTGGCGCCAATTAGGTACCCCGGTGCGTATATGACATCTGAGCCTAATATTTTTCTTTTCGTTTCGCTCAAAAAAAAAAAAAAAAAAAAAAAAAAAAAAAAGAGAGAAAGAAGTGAAAGCCATTAATTTTAAATGTTTCAGTTTAAAGGAAAGTTTTGTATTAAATAAAATGATAACAAAAAAAAAACAAAAAAAAGCATTTTTCATACGGAGATTTAAGGGAGGCCAAACTGGTCGCCAAATTAATTAAAAATTATAACCTTTTCTGAAATTTGAAAAAAAAAATCTGTTATGATTGAAATTTGAGTTGCCATCATTAGAAAAAAGTATTTAAAATTAGAAGAAAATTAATATTTCGAACTAATTCGAATTTAAAAATTCTAATACCAGTTTTGAGATCTGTGGATCAATACGGATTTTTGGTGTAAATTTCATCGCAAAGTATTCCATATTTTAGGAGAAATCGCCGTGAAACATAATCAGTTGTTTAATCAGTCGTTTCATAGAATCGTTACATAAATTCGTTTCAATTCAGTCGTTTCATTAGGATTTTATATATATAGTGTAGATAAGTAAAATTATAGTGATTATACAAAAAGCTTGTCTGCTAGTTTTATTTCTCGTTTTTGACTCTTTCTAGAAGGTTAATTACTATTTTAGCGAGAAGTATAGGCCTTTATGATGTATCTGTTTTACAGAATATTTCTTAAAACTGTAGAAACAGAATTAAATTTTCGTACCTAATCCAGAATTATAATAAAAGAACTTTTATGAGACTCTGCAGTTTTCGTGTTTGTTAATGCTATTTCCGCATGTCTAACGTTAAATTACTCATGTTGAAACTCTTTCCGTTTGAACTAAATAAGAATTCGGCGTTACAATTCATCTATTTGAAGCTGGAGGTTATTTAAGACTAAAATGTAATGAAAATTTTCATTATACTATGAGAACAATGTGTAACTCAAAGGCGTATTTATGATTGCATGATGCTGAAAATTTATTGAAAGTTTAAAATGACTGCAAGCTTTCTAATGAATGATAATGCGAATTCACAATTCCTACAATTACTAAAGAATCAAAGAATAATTAAAAAGTAATTCTATGCAAAGATAATTGTGCAAATATATGTGCCAGTGCGATTTGAAATATTAAAAAAAAAAAAGAATATTTAGATTATTTTTACAGTTTGTGCACAAAATATTTCTTCAGTCTCCCTCATTAACTACAGATTTCACCTGATTAGTTTTAATGTGGAATCTGCAGCGCATTTAAGGTATCTGCCTACGTTCGAAGCACTTTTTGCGTAAAAACTTGCAAACAAACATTAAATTCACATTATTTGATTTAGTTTTAATAAAAATTAATCCGTCTTTTAAATTATATATATATATACAGGGTGATTCATAAAAGATGGGCAGAACTTTAAGGGGTTATAGTACACTTAAAGACAAATAATATTAAATAGGAGACTAAGGGTCCCAGACGTATTCCCAAGGAGATAGGGGGCATTAAAGTTTAGGGTCCGAAATTTCAAATGATTATAAAACATGGAAAAATTGGTCGATTCGTTTGCGGTTTTTGCAAAAAATTTTCTTTATGCCAGTATTTTCTTGAAATAAAATTTTAAAGTTCAATTTCAAAAAATGCCGATAGGGGGCGCTTTAGACTTTGGAGTAACAAACAACTATTTTTTAACGTTATTTTTTGTATTTCTTTAAATGATTTCGAAAGCTTAGACTTAAACTTAAATTTTGATCTAAAAATCTGAGTCCTAACGAGTAGTTAAGTAGCGTAAACTGAAATTTGAAATTTGAAACCCTTCTCCCCCCAGAACAAAAATCAGTTATTCCCGATCTTTGTGTCGTAGATTAGGCTCCAACTACTGCCGCGTTTTGCTAAAATTATTCTTTATGTCAGTATTTTCTTAAAAATAAATTTTAAAGAAAATTTTCAAAAAATTCCGATAGAGGGCGCTTTAGACTTTGGAGTAACGAACAACTATTTTATACCGTTATTTTTTGTGTCTCATTAAATGCTTTCTAAAGCTTAGACTTAAATTTTCAGCCCAAAATCTGAATCGTTAGACGTGGTTAAGTTTCTGGGGAGAGGGGTTTGAAATTTCTACTCCTGAGCACAGTTCAGTTTACCATGTCCACACATTGTGTGCTGTGATACGAGGTAAAAAGACACAAATTAGGATTATGTTACCAAAGCATATTTATTAACATGTAATTACAATAAATGTTCAAAATTGTGACCACCAGAGGTTATGCACGCAGAACAACGGCGAAGAATGGAACGGCGAACATTCGCGAAAACATCAGGCTTTTCGAGCACTTCCCCTACAGCGGCGGAAAGTCTGGCGACCAGTTCCTCGGGGGATTCAATGGGTGTCTCATACATAAGAGCCTTCAATCGTCCCCAAAAAAAGAAATCGAGGGGTGAAAGATCTGGCGAGCGAGCAGGCCAAGCAACAGGACCACCTCGACCAATCCATCTGTTCGGAAATGTGATGTCCAGATAGTTGCGGACGTCTCGTACGTAATGGGCTGGCGCTCCATCGTGCTGGAACCACATGACCCGCCGGATGCGTGGAGGAACAACGTTTAACAGGTCTGGCAGCACATGTTGCAGAAATGTGAGGTATGTTTTACCGTTGAGGCGTTCAGGAAGAAGGTACGGTCCGATTAGGTGGTCTCCGAGGATTCCTGCCCAAACATTGATGGAAAAGCGTCTCTGATGAGCATGTGGATACGTAGCATGTGGATTGACATCCGCCTATACATGTGCATTGTGTGTGTTAAATGTACCTTCACGTGTGAAGGTACATTCATCGGTGAAAAGCACAGTTCGTCCAAAATGTGGATTTAGCGCGTTCTGCTGCAGAAACCAGCGGGCGAATTCAATACGATTTGGATAATTCCCTGGAGACAGTTTCTGGACTCGTTGCACATGAAACGGGAGCAAATGTTCATCCTTCAGTACCCTCCAAGTCATGGACTGTGAGGTATCCACCTGCCTAGCCACTGTTCGTGTACTTGTACTTGGCTGCGCCGCTACTACATCCAGAATGGCTTCTGCAACAACTACTGATTCGTCCTTTTTTGCACGACCTGCATTCGACCGGGAAGCGAGAAATGATCCCGTCTCACACAACTGTCTGTGCAAGCGCTCGAAAGTTTTGCGGTTAGGCAACCGCCTGTTGGGAAATCGCTCTCCGTACATTCGTTGTGCCTCTGCACCATTTACATCTGCCGCTCCGTAAATTAAATGCATCTCAGCCTTTTCCTTATTCGTGAAGGGCACCATCTTCCGATTCATTACTACAGCGACTTACACTTGACTCACCGTTCAGTGGTTTTTATGCCTGAATCGTGTCGAAATTTTGCATACGTGTTCTTCTTCTTCCCCATTTGACATTTGCATACTTTCTGTTTCCTTCTTCACCCGGTGACTAGCGTCAGGAATGGAGCTTTAACGTTTGCATGAGCGACGTTTCCAACTGTGCCAGTGCCTTTATGAGTGAATTCCGACTATGCAGTCCTTGACGAAAGTTGTATTTTTGCCTCGTATCACAGCACAGAATCGTTGGGCATGGTTAAGTAGTGCAAACTGAACTATGTTCAGAAGTTGAAATTTGAACCCCCTCCCCTCGCTACTGAACCACGCTCAGCGATTCAGATTTTGAGCTGAAAATTTAAGTTTAAGTCTAAGCTTTAGAAAGCATTTAATGAGACACAAAAAATAACGGTATAAAATAGTTGTTCGTTACTCCAAAGTCTAAAGCGCCCTCTATCGGAATTTTTTGAAAATTTTCTTTAAAATTTATTTTCAAGAAAATACTGACATAAAGAATAATTTTAGCAAAACGCGGCAGTAGTTAGAGCCTAATCTACGACACAAAGATCGGGAATAACTGATTTTTGTTCTGGGAGGAGAAGGGTTTCAAATTTCAAATTTCAGTTTATGCTACTTAACTACTCGTTAGGACTCAGATTTTTAGATCAAAATTTAAGTTTAAGTCTAAGCTTTCGAAATCATTTAAAGAAATACAAAAAATAACGTTAAAAAATAGTTGTTTGTTACTCCAAAGTCTAAAGCGCCCCCTATCGGCATTTTTTGAAATTGAACTTAAAAATTTTATTTCAAGAAAATACTGGCATAAAGAAAATTTTTTGCAAAAACCGCAAACGAATCGACCAATTTTTCCATGTTTTATAATCATTTGAAATTTCGGACCCTAAACTTTAATGCCCCCTATCTCCTTGGGAATACGTCTGGGACCCTTAGTCTCCTATTTAATATTATTTGTCTTTAAGTGTACTATAACCCCTTAAAGTTCTGACCATCTTTTATGAATCACCCTGTATATATATATCCCTATGCATTTACAAAAATGTTAAATAGGTATGGAAATTTGTAGAAAATTTTCAGAAACTTGAAAAATGTTACATGAAAAACAAATAAACTTATTAGAAAAAACGGTCAAGTACGAGTGTTACTCGCGCTCAGAGGGTTCCATACAATAAATATATGAATTATTATATAAATATATGAATATATTATATAAATATATGAACAATAAATATATGAATTATTATAAATATATGAATACAACATTTACATAAGACAAAAGTCACACATGTAGTTGTGTGGGCTGTTCACACCACTGCAGACTTATTGCGACCACTTTACAGATATTGTGTTACACATATAGTGGGCTGCTTTTTTTAAATTTAGGTTTTTTGATTTTCACCAATTTTTTGAAATCGTAAAATTCTCCTTGTTTAATGACATATTAATTAAGGCGAAAACAGGGAAATTTTACCATTTCAAAAAAATGGTGTTAATCAATAAATTTGAATGAAAAAAAAGTTGCCCACTGGCAACACTTCTCCTGGAGTTCCATGCGAGCGCTATTACCCGTTATCGCCATGTTGGGTTTTAATGCATTATAATTGGCGAAACAACGAACTACAAAAATAAATAAAAGCATGAAAGTACAGCTAAATGCATATACTATTTTGTAGACATAATGAGTAAATTAATATTTGAAAATAAGCGCGTACACTTACCTTAAAGTTAGATGTTGTAGAATTTTATAATAAAACAACTGCCAACTAATAACGTGAGGACACAAAAATACTTTCCTTCCGACGATCACTATATTCTTACTAGGAACTTACGATGAAGTTCGCTAGGTGCCAGCACCGATCGCACGTTTTCAATTAAATTTCTGTTTAGAGATATTAGAGGTATTGTCCTTCTGAACGTCATTACCCTACTTTCTTGTACAAGTTGGGTCGAAAGGAGCAATAACCAGAAGTTTACTTTGAAAATCAGAGCAGAATTAAAGAGCTTAGTGGAAGAACATGTTAAGTAATAAAAATTACATTTGAAGAAATTTGATGTGAAAGTTTTTGTTGTCAATTTTAATGATTTATTTTTTGTTTGATACCATGTGTTTAAAATATTAACAGGTGTGGTACTGAACTCTATCAAAAAAACTTATTCATATTTAATTTTTAAATATTAAAAAATATTAATATTATTTACATTATTAAATAATAAAATATTAAATATTAATGAATAATGTCTTAAATCTTCATGGCTAAATAGAATTTTGGTATTTTAGCTTTACCATGTGATAGAATACCTGATAACGCCTTCGTAGAAAAGATAAAATAATTTTTAAGAAAATGTAGCATAACATGTTCTTCCACTCAGCTCTTCAATTATTGTGTGATTAGTATTTCGTGGTAAAAGGCCGAAAGTTATCTATCTACCTGTACGGAGTAACTCATCCACAAAACCTTGTTGTCAAAACATTTAATTAAAGTACACGTCATTTTTGAGGGAGAATTTCATACTTTAAGAAGTCTGCAATATGGTCTCTGAATCATAACAATTGAATACTGATTTTGAAAACAACGTTTTATTCCACCGTGTATAATAAAACATTCAAAATATTAGTATTCTAAATCCAAAAGGAATAAAAAATAAATTACTTATTCAAAAGTTATCAACTTTTACAATCATGTAGTAACTTTTCGATGTCCTTGTAGAAAATACAAGTAAAACTATTTTTATATTTGTATTGTATGCTATGAATTGTTGTTCCATTACTACTTAGAAATATCCCATTCATCACACATTTGATGTAATTCAGATTAGACATAAACTGAGAAAAAAAAACATGAACATTTACTGAAAAATATGTTTCCAAAAATGAGCATATGATCTATGTGTAATCAGCACACAAAAATTGCACGTACACCGCACAAAATAATTCGTCGCTGTGTTTTGTGTAATCATGACATGAGAAGAGTTCAACTGTGTGTATGTGAGATAGTTCTGCTAGTGTAAAAAATATTTGTTTCTATTGTGATTAAAATATATACTTATATATTGTGATTAAAATATATACTTATGCATGCATCTCTCTCTCGCTTTTTTGTGCGTATGTGTGTGTGTGCTGAATTTTCAATTATCCCATTTTCTGCATAACTTTTCAGCCGTTGAACCAAAGAAAGTAACATTACGTGTTTTCTATTACATTTAGGTTGGAGCTATACAAACGTGTTCCTAACCTTCGAATTCTAGCATGCGGTGGAGACGGAACTGTGGGCTGGGTGCTATCCATTTTGGATAAAATGAAGTTATGCGCGTCACCACCTGTCGCCGTACTTCCTCTTGGTACTGGAAACGATTTAGCAAGAGCTCTTGGATGGGGAGGAGTAAGTATAAATTCAATTTTTATTTCTAAAATAATATTTTACTTTGAAGAACATGTCAGTTACAGAAACAGGGGTCGCATTATATAGGGAAACTTTTATTGTTCCTACCACTATTTTGAAAATAATATCTACCTAGTACCTTACGATAGAATATGTTAAATACTAGATTGAGCAAAAAGTTCTGGGAAATTTGTGAAAGTTGCGTTATTATGCACAAATTAACAACAAAAGCAACAAGGACTATTCTTTAAAATAGAGACCATCATAGTCCACGACTTTTTGCCATCGTTCCGCCAGATTCTGGAGTTGATGGAAGTACCATGGCGCTTCCTTGGAATCGAAAAACTCTTGACATGCTTCCTCAACTTCATTAAAGGATTCAAATCGACGGCTCTTGAAAATGTGTTGCATTGATCGAAAGAGGCTATAATTGGTTTCCTGAACTCCTATAGATATACCACTAGTACTCCTATAAAAGATACAAATTCTGATAACTGTTAGATTATGAATTTCCCAGAAGTTTTTGCTCAACCTAATAAAATGATCATGAATATTACTAATTAAAGGTTCTGGTAAGAACAATAAAATTTTCCCAATAGAATGCGACCAGTTCAGAAAATAAACACAGGGTGTCCATAAGAAATGTCCCAGTTATAAATGTTAACAGTATGAACTGTAAGCGTTATAGAGTGTTGGGTCAAGGTCACAATTAAAGAGTAACTCAACCAGTTTTAGATAAGCGCATGCACGAGTACTGCTTTGTTACTGACTAGCTTGCAATGACACATTCACGAAATGGCGACTACTGAGCATAAAGCGTTTTGTATTCTACAATTTTCTGAGAGTGAATCTGTAATTTCAGTTCAACGTGCATTTCGTTTAAAGTTTAATTGTGATCTTCCATGTGGTAAAAACATCCGCCGATGGTACAGGCAATTCGAAGCGACTGGATGTGTTTGTAAAGGGAAAAGCATGGGACGACCAACACCTGTGCAAGAGGAACTTCAATTGCCGAAGATGACAGAGTGGAAGGTTTTAACAGCATGTTTATACATGCGTCCATACCGATCACAGTTGATACATGCTTGTAGGAAGAATTGGACTTTAGGTTGGATGCGTGACGTATAACTAAAGGTGGAGCTATTGAACATTTGTAAAAAAAACTAGATTAGTTTACCTTCAATTTGGTGTTGTTGTCAATAGTCTAAATTGCACGCGTGTGAAAATTATTAGAATAATTGTGAAATTTACATTAAAAACTTGTTATATTAAAGAAATATTTAAAAAATATTGATACATTTAATATTTAGAGTGCATTCTCTTGTTTTTTATTAAAGAAATGATAGCGTACTTGTCTTGGCATACTTTGTATAAGTTTTTGGCAATTAATTTGTATTTCGTCGTCATGATGCCAAATTTGGATGAGTCTTTCTATCAGACTAGTCTTGTTTGTGATGTTGTATTTCTTTAATTTTTTTCTTTACAATGACCCAAGGTTTCTCTGTGGGGGTTCATATCTGGACTGTTTCTAGGCCATGGAAATGTTTTCTTTAATTAAATTAAAGAAATGCAACATCACAAACAAGAATGTTCTGATAGAAAAACTCATCAAATTTGGCCTCACGACAACGAAATACAAATTAATTGCCAAAAACTCATACAATGTATGCTAAGACAAGTATGCCATCATTTCTTTAATAAAAAACAAGGGGATGTACACTAAATATTAAATGTATCAATATTTTTAAATGTATTATTTCTTTAGAATAACAAGATTTTAATGTAAATTTCACAGTTATTCTAATAATTTTCACATGTCTGTAAACTGTTATAACATACCATTGAAACTGGGACATTCTTTTAGGACAATCTCTATTACTGGAAGACTCTCTACCAGTTAGAAAAATTACCTCAACAATGATGGCATTTTATGATATTTATTACTACCAGTTCTGATCGAAGCTTTCCTAAATTAGCTGAATTATAGAAGATCTATAATATCTGTGTTGAAACAAGTTGTTCTGTTTAAGTACTTCTAGAAAGTGCTATTCTGTGTTAGACAATGGCCAAATTCAGTGACATTGTCATACTTTTTGTGACAAATCATCAAGGGATCAATCCGAATGCTCTTTTTGTGTAAAGAAAATTATCTCAACAGTGATAGAATTTTATGACATTTATTACAAAAGTGCTATTCTGTTTTAGACAATGGCCAAATTCAGTGACATTATCATACCTTTTGTGACAAATCATCAAAGGATCCATCCGAGGATCAATCCGAATGCCAAAGGATCAATCCGAATGCTCTTTTTGTGTAAAGAAAATTATCTCAACAATGATAGAATTTTATGACATTTATTACGAAAGTGCTATTCTGTGTTAGACAATGGCCAAATTCAGTGACATTGTCATACCTTTTGTGACAAATCATCAAGGGATCCTTCCGAGGATCAATCCGAATGCTCTTTTTGTGTAAAGAAAATTATCCCAATAATGACAGGATTTTATGACATTTATTACGAATGCTCTTTTTGTGTAAAGAAAATTATTTCAACAATGATAGAATTTTATGACATTTATTACGAATGCTCTTTTTGTGTAAAGAAAATTATCTCAACAATGATAGAATTTTATGACATTTATTACGAAAGTGCTATTCTGTGTTAGACAATGTCCGAATTCAGTAACATTGTCGTACCTTTTGTGACAAATCATCAAGGGATCCATCCGAGAATCAATCCGAATACCAAAGGATCAATCCGAATGCTCTTTTTGTGTAAAGAAAATTACCTCAACAATGATAGCATTTTATGACATTTATTACGACCAGTTCTGCTCAAAGCTTTCCTAAATTAGCTGAAATATAGAAGATCTATAATATCTGTGTTGAAACAAGTTGTTCTGTTTAAGTACATCTAAAAAGTGCTATTCTGTGTTAGACAATGGCCAAATTCAGTGACATTGTCATACCTTTTGGGACAAATCATCAAGGGATATTAATCCGAATGCTCTTTTTGTGTAAAGAAAATTATCTCAACAATGATAGAATTTTATGACATTTATTACGACCAGTTCTGCTCAAAGCTTTCCTAAATTAGCTGAATTATAGAAGATCTATAATATCTGTGTTGAAGCAAGTTGTTCTGTTTAAGTACTTCTAGAAAGTGCTATTCTGTGTTAGACAATGGCCAAATTCAGTGACATTGCCATATGCGGATGCCTTTTGTGACAAATTATCAAGGGATATTAATCCGAATGCTCTTTTTGTGTAAAGAAAATTATCTCAACAATGATAGCATTTTATGTCATTTATTACGACCAATTCTGCTCAAAGCTTTTCTAAATTAACTGAAATATAGAAGATTTATAATATCTGTGTTGAAACAAGTTGTTCTGTTTAAGTACTTTTAGAAAGTTCTATTCTGTGGTTAGACAATGGCCAAATTCAGTGACATAGGCGGATGCCTTTTGTGACAAATTTTCAAAGGATATTGATCCAAATGCTCTTTTTGTGTAAAGAAAATTATCTCTTCGGGAGTTAAATAGGTCGCAGAAATTTTTTTAGAATATGGGCTCACAATATTTTGTATGACTTTCATCATTTATTAAGAGATATGAGAAAATGGGGTTTTATCATTAATAGAGGTACAAATATCACCATTAAAACTTTAATTATGTCCTTTTCAAATTTATCATTACTAAATAAATATTTTAAGCAAGAATCCAATAAAATTAAAATATTTCTAAATAGGTTCATGATATTTTAATCGTCTGCTATCTATTTGAGAAATCGTGTAGTTAAGGGGAGAATCTATTTGTTGACTAAGTAGTAGTTTAAAACATTCAACAAAGTCTATATATTAATTTTGATTATTCAAAATATATTAATTTTCATTTGCAAATGAACTTTCTGTTTAAAAAAAGTCCTTCCGGCCAGTGCCGGAAGGAAGAAGTAGCTTTCATATTCCTTATTTTTTAAAAGCCAGCTTTTATTATTCAAACACACGGAGCTCAAATTAGTGGAACCCGATTATAGAAGATTAAATACTAATTTTTGTCAATACTGAATATGAAAGAGAATTTCGCGAAATTAGTCAGCGTTATCAAAGATGGTTTTATTTAAAGTGATTTATATTTGGTCGCCAAATTCGGCGATATCTTGAAATGCGCGCCATTTTAAAAGAACATAATGGATGCAACAAAGCTAACCAATGAACTTGGTCGAGACCTTAGAAACTCTTGTGCACATGCTCACTCTCATCTAAATCGGTTGATATATACGAGTGCTGTTGCAAGCAAAAAATCAGATTTTTCAAAATGTCACCCACATTAGAAATTCAAACTGCTATATCTCAGCCATTTTTTAAGATAAAGACAAAACAAAAAATGCTCCGGAATCTTTGTATGAAGCTCAAGCACATAAGCAAAAAATCTTTTCCAATTTCTAATTTTTTTTGTACCTCATTTTAAATTTAATTTCTTTTAAATTTTAAATGGCCGCCATTTAGAAAGAAGATGACGGATGAAGTTGGCAAACGAACTCGGCCGAGAGATTGTTATGTACTATGCACATGCCTTGTCACATCCTAATCGGTTCATAAATACGCATGTTATCGCGTGACAAAAATCAGATCATTTCAAAATGTGCCACACTAGAATTTCAAAGTGCTATAACTCAACCGTTTTTTAAGATATAGACGAAACAAAAAATGCTCCGGAATCTTTGTATCAAGCTCAAACATTTAAGAAAAAAATCTTTTTCAATTTCTAATTTTTTTGTACCTCATTTTAAATTTTAATTTTTTTTTAAATTTTAAATGGCCGCCAATTTGAAACAAGATGGCGAATGAAGCTGGCCAACGAACTCGGTCGAGACATTGCTATGTACTATGCACATGCCTTGTCACATTGCTATGTACTATGCACATGTCTTGTCACATACAAATCGGTTCATAAATACGTGTATTATCGCGTGACTAAAATCAGATCGTTTCAAAATGTCAGTCATGCTAGAAATTCAAAGTGCTATAACTCAGCCATTTTTTAAGATATAGACGAAACAAAAAATGCTTCGGTATCTTTGTATCAAGCTCAAACGCATAAGAAAAAAAAAGTATTTTTCAATTTCGAATTCAATTTGTGCCTCATTTTAAATTTTAAATTAAAAAAAAAAATTAAATGTCGCCATTTTCAAAACAAGATGGCAGATGAAGCTGGCCAACGAACTCGGTCGAGACATTGGTATGTACACACCAAATTATATCCAAATCGGTTCAAAAATACGAGAGTTACAGTATGACAAAGATCAGATACACACATATATATATCACATTTGAACGGACGGCGGTTTCGGGGTCCGCGGGTCATGATCGGTGAAAATATGCCAAAATTTTTCGGAATCGTTTTCCTCCGAACGGCTGCAATAGGTAGCGTTTTGTAATGAAAACTACCTAAAACACAAATCACTGAAAGAAAATAATAGCTGTGTAAGGCACTTGTATGAGGCGGTTAATGCAAATACTACAATAATATACCCCAAAGAATAGCGCCATCTATCAGCGTTAGCTGACTTCCATTTTTTAGTCAAATGAGTTAGGCATTTATATAATGTTGATAGCGGCCCGATTTGTCAGATGACAAGCGTACATTTTGTATGGTTCTTTCACCCTAACTTCGAAGTTCTTCCAACTTACTGATCAGCGCATTTATACGAATCTGAATCAGCGCGGTTCTCCAGTGAAATTTAAGGATTGTATCTCGTAGAAGAGGCGCGACTTGTTTTGTAGGCGGAGAGCCGTGACTAACAGAACGTTAAGTAACTTAAAGTTTTACGTGTACATGAAAGTATATTTCTCGGTAATATGAGAAGCAATGGTTGTAAACGAATCCTTTAGGCGTAGAGATATCCCATGACCACCTTTGTAATTTTACTTTTCAGATCTAATTAGCAAAATTAATTCACAACATTTACCTATTTGTAAAAATAATATTGTCTCAGGAACTTTTCAGCTTCTTACCCTTCCTTATATGATGTTGATCAATAACAGTATTCCACAAATTTTCGTCAAATCTATTTTCACTACTAACTTAACTTTAATCTTTGCACATTTTATTATTTTCTGAATTTCATTGCCATTTTACTACCATGAAATTAATACCATAGCTCCATATTTGCCTATTCCAAACAACTAACAGAGATATTAGATGTAAATTTCCAACTGGGCGAAAAATGTCCGAACCAGGATTCGAACCAGGGATCTCCTGGCTGAAGACGCCAGTGCTCTGCCACCTGAGCTATCCCGGACGAATCTGGTGGAACTTTCTCACCCAGCTAACCTTAATGATTATAGCCTCTGGTATGAAACCTGGTTCAGATCAACAGAATAAATCTCAGGTAATGGAACTCCAGAAAACACTGGATACGAAATTACACTAGATTAATTTTTAACACAATTATTCTAATTGGTAAATAAATCATATTAGATGTAAATTTCCAACTGGGTGAAAAATGTCCGGACCAGGATTCGAACCAGGGATCTCCTGGCTGAAGCCGCCAGTGCTCTTCCATCTGAGCTATCCCGGACGAATCTGGTGGAACTTTCTCACCCAGCTAACCTTAATGATTATAGCATCTGGTCTGAAACCTGGTTCAGCTCAACAGAATAAATCTCAGGTAATGGAACTCCAGAAAACGTTGGATACGAAATTACACTAGATTAATTTTGAACACAATTATTCTAATTGGTAAATAAATCCTATTAGATGAAATTTCCAACTGGGCGAAAAATGTCCGGACCAGGATTCGAACCAGGGATCTACTGGCTGAAGCCGCTAGTGCTCAGATGACATTTTTCGCCCAGTTGGAAATTTACATCTAATATGATTTATTTACCAATTAGAATAATTGTGTTAAAAATTAATGTAATAGTGATATTGTTTTTGCTAGATATAATCAGCAAAATAAATGAATATAAACCTAATTTGTAAAAACAATATTGTCTCGGGAACTTTTTATATCCTTACCACTTCCTATAAAATGTTCCTCAATAACAGTATACCACAATCTTTCGTTAAATCTATTTTTGCTATTCACTTATCTTTAATTTTTGCACATTCAGGGTTATACAGACGAACCTATCCCTAGAATATTGGCTAACATTGAAGTTGGCGAAATCTCCAGGCTTGACAGGTAAGCTACTTATAAATTTTTTTATTCGGAAATAAATCATCATTTTGTATTATTTATATTTTATTTTAATGATGATGATATTTGTGTAACAAAAATTTCTTAGTCCTTTTAGGTAGATTTCGTAAGAAATACTACGTATTACATTCTCCCCTACGTTGGAATTTCTGAAATTTTTTAGCAGATCTACGCCGATCATGACCTCTAGAACCCAAAACAACACCCAGTTCAAAACTTTATGTATCTATCTCTCTCTATATGTATATATATCACTTTTTTTATAGACATAATAACTTTCATAATTTTGCACAAATCTCTTCCAAACTGATACATAAAATCAAGGGTCAGAAAAATCTCGGTCAAGTTCGTTAAAGGGCAAAATCAGATCAGGGGAGAGGGGGGGGGGGGGGTGAAAACCGAAAAACCTCCATAACTTCTTAGTTATAATTCATACCAAATCAGTATAAAGTTACTATTACTTCTAGGAAAAGGGCCAAAAATTTATGTATGACAGATTTTTGATAAAATTTAAAATGGGCTCAAGTGGCGAAAAAATAGGGTTTTAGGGAAAAAATCCATAACTTCGTCAGTTCTCAAGATATCAATTATCTGAAATTTATTATAAATCTTCTTAATATTATCTACAACTTTTATATTAACAAGTTTTTGATAGGACTAACTTTTACATCAAAAGAAAAAAAATAGACGTTGAAGCAAAAATTATCATATACAGGATTCTGATAAAATTGGCTCTTACAGAAAAATGAAATTAAAAACTCGTCAAAAGCGGTCAGATAAAATTGTTAAACTGGGTTTATCTCTAATCTTTGTTTAGTTTTTGTTGGTGAAATTAGTGCTTAACTTTGAAATCTACCCCCACCTGTAGGCCGAGCAGGCAAGGATTTTTAATTTTCATGATTTATCTGAAAAGGTAGTTAACTAAGACATCACAACATAAAGTTAAAACAAAAAAGGGGAAAAAAGAAAGTTCGAAACGATGTACTACAAGAAAGAAATTGTAATTTGAGTTCCTATCCAAAATATCAGATCGTATACTTCCTCCGGGAAAATCTGGCTTTGAATGCGGGTAAAAGTATTTATAAAGGTTTCTGCTGACGAAGTTCCTCTTCAGACAGAATTCCCCGGAAGAAAAGAGTTTCAGACTATTTCGAAAAGTAACCGTCGATTTGTGAATTACTCACGTATATAGTGATAAATTTATTTGTGATTTGAAACGATCCCTATTTTATTTCAAGCCTAACTTTTCACTTTTGTGTAATCATTTATCGATGAACAGTAAAATAAATTTAAATAGCAAAATAATTTTAACAGCAAGTTTTTTTCTTAACCCTTAAATGCCTGATTTTTCAAAAATCCTTGTAATAACGTTTTTCAGCTTTCTTTTTTTAAATAAATCATGGGAAAAATATTTTAAAAAATCATATTTTGTTTTAAGTATGGTTTACGGCTAAAAAATAGTTTGTTACTAATCGGCAATACTGGTCTTTAATTGAAAAAATAATTTTCCTTGATAAAATTCTATAATATTAAACACACAAGAATTTTAGGAGCTATAATAAAAAATATATTTTACTTGCTCACTGCAGAACAAAATAGGGTTTTTCGCAAGCTTCCAAACAAAAGAAAAAGAACAAGTAGCAACAATTGAAAAAATAAATATCTTTATTCTTAAACAGCACAAGTATTGCCATCTACATGTTGAAAATCGATTTAATAATATTTTCAGAATGTATTTTATTGGCAACATTAGGCATTATAGCTTCAATATTATTCTAATAGTATTTTAGAGCCTAAATTGGGTATGTTGCCGAAAAGCAACACCAGGCATTTAAGGGTTAAATTAAGCTTACGTTTTATCAGCAAGTATAATAATCACTTATAAACAGGTTAAGTTAAATCATGCTATAAAAAGTGATAAAATATCTTTATTAAGATTGACAATCGTTCGATCGCACAAACGGCGACTTTTTCAAAATCATTCACTATAGAAAATATTTTCAAATAATTTAAAAACAATAACATAGTATGTATGGTTTGTACAGTCGTGAAAATAAAAAAGTAAACACCCCTTACTAACTCTGCAAAAAATTATCGTAGAAGAAAGTTACTGGTACCACACGATTGGTAATGAAGTCTACTTTTAAGTGATGTATATAAAATTTGCTTAGGGGGCCACCTACATATTAAAATGAACAATAACTTTGTTTTTTACAATAGCAGTACACAATTCTGACATCATAAATGAGCTCTGCACACTTCAGTTAGCCTAAAAACAATTTTTTATGCAATTCGTACGATAAGTTTCCGAGAAATTAATTCTTTTAAAACGAGCATAATTTAAGGGCTGTATCCGAATTGAAGTTCCGTACTCGATCGTTGACCGAGACAGCCTCCTTCTTGATAAGGCATCTTAAGCGCCACTCAGGCAGTCATTGAAGACTGCTAGATTACGGGATATCATAAGAAATTTCAAAATATCCAGTCACTTTTATCATAGAAGGCCCCTTAAGCCCCCATTTTGCCGTTTTTTAAGCATAATTTGAAAACTACATGGAAGAAAAGTGTGAAATTTTGGATTTCTATAAAGCAGGATTTATTAAATCTAAAACCATAAAAAAATTTTTAGGTTGCATTTCATAATTTTTTCGAATATTAATTTCATAATTCATAATTCATATCATACAATTATAAAAATTTCAAATTCAACGTATCTATGTTTGGGTATTTTAGTATTATTGTTACACAAAAAATTAGCTCATTAGGAGTATAATTTCAGGAGATATTAATAAAAATATGAAAATGTAATTTAACATTAGAAGTACTAAATTTTGAATGTTTATAATTCAAAAACATGTCATTCAAATGACTTAAAATTTGGTATCTAGGCATAGGTTGAACCGAAGATTTGAAATATCTTGTTAAAATTGGGAATTGCCATTGTAAAAAATGAAGTTTGGGTTCGTTTTAATATGTAGATGCCTCCTAAGCAAATTTTATATACATCATTTAAAAGTAGACTTTAGTTCCCAATCTTTCGGTACCAGTAACTTTCTTCTATGCTAATTTGTTGAGGAGTTCGTAGGGGATGTTTACTTTTTTTACACGACTGTACATACTATGTTATTTTTTTTTTAATTATGTGAAAATATTTTCTATAGTGAATGATTTTGAAAATGTCGCCGTTTGTGCGATGAAACGATCGTCAATCTTAATAAAGATATTTTATCACTTTTTATAGCATTATTTAACTTAATCTTATGTTTTACGTCGAGGTTTTGTTTATTTCGAAATTGTATGTAGAGTGGGTGATCGGTTAATGAACTCAATCCGTTCCAAAACAGTGTTTGTTAACCGAATTTTTCATTACCGATCATAGATTTTGTATTGATTTGTATGGGAATTCAATTAATTCGTTCTTAAAAGCTAAATAATGTATAAAAAATAATATAAATCTTCCCTTTATGAGAGGGTAAATATACGTCCTTATTTAGTATGGGCAGATCGTATTTTGATGGCTTTGTCCGTCGCGTGGAGTAGGGGAGAGTAAAGATGGTTGACACACTTTTTACAAAATGATTTTTTATTTTTTAAATATTGAACGTAAAATAAAGTTTTATGTATCATTTTATTCGTTATGCAATCAGTTATCAAAATAAAATTGCTGCATAAGTGTAACATATAAGAAATTTGAAAAATTATTCATTTTAATCATGAAAAAATAATGGGTCAAGGCTCCCCACTATATGGGAGGCTTGACCCAAATTGTTTTATATTGCAATATTTGTGAAGAGAAATAAAATCAGTTAAAAAAAAGCAAAATAACTTTATGCACATGCTTTAATTATTGTATAAATTTTTTTTTTAAATATGATGCTTAAACAAACCTGTTGAGACTCAATCGCAAGTCAGAGGAGACAACTTTTGTTTTAAACAGGATTTTGTCTGAGCATGTATAATTGTACAGCAGGGAAAATGAAATTTTAACATTTAAGGCAGTATTCTGTTAGAGACAGGTTCCGTTTTCATTGTGTTTCGTATTATTATGTCCGGATTTAGGAGCCACTGTCCCCCCTTTTTTTTGTCTCCTTGTCCTATTTTTTGTGACACTCGACCTAACAACTCTAGTTGTCACATAGTTTGGCTTCATCTCACTGTATTCACCCTGGTGAAATTTGTCTACATACCTTCCTAAAGTTTTTCGATTGGTGCTATGTTTTTTTTGCAGCCGCATGAGCACTTAACTTATCATTATCATGATTTAAAGCTTTAAGGAGCAAAGTACTTTCAGTACTAAAATATTAAAATAAATGACTGGCACCGGAATTTACGAACAAATTTATTTGGAAATAAGAAAAAGGCTATATTTCACACAAATATTAAATGGAAAAGATTTTAGCAACATTCTGCTGCCATAGTGACTTTCGGAATTAAAATTATGTGGTTTTATAAACACATCGCTGCTGCCCCTGAAAGAGTTAAGACTGCTGCTTTCATCCTTTCGAGTCTTTCCCACTGTTTCTATTTACATATTGTAAGTAATATTTAAATGGAAAAAAGTTCCTATCAACTTTCCCGATTTCTAGCAATTTTTCACATCTTTCTTTAGTCAGTTTTAAACATTTTTTTCCCCATCACACCATTTTAATATAGCTTTACAGAATAAATTTACATTCTTTTATATATATATAACCAGTAACTTTTCATTATGCACAGTGTATAATAAAAAGATTTTCAAAACCATTTAATTAAGGGAGCCTTGAGCATCTGGTCAACCCTTCCTCACATAGACTGGGTCAAATCTCCCTGCATAGACCTTTTCTAAAGAATAGCACATTGTTATGTTAAACCTAACTTACTGTATAATTTTTATACCTGGAATGAAAGCTCCATATTTCTGCATTACTTTAAACGTACTTACTTAAATTTCTATGATATAATTTATCTGAAAAAAGCTTACAAAATATTTCTAAAAAACACAACTTTCAGGTTGAAAACCCTCACAATTGATTTTTTTTCACACCTATTTCTCTATGAAACGAAGACTATTGTTTGAGTATTCCAGTAGCTTTGGTTGACACCTATTGATAAAACTCTGAAATTCTTTTAAATATGAAAATTGATGGGTGGGTCAAGTCTCCCGTATGGTCAACCATCCATAGTCTCCCCTATATATATATATATATATATATATATAAAATGTCATGCCCTTTGTAAAAAGTTTTAGGATTACATTCATTGTCTACGGAATTAAATCATACCAATTTGTCACTTCCACCTTTCAAAAACTCCTTAGTTCTCTAAAAGATCATGTTGGTTGCAAGGCCCGATACAGCTCAAGTTTAGCTTAGAGGCTGTCAATAATTTGTTAACTAAATTTCAATTAAAATAATTAATTTGCAATAAAAAATATTTTTTTAAAAAGGGACACAAAATATAAAAACTAATGTTTCTGATCTTTTCATTCTAATTTGGGGGCGCTAAATTTAGGGCCCGAACCCCCGTTAGACCATGAATTTATTAGGCCATACGTATACAACTGTTAAGGGGACTCTTCACGCACTTGAAAACACATGCTCCGTAATGTTAATCCTATGGGCAGGTTATTTTCGAATTGCTCCTTTCAATTTGAATATTTTTAAACGATTTTTTTTGCACAGGAAAGCTAAGCCCAATCTTTAGTATGACCCTTTTCTACTTTTTTGATTTTGGTTGCAGATTTTTTTTTAAAAGGTACTTTCAGTTTCAAAACCGGTTTAGAAACTAAAAGTACCTTTTCAAAAAAAAAAAAAAAAATCTGCAACCAAAATCGAAAAAGCAAAAAAGAATCATATTAAAGATTGAGGTTTCAAAACTGAAAGTACCTTTTTTTAAAAAAAAATCTGCAACCAAAATCGCAAAAGTAAAAAAGAGTCATAATAAAGATTGAGCTCAGCTATTCTATGCAAAAGAAAAAAAAATCGCTTAAAAATATTCAAATTGAAACGAGCAATTCGAAAATAACCTGCCCATAGGATTAACATTATGGAGCGTGTGTTTTCAAGTGCGTGAAGAATCCCCTTAAAATGCTCTCTAAGTCGACAAAATATGCAATTAAATACAGCTCGGCAAATCTGAAACACAACACAGCTCCTTCTTGGCTTTATTTTGTGAGGTGTTTGTTATCCGAACATAAAAATCTCTCGCGAAGGTGTTCTTTAACCGATCTGTTCCTTAACCGAACAGTTCGTTAGCCGATCACTCACTGTACTGTTTTGATACATTACACGATTTTGTTTCCTGCAATGAAAGTATTTCACTATAAAATTTATCTTTAAACGTATGATATTTTTTTTCTTGGACGATCTTCTTTTGAAATAATTTTTTAAAGCGTACAGTACCGTACATAACAAACATTTATAAAGTCCCTGTCCGTTCTAAGAGGTCATAAAATACAGGGTGACCAGAAAAATATGTCCCAATTTGAAAAATCCATAATTCATTACCTATAATGAATATGAATATGAAATGAGTGACAATTACATCTGGTGGCTGTTAAATTTCAAGAACTGTAATCCTAAAAATAGTTCAAAGTTTTGTCAATAGATGTCGCTGCACTGTCTTAAATAGCGCAAATGAATTAAATAAAACTGAATTGTCTTTTCGTGTTTCAATCGCTAACTAGAATAAATAATGCAACTTGATATTTTTTATGCCGTTTTGCATGCTAGTTTGAGCATTATTGTAGTTTGAGACGGTGCAGCGCCATCTATTGACGAAAATATGAACTGTTTTAAAAGTTATAGTATATAAAATTCAAGAACAACCAGATGTAAATATCACTTTTTTCATCTTCAAACTTAATAGTTAATGAATGATTGAATTTTCAAATTGGGGCGTTTATTTCTCGTCACCCTGTATGAATAAAAAAGCAGGGATTTAGTATAATAAATGTGTTTTTAATGGTATGGGGTGGCGTGATATGGTTATTATTAGAAGTCCGAACATTCAGGCTTTTTCTTTATCCGGCCTGCTCTTCCGCAACATTAGAACGGATAATCGAGTGTCTATTGCATTAAGTTTATGAAAGCAATAAAGAAAAGGATGGTTATATAATTACGTAAGACAATTACACAACTTTTACAATTTAATAGTGTTAACTTGGGAACTCATTAGCCAATGTTTTGGATCAGGGGTGTAGTGGAGGTTATACGGAGGTATGCGCCATATACTTTCTGCATTTTTTAAGAAGCTCCATATACTCTCTGTTTCTCAAATAAAGCTATAGCGCATACTCTAGGCATGGTGTTCATTATTTTAAGCTATACGTTCTGTCTACAGCGTATACCCTCCTCTGGTTTTCTTGCGACTACAAGACTACGTTGGAGACAGTTGTTTTTTAAAATCAACGATTCTCCTACTTGCGTTCATAGGCCGTTTTAGAACATTATTGGACATTGTTTAGCAAAGATTATTGAATTTAAAGGTACATATAAATATTATACAGACATACAAACAATAAATACATTAAACCCAACTGGAGTAAAAAATTAGCCAGGAATCGAACCCGGGACCACAGTACACAAGACTGCTGCTCTAACCACTGAGCTACTCCGGCCGATGCCTGAGTCTGCAATTTCTCACTAATAAACCATGTTGGGGAAATCACCAGCCATCTATACGACAGCCTTGGATGACCGAACAACGATGAATAGATTTTACTATTACATCGATCTATGATAATTATAATAAAACACTCATATTGTAATATATATTAAAACACACAAACACACATAAATACATACATTTATGTGTGTATGTGTGTTTTAATATATATTGTAATATGTGTGTTTTATTATAATTGTTGAATTTGTTTGGAAATTGGTACGTGATAGTCACATAATATATATATATCTAATATGAAGATGAAACCACACACTTTATTTGTGGAACGTTAGGCATTTGGGACCTGAAGATTCTGTCTAAGTGCTACAAATATCCATTTTCCTTTTTCTGCTCATTTTATTTATTTATTTATTTTTTATGTTTGATGGTAATTTGTATTGATTTTTAATGGTGATATATCCCGTAAGGCATGGTGACGTCACAGCGACGTCGTTGTGAAGTCACACTGTGATTTTGTGACCGTCGATGTGACGTCACGTGACGTCGATGTGACTTCATAGTGACTAGAATGCGAGGTCGTTATGGCCGCTTTAGAGGCCGTTTGTGACGTCACATTGTGACCACTATGTGAAGTCACGGTGTGACAAATTTGTGAAAAGTGTGTCATTTGTGACTATTTTGGCATTAACTTTGTGACGAACTTGTGACGAAAGTGACAATGCTTTGAAGTCACATTGTGACCAATTTGGGAAATATGTGTCATTTGTGACGAACTTGTCATAAACACTGTGATGATTTCAAATGAAAATCAAATTTCAAATTAATTGCTTAAAAGGCGCAAAGGCGAACATAGTGAAAAAGATTCCATGCTGGCACTCGAACCCGGGCCATCAGTATAGCGCACTGACATTCTACCGACTAAACCACATGGAACGATACCCGGCCTGGAAAATTTCTCACTATTACATGTTGACAAGGCTACAAACGCAGCACAAGATGGAATATTTATCGTGAGCCACCGACATGGGGCAAACACGAAACTTAATTAAATCGAGCATCGATTGAAACTATATTAATACTTGGAAATTTTTCCAGAGAGAACCATTTGCCTTGCAAACAATATTTCAAATGAAAATCAAATTTCAAACTAATTGCTTAAAAGGCAATTTTAATTTGAAATTTGATTTTCATTTGAAATACTGTATGCAAGGCGAATGTTTCTCTCTGGAAAAATTTCCAAGTATTAATATAGTTTCAATCGATGCTGGATTTAATTAAGTTTCGTGTTTGCCCCATGACGGTGGCTCACGATAAATATTCAATCTTGTGCTGCGTTTGTAGCCTTGACAACATGTAATAGGGAGAAATTTTCCAGACTGGGTATCGTTCCATGTGGTTTAGTCAGTAGAATGTCAGTGCGCTATACTGATGACCCGGAATCGAGTCCCGGCGTGGAATATTTTTGACTATGTTGACCTTTGCGCCTTTTAAGCAATTAATTTGAAATTTGATTTTCATTTGAAATATTGTATGCAAGGCGAATGTTTCTCTCTGGAAAAATTTCCAAGTATTAATATTGTGATGATTCTTGTCATAAACACTATGATAATTTTAAAGTAAAGTTTTGTTTGAAATATAAAATCTTATCTTTTTACCGTACTTTTTAGCAAGATATTCCTATTTTGGAGTCCTATTCTTCTAAAATATTTTTAATTTTCCATTTAAAAAACAATGCTTATCAACTGACATCTTTTTTTATTAAGTTCTAAGCTTGATCTTGAATTCAAGCTTAATATTAAGAATGTGTAAGCTTTTTAATTTTTTGTGATTTGTCATTGTTTTACTAAATACGAACATGGAGTCTAACGGACATTAATACAACTGTTATTTATAGTACGACATGATAAGCCCTATTTATTTAAATTTTTTATTCCCGTATATATTGTGTTTTGTGAATATGAGCTAATTAGATTTGGTATGTTTTATAGAAAAAGACTGATCTGGGAAATAGATACAACAAGTAGGATATATCATGCGTTAAGCATAAATTATAAAACACTTTCCACCTCTTTCTGAATGTTTTAACAAGACATCGGGGGAAATAACGTAAACAAGATAACTAACTAAATATGAAAACGCATAAAACATTTGAAAAACTGATTTCAGCAGTTACCATCCATAGCCAAATATGTTTTCCAATTCTTTTAAACAGTCCTGTATTTGATCTGTAGATTGATATATATACCATATAATGGAAAAATTTAGTTTATCAAGGAAACGCATAACAGGTTGAAATTCTCTTTCAGCAATTTGTACTAATATATGGAAACATACTTAAGTAATTTTGTACAACTCTGTAGTTTACATAGAACCTTTATTACACGCCACTATTTAGTTAAAATTTAATTCAAGCTAAACACTCTTAAAACTTCTGAAATCACATTTCCAGAAATTATAATTTATAGACGGCAACGTATCCAATTCTTTGCGTGACCCTGTATATCATTTTATCTATATTCTACAAACATTTCTTAGTAAATTAAATACAGTGCAGCGTAAAAATGAATAACTTATTTAAAAACCACCTTTAAGCAATACCCAGTAGCCCTTATGAATACTTTTGTATAGTCCTGTATATGAATTATAGCATGTATATATATACCATATACTATGCATAAATGTTGTGGATCATAAAAGCGCATATCATAATTAAAATTACATTTCCAGCAATCATCGCTAATGAAGAGTACTTCGGATACAATATAGTATCTGAAATATTTTGTGTGTCCCTCTAAATGCTATATACACTTCGTATTATACATGAAATAATTCATAGTATGTAAACCTCAACGACGTATATCAATTTCATTACATATCAAATAGATTAACATAAATATAGTACGCCGCAAACAATTCCCTCCACCCCTATATCATTATGTATTGGAATTCCTTTTTTAGCCCTGTAAATAAACAATAACTATTCTCTGCATTGCATATTTTACGGAATGCACATTTTAGTGCGCTTCATAAATGCATATCAATTTTATTCTGTTTGAAAGCGTGTAAAATCATTAAAAATCATTTGAAACGATTTTTTACCCACAGGCCGTAATGTAATGGAATACTTTTGACTGTCCCTGTAAATGAACTAAACATGCTACAAACTTCATTACAAATAGGGACCTTGCTATGGTAAACGTCAATAACATCCAAAAATTTCAGGTCAATCCGAGTATATTTACGCGAGTTAGAGCCCGGACAGACGGCCAGACAAACCGAAGTCATAAACACTTTTCAACTTTATCGGGCCTGAAAAACACTTTATTTCAATGCTTAAATATTATTATTATTTTTTTTTAATGCCAATAAAATAAATGTATCGAAAACGTAGAAAATGAGTTTACAATCAAAGAAAATTTAATAACTGATTCCGAATGTCTACAATTAAATGTTTGATTAAAATCACAAACAGCAAAAAAAAATGCTTAAATACAATTAAAAAAATAAATATATCAATTTGAAAAACACTAAATAATTAGTGTTTATAATTGTACTATTAAACAACAACAAACTACAATAGATGAATTAAATGCATTTAACAATTTCTCAAAAATCTTTCCATATGTTATAAGGAATTCCTATTATTTTATAATTTTGGCAAATGTTAAATCTGAAAGCATTGGTATGAAGATTTAAGATTTTAAATACTAATTTAAAATATTATTAGCAATGAAAAAAAATTCTTTCAAAAGTAAAAAGACTTTTTCCCAGTATAATGTTAATTTCAAAATTGAAACAGTTTCCTAATATCATTATGATCGAATATCATATTTAACTCCAAAATATTAATGACGATAAATACTGTGTTAGAACCAGTCTCTGCATCAGCTATTTTTTTTTCTTCTAGCGATGGCAGATTAAGATATTTTAAAGCATCGAATCGGAAAAGAATACTAGATCAGTCTCATTGCATATAACATACTACAACTATTTAACTCATGATAATAATCTATCAAACGGAAATAAAAAATTTAAATTAAATAAGACAAACCTTTTAAGTTCCATAAATAGTTTAATAATATCCGTGTTTTATCCTAAATTGTCAGACATATTTCTGACAAAATGACAAAATTGTCAGACATACTTCCCGCGTCAAAAGTTCTGATCCTTATTTTATTCTGCGGTTTAATCCAGCGCAGACGATATTGGCAAGCAGTTGATTATACTGTATGATTATATATATATATATATATATATTTTTTTTTTTTTGTAGACAACAGATTGTTAGAGTTTAAATGCGCAATCATTTTATCTTTATGTGAGTGTAATGAAAATTTTCTATTTGAATGAAACACCTGCCTTTCTTCTTTTTTTTTTCTGAAGTAAAGTTTGTTTTACACGTAATAAATAAAAATTAGGCATCTTCTTAATAAATGAAAAGAGAGTATACAGGATAAAAAAATTTTCTTTGTCAATCTGTCATTTTTTTTATATTCATTTTCTGTAGAATAAAACAATTTGTAAAAAAGCTTTTTTTAAAGTCGTATCTCTAAAATACGAATTTAAAATACGAATCATTATATCATGGGTTTTGTATAAAATTTGTATAAATATTTTTTCGTAAAATGCTAATTTTATTTAAAAAGTCTGAATGAAGTAGAATTTTTTAAAAAATAGTTATCTAAAATAGTTAAACACTAACAGGAAAAAATATGACTTGAATGCAAATTCTAAAGCAAGAAATACATATATGACTAAACTCTGAATACTCTTTCTACGTGCTCATTAAAAGCTACAGACTTAACTGTAATAGAAAATTTTAGTTTGAAACCACAGAAGTGTTTTTAATACCACTAGTCGACAAGAAAAAAAAAAAAAAAAAAAACTTCTTCTCTGCAAACTAAATATGTAAAGTGTACAGATTTAATATTCCTAATTCTGAATATGTTATCCAAATTGCGCCAGTACGTACCATTTTTCCGAGAAATACTTTTATAATAATAACAATCAGTGAAGGATTAAATTGCAATGGTAGATAAAATTGAAATCATAAAAAAAGTATACTTTCACTGTCTTAGATAACAAATTGATAAAATATAGCATGAAAATCTAGTTTGTTGATACTTGTACCGTGAATTTTCCTTTTTATGCCCCCCCCCCCCACCTTTTTTTGTGTCCGAATTTACTACTTCCTATCCACTAATATGTTTTCATTCCTTATGTTGCTGTAACTCGGGCATGTTTAAAATATTTCTGTTCATTTTCAAAGATTTTTGATGTTCATATTTTTGTCACACTGTGACTTACAATATGGTGGTTTTTTTCGTCACATATGTGACGTGACGTACGTTACATGCAGTGACATAACAGTGACGTCACATTTTTTTTTTTTTTTTTTTTTTTTTTTTAATTGCCAGAAAATATAATTTTACATAAATAAAATGTTTTGAATATTTTTTGTAACTTTTTAAAGTTTTCTAAGAAGTTCACATCTCAGTCACAATGTGACATCACTGAGTGGTGGCATTTTGGTCACAGATGTGACGTGACCACAGTGACTCACAGTGACGTCACAACGACGTCATCGTGACCATGCATGCTATGAGGGATATAATGTCATTTTATTCATAATTTCAGTTTTTGTTGGTGGTCGGTAATGTTTATTTAATGGTTAGTTATATATATATATATATATGTTACGAAACAATTTAATGGGTGTAGTTGAAATCGTGCTTATTACGTATTACTGGAGTCATACCACATTTTAATCAGCCGTTGGTGATGTTGTGAGCAATCCTACCACTTAGCACAAGCATTGCTAGCGGAGGTATCAACTCTGAAAATATAGCAGCTGTAGAGCGATGATAATATTGGTATAGTCCAATCAAACACTTATTATTTCATTATGAAAACAAGGCAGCTTGAGTGGCGAAAAAAGGCGTATGAAGAAGTATGGGGTTTTCCCAATTAAACACATGGAAATGTAGTCATAGAACAACTGTTTATTCCATCAGAACATACCAAAACTGAACAATTCCCGCAGATGAGAAATCAGAGCATTTCACTCGAGCATAAACTAACTACTCATGCTAAATAGATGTTAATTTACGAAATGAATATTCCACATGGCTAAGGACACCGGGTAACAGGTTTTGTAAACAATCACAGCACAAAAAATCTCTCGTTCTGAGTTCATGCTCTCGCTATTTATGAGAATGCGCGGAGGAATTCCGATTGAAATGACAACTTCAAGCTAAATCAACGAAAATCACGAACGAGCCTCGAAGTGAAACTGGGATCCGACACTCAGCCAATGGAGAGCGATCAAGAAACGTCACAGGAAAGAATCCCAGCGCCGATAATGGAATGATTTCAATGTGAAAAGGCTGGTGCCTCGCGGGCGGGAAAATGAGATGAAATAGAAAAAAGTAAAAATGGCTTTGATAAATATTCGAAAAATAAGTAACTGCGTTCAGAACTTTACAGTTTGGTAGACGATAAAAATTAATGAAGGGATTAAAAGTTTAGATTATGTTTTGGAATAAATCTATTATTAAGATACGCGTTTTAAAAATATAGGAATTTAGCTAGAAATAAATAATAGAGCGTATTAAAAAAAAAAGGAAATAATGAATAGGCCGGTAATTTAGAATAATTTAAATGAATAGTAAAAGGTAAAATTTTTATATAACATATATATATATATATATACATAAACTTTTTTAAAATTCAGTGACAATTAAACAGCTAAGCAGCTATTGATGTTATTCTTCCATGATTATTTTAATAGTTTAATGAAAATAAAGGATGGAAATTTGGATGGAAATAATTGGATGGAATTAATTGATATCATGTGCGACCTTCATTACTGTTAATAAAATGTAAAACCAAAGTGATCCAACAAGCATTTTAATTTGATATTTTCATGTAATTAATTCCTGGAAAAGAAAAAGTAATAACTCACAGGCTTAGTAGGAAAAAAAATGTTGAAATGGCAAATTCCAGCTTCTTTAAAATATTCTTCGAATGTGAATGAATACCAAATTGGCATAATTTTGCGGTCTACTTTTTTACTTATACTTCTACGGTCTACTTTTTTACTTATTTTTCTCTGATAATGTTTCATTTTCTATACCTTCCAAATCTTCTCTTCATTTGAACGATTTTTTATCCCATACTGAACATCAATCGAATTTCAACAAGCTCAGTTTTTCTAAACTCGTTTATTTAATGTTATTTCCCCGTATTGAGTTTTAAAACTCATTTTGTTGGTGTACCGAAAATATTTTGCCACGTACCACAGGTTTGCTTTCCGTAATCTATAGTTAACACTTAATTAGTATTGCTATTAATTGTTTCGGTCTCCACATATATTTCTACTCGTGTAATTTCTTCATCAGTCAGCAAAATTCAGATCAAAATAATAAAGTGTATAAGTGATATACTCACTGATTTATTCAACTAACAAATACTTCAATTAAATATTGCATTGTTTTTACAAAAATCATTTTATTTTATTTTTATAAGTTATACTTCTAGCTGAGAACGAAATGGAACCATAATACCGTCGCACAAAACCCTATCTTTTTCGCCCCATGA
The DNA here is from genome assembly GCA_963932465.1 of Maratus speciosus. Lineage (NCBI taxonomy): Eukaryota > Metazoa > Arthropoda > Arachnida > Araneae > Salticidae > Maratus > Maratus speciosus. The sequence goes on along the minus strand of OZ010786.1, from coordinate 563,453,655 downwards.
GCCCATTTTTAATTTTATCAAAAATCTGTTATACATAAATTTTTGGGCCTTTTTTTAGAAGTAATAAAACTGATTCGATATGCATTATTATTAAGAAGTTATGGGGTTTTTTCGACTTTCAAAAAACCCCTTCCTATTTCCACCCCCTTTCTCCGATTTTGCCCATTAACGAACTTGGCCGAGATTTTATGCTCCTTGATTTTATGTATCAGTTTGGAAGAGATTTATGCAAAATTATGGAAGTTATCGTGTCCAGAAAAAGGAATATATATATATAGATAAAGTTTTTTACTGATTGTGGTTTTGGGTTCTAGGGATCATGATTGGAGTAGATCTGTATTTTTCAGAAATTCCAACATAGGGGAGAATGTAATTGGTAGTATTTCGTATGAAATCTACTTAAAATTGTTTCTACTAATGTTTCAAATAATACTTACAACCAACGCAGTATACATAAATCCAAATAAATAGTTAACAGAAATAATTCATTTTGATATAAATTTTAGCCTTCTTCATTTAAAACAAATTTTTTTTCAGGTGGATATTGAAAGTTAGCCCAAATGGAAATGCATCCAACAATAACAGCAAAGAAGAAGCAAGAAAAGATTTACCCTTGTGTGTGGTCAATAACTACTTCTCTTTAGGGGTCGATGCTCATGTTGCCCTGGAGTTCCACGAAGCACGAGGTACCATACTATTTTAACACTTTGAGTCTGAGCTATTTCAATCGCATATCTCCCTCTGGACTGAGGGTATGTGGTACATTTGATGATTAAAAAAAAATACTTGGAAGATATGGAGCATTCTCACAATCTTCTGACTTTCGGGAATAAAAATCTGTTGAAATTAAACTTGCTAAAATAACATTTTAATCTGATAGACGAATGCTTCAATGATTCAAAATAAAGAAAAAAAGGTCAGCAGCGAAAATTTTTTTATTTAACTGAGGTTTAAGTTAAACTTGCGAGTTTAATTTTCCTTACCATTTTACCACTAAAACTTTCTATTTTCTTCTAAATTTTTACTTATAATGAATTTGCATAGTATCCACAGGACATTCAAATAAGAAATAATAAAAATGTAGTATTTTTAGTAAAAAATTTTGGTATACCATTGTCTTAAAGGGGTGTTAAAGAAGGGACGGTAAGGTAAAAAAAGGGGACGGTTTAGGAAAAAAGGGACAAAATGGGAAAAAAAGGGACGGTAAGGATGGAACGGTAAGGAAAATTAACACTTTTTTTAGGCAAATCATGTTAAGACAAAGAGGTAGCCACAATGTTCATTTATTTTTAGAAACAATTATTTACATTGGATTAAATGAAAAAGAAAAAAAAAATTAATTTACCTCGAAAAGTGCAAGAATAAACCTTGGGGACGGTAAGACTACCAATAAAGATACGATGCTTGAAATTGGTATTTAAATGCTGATTTAAATTCTGCAGTAAATTTCCTGTCAAAGAATTTTAGACATTCTTTCTCTAGCATACTTCTGCATGAGGAAAAAGTTGAAAAAAATTCTGTGGCTGCATCTGAAGTGATTTTCTGTATAATTTTAGACGAGGTACGGTAAGGAACCTGAAACCCAGGGACAGAGTTTAAAAAACAATAACAACCCTAAAATTGCAATTTCATCCAGACAGCTCCAAACTTAAAAATCAGCATCAGGGACACGGGATGGTATAGGAGTTTTCCTAGTCTTTGGACCCCCAACATCGTCACAAACTTATTTATCTCGTTAATATTGTTATGCAATCATGCAATGGGATGTTCCCCAGTGTATGAAATAAAAAAAAAACACAAGAATATGTACTAAAATAAAAATTATTATTCAGGGACATAAAAGTCAAAAGATTCTGAGAATGCCCCATATGTATTTTAATAATGTTTTTTTATTATAAACTTTAAACTGTTCTTACTCATAATCAAGGAACTATTTAAATGTACTAAAAGGTAATATTTAATGAGACATTATTGAAAAAGCATGGTTTATATTTCTAGAAAAAAATTCCGCCTAAGAAAACATAATTTTGTAACATAAAATTTTACATAGACTTGAATAAAAACTTATCCAAATGCTGTACAAATATCTGAAAATGGTTTTTAATTGTTTATAAACATTATTTAGTAAATTTTACCTTTATGTGATACATTTCAAAGGCACAAAGAGCAACGTTACAAGGTTCACAATAAGTTCGAATTAAGCTCCGATTCTAGAAATATTGATATACTCCTGTTTAGTGCTGTCATTTATATATTTTTTTCAAAATAAAATGTTCGTAAATAATATCAGAAATATCCACGAACGAATATAGTATAGGTACTTTTATAGCTCAGGCAGTTAAAAGTTGACCCCGAGAGACTCTCGGGCTTAGTTCGTTTTACCGAAAACGACACTCGGGCTTAGACCTCAAAGTGTTAAAAGAAAATTACTTGGTTAAATTTCCAGTTCATTTAATCAGAAACCTGAGGCGTTTCCGTAAGACAAAATAGCATTGAGGAGAAATAATAATATTTATTTAATTAACGTATCTAAAAAAAAATAAATATTTAGTGATTAAAAGGAAAAATAAAAGCGAATGTTAAAAAAAAATTATTATACTCCTTTTTTTAATTTATATTTTATAGCTTAATTTTTAGTGTTTAAAATTTTTCATGGTTGTATTTTTGAAAAAGACAGCTATTTCTTAAAATCTTGGAAAAAATATATAAAAAATATATATATATATGTACACCAGTATTTTGTTTTACCTTTCTAAAGATAAGTGGCAGCACTATTTTATTATTATTCACTTTTAGTTGTGTTTAGTTGTGTAATAGCTTTGATATCATTTGTCCACATGGTCCAAAATCTTTTATCCTTCTCCATCATCGCCACGTAAGATTTCCTGGTGAGTTATGCATATTACTTTTTCAGGTTTTATTTATCTCAGTGTTATTATAATTTATTTTCTGGATATCTTGTGTATTTATTTATTTATTATTATTTTTTTTTATATCTTGATTTCTTTCAATCATTTGTGAATTTCCGATATACTATAAGGACCTAGATATTGTCATTTTAGGCCAAATGCCGACAATATTCCACGAAATTATATATCTTGACCATGAATTAAGCTTGCGTAGCTTCTCTGACGAATCCGTAAGATATTCATGATTTCTTAGTTTTTGCATGTTTGATTTCCTGTGTTCATCTTTTGATCTGTCTTTCCAATTTATTTTTACATTTGTGATTTCATTTTAATTATATATATGTAGGATTTAAATTTAAACATACTTTATTTTCTTTATGACGTACATGATAAACAAATTAACTGATGCTCTGGTATTTTTATTATCCATAATTTGAAAGCACGAGTAATGAAAATTCACAATCACGAGATCAAGGTTTGGACATATTCAAAAATTAGAAAAGAGTCGGTCTAAAAAATAATGTTGTGCATGAAGCAGCGGCTCATTTGATGCCAAGGAAGGTATTGTTAAGCCTAATCAAATTATTCGTAAGAAATATGTTGTAAGTTTTAAGTAATAAAGGTGCTGTATTTAGAAAAGTATCAACGAAGTGATGTAAAGTTACCCTTATAGAATTGTATTAAAGTGTACGTATTGTGATTCAAACGTCTACTTATTTAAATTATCTATATATTAACATTTTACAAACAATAACTTCTACATATATATATAGTATATATATATACATATAAAATAATACACAGACGAGTCTCAACAATATGCCCAACAATAGAGTCTTCCACTAGACAAGCGTATAAAGTTAAATAGAGAGCACATTAAAGGTATTAAAGTTGTTTTGTAAAAGAAAATTAAATAATTAAATATAGGTTTTTATAAAGAAATTTCAGTTATATTTGTATCCTCCCTCGTATATACATAAAACAAAATACAATACTCAATATTATATAAGGTAATAATTTCATAACATTTTAATAAAAGTTATACAAAAACCTTATCCGTTGGTGAATTGGATATATTGGTGAAATTTTTGGAAGATTTAAGATTGAGGAAAAGGAGGGCTATTCCAATTTTATATTTTTTAGATCAATATTACCTTTAAGTTATCATACTATTTTTGAGAGTCAAAATGCATGAAATTCATTAGCACCAGGATCACAATATTGCATGTATAATTGCTTCGGGCCCAAGAAAAAAGAAGTAAAGAAATAACGAAAGAGCTGTGGATTCAGAGATATCTCAAAATGTACGAATTTCGTTAACGTTGCTGCCACTATTCTTCATGTACCGGGTGTCCCAAAAATCACTGATGGATTTTAAAATTCCATAACTTGCAAACGGTGACAGATATTTAAAAAAAATCTTGCAGGAGGGTTATGCATGATGTCAGGAGTTTTCTTACTGTGATTCTCGATTTTTGTTCGAATTTAAAATAATAGGTGGCGCTGCGAGAAATAGGTGCTAATTCCAGACCCTATTTTTGGTACTTCGGGATCCATTCAAAACATTTTAATCTCCTTTTTACGCATGGGAGAAGAGAGAGGTCGAAAAATCGAATCTGGATTTAGCGCCTATTGCTTGCAGCGCCATCTATCGCTGCTATATGTAACTAAAATTTGGAATCAAAGCATAAAAACTCCCGACATCTTTCATAACCCTCCTGCAAAAATTTTTTAGATATCTGTCACCGTTTGCAAGTTATTGAATTTTAAAATCCATCAGTTCTTTTTGGAACACCCGGTATGTACGCTTTGTTTAACAAAAGAAAAAAAAAAGGAAACGAACGAAATGCGTATCCAACCTTTAAAATTCTTTTATTTAATCTGCCAAGTTCGGCCAGGCTCAAAATATCCTAGATATTGATAACAGTATTAAAGATTGAAAAAAATATATATATACTCAGTAGAAGGAGTTAAACACCCAACCCCCCCCCCCCCCTTGTGCATGGGCTTGAATTGCAGTTAAAAATCGCAGCTAAACCTGTTTTTTAATATAGAACGTTTGAATGTAAAAAATAAAGTATTGCTTTTCATTAAAAAATGACAAAACAAAATGAGAAAGTTTCCTGTGATTTTAAAATACATTTTGTGACATTTATATGAGGGGCTCACAACCATAGTAGACGAAGTCCATTTTGAAAAAAAAAATGAGATGGTCCATTTAGAAGGTGCATAGAATCTGTTTTATCCACTCCCACAGTGAACCAAGTTTGTTTTCACATACTTTATTGTATATGTCATCTGTTTACAGATGACATATACAATACATATACAATACATATACAATAACCTGCATATGTCATCTGTTTACAGACTTGGGAGTGACTGTGGGAGTGAATATGCACCTTTTAAATGGACTATCTCATTTTTTTTTTTTTCAAAATGGACTTGGTCTACTATGGTTGTGAGCCCTTCGTATGTGACATATATACCGGGTGTCCCAAAAATGACTGATGGATTTTAAAATTCAATAACTTGCAAACGGTGACAGATATTTAAAAAAAATTCTTGCAGGAGGGTTATGCGTGATGTCAGGGGTTTTTGTACTGTGATTCTTGATTTTAGTTCGAATTTCAAACAATAGATGGCGCTGAGCAATAGGCGCTCAGTCCAGAACCGATTTTTGACACTGCGGGATCCATTCAATACATTTTAATCTTTTTCGCATGGAAGAAGAGAAAGGCCGAAAAATCGAGCCTGGATTTAGCGGTTATTGCTTTTAGCGCCATCTATCGATGTTATTTGTTGCTAAAACTGAGAATCGCAGCATAAAAACTCCTGACATCTTACATTACACTCCTGCAAGAATTTTTTTAATATCTGTCACCATTTGGAAGTTATGGAATTTTAAAATTCGTCAGTCATTTTTGGGACACCAGGTATATATATATATATATATATATATATAAACGTGATAACATCGATAGGAAGTTTCATGGTTTTAGACGATCATAAAATGATATAAAAATTATCATTTAAACTGCGATTTGTTTGTTGAATAAAAAATGTTTGTTTTTAATGATTGAATAAAGTTTATGGAAAGTTCTTCCATAGGCGGAAGAGAATACTTTGAATATCCACAGAGAAAGTAACATTTCACTGGCCCCTCCACCCCCGAACCTATAAATTTCGCATACGCCAATCGTTTGTACTTCATTTGTACCGGTAAGTACCGAGAGATTTTCGTTTGTATCGGCTTTCGCGTATGCGAAATTTCCAGGTTCGGGGGTGGAGGGGCCAGTGAAATGTACCTCACAGAGATACAAGCCTTTATAGTAACTCTGATTAGATCCCTGCACATGTCGGTATATATCCAATACGAACCCTTACATTCTATTTGAAGTCAATCCAACCCAATTCCTACAAAAACGACTTCATCATCCCGAAATCGGACACACTTCAACCTGAACCCCAAATACTTAAACCCGCGTTTCGAAAAAAAAAATCCATATTTTAATACATTTATAGAAAAATAATCTGGAATTATATTTCTAATGTCAATTTCATCTTTAATGTTGAAAAAGGAACACATATATACTGACCTCCAAAAGTTAAGGTACGACATTTTTTTCAAAGCTCAACATTAAAATAAAGGCATTAATAATGACATTCATAGTGTATATTATGAATGGTAGTATCGAACTTAAAAAAAACTTATGCAAAAAAACTTAGGTCACCACCTGAATCCGATAGAACATGTTTGGGACTACCTTGGCAGACACGTTGCTGCTTTAAGCGCTCCCCACAAGCTCCGTAAGCTGCTATCAGATTCACCAACTTTTCAGCCGATTTTAACACCAACTTTTTCCCATTCAAAGGGAGAAAAAGGTTACAATTGTCGTTTCTAAAGTTGGAGCAAAACCAGTACTACTAGTACCAGCCGTTAATATTTATCGCCTATTCGTATCAATCGCTTATCTCTGATTGGCTGAAATGTTGAAAGTTGGGGGGGGGGGGGGAAAGTCGCGGCTTGTGCAGACTTTTTTAGAGCTGTGGATAAAAAGTTGGGGGTATTGCTGTTTGCTATCACACTGGGTGTTGAGACAATATTTCGTGAAAAGTTGGAGGAAATCAAGAGTTGGCTCAAAAATTGCTCGAAAAGTTGCTGAATCTGTTAGCAGCTTTACATGAGCTGGAACAACTTTACTTCGTGTAATCCCTTCGCTTCCCATTTCAGTGTCCAACAACTTAATTGGCAGAATGGAACGTCGGTGCCGATAATGCATTGTAGCTAGGGGTGGACATATTCCTTATTAGAAATAGTTTTTTTTTATGTTTCCATGACACTTTTCCACATAACACTGTGATGTACTATTTTCTACAAGAATTAAATTTTCTGTCAAAAGTGCTTTTTTGCTCTAACTCATGTAAATTATGTAAATTTCTTTGTCGCATTTAATTAAGAACTGTTTAGTGCACGTTTCTTTCCCCTTTTTTGTTTTTTCTATTCATTTATTTTTAAATTAGACATCAAAAACAGGTTGCACCTTAACTTTTAGAGGGCAATGTATATAATAAATCACGTTAAAACATAAATTTTTTCACATCTGAAAAATATTCAGGACTTTCTTTTGAAAACTCTGGCCAATCAGAAACCTACACGCAAGAACCAAACATCAATTCGAACCAATAAGAAAATTAAAGTCAGCTGAATCAGAGCCCGGCACACGATGTAAAAAATTAAATTGTGTCAACATGACCTGACACAAACCGAAGGTAGGGTTCGACTAAAATCAGGATACCGACCCAATGCAAGACTATAAATAGGATGCTTCCAAACTGCTTTTTTTATCTGCTGTGTTGTAAATTTACTGATTATATCGATGTAGTATTTAGAAAACAGATACTAATTAAAATATATTAATTCGGCTGCACTTGATGTGAGTTTTAAAGATACAAATAACGTAATTTTCCTACAGAGACCGAGATTTATTATTTTTCAGTCATTTTCAATTTTGTGTTGTTATTTTTTTTTTGCAGAAGCAAATCCTCAGAAGTTCAACAGTAGGATCAGAAACAAGATGTTTTATGGTCAAGCAGGTGGCAAAGATCTCATTCTGAGGAAGTGGAAAGATTTGAGCAATTTCGTCACGCTAGAGGTAAGAAAGTTAAGAGGTTATTAAAATTTCGGTGTGTGTAAAATTCGGTGTTGCAAAATATGTTTAGAAAAGTTTATAGAAAACCCCCCTCAAACTTTACTATCGCTTAGAAAGCAATGATTTCTTCTTCGGCTAAATTAGTACGGGTAAAATAGAAGAAAAATTAAATAAAATACAACAACTGATGGTCATTCAGAAAAAATTGAGAAAAACTTCGTTTTGATCCGATGAGCCCCCCCCCCCCCCAAAAGAAAAAAAAAGTTATTTTACCTTTTTTGGAAAATGGGGGGAATTTTTACTTAAAGACGATAGGGAAATGAAAATCTTTAGTAGGTCAAGTGGGGTGGCTTGTTATGTATTTTTTAATTTATGACTACTCCATCTATTGGATCCTCCTTGGCCTAGATGAGTTCGATTAGACGAGTGATACAAGTTAAAAAACATTTGAGTGGCGATAACGGCAAGTTCGCCATGGTGTTTGGGAATTCGTTTTTCTCCAAAATCGCCTCAACATATCAATTTTTTAAACCGTATGTCGCCACTCTCATATAGAGGCACCCTACCAAAATTAAGCGTAAAAACCAAAATGTGATTGGTGATTGAGACAGACACGTTTGGACTGATGGCAACAAATATTACTTTCCCCTATAACATTTCATAGAAAAACGATAGAGATGTGTAGCTGGTGTTATTCAAGCAAAAGGTGGATCTATAAAATACTAAGAATGCATTATAAATTGTCCTTCGTAATTTTAGAGAAGAGTTAGCCATAAATATCTTTTTTATCTCTTTATTAACAATTTCTTATAAACAAGATTTATATTTATATTTCCAGTTCTATCAATATTGAATTGATTTATTTTATTTTAAAGAATTTTGTTCATTAAAATTTTTTTTTTCAAATTAACCATTGAGGATTTATTTATTTCTTTACTGTTACTGTTCTGTATGTTATTAAAATATTTTTGTCCTCTACTTCCCACGCTAATCAAATATTTTTAAACTAAACAAATCTCGCTGTAGATTACTTTAAAAAAATAAAAGCAAACCTTTTCATATTCGTGTTTTACATTTTAGTGCTTTTACATATTATTTATAGAGACAAAATAAAAATTCAAAACTTTTACAAAGTATCGGATGAAGAGAATATAAAATGTTTTGGCAGAGCTTAATTTTTCTAATGAAGGAAACTGCAGATATACTAAAGATGCTTTAAAGAAACTCACACAATAGGATTTATTTGCATAAGCCACTGTAAACAAGTGGCTTCGAAGAGATAAAAGCGTTTGTTTGTATAGGATGTGTCCTAATCAATACAAATGATGCCTTAGGATATGAAAGGAAACGAAAAATAATCCCCCGCCTCTCTTCCTTCTGTTGACATTTTTGAAAATATTTTGAATCTCTTTAAATGTATTGGGTTATGTTTACATTTAAAAAAAATGTTTATGATAAAAAATTTAAAGTAAAACTATAATGGAGTTATTGACTTTATTTTAAAGAATTTTCATGGCAGTTCAAACTTAGTATCGCATTCTAAGTTTTGAAATTAATGTTAGACGCGACGGAAGAGTAGAGGTAATTACAGGGAAGATGCTTCTAGTACAAAACTTTCTTTCAAATGAGATTGTACAAGTCGTGGGGAAAACGTAAACACACTCTACTAACTCTGCAACAAATTATAATAGGAGAAAGTTACTAGTACCAAACGATTGGAAATAAAGTCTACTTTTAAATGATGTACAGTCGTGGAAAAAAAAAGTAAACACCCCCTACAAACTCCTCAACAAATTATCATAGACAAAAGTTACTGGTACCGAACGATTGGAAATAGAGTCTACTTTTAAATGACGTATATAAAATTTGCTTAGGGGGCTATCTACATATTAAAACAATTCCAAGCTTCATTTTTTTCAATGGCAATACCCAATTTCAAGGAGATATTTCAAATCTTTGGTTCAAACTATGCCTAGATACCAAATTTCAAGCCATTTGAATGACAAGTTTTCGAATTATAAACATTCAAAATTTAGTGCTTCTAATGTTAAATTACATTTTCGTATTTTTATTTATAGTTTCTGAAATTATGATCCTAATGTTCTAATGTTTTGTGTCGCAATAATACTAATATACCCGAACATAAATACGTTGAATTTGCATTTTTTATAATTTTCTGATATGAATTATGAATTATGAAATTAATATTAAAAAAAATTATGAATTGCAACCTACAATTTTTTTGATGGTTTCAGATTTATTAAGTCTTGCTTTATGGAAATCCAAAATTTCACATTTTTCTTCCAAGTAGTCTCCAAATTATGCTTAAAAAACGGCAAAATGATGGTTTAAGGGGCCGTTTATGATAGAAGTGACTAAATATTTTGAAATTTCTTATGCTATTCTGTAATCCAACAGGATCAATTGACTGGTGCCTTGATCAAGAAAGGAGTTCTCTCGGTTAACAATCGAGTACCGAACTTCAATTTGGATACAGCCCTTAAAATACGATCGTTTTAAAATAATTAATTTCTCGGAAACTTATCGTACGAATTGCATAAAAATTTTTTTTTAGACTAATTGAAGGGTGTAGAGTTCATTTATGCTGTCAGAATTTTGTACTGCTATTGAAAAAAAAGTTATGGTTCGTTTTAATATGTAGATGGTCTCCTAAGCAAATATTATATACATCATTTAAAAGTAGATTTTATTTCCAATCGTTCGGTACCAGTAATTTTCTTCTACGATAATTTGTTGAGGAGTTAGTAGAGGTTGTTTACTCTTTTTCCACGACTGTACATAACATTTGCTTAGGAGGCAAATACAAAACAGACCAAACTTAGTTATTTTCAATAGCAACATCCAATTTTGGCAATATATATGCAATCTTCTGTTCAAATTATGCCTAGAAACGAAAGTTCAAGTCATTTGGATGATACGTTTTCGAATTATAAAATTCAAAATTTAGAGCTTCTAATGTTAAATTACATTTTCATATTTTTATAAATATATCTTAAAATTATAGTCCTAATGTGATAATTTTGTGTGTGGTTATAATACTAAAAATTCCAAACCTAAATAAATTGAATTTGTAATTTAAAAAATTTTATAATATGAATTATGAAATTAATATTCGAAAAAAATATGAATTGCAACCAATGTTTTTTTGATAGATTTATATTTCTTATGTCTTGCTTTATACGAATTCTCTATTTCAAATTTTTCTTCCAAGTAGTTTTCGATCTATGATTAAAAAACATCAAAATGATGGTTTAAGGGTCTGTCTATGATGAGCAGAAAAGCATAATTTGAAAAAATATACATTTTACTCTTTTTATTGAAACGTTTGGGTTGGCAATAGTTTAAGCATATTAAGCGAGTGAAATGGTCATATTGGCAAGAAATAATACATTAATAGTAGTGACATAGTCATTCTGCAGCATTTCAACAATAGAGTGCGGAATTTCAATTTGGATACAGCCCCTAAAATAGACTCATTTTAAAATAATTAATTTCTCTGAAACGAATCGTACGCATTTTATGAAAATTTGTATTTAGGCTAAATGAAGGGTGTGGAATTTATTTATGAAGTCGAACTTGGGTAATACTATTGAAAAAAAAATTTTTGATTTGATTTGATATGTAGATGGCCCCTAAGCATATTTTATATGCATCATTTAAAAGTAGTCGTTATTTCCAATCGTTTCGTACCAGTAACTTTCTTCTAAAATAATTAGTTGCAGAGTTAGTAGGGAGTAGTGTTTACTTTTTTTTTTTTTTTTTTTTTACCACGGATGTACAAAGTTTTCATTTTTTATAGAAGCAGTTTTCATTTACATATGCGAGTTAAAAAAACAAATAATAATAAAATTGAACTCCTAGGCATTTTTACGTAATTTGATATGTATTCCAGCTTCGATAAAAATGTTTCTTCAAGAATGGCTGTATAATTAAATATTAGAAGTAAATAACAATTTAGATTTAAAAAAAATTAAACATAAAGATTTGCATTCTCGTTCAAAATACTGTTTGAAGGTTTGTTATAAAAATGGATTTCCAATGTACAAAGAACTGACCGTTTCTCGAAGTATAAAGTATTCCATTGTTTATCAAGTGTTTAAAATTTAGTAAAACCGTTTCTAACTTTTCAACATATATGAAAATAAAATAGAATGTTTACTTGAAGTTTCCTTTACTTCTTGTATGAAACAGAATTGCTTTGGAAAAGCATAAAAAATAGTTAAGAAAAGTTTAAAAAAAATATTTAAATGAATGCAAATGTGCTAATAAATATAGTTAAATACATTTCCATTTCCTTTCAGTTGCCTCATTTAATGTTTATACATTCTTTTAGAAAATTCAATATTAGTTTGTAAAAACCTTTCACAATTAAAAAAAAAATATTTGTTTCTAAACAAGTTTTGTAAATAAATAACTTTTTAAAATTTAAAACTTTATAGAAAGAGAGGTTTTTGCAACTAGTTAAAAAAAAAAAAAAAAAAAAACTTTTTCTTTAGTCGAATAAAAGATGTATTCACTCTAAAGGCATATTCAGGTCAAAAGCTTAAATATTCGGTATTCTCAAAGAAATAATTTATCAATAAATAAATATTTGTCAGTGCGGCCTCTCTTACGTTGGGCAGACGAAGCGTGCACTTAGAATTAGGCTGAAAGAACGACAGAATTACGTTAGAAAGCAGGAATGTGAGAAATCTACTAGAGCTAAACATTGTTGCAATTCCAACCACCAGTTTAATTATCCAGAGGCTAAAATTATTCAGAAATATAATTCAGTTTTGGATCTAGACTTTTACGCTATATTTATAAACATACTTCTTCCTTAGTGAGTGATATGATCAGCACCCCTTTTCTCTCGCCAGTGTGGATGGATTCTGCGCGGTGACTCCTTTTTAGGTGTGTTCGTAATTGCCGAAACGTCAGTGAAGGCTTACTGTGGAGACACGAAAAGTTTTGATTTCCGTTTGTCTGTCTGTCTGTCTGTCCGTCTGTTCCGCGATAACTGCTGCAAAAAGCACCCGATCAGCTTGAAATTAATTGGGCATATTCGTGAGATACCCGGACGTAGCTGTATAGTTTTTGGTTAAATTTGGTTCATTCGTTCGGAAAATATGGAAGATTTTATTTTTCTTTATAATGCTTTTCTACGGCAAGTCAGACGATTTTCAAATTTCCATTTGTTGAAAGAAAATGGCACGTTTGATTAATGGATTTAAATGTCAAATTATGGATACTAAAATTCCAAATAAGGGTTTTAAATTATTCCTATTATATTGAAATTTTATCAATATATCTATCAGATTTTTTTATTTACGTGTATAATGTTTTGAGGACATTTATACATGTATTCCAATAATATAAAGAATTTTTAAATTAATTTTCTTGTTTTACATGATACGTATTTCTTTTTTTTTTCCTTTTCTTCGTTGCCTAGCGACTGTTATTCGTAGCCTATCATTGCGTCAAATATGAATGAAGTTAGTAAATTACGTTAATTTTGTTGCAGGTACTATTAAAAGGCTATCACAAAAAATATTTTATCGCGCCAAATCGATGCAATTTATGCAATTAACAGTGGCCACGATAATGAATTATTTTCCAGTAGATTTATAGATCTCCAGATATGCATATTTTGGGGGGCTTTTAATATGTTATTGCTATCGCATGGATTAGGATGTTTAAATTAATGTTTAACCATGCTATAAGTGAAAAAAAAGTACAGTTAAAGGCATGTAAATCCTTTTTAACACTTTCCAACATGGATGAAAAGTATTTATGACTTCAGTTTTTGTATCTGTCGCCTGCCGTGTTTCTCTACGTGCTCTAACTCGTGTAAATATAGTCGGGATTACATGTAATTGATATACGTTATTGAGGTTTGCCAAAGTATGTTTGATATTAAAAATGAAGAGTGTAGCATTCATAGCTTAATTACAGGGGCACTCAAAACTATTCCGTTACATTATAGTCTTTTGGAAAAATCGTCTGTGGTGTATTTTAATAATGTTACACAATTTTAAACGTAATGAAATTTATATACTTTATTAAGGTGCACTAGAACCTGGTTACTATAAAATATGTTATGTGTAGCACTTACAGCATGCGTACAGGGAACTCAAAAGTATTCATAATAATACAATCTTTGAAGAAAATCCTTTTGTGGCGTTTTTTAATGATGTTACTCTGTTACAAAATAATAAAATTGATATGTATTTTTGAAACATTTTTGTAGTATATGGGGTGCAAAGCATATGTTTTTTTCAGGGTCACACAAAAGTGGTCGATTAAAATGTGGTCTACGGGGGGAAAAAACTCTTCACAGCTTATTTTAACACATTAGCGACGGGAAACGAGAATTGTCGTTTTTATTCAGAATACATCATTGGCTAAGGGAGTGACTTCTACCTTACAGAAAAGACATTTATATTGTGTTGTCCATATTTTTTATAGATTGTAAGACATTATATATTACATCCGTACATTGAAAGATATTTACTGCTGCATAAACATGAAAAACATATCTCAGAAACCAATTTCCGAGACACTTTCAGAAGAGGGAGGAGCTTCTACTGTTTTTAAACCCAGATTTAATTAAATTGCCTGTCGTCAGTGTGTTAATTGTGTTGCACTAATTCAAACATTATGAAATTAAATTACATTACTGTGGTTGACTACAAGAAGCTTGAATATTATTTGTATCGTATTTATCGTTCATTTATAGGGTCACATAAAAAATTTCGGATACAGTTCTGGTCTATTAGGGATGATTGCTGAAGAGCGTTTTCGATTATGGTGTGCGTTTTAACGTTAAGTAAATTTGTGCTTAATAAGTAGTGCATAAATATTGTATAGACCATGTACAGGGATACACAAATGAATTCGTAAGTATAAATGAAAATGAGCGCAAATTGCTTCAGTGTTTTTTTTTATTTATTTTTTTTTATTTGAGTTTTGTATTTCTCAGCCCAATTACATTTAGTATACTAACAAATGTTTGCAGAATTTAAATAGAACCATATACAGGACTCCGCAGAAACTGGATATATGGTACACACTATGCATACTAATCCCCGGAAATGTGATATGAGCAGTTTTAAGAGGGTTTTTTGTCTGCATTAAATTTAAATGTTATAGACGATGCGTAAAAATCTTCACGTAATATACAGGGCTGTAGAAAAGAATTCATGTACGTTTCCGTCTATTGGTAGAATTTACTAAAGGACATTAACACAATTAATTGATAACTACAAATGTAAATTAAATTACACTACGAAGGGGTTCAGGGGGGCTCTGTCCTTCGAAGAAATCTACTCTATTATCTAAAAATTACCAGAATAAGTAGCTCATGAGATTTTAAGAATACCTTTACATAACAAGGGGTTTAATTTAACGCTTCTAATGTCAGAAACCTTCGAAATATTTTTTCGTTTTATAAATGTTTATGTAATTTCAAAACTTTAAATTTCGTTTTTTGTAGAAAGATTAATATTACTCAAAGGGTGCTAAACACAATGAATTGTAGAGCTGACGTTGAGGCTTCTGATCTGCAGATTTACTAGTTATATAAATACGTAGCACCTATAGTCGTCGTTCAGTCCGTCTGTCTGTCCGTCCGTCTGTCTGTCCGTCCGTCCGCATATAATAGAGCAAAAACTACCCAACCGAATGGTTTGAAATTTTAAATATATGATTGTTGTAAAATTTTGTCGAGCCATTTCAAATTTTATGAAAATCGGATGCATAGTTAAATTACAGGGACAGTCAAAAGTTTTTCTTTACATTACGGCCAATAGGAAAAATTATTGCACGTGCATTTTAATGATGTTAAAGCTTTCCGAATGGTCTCAAATTTTAAACATATAATTATTGCGACATTTTGGCGAGCCATTTCAAATTTTATGAAAATCGGATGTATAGTTTAATTACAGGGACAGTCAAAAGTTTTTCTTTACATTAAAGCCAATGGGAAAAATTATTGCAAGTGCATTTTAATGATGTTACAGCTTTCCGAAGGGGTTGAAATTTTAAATATATAATTGCTGCAAAATTTTGTCGAGCCATTTCAAATTTCATGAAAATCGGATGTATAGCTTAATTACAGGGGCAGTCAAAAGTTTTCCGTTACATTAAGGGGAATGGGAAAAAAATTATTGCAAGTGCATTTTAATGATGTTACAGACTATGCACTTATGAATTGCAAATAAATACACATTCAGTACAATGTGGGGTGCAAAAAATAATTATAAAACTAGTTATAGTACGAACGCACCTCATTTGCCACGTTTGACGAGCAATTTCCAAATTGTTTTCAGTTGTTTCTGGTCCATTACGTCATTTCTTTAAGATATATAAACTCTTGTTTTCACTATTTCAATCAGTCCATAAGCCAATACTTGGGGCTATAACCGAGGTGTTCTTTGAGCTCATTTTAATTCTTCTTCTTTTTTTCTTTTTTTATCTCACTGAGGAAGGGGATCCGGGAATCCTCGAAACGTGTCGTGTTTGTACGTATTTGTGCGTTAAATCGTTGCAAAAAATTTTAGCTTTTGTATTAATTTATCAATATTTTCTAATCGTTATTTATCTTATTTTAACTTAATCTTTAAAAAATTTTTAAATATTCGAATGTTTAAGAAATGACTGAGGTCAATTTCATGCTTCTTTAAGAATTTGTGTGCGATTATTTAAGAGCAATTGTTTTCCCTTTTTTTTTTTAGTAATGAAAATAAGTCTAAACAGTATCTATCTATCTATATTATAAAGTACAAACATATCTGTGTTTTCCCCCTTTTTTTTAGTAATGAAAATAAGTCTAAACAGTATCTATCTATCTATATTATAAAGTACAAACATATCTGTGCGCAACGCATACGTCATTTTGCGAATGACATCACGTTGAAATTTGAAATAAAATTTTGGTTTTGCAATTTTCTCTACTGCAAATTTTTAAACTTCTAATCATCGCACATTTTAAATTTTCACACCGTCGTATAAGGAAAAAAATGTTCTTAAATGCAATTTGTTTGAAAGCTGTGTCTCAATTTAAGGTATTATTATTATTATTATTATTTTGTAGTTTTTATTACTTTTTTTGCAATCGTGGCAACTGAAGTACTCCATTTCTGTTGAAACTAAAGGGGAAATAAAGGAAAATAGTAGATTGCTGTATCTGTTTGTTGCCATTTTCTCATAAAAACTAAAAAAAAAATTCAATTAAAATACGTGCTATGTCAAGAATATCGTCCGTTATAAAAACCCGGTGAGTTTTGGTTTTATTTCGTTTTTATCTATCAATTAAATGATTTTTAGTTTATTGCAATTTAACTTCACAAACGATACAACACTTTTTCTTTACAAAAATGTATTTTAAAGAATATTTCTGTGTCTCATTTAATTAATTCGTATCAAAAATCTGAAAGAATGCAATTTTATTAATCCGTGTTTAATTAAATTTTCCGAATTTTGAAAAAAAAAAAAAATGAATGAATGACTTCTGATAAAACATGGAGCTATTATAAACAAAAAAATGAATATAAATCATTATATACCCCCAGATTGTTTTGCCGAGCTTCTTGAATGACATTATTGCTTTCTGCTGGGTTTATGTATTATTGCGCGATAATTTCGCCGAGTTAGACAAGCAATCAACGAAGATCTTTGCAATAATTCCAGGTTTAAAATAATATCAGGTTCCTCAAGCTTTTATCCAAAATTCTCTTTGCTAATAAAATTTTATTACTAACGAAAATAAAACTTCCTCTATGATTAAATAAATAAAATAATGTAAATAAAACACAAATTTAAGACATGTAATTGAACTACGCGCTTAAAGCTCTGAAATTATCAGAAAATAAAAGGATGCCGTAAGCAGCAAAATCTTGGGCTAATAACTCTTAGCATGCGGCAAATACGAAAAAATCGCTTTTAATAAATTTCAAAAGTTTATTTGATTGTATAATTCATATTTTCATATGAAAAATGCTTTTTTACTTTTAGTGGGCAATCTAAAAAATATATTGCATGTAAAAAAAATATTACTTTTCAATTAAAAAAATTGGTTTTCACCTATATTCTCTAACCCGGGAAGCCCGGGTACGATCCCCTAGTTTATATAAAATCTAAGTCTCTGTGTGTCCCTCACAATTCCGGTTGGACCGCCTTACTGATCGCAGCTCCAACGATGAGTAATTGCTGAAAAGTATTAATGCCAGGGGTACCACAATAGCGCCAAATTTTGACCAGCTTGGCAAGATACCGCCAAATTTGGCGCTAAAAAAGTTGCCATATATGAAGCCAACTTGGCGATAGCTGGCTAATTTGGCGAAATTCCCATTGAAACCAATTAATCTTTCATAATAGAGCTCACCTCAATTTAATTTAAATTCCTCGCATTTAAGGTTTTTTTTTTTTTTAATCTATGAACCAGAATCTATATATATATTACGCTATCGTATGTGGCACAGAAATCGCGATTATTTGTTAATTATTTAATGGCAACGCCCGAATGAAGCGCATCTCATTGGTTATTGAACAGCATTTAATGCATCGCCATACCTATAAGGGGGGGTTACCATACGGGGACTCTGTTCGTCGCCAACTTGACGATATCTCTAATATTTCGCCAAATTCCCATAGACTTCCATTGTAAACCAATAGGGTTTACTTGCTTACAGAAAATCAAGAAATTGAGATATTTTAATACAATAAAAACTAATATGAGCTTAAGGGATTATATTAATTATATTTAAGGGAGTCCAAGTAAATTAAATCATGAATAAAAGTAACATGATACAATGCTTAGCATGCTTTCCCAAACATCAGTTTTAAGACAGACCAAACTAGTCGCAAAGGGCGGCTAGTTTATGTATATTATTTGTAATAATATAGGATTTTCTTTAATGCATGAATAATTTATAATCTGCATTAAGTATGTATAAATTTATATGCACTTAATAATTTCAACTGCATATCTAAACATGTGTTGTTTATATCCTTGACATTGTGAAATTATGCTAACATGAACAAATGCTTAAAAAAG
Source organism: Maratus speciosus (assembly GCA_963932465.1). Lineage (NCBI taxonomy): Eukaryota > Metazoa > Arthropoda > Arachnida > Araneae > Salticidae > Maratus > Maratus speciosus. The sequence continues at coordinate 563,434,537 of OZ010786.1, read as the reverse complement.
TTCTATGTTCGAGTTCCATTTCTATTTCAGTTCACTACCGATTCTATACCGATACAAAACAATTAAATGCATTTCTTGTTTTTTAATTTAAGCACGTATACTGCGTTTTACAAATTAAAACATAAATTTACGGATACTGAATAATAATGATATAAAAATAATATTTATGTAATCTTTTAGAAATCAAGATTGTAATTTTGTTGTTGACATTTAATAACAGATATTTTGATTAAAAAAAAAAAAAAAAAAAAAAAACATAATATTAGTAAATAGTTTAGAAAATGCAATAATTGTTATTATCGTTTCTATAAGTAATTTAATTTTGCATAAAAAACGTACACCATTATTAGTATAAGTATAATAATTTCTTGGATTGTATTAATGAAATTTTCTAAATTTAGATTGAAGTTATAAAAGACTATTAATTGTGAGCTATTTTTTTTACCATTTCAGACCACAGTTTCTTTTTTTGCAAATTGGACTAACATTATGTTCATAAAAAATTAATTATTTATTAATTTATCTGTAAAACTTTTATGTCAAAATAAATCACTTTAACTAATAAATTTTTAAAGAAAATAAACATTAATTTTCTTTATTTATGAAAACCATTTTTAATTTGAAACACTAATAGATTAAACGCTGATATATTTATATTGTTTAAACTGTAAACGGTATTATTCTTCTGTAATCGATGTAAATTTTTATAAAATATGCTTGAATATTAATTTAAAAACCATAAAAATAATCAGTATGTTTACATACAGTTCTCCAACAAATTGCATTTGAAATTTTTTCCCTATTTATCCCTATGCGATGGTACAAAAACTAAAGTGTTATACCTACTTAAATAATTAAATTTGTGAAAAAGAAGAAATTGTTTTTGCAGGTAGTTGTCACCGTCGCACAGTGGGGCAGGGTACACAAATAACTGGCATTAAATACCTGAGAGTTTTTAAATATTAAAATGCTTTATATTTGTTAATGATTATGTTGTTCCATGTAAATAAAATACATTTTAAATCTTTTTACGCATATTTATATTGAAAAATCTTTTAAATATTGCAATTTGTACATTTTAAAAACATTTTACCTTCATAATAAATTCAAAAATCTGATACATCAGAATCACTGGAATCGTCTGCGGAGTCCGCGATATTTACTTCCTCAGTTTCCGTATCGCTATTATCAGATTCTGCTACGGTTGGAGCTTTCAACATAGATATCACTTCAGTGGGAAGTTGTCTTAGGTTTTTCCTTTTTATTTTGCGTTTACTTGAAATTAGAGGATCACTACTGATTAGAAATAAATTAAAAACATCTTCATTTGTCTTGACCCTGCTACACTTTCTCGAATTGTGTTCCCTATATCTTTTAAAATCTTTATTACGAGCTTCTTGAGCCTCCCCACTTAATTGGCCGATAGGAAGTAATGCCGCTGATACTATTTCTGGACCATGTATGAGGTATTTATGTACAGTTGGTGACATGTTGTACCATGGATATTTTTCAGTAAAGTACATTGCGGTATGATGAGTGAAAATTCTGAATTTTTCGACATCGATTTCGTACCCGCTGGCAACTACTCTCATAACTGTGTGTAATTTTTTTATAAGCTCAAGATCAATCTTCGTGATTTCTGCTGACAATTCTGCATTTTAAAAAAATCTTCTTGCAGTGTTGCCATCGTTGGTGCTTCCGAATCCCGGTTTTGGCATATCTACGATTAAACTACATTTTTCTCTGAACTCTTTTTGTATACGAGCTTTGTTTTCGTCTACTATTTGTTTGTCAGCTCCTCGAACTTGCCATTTCATTATTGGTAATTTATAAGCCAGATGCAAGACGCACTCGAACATACGAATCCATCCGTGTAAGACAGACAAACCAAAGTCCAAGTTGTCAGTGTTTATTGGTCTAGCAATCATTATTTCTATATTGTTGAACATTTTAGAAGTAGCACCACAAATAAAACATTTCTGTGTTGATGTCGTTTCAGTGAGCGCATTGCACACTTTTCCATCTACCATGGTGAAGATCAATTTATGATTTACGTGTACTTGTCTGTCCTGCGATGTTATTGTAGTGTCCCGCAACTTTTCTATTTTGTGATCTACTCTATTCTTTTCTACAATTGAAGTTTCCTTAGATTCTTTGATAAACTGAATTTTAAGTGGTCTGCAATATGCCGTAGATGCTGGACTTGGGTTTTGCCAAATAATCTTATTATCAGAAACTAGACGAACAGGAACAACGCACGTGATGAAAACTGCGGAATCACTGGCTTCAGTTCCATGAAACGCTTGTTTGTACGAGCTATGGCCTGAAGAGCCATCAAAACCCCATTTTGTGAATAGACATAGTTTGGTTAGTTCTGATTCTCGAAGAGTTCTAATAACAGGTTCAATTGATAAAATCAAACGTTGCGCTGTTTGATCAAGTAAATCCTGTAGGTGAACGCTAGCGGAGGTATCTGTAATATGTATATTGTTTGGGTAGCAGAATTTCTTTGCGGATTGTATGGTTTTGTAAGAGGGGAATGTTTGTGGAGCATTATTCCTCACAATCTCATATTGATATCGAGACAATTTTGCTGTTATCAAAACAGCTAGAGCATCTTCTACGTAGTTATTTCACTGAGACGTAGTTATTTCACTGAGAAGTTTCGACGCTTGTACTTGGCCTTCTGACCTTAAACTCATTCGCGTTGCGTATGACAACACAGATGCAGGTGTAGTATTCCTTAGTTCTTAATCGTTTTGTTCTCTCTGAGCTATCATTAAAGCTAAGTTCAGGGCGACCACGCTTATTTACTATTTCATTAGGAAACAAAATTGATCCTTCTAGCCATTCCTGATTGTTGCTTTTAAACCTTTCTTCCATTCGCCTTGCTTTGGTGTAACGTGTCTTATACTGTGTCTTGAAATACGAAAGTTTTTTTAGCGTTTCTTTCTGTTGTTTTGAATCACATTTACTACGTCTTTTAATTTCATCATACAAGTGCTGAAATTGTTTTTCCATTTCACTACTTCCACAACTTCTCATTATGTTAATAAGTTCTTTTCTTTTGATAAACATTATAAATATGTTCTTTAATCTACAAAAAAATATATGTTCAATATTAATATACTGATAGTCTTATTATCAATATTCATTCCGCATAAAAAAGTTTTTAATATTAATTCAGGAGATTAGATTAGGCTTACCTAAAATCTTCTTATATCAGTGATCCATTTAAAAATCCTTCTGTTGAATGTTCTTACTATTTATTTAAAAATCACAGGAAAATGGAGACACGGAAACATATTTTTACAACGCACAACAACTAACGTTAGCGCGTTTCATCATTATATGATCGTAATAAGTATAAATCAATTACATATGTTAGCGACGTAAACATCCATAAACATTCTAAAAACAAATTCGTTTGTAAACAAAACAAAAATTATCGTCTGCGCGAAACGCAAATCAAAAACTATTACAATTGAGACCATGAAGCCGTGATAAACGCAACACATTATATCAGAAATTGTCCTGAAACAAAAAAAAAGGCCCAATATGGGCAACATTTTTTTGCGATCCTAAATTAAGCAATAAATAAGCTTCCCAAACTGTAAAAACCAAAGCTTGGACAGCCTTGGAACATAATTAAAAATCTCAGTGATTCTGAACATAGAGTAAATATTTAAGTCTTTCACACTGAAAACGATTTCAATATTATTAACACACTCTTTTATTAATTCAAAACTCTTAAAATATATCTACGCACAACAACTTCAAAATTTCATCACAAAATTAAAATTTATTGCAATAATGATGACGTACGACAACTTTCAAATTTTGCCTGCAAATCGTACATATTATCTCGACGAAAAACTCTACGCAACTAAGGGTAACTTTAACCGCGGGTGGAGGAATGAAGTAGAGAACAACATTGTTTTATGACGTGAAAAATAGTTCTTTATCGTTTCCACCAAAAAGAATAAAGGAATTCAGATTTTTGATTTTTGATTTTTTGCCAGGTTTTTAGGTATTCTGCCCCACTGTGCGTCGATATGGCATCAGCGTTACTCATGAACATATTTTTTCTGTATAGTACAGAAGATGCGACAAAAATTCTCTTACCTTTTTAGGTGCGTTCGTAATCAGGGCCCGACCTTTGCAGGGGTATGTGGGGTAGCTGCTCCGGGCCCCCCTTTTGAGGGGGCCCCCATGAGAGCAGTCAGGATTTCCATTAAAAGGTGCCAAATGATTAAAATTAGCCAAAAGTGACCAAAATTACCATATTTTCAAACATTTAGGAAGGGAGTGCGTCCACCCACTCAAAAAACAAACTATATCATTAAAAACTAATGATTAATATTTTATTATGACAACTTAGTATTCTATTGTTTTAAAAATAAATTCTTTATTAACGTTTTCTTCGTACTGTGACGAGTTAAACTATTAATTTTGACCAATTTGGGGCATTTTCTTTTAGACTTAACTTACTTAGATAAGCAAAGTAAAAGTTTGCAAAGAAATACTCCTATCAACCAATCTATTATTTTTTTCTACTATTATTCTACTAATATTTTTTCTTAACGTTGTGACCTTTTTTTTTATGATACTCTGTATACAGATGTGAGCAGTACTGGGTACAAAATTTATGCATATAATACAATATGTAGGAAGTTTAGTACTAGCCACTTCCACATTATTCACATAAAAATTCTATAGATACATTGAAGGCCCAGAATGATTCTTGCCCCGGGGTCCCCTACAGCCTAAGTCGGGCACTGTTCGTAATTATATAAATAAGTAGAACCTATAGTCGTCATCTGGTCCATCCGTCGGTCTGTCTGTCTGCCTGTCTGCATATATCAGCCCAAAAACTATCCAACCGAATGACTTGAAATTTAATACATATAATTGTTGCATAATTTTGTCGAGTCATTTATTTTTTTATGAAAATCGAATCAAAACTTAACACGATATTAATAAAAGTTTTCATTTAATTAAATGCTATCATAAGTAATTAATTCAATGATATCCCATGATAGGTAGTGATTCTAGGTTGCTATGGCGATGACGTCCTATTTAAGATGGAGTCCTATTATTTCCGTATGACTGAATTGAATATATAAAATCGTAATAAATTTTATATTCATGCATTTTTGCATAAGAGTGCAACAGTTATTGCACCAAGATCTGAATATTTATAAAACTAGTTATAGTACGAACGCGCCTCATTTGCTACGTTTCACGTGCAATTTCCGACTTGTTTAGATTTGTGAAAATAATTACCATATGTTAAAATTCTGCTTTTCTTTTTAGACCCCGGTACGGTATGCTATTTCTTTCTCTCAGCTTATTATGTGTATTCCAAAAAATAACGTTACCTTACAGGAATTAGCCGTAAAACAAAGCAGTACGATTAAATACTCTATAGCAATTTTTTTAACTTCTAAGCATCGTACATTTTCGATTTTTATACCGTCGTATTAGAAAAAAAAGTTCTTTTGAATGCATTTTGTTTGAAAACTGTATCTCCATTTATTTTTGAAATATTAATTTTTTTGTAGTTTTTAGAGCCATTTGCTTAATATTGGCAACGGAAAGCACTCCATTTCTGTAGAAAGTAAAGGAAAAATAGTTCTAAAATAGTAATTATATATTTTTGTTGCCATTTTCTCATAACAACCGAAAGAAAATGTAATTAAAATACGCGCTATTTTGAAAAAAATATAAACGAATGATTTCTGTTAAAACAATGGAGCTATTATAAACTATATTTAATTTTAAGTATCTATGAATCATTAGATAGCCTTTTTTTGTCGATATTCTTGAATGACGGCATCTTTTTGCTGCATTTGTGCATTATTTCGTGATAGTGATGTGCTATGCATGCTTTACTGTAGATCTTTAAGAGTAGATCGTAAATGTGGAATTCTTAAGCGGATGCGAATGACGTCATTTTACATAAAATAAAACGTGTGCTTTAAGTCTTAAAATTGAAATATGTTTTGTACTGCAGTAGAGTCCCGCTTAACCGAGTTATTTTCTTCTGATGGACTGGTGGCTTCTATTATTATGAAACAGCCATTATAAATGAAGCGTTAGGTGAAGATGAAAGAGCAGCCGTGAAAAGTTAGAACTCTGATTTTCTGGTCAGAATGGGGAAAAAAATGGCCATAATTTTTTTTTTCAAAAAAATTATAGCCATTTTTCAAAAAAAAAAAATATATATATAGCCATTTCCCCCCCCCCCCCCCATTCTGACCAGAAAACCAGAGTTCTAACTTTTCACGGCTGCTCTTTCATCTTCACCTAACGCTTCATTTATAATGGCTGTTTCATAATAATAGAAGCCATCAGTCCATCAGAAGAAAATGAAGCAATGGAAATGCCGGGGTAGACACTAAATTCTGGAAAAGCAGAATTCCTGTTCTCTAGTTATGTATTCTGTTTTCTTCTCGTATTTTTCCTTATTTTTTTCAATGCTTTTTTTCTAGCAGTAAGGCTTTTCTGATTTTAATACGAAGTGAGACATGTCTCTCCCGCGAAAATTTTGAAAGAAAAGCAAAATCAGCAAAAATCACGATCTTTCTTAAGATAAAACAGCCGCGAAGCGATTCTTCTTTTGTATATTTTTTAAGTCAGCAATAAATCAAGATGAACTGTTATTGGCTAAACTTCCTTTGAAACTGTTAAGATATTTGCATATTAAAAGAAACCGCCTAACAAATGAAAAATTTTCATACCATATAGAATTTAGATTATAATAATTATAGTTGCATAATTTTAAATAGTTGCTAGAAGGATTTTTCTACTCTTGTATAAAAAAGTGTTCTAAATATGCTTATATTATTAGTTTATTTACATCTATGTATAATATAAAGTAAAAACATATCCAGGAATAATGCTGACGTCATATAGGCGGTGGTAAGTTTGAATAATAAATTTCGTTTTATCGCAATTTTTTTTAAACTTCTAAATAGCGGAATTTTAATTTTTACGGAGTCGAATAGAAAAAAAAATGTACTTTCAAATGTAACTTCTTTCTAAAGTAAGTTTAAATTTACAGATTTTTTGTGGGTTTTTTTTTCACGCATGAATATTTAAATAGTATATCTTTAATGCACGCAGCCTGATTACGGAAGATTAATCTGTTTGCACCTAAAACAATGTAAATTATTCAGCCTTTATTAGTTTCCGTGTAATATATCGCAACGAAATTGTCGAACGAAATTAAAACTTCACAAATACACTAATAAATAAAAGACAAATTTAACAGAGATACACTAGAACTACGCGCTTATACACTGAAAGAATCAAAATAAAAAAAAAGGTTGTTATAAACAGTGAAATCTTTTGAAATTGACCCTTGGCATGTGGCTAATATGAAAGTACCAGAATGCTTTTCGGTGTAGTTGGTGGGCTATCTGAGAAAATATACTAACAATGAAGATGCTTCATATGCGCATACTTAGAAAAAACATGAAAAAATTACAGAATGTTCTTTTCATGAAGTTAAATATGTTTATAAAAAAGTTCCAGAGGAACCTCGATAAAGCGTCCATAAAAAAATAATGAGAATTTCGTTTTATTGGAGATTTATCGCTGGTTGACGACGGAATATATATATTTTTTTAATGCGCTTTTATGAAAAATATACCTTTTATGGGGACCGGGAAAGTCCTATCTCCGCCATGTTAAATTTACCAACTTTATGTACCTTTTTCTCAGAAATGGTGAAAGATAGAGGCCTAGATTTTTTAGAGTAGCTAGAATAATATAATTTATGTATTTTAACAGAGGATTTTCTTTCTAAGTGAAACTCAATATTAATTATTAATTATTTATTGAAAGCCATTTTTAAATTAGCATTTTTGGTAAGATTTCACTGAATAAAACAAATAATTCTCCACAAATCAGTAAATCCCTGTGTTAAAGTATACAATATATCATTATATAAGTATTAAAAAAATCTGAGTTATTAAGTTTAATAGATATTGAAAGAAAGGAACATAAACATGAAAAATCCAAGTTTGAGAAAAAGTCAATTAAAGATTTAAATGGCCATTAAGCTGTGAAGTACTCTTAGAAAGAATGAATAATTTCAACAGTTATTTTTTTTATATATATAAACATGTATGACACATCGTTGGAAAGATAAAAGTTTAAACTATTTAATGATATAAAAAAGTAAAAATTTCATATTGAACTAGTTTAAATAAGGTTTACTTAAATTAATACACTTTTATAACTAAGGTTGTGTCATATACATTTATATGTATTTATAATGAAATTTAACGATCATTTAACGACGATTTAGAACAAAATTTAATAGACTAAAATTGTTTCAAACTCAAAATGAAATTCCGATTTTGAGCACTGTCAATTTGACTTCCATATTGTTTGTGTTGGAGACAACAAGAGAATAATAGTATTGTTTCCATGGAAACAACGACTTACTTAATATCGAAATGTACAAGGAGAGCTGTCTTAATCGGATAGATAAAATGCACTGGCTTCCAAAAGTTAAGGTACAGGGACTGGATGCTTTCGATAGTACACGGTTTGTCGAATATCTACTAACATTATTGGCGAATTTTTCTTGAACTTCTGGGATGTAAAGAACATGTTTGATTTCATATTTCTCGGTGAAGATTTATCGGGGGTGCAATTAGGGGGATAATAATAAATTTTATAATAAAATAATATTTGCGAACACCTGTGTAACAGAAAAGGCTGGAAATGGTTTGTCAACTCTGGTAAATGACTATTTGGGTCCTGTTCAACGTTTTTATGCATTTGTGTAAGCATAGCACTCATATTCGTGAAGATGTTAACGTTTTTGTCAAAAATTCAAAAGTTTTTTGTTTATAGTATACAGAATTTTCAACCAAATTTAACACAAATTTCCAAAAACCTGACAAAGAATAGTAGCAACAATATACTGCAATTAAAAGATGAATATATTGAATATTTGATGAGATATGGGCACTTGTATGAATAATTTTTAACTGCGCATGCGTGTAAGATTTCAAAATTTTTATTTCATAATTTGGTAGCCAGCTATTTTGAGTAACTTCTGTAAAAAGTCCAGTCAAATATTGTGAAAACTCAGAAAGATATAGTGAGTTGATTGAAAAGTTATGGAAAAATCCTTATAATAAAGCTATTTTTAGAAAGCAACTCACTATATCGCCCCTATCTTTGTGAAATTTCTCGATATTTGACTGGACATTTTAGATAAGTTGCCCTAAGGAGCTGACTACCAAATTATGCAATAAAACTTTTGAAATCTTCCACGCATGCGCAGTTAAAAATTATTTCATACAAGTGCCCATAACTCATCAAATATTCAATATATTCATGTTTTAATTGAAATGTACTGTTGCTACTGTTCTTTGTCAGGTTTTCGGAAAGTTACGTTAAATTTGGTTGAAAACTCTGTATGCTATAAACTAAAAACTTTTGAATTTTTTACAAAAACGTTAACAACTTTACGAATATGAGTGATATGCTTACACAAATGCACACAAACCTTGAACAGGACCCAAATAGTCCTTTAACGCAGTGAAAAACCATTTCCAGCATTTTCTGTTGCATAGCTGATCGCAAATATTATTTTATTATTAAATTTATTATTAGCCCCCTAATTGTCGGTCCGACTAAGTCTTCATCGAGAAATTTGAAATCAAACATGTTCTTTACATCCCAGATGTTCAAGAACAATTCGTCAATAATGTTGGTAGATATTCGACAAACCGTGTGCAATCGAAAACATCCAGTCCCCGTACCTTAACTTTTTGGAGGCCAGTGTACACTTAAAACTTATCCAGCCAGTGAAATAGTTTAAAATTAAATAACTTCAGCAACACGAAAATAGAATATATTATATAAACTTACAGAAAAAATAATAAATTTTTTCATTGTTTAAGTTTAAATTCATTAAGTACTGCGCATTTTCGAAACGCATTAACCCTTTATCTACTGACGATACTTATCAGTACCATTAATATAACTTGTTATGAAATTCATTTAATATATCGATCAGTTGTAATACAGTCTAGATTAAGTTATAGAAGTGTCTACATTTATTTCTTAATCATTATTTGCTTGTTTCAATATATTTTTACAGTGTAAGCTCCAATATATTTTCATTCAGTTACATCTTTGCTATATGTTTTTAATTTACAACTCTTTGCAGTGTGACGGACAAGATGTAACTTCAAAATTAAGAGATCTGAAAGTGCATGCTATATTATTCTTAAACATTTGCAGGTAAGCAGAATCTATATCTCAAAATAACTCTTTATAGTCAACTAAATGCCTAGTTCGAGAATAAGTTTGCAGTAGTAGTTGTAACCGAAACAGAAAGACATGTTTTAAATGTAAGGAAAACACTGAAAATTCATAAACTCCATAGTATCATAACTCGCTATATTTTTATCGTAAAATAATATTACTTTTTCACATAGATCTCGTTCTTAGATGCAAGGCAATATTTTCTAGCCATAAGTTATAGGAAAAGAGGGACGTATTAAAAAATACGTTTAATTTTGTATTACAGGACGCATATAAAAATTCTAAAAGAAATGTCATATCTCAAAGCTATAATTCATTTGTAGGCTTTATAGGTGTTGTGTTTGGAAGACAGGAGGTGATAGAATAATATTGTAAAATTATTTTGGATATTGAAATTCCAAATCATTTTTTAGGATCGATCGTATAGTGTGCATTTAACATTTTGTTGCGGCCACAAAAGACCACTTAGACACAACAGTCATTAATTAAAGAAAATCTGAATTTACTTTTCATACATTTGGAAATTAAGAACAAAAAAATAAAAAGGTAAAAGCATTACCTGCATTGACCCGAAAGAACAGAAGAATGATTGAGACATTTGCAGAAAGAAAAATAAACAAATGAAAAATCTTCCTTGCAAATTTTTTTATTTGTGAAGCAATTTTTTGCAGAACATAGCATATTATCATACAGTACATATCTTATTCTTTTAGATGTACTTTTTTTATGATCGACACATACATCTACATTCTTACTAAGGAAAATAAAATAATTTCTTTCCTTTGGGGAGTATGGAGACACAGGCATTTAGATGATTTTTATAGCATCATAATTCTACGACTCGAAATAAAAGCCACTTGAATTAAAAATAATAATAATGCCGTCAACAGAATTCTTTATCCACATCCTACAGAAGAACGAGAAGTAACTGATCAAAGCATCTCGCCACAAAAAAAAGACGACACTATGCAGCCGAATTACACAATCAAAGAAATATTCTTTTATTTTTAATATTTCTTACTGTAGACACGAAAATCCATTTATTATTTTTTTGTAGAAGGGAAAGAGGCATCCATCCATTCTCTGCGTTCGTTGATAGAACACTCATGCAGGCGCAGACATAATTTCTTCGCAGAACGGCAAAAAAAGGCAGCCATTCTGCATTGAAGTCCCAACTCAACTGCACTACTGAATGCGCGCGAGCTCTCCGAGAAGAGGAGAAAAAGGGGGGTTGCTATAATCCTTGAAACACGCCAACTTTGGCTGAACGAACATACAGGCGCCATGCATTGGCATAAAATGCAATGCTAAAGAATATAAAAACTGCTTTAAAAAAAGGAAATTTGATAGATTTCACTGAGATAAGATGCCAAAGAGTAGTAAAGAGTGAAATTTAGAAATTACGAATTAAACTGATTTAAATATTATTGGCTAAGGGGTGGAGCTACAAAAGGATATGACTTCACAAATAGAAAGATATGGAATTTTCCAGATAATTCTTTTACCGGAAGTACAGATTTCAAAGCGACGTTTATGATTTTAAAATGAATGAAATGCTATGCCAGAAAGAAAAACTTACAGGGGAGAGTTGAAAAAAAAGGGAATCAAAATAATTTTGGAATGCGGATATTAAAATTAAATGAATACAAGATTAATAAAAATATTTTCTAAATGAAATTAAATTAATATATGGCAGTGGTTCTAAGTAACCAAAACAATAGGTGCGTTCGTAATTATATAAATACATAGCACTTATAGTCGTAATCTGGTCCGTTCATCTGTCTGTCCGTCTGTCCGCATATAACAGCGCAAAACTACCCATCCGAATGGTTTGAAATTTAATATATACAATCGTTGTAGAATTTTGTCGAGTCATTTAAAATTTTATGAAAAACGAATCAAAACTTAAAAAGATATTAATAAAAGTTTTCTTCATTCTATTAAATCCTATCCTACGTCATTAATTCAATGATATCCCATGATAGGTAATGATTCTAGGTTGCCATGGATATTATGTTCTATTTAAGATCGAGTCATGTTATCTACGTATTACTGAATTTAATATATATAATGCGTAATAAAGTGTTTGACATAAGCGAGTATAGATGGTACTTACTTTTTTCATTGTGTGGAACATTAATAATTTTATAGGCAAATAGTGGCTTTACTTTTAAGTAAACAAGTCGATGTAAGGAACAAATAAGATGGCCATCTCTGCTATAATTCATATTCTTATAAATACGGTCAAATCTCAATTAAATGATTGGAAAGAGTTCCTTGAAAATCGTCGTTAAATTAAGGAACGCGTTAGATAAACTCAAACTGCATGAAAAACTGCTATTACATTTTTAAGAATTTACTTAACGTTATATTTAATTAGAACTCTTTTTCTTCCTTTTTGGCGCATTAAATATATACATTTACCATGAAAAAAATATTGACAATTGTTTCTTTTCAGTATATATAACGGTTATATGTTTCTTTTTAGTTTTTTTAGCTCTTTTTAAAGCATTATATTATACAAATATTCATCCATATCAAGTTTCATTATTTTGTCGAGCGCAATTAATCCATTTGTTTTAATTAAAGTAACCTTCAAGATTTTACTATGTTGTCTTTAAAAAACAGAATTTGGTCGTTTTTATCAGAAAATTCTTGAATAATATATATTCCACAAACGGTGATTGTAAAAGTCATAGTTGACATAACTATTAACGCAAGCTTCTAGTTAGAAATGTCATGTCGAATTGATATTTCGAATTCCTCCTAATCGAAATCATCACTCGTAGTACATTGGATAAACAATAACAAATAATTGGATAAAAAATTATCAGAGTAAAATCTGACAATTTTCCCCAGTAAAAAGACGTTTCACACATTGAAATTGCACCAAAATTATCATTAAACAGAGGAAACTATCACTATATCTTTTAACTTATAAGAAGAGGGTCTGAGGTTGGAGTCACCGAATACGGTGAACGTTTGTGTGTCGATACAGTATAGTTGTACAGTGCAGTATATAAATATCTGACAGCCATAAGGCGCAACACCCAGGGGGTAGTCGAGAAAATAAGTCGCAAAGTTTACGCTTCAGTTTATAATCGGATAAATTTCCTTCTTTGGCAAGCGGCTGAGTAGCATGGTCGTCAGCATACTGATTTTGAGATTTTTCTTTGTCGGTTCGAATCCCGCTCGGCTTTTTTCTTTTGGTATTGTTTGTTGGTGTTGGTGTTGTTTATGACAGCCAATTATCTACACGAGGGATATAGGCCCAAGGGGGGAGGGTGCCCGTAGGGGTCTTTCTAACGGAAACTAACCCATAGTTACGCAAGGTTACCCAAGGTTCAAAGAAAAGCACGAAAACTCCGAACGTTTAGGCCGAAGGGAGCAATTTGTTTCGAATTCAGCACCTCCCGTCTGCCAGCTTTCAGAGCAGAACCTTTCAGCCATTGGTGGGGCACTTTTTTTTTCTTTTTTCTTTTGTCGGAACGAAAATGTCGATCAATTATTTTCGAAGCGCAATTGAAAAAATATGTATAATAATTGAAATATACGAAAAATATAAATTAAATGTTCGTTTTGTAGCATATAAGTGCATTTTTAATTACGAATTTTTGCATGTTTAAATATAATAATGAAAAAGAAAAAAAGTAGGCATATTTATATGTTTATAGAAAAGTAAGTTTTGTTATTTAAAATTGTTTATAGTTATTTCAATGAATATCTAATATTTTTAACAGAGAAATAAAATACGCGAACAAATAAATTATTTTCATTTTGTTTACTTATGCAAATACTTTAAATATTTCATGGTTTATTAAAATTATGGTTTTATGTTTTTAATGTGTTTTTTTATAGTCTGGAATTCTTGATTTTTAATTAGAATAAGTGTCTATGTAGTAATGTTTTTTAGCAATTCAATTTTTCCCCTGTTTAATATGTTTATACAATGTAGTTTAGTTAGTTTAATCATGTAAATACAATTTATCTGTGAATCTTTGCATGTTTATATATTTAATGAGAAGTAAAAATAAAATAAATAAATAACAATAATAAAAAACTAAAAAAAAAGTCAATTGAAACTTTTATAGACCATAAAATTACGCTAATTAGAAAATTTATTTACTGTTATTTACATAAATAAGCTGTTATTCTTCACACAATGAATTAAAATACGTTACATAAAATTATAACATGCTGCTTTGTTTTTTAAATTGTAATTTTTCGATCATCGTAATAATGTATAAATGCATCGTTTTAAAACATCTAACTTTTTAACTTTTGAGTTTTTTAAATCTTGGATTCTTATGCTTATAGTTAAAATAATTGTTTATGGGCATAAAAATAAGTTCTAAAAACATATTGAATTGCTGAAAATAGTTATCAAGTAGGCATTAACTACAAAATCGTAAATCCGAAAAAAAAAAATCCAATTTTAACGCTAGAACTATCGTGAGCCATCATTTTGACGGCTACCACATGAATATGTTTCGGTTTAAACCGGAAATTTAATTATGAAATAAGTTTAAAAGATACAAAGAAGAAAAACGTTAAATAATAAAGTTAAACTGTTTTAAATCAAAATTTTGGTGTGAAATATTTTTATAAAACTTGACTCAAATTTCCGGTAGCTCTAGTGTTAAATTCAAAACAATATTTTTACAAAATCATGAAATGTTTGAAATATTTGCATAATGAAACAAAATAAAAATAATATATTTATTCACGTATTAATATCAAGTATTTTTATTTATTTTTCTGTGAAAAATAGTACATTATTCATTGAAATAACTGTAAATAATTTAAATAACAGCAAAAAATTCCTGGCCTATAGACATATGAATTGGCCCTTTTTTCTTTTCATTAAATATTTAAATATGCAAAATTTCATAGTTAAAAATGCATTTATATGCTACAAAACCTACATTTAATTTATATTTTTCGTAAATTTCAATTATCATACATATCCTTCCAATTGCGGTTCGAAAATAATTGATGGAATTTTTCGTTCCGAAAAATAAGTCCGAGCGGGATTTGAACTGACAAAGAGAAAACTCAAATCCTGTATGCTGGCGATCGTACTACTGAGCCGCTTGACAAAGAAGGAAATTTATCCGATTATAAACTGAGGCGGAAACTTTGAGATTTATTTTCTCGAGACCCCCTGGGTGTTGCGCCTTATGGCTGTCACATATTTATATGCTTACTATCTGTATCGATACACAAACGTTCACCGTATTCCGTGACTCCAACCTCAGACCCTCTCCTTGTTAGAAGTAAATGTAGTTGAAAGCGGATCATTAAAATGATCGTGAAAATTGTGGATATCGTTATATCGGGTACCTTTAAATGAAGTTTATATTGTATAGATATTTCTTAATCTTACTTAAGATAAGTATACGATTGCATATATTACTGATTAAAAAAATATTTACACATAGTAGATTGCAGTAGTGTGCAAATTATAATTAGTACCAGGAAGATAAATATATTTTCGAATTTCTAGAAAAGTATCAGATGTATAGTTCTTCATATTTGGTCATGTAAGTATGATACCTGAGCACACATTTTCCAGTTATAATGTCAGTCTCAAGAGTACTTGGGAGACCAACAACAAATTTACTAATTAAGTACAATATGCGTGATCGCTCTGTATCATAAAACAGCAGTTATCTGCAATTACATAACTTTCGAAATACTTTTCTTTTCTGGAATTAATCTATAACTATAGAAATACTTTTTTCCCCATGTGTAATGGTTGTACAGTCTTGGAAAAAAAGTAAACACCCCCTACTAACTCCTCAACAAATTATCGTAGAAGAAAGTTACTGGTATTAAACGGTTGGAAATAAAGTCTACTTTTAAATGATGTATATAAAATTTGCTTAAGGGTCCATCTACATATTAAAACGAACCCAAACTTCATTTTTTGCAATGGCAATACCCAATTTTAACTAGATATTTCAAATCTTCGGTTCAAACTATGCCAAGGCACCAAATTTCAAGTCATTTGAATGAAAAGTTTTTGAATTATAAGCATTCAAAATTTAGTGATTCTAATGTTAAATTACATTTTCATATTTTTATTGATATCTCCTGAAGTTATACTCCTAATGTGCTAATTTTTTGTGTAGCAGTAATACTAATATATCCAAACATAAATACGTTGAATTTGCAACTTTTATAATTTTATGATATAAATTATGAATTACGAAATTAATATTCGAAAAATATATGAATTTACACCTACAATTTTTTTGATGGATTTAGATTCATTAAGTCCTGCTTTATGGAAATCCAAAATTTCACATTTTTCTTCCAAGTAGTTTTCAAATTATGCTTAAAAAACGCCAAAATGATGGTTTAAGGGGCCGTCTATGGTAGAAGTGACTAGATATTTTGAAATGTCTTCTGCTATCATGTAATTTAGCGGTCTTCAATGATTGCTTGAGTGGCGCTTAAAATGCCTTGATCAAGAAGGAGGCTCTCTCGGTCAACAATCGAGTAACGAACTTCAATTTGGATACAACCCCTAAAATACGCTCGTTTTAAAATAATTAATTTATCGGAAACTTATCGTACGGATTGCATAAAAATTTGTGTTTAGGCTAATTGAAGGGTGTAGAGTTCATTTATGCTGTCATAATTTTGCACTGCTATTGAAAAAAAAAACAAAGTTATTGTTCGTTTTAATATGTAGAGGGTCCCCCTAAGCAAATTTTACATACATCACTTAAAAGTAGACTTTATTTCCAATCGTTCGGCATCAGTAACTTTCTTCTATGATAATTTGTTGAGGAGTTAGTAGGGGGTGTTTACTTTTTTTTCCACGACTGTACGTATTTCCATAGCAGGTATATTCACAAATATATGTAAATGTTTCGTTTAAAATTCCAATTTTGATTTTTTTCGTATGATTATAAGTATTGAGATTTTAATCAAATTTAACGATATTGTGAAGAAAACTGAACACTTTACAAAAGAAATATTATGCTAAAATTTACAATGGATAAAATGAATTTTCAATAAGATACGATGATTTATAGAAAGACGTATTTAAATGCACTTTTGCAAAATAACTCTTTTCTTTCTTTCGTAACTTAGTAGCTATCAGTACAGGCACTTCATATAAAAAAGTGCAGTTAAGTGTCATCAAAATTCAGAAAGATATTCGCTATATAGTGAAATGGATTTAAGTAATTTTATAAAATAATTTCATATTAAAATTTTTAAAAATTCCCTAAAAGTACTAGAGACTGAATCTTCACTAGAAATTACAAACTCAATCCGGTTCGTGTCGTGGCCGTGGTTGGGGATAACTTCATCTTGTTCTTCTTAAGACATTTTAAAATCAATTCCGAAAATCAAAAATTCATCCATATAGTACAAATATCTTAATTGATTTTTATTTGAGCACTACTGCAATTTTCTTTTATTCAATGACTTTATTTATTTCAGTTACGGTGGTGGAACCAGACCTTGGGGAGGGGGTAATCAATTTCGATCTCCAAGTACAGAAGACGGTCTTATCGAAGTTATAGGACTAACAACATATCAGTTGGTAAGCACATTTTCATTATTTTTGCGTACGTTCTTCCCTTTTTTATTGCAGTAAAATATTTGCATTTATTTTTTTTTTATTATTATTTGAGATGTTAACCTACTGAGGAGAAAGCAATGTTTTGAAACAAAACTTTACACTTTTCTTACAATATATTTGTAATTTGGTAGTGTACAAAGAACCCAAGTACAATATGCAACTCACTTTAAAATACATTTCATTAAAGTACAGAAATTGTAGTGGAAAATGGGACGCAACACAGTGGGACTGATGGCCGTGGATGTAGATCTAGTAAAAGAGGTTGAAATGACCATAGATTAACATACAAGATGGGACATTTCCATAGAGCGTAATGGTAATGCGATTGCGATCGTAGCGCCTTTAGTGACAATGTGGAAGAAACTCCCCATCCTTGTAAAATTTTTATTATTGAGTATCTACCTTATTGTAATCTTTCTTTTTTTTATGTTGCATGTTTACATTTTCAATAGAATCTCACACCGATACATGAACATAGAATAGATATTCTATTTTATATATCTAATATCTATTCCATGTTCATGCATAGATATATCCTTTTTTTTTTCTTTTTTTTACATGATGAGTGAACGATTTAAGTGCAACGAAAAACAGGGTAAAAATTTCGTCTGGAATGCTATATATGAAGTAAATATGATAAAATTGGATTTAAAGCTACATAAAGTAATGGTGTAATATAAAAATATACGAAGTATTGCACTCTACAAATCCAAGAAAATTTCATAAATATTTCCATTCGGTAAGAAAATTTTTATAGTCGATGTTTTATTAATTTACGAAGTTTAACGTATTAAACAATCGTTACAATAATCTTTTAAAATTTACGCATTTCCACTTTCTTACAGATACAATAAAAATATTATTTTTAATGTAAATAACGTACAATCAATTCAATAATATTTATAATATTAACATATAAGAAATAGTAATAAAATTACAGATGGAGAAAAATTCCTTTCGACAAATTTTTAGAATTATATAAATCTAACAGTTAAAAATAAATAGATGTACTGACATAACACTCGATAAAGTTTTATTCGATATGAATAAATTAACACAATACCTGAATTTGACTTTTTACAATTTAATCTCACAAACTTACATATTTACGTTATTAACAGAATTTTCTGGGGTTTTTCTTTTATATTATTAGTCTAATTATCATTTTGTAAGTTAAAAGTGAACAATACAAGTACGGTAAAAAAAAAAAAAAAAAAAAAAAAAAAAAAAAAAAAAAAAAAAAGCAAGCATGAATAGAATATCGTCTGACACCTGTTTCGTTTTAGGAAAGAATAGATATTCAAAGCATAGAGCGTAAACATATTTCTTTAACATGGGTAAATTTCGGAGGCTTGTTAATTCTTCCCCCTTGTCGGGAATGACGCTACTACTGTTGCCATTACAGATTTTGCCGTAAAAGTCCCATCTTGGTCCTTAATCTATGGAAATAACTTGATATTGGGCAACTTTATGTTTAAGGCTCACGTCCCGTTAGGTGAAGACATTCGCGATCTAATGCTGGTTCTTTTCCAATATTTCAGTTGTTTTCGATATTTTTCATTTATTTATTTATTTATTTTGCATTGGATAGCCGATCTCGATCCCTATATCTGCCTTTTTTTTACTTTTTCTTATTTGGTTGCAGATTTTTTTATAAAGTTACGTTAAAAAAAAGAGCCTTAAAGGTGAAGACTGCGAATATGAAGTCAGAATTGGGAAATTTCTATTCAAATTTGATGAAATCAAGAATATTGTGCTTAAACATGGTATTTTCGAAATTGAACTATAAAATGAACTTCGAAGGTGTTAAGGGGTCTGAGGGCTCTGAAAGCTTTAAAATTTTAAAAATTTTAAATTTTTTAGATGTTAAACTCTTATTTTTTATGAACATTTTGATATAACTGTTTCCTTAAAATTCCCATTAGAACAGAAGTTATGGCTTTTAGAATTATACCCACTTAATAGCTGAAGCGGTGTTTCCGGAACTTTGAAGTCATTTTTCTCCAAATGACGTTTTTGGGCATAACGCGCATGATATCTCAAAAACTTCTAAATATTTTTTCGTGAAATTTTCAAAACATATGTTTCATGTTAATTTGTATAAACTGAACCTAAAATTTCCCTTTTATTGTTCAAAGAAATATTTTTTTTAGGTGATTATGTTGTTGAAATTTTCAAAACTTTGTATTAGTCAAATAAACATTGTATTAAAAATAGGAAAATGTTTTAAATAGAAATTTATTTAGTTTCAGGGTAATTATTACAATCTTATGTATAAGTAGGCACCAAAATTTTCATTCTAGTTCCAATATTTATTTTGTAATCGTGCGCGTAAGCTATTATAGCAATTTTCTGCTCGTGAAATATCTGACAGTTTGGAGCCCCCTGTAAATGCTAATTCTGCATCTTCCAATTTTATAAAGGCATAAAATAAAAGAACGTACTTATATCTTTCATCCCAATAAAAACTGTGTTTTAAACCCATATATATTTTAAGATATTAACAGTTGAAAATGGTCTCTTTTTTTCCTTTTTTCCGATTTTAAGAGTCCTGCGACCCCTTAAGAAGCTTTAATTAGCTTTGTGGGCATACTGAGTCCGTGCGGATGTGATTCTTATGAACTTCTCTTATCCAACCACCTAAGGAAAAGGAGAACAAAGCCGGTTTTCCGGAAGAATTCGGAACTATTTTTGAATCGCTGTCTCTGTAAAAATTACATTTGAAAACACGTATTTTTATAAATAAAAGATACAAAACGCTACAAAAGTACGTTTTAGAACAAAATTGCATTTGACTGATTGAGGTAGGACGGCAAAAAAACCTATTTAATAATTTTTTTAAATGAAATATCGACTACTGCTCCAACAAAACAATTTAAAAAACCATCAAAATTATGCAAAATTCCATAAAATGAGCAGGTTTATTGAAGGTAAATGTTCTATTTTTGTACCATTTACTGATTTCTCATAAAGTATGTAATATATAGAGCACCTTCATCTACTTGTTTTTTTAGTCTTTTTTTTTTGTCCAATGTCGCGAATTATGGTCATTTCGTCCCACCGAGCGTCAGTACTATTTACGTATTTTTCTCCCATAAATTCTAGGAAACTTTCTGTGATTCTTTCCGGAATATCTGTATTAACATTTTCGTTTGTTATAAAACGGATATTTTCAAAAAACGGCGGCAGACTTCCTTTCTTTTAGAAATTTTCATTTTGTTAAAAGTACCTTTACACGGTCATAAATATATACAAATACAGTGAAACTTCTTTTAAAGCCACCTCTATTAAGGGCCAACATTTTTAGGAACGAAAAATTTTCCCATATACATAATGTTAAATTTACTTCAATTAGGGGCCGCATAAACCCTTCATAAAGGCCATTTTTTTCACATGTGCCTTAAGTCCTAAACAGGTGTATTAAATTCCTGAACCAAAAGATAAGAGCTCAGGAAACAACTGCACTTTGCAACAAAGAAGGCAGGGGGAGATGGAGAGGATTTAGTAACACAATGAAGGACCAAAAACTTTTCCACAAGTGAGACAAACAGTTGTTCCTCACACTTTATTTGACCTTTCAACCTGTAGGGGTTGGGTTGGAGAGGAAACTTGACCCTTTGTTGTGGGCACACAACGGATACCAGGTTATCTAGAAAACGATTCTATATTTACTAAAATTGTGAATGCATATTGGAGCAATATTTTTACACTAGAAATTTTATGCTCAGGCTTATGTAAAATTTAAAATTATGTCATCCAAATCAAGCCAAAGAATACATTTGGATTTGAATGACAAAATCAAAGTTCTTAATTGTCATGATCAAGGAACATCTGCACGAAAATTGGCTTCATAGTTTAATTGCAGCAAGAATCAAATAAACAATATTGTTAAAAACAAAGAGAACTTACTGAAATAATATCAGATTTTAAAAATCGCGGGAGGAAAAGAAAGATAAAGGAATAATTTGGTCACCCCTATTCAAGGGCACCCCTCATAAGGGCCAATTTTCAATGGAATCGCATGTGGTCCTTGTACAAAATATATAATTTTTCAAGAACAGCTTTACATCATGCAGGGAAAAATTCGCGATTTGAGCCACTCTTCTGTAAACAGCCAATACTTATCACGACAGCATTCGAAGCAGGTACCTTCGATTTCCCAGCTCGTCCAGATGACCACACAGCTACGATTACACAATCCGCTTATTTAATGTTGTTACTTATTTTAGATGCCTTTTATGAAGAAAATGCGAGGGGTGAACGGATATGAAAGGTTTCTTCGATAGATAGATTTTTCCCATTTAGAATATTTTACATATTTTCTTTCTATAATATTTGACGCTTTGAAAAATATAAATTTACTGGAAAGATAACCCGTCAATAAAGACGGAAAAAGAGATATTAACACATGACAATAATGAGTTTTTCTCCCTTTTCGCAGTGATAGGTGAAAATAACACACTTTAAAAAGGAAACACGTTTATGAAAAACTATGTTGTAATGAATATATTAAAAATGCAATTTAAGGATAAATTAAAATTTGACCACAAAACTTCAGGATATGCGATGTTTATTTTGTAAAAACTCTTTCATTATTTAAATTCTGACCTTGCTTTTCGACATAAATTTTCAACTTCCCTTCCTCTTTACATCTTGAAATACTTACATATAATTGTCCATGAGAAACTTTACATGCGTTGAGTTTAAATTAAATTGTGGTGAGCTTGATTATAAAGATTAATGTGTTTCAATCGGAATTTCGCCAAATTAGTCAGCTATTGCTAAGTTGTTTTCATATATGCCAACTATCTTTTGTGGCCAAATTTGGCAGTATTTCGCCAAACTTGGCGATATTTTCCCAAGTTGGTCAAAATTTGGCGCTATTGTAGTAACCCTGAATTAGTACTTTTCAACAATTACTCATTGTTGAAGCTGATGCCAATTTCTCCATAAGAAGCTTAACATGGCCGCGATTAATGAGGTGGTCCAACCG
This sequence comes from Maratus speciosus, assembly GCA_963932465.1. Classification (NCBI taxonomy): domain Eukaryota; kingdom Metazoa; phylum Arthropoda; class Arachnida; order Araneae; family Salticidae; genus Maratus; species Maratus speciosus. The sequence continues at coordinate 563,411,648 of OZ010786.1, read as the reverse complement.
GAATTGTGAAGGACACACAGAGATTTGGATTTTATATAAATAGATAAAATAAATAATGTGAACATTAAAAAGGTCCACAATCTTACTTAAAAGGTGACTAATGCAAGTTTAAAATATACATTTTATTTAAAACTTCTTAGTAGTTTCAAGCCTTCCAGGCTCATCATCAGAGAATTTAAAACTTTTTAGTACTTTCAAGCCTTCCAGGCTCATCATCAGTGAATTTTAATCATCATCATTAATAATCATCAGTTTTAAATAAAATGTATATTTTAAACTTGTAACATCTTTTGCATTACGTAAGTCGCCTTTTAAGTAAGATTGTGGACCTTTTTAATGTTCACATTATTTATTTTATGTTGAATCAAGGTTAAAAATTGCGTTTCGTCTTATGATATTATTAATATAAATTTAACTTGTTAAGTATCTTGTGAAAGAATATTTGTTTTTTAGATGCGTTCGTAATTATCTCAATGCGTAGCAGCTATATTCGTCGTCTGGTACGTCCGTCTATCTGTCCGTCTGTCCGCATATAACAGCGCAAAAACTACCCAACCGACTGATTACATGGTTTTACAGTGGGTCAAACCATGGTTTGAAATTTAATATATAGAATCGTTTCAGAATTTTGTCAAGTCATTTCAAATTTTATGAAAATCGAATCAAAACTTAAAAAGATATTAATAAAAGTTTTCTTCATTCTGTTAAATCCTATCATACGTAATTAAATCAATGATATCCGATGATAGGTAAAGATTCTAGGTTTCCATGGTTGATTACGTCCTGTTTAAGATGGAGTCCTATTATTTTCGTATTACTGGATTTAATATATATAATATTAATAAATTTTGTATTCATGCATCTTTGCGTAAGTGTGCAACAGCTGTTGCACCAAGATCTGAATATTTATAAAACTAGTTATAGTACGAACACACATCATTTGCCGCATTTGACGTGCAATTTCCGATTTGTTTAATCAAAAATAACAACATAAAAAACAAGTATTTTTTAAAATTATTTGCATGATGTTGTACAATCAACTCCAAAAAAGATGGAAATTATTTTCAATAGAAATATTTAATGCGTGTCATTAAAAATAATTTTCTTATTGTTATTATATTTTAGATAGATAAAGATAATCTATAATTTTATAATAAGTTATAGAAATATACAGAAAGTTTTTGTGTGCGATTCTGTTAATGTAAATAGTTTAAAAAATATTAAAATAAAAAAGTAGCTTTTTAAAGACAAGTTTTAAGATGTATTACCCTGTGATAGATACGTCCAACTTTAGTTTCAACTAATAATAATAAAAGAAAACTGTAATATTTACTTTTCAAATGCCTCAGACTTTGAAATAAGATTTTTCTTTTATGCCATAAAATATGTTAGCTTTTTACTAAAAGATAGAAAGAGAGAGAGAGAGAAAAGGAAAAAAATATTGTTCAGTGTTTAGTGTATGTAGTTACACACTGATATTTACGGTGTAAAACAGTATATGCTAAAATAAACTATTTCACATTCCAAATATAACAGTGTCAATCCATTTCAAATGGTCCAGCACTGGTTGCTTGACCATTTTTAAAAAAAAATCTGAAATTTTTTGTACAACAACCCTAACATGATGGAAGTTCAAAATTACTATTTTTTTAATTTTATTAATTTTTGTTTGTGCATGGCGGCCATCTTTGCTTCATCGTCTGCAGCAATTTTCTCAGATGAAGGGTTTACGGAATTGTAAATATCTCATCCTTTATTTTTCCAGTCAAGTACGGTTTAAAGCAATTTGTACAGAATTAAATGGGCTAAAAATTTGTTAATAGTGTAGTTTCTGAAAATAAATCCTTATTGGTGAAAGTTCAGCATAAAATTTAAGTTTTTTTTTTCCAAAATTTGTCCGTTTACAAGAGGAAATTGTTCTAGCAAGGAAAATTGTCAACATGACATATTTTATTTACAAATAGGCCAAATGTAGTTGTACTCATACACCAAGTTCCAGATCTGGGACTTGATATCTCTTTGTTAAAAAAATTTCCAAACTTTTTAAAAATTTCAAAAAGTACACATTTAAGGCTTTGATATCTCTGGTGGGGCACAAGATAAAATCTTAAGTTCTGGTTTCTGCTAGTATTTTGTGGTAGTGTTATGCACAAAAAATTTCAGGATGGAGATTTGACTACAAGCTGAGGTATGGCAAGGGCAATATGTCAAAACAATACTGCCAAACTACTGTTTTATTGTAGTCACAGGTAAGTATTTATCTCAGAGTGTCATTAAAAATTTTTTTTTTATTATCTTTAAATAATAGTAACAAAAAAAATAAAGACTTTTGCAAAGCTTAGCAATTAATTTTAAAAATAATTATGCCTAAGGCCTACATTTTTTATGGTTTCCGTAATTGTTGTTTTAAGTAATTTTTAGTAACTAAAAGACACCTCAATAATTTTACATAAAGAAAAGAATATTTTTATACAAGACATGAGACGACAACAGAATAGGGAAAGAGGAAAGCTGTTAATGTTGACATGCTTGTTGAGACATGATCAAACATGTGAAAACACATTCCTACTTGTTGGTTTAAAAACCATAATTTCAATGCTGCTTGCCAGTCCCTGAAACTTGTTCTTACCATAAGTATGTTCCTGTAAATGAAACATTTTTACAATGTTACCACGCATCAGCCTCAAGTAATTTTCAGAATGTAAAGATATCCAAAGCCCTTACAAAGTTTATACTGCAGAAAAATGACATTGTTGCATGTGTGTATGATAAAAAGCAAGCTAAGAATTATTAATGGAGTGAGACTTACAAAGTTTATACTGCAGAAAAATGACATTGTTGCATGCGTGTATGATAAAAAGCAAGCTAAGAATTATTAATGAAGTGAGACTTAAACATAGTGATTTCAAAGTTCATTTCTATGATCCAGCAGGGCCGAGAATTTCAATCAAGTTATCAAGAGAACACAAGACTTAGTTCCTACAAATAAAATTTTGAGAAAGATCACCGCTATGGAACTGACAACAGTAACTGGTCGAACTCACAACATCTCTCCTAAATTCTATGAAGATATTTCTCAGATCTTTGTTGAACATATATAGTCTCTTAGTAAATTAAATATTTGTTATTACACTGTTTGCAATAAACCATATTTCGTGTGTAAATATTGCAATAAAAGAGATAAATCTAAATCATCCTAAGGTATTCTTAATAGCATTTATTGATATTTTTTCCACCCTATATCTCAGCTTGCAGTCAAATCTCCATCTTTAATTTTTATGTACATAATAGTACCATAAAATACTATCAGAAGCCACAATTTCAGATTTTTATCTCGTGTCCCACCAGGGGTATCAAAGCCTCAAAAGTGCGATTTTTGAAAATTTTGAAAAATTTGGGATTTTTTTAGAGAAGAGAAATTAAGTCCCAGATCTGGAACTTGGCGTGTGAGTACAAGTACTTCGCCCTATTTGTAAAAAAAAAAATATGTCGTGTTGACAGTTTTCCTTGCTAGAAAAATTTCCTCTTGTAAACGGACACATTTTGGAAAAAAAACTTAAATCTTATGCTGAAATTTTACTAATAAGGATTTATTTTCAGAAACTACATTATTAAAAAATTTTTAGCCCATTTTATTCTGTACAAATTGCTTTAAACCGTACTTGAACTGGAGAAATAAAGGATGAGATATTTACAATTCCATTAACCCTTCATGTGAGAAAATTACTGCAGGCGATGAAACAAAGATGACAAACAAAAATTAATAAAAATAAAATAATAGTCATTTTGAACTTCCATCATGTTAGGGTTGTTGTACAAAAAATTTCAGATTTTTTAAAAATGGTCAAGCAACCAGTGCTGGAGCACTTGAAATGGATTGATTGACCCGATATTTCTGAATACAAATTGCTAAACATCATTTACGGAAGTTGTATTGTTTTAAAACCAATTCGAAAATATTTCATAAAATTTACCGAAAACTTCCTGCATTTGTACGAATTTTCAATCTCAAAATGGAAATTATATTATTTTTCAGAAAAATGAAACCATTCCGTAAAATTTCTCAAGAAAGTTTTTGTGTTTTTACGGATTTTTTTTACAGTTTAGAATAATAGTAATGAAAATTTGTTTCATGCAATAAATATTCTGCAGATATAATTATATCTTTGAGAATTTATAAATTTTGCAATAGTATTTTTTTTTTAACATACAAATTTTAAATATTTAGTTTTTTTTTTTTTTTTTTTTTTTTTTTTTTTTTTTTTTTTTTTTTTACTTATTGAACAAGAAGTAGAAAAGTTAAACAACTTTTGAATATTCAAGTTTCAGTTTATGAGTTTTCGTATAATTAGTTTACAAGAATAGCGTTAGGGTAGAGAAAAAAAGAATAATACTGCAGAAGTATCATTACTCCATCATGAAAGTATGCTAGATAATTAGACTAATAATTTTTTTCATCGGGTTAAATTTTAATTATATGAAATTAATCAACGTTTTCTCTGTGTCAGATGAGCAAGAACCCAAGTGAAATCTTAAACCATTTTCGCTAACTTTTAATGTATTTTATAGTGACTATTCAGTCAAATATTTAATTTTTTTATTTTAATAACTGATTGTAAAGAAACGAGATTAACAATATTTTTTGTGTACGTTCACATACAGCCACAGAGCACACTTCAAAAATTCTGTTTTTTTTTTCCGATTGTGTAAAAATTGTAATTGTGCGATGCTTCGAACTTAAAACAATGACAGTAAAAACTGAATTTATTGGCCAATGTGTTGCCATCGTCAATATGACGTCAGTGTTACTCACGACATGTTTTGCTTTATAATATAGATATACTAAAATATGTATAGATATACTAAAATATGTCGCTTACGGATTTGTTTTTTTTAATGAAATAAATACTCTTAAATTAAATAATATTCTGCGTTAAAATTGCTTTATTTTACACATTTGATGTCACATGAGTCCCTAAATCCATTTGTGGCTAATTCTAGATTAAAAAGTTCGGCATTTTTCCAATATCCCGTCGACCACTTTTCGGAAAAAAAAATATCTTCAAACATTTGATTTTAAAAGCAACTTTAGTGCATGATGGACGTATTTTCTTTTTATTTATTTTGTGCATCAGTCAGTTGAGTTTTCCTAAAGTAGGATATTGGTTAACGCTATTTGTCGGCTTTCTCTCCCATTTTGAGAAAAAAGTGATAAAGATACGTGATATCCCATCTACAGAACATTATTTGATATGCTATTTTCAAATTTATGGGATTCTGCGATTAAAAAAATAGCATGCACTAATGGGCATGATAAGAGACTTTATCTGCAAACAGATAATCAATGGCGATGTAATGTTAAAAACTAATGTTGATAAATTTTTTCTCATAATTCAGAAGCTTTATCTGTTGTTTATGCACATTTTATATGTTATATCTATTTGCATTTTCTGACTAAATAATGATCATTCTGTTCCTTCAAAATATTCATTATTATTGGCATTTATTATTTCCCTCGGGGAATTTAACTAAAAAAACGGTATACTAAACCACAAACAAGGGATTTGATGCGAACAGCTTTATCCTACAACCTTTAGGACGGTAATTTTGTCTAGTATTTATTAAATTTTCGGCGGAATATCTTCCCGACAATCGTATTCGGGACACACGAACGTTGGCCAAAAATCGGAAAGTGCAACGAATCTGACGTCAAGTGAATGTAACGCCACAATCATGCATTTTTGGTTTGGTTTGGTTTGTGTTTATGACGGCCGATTATCAACACGTGGGATATAGGCCCTGGGGGGAGTGCCCTTCGTGGGGGTCTTTCTAAGGGAACCTAACCCGTATTTACGCATGGGGATCCACGGTTTCGAAGAAAACCACGAAAACTCCGAAACGGTTAGGCCGACGGGCGCGATTGGGTTCGAACCCAGCACCTCCCATCTACCAGCTTCGAGAGCAGAACCTCTCCGCCACTGGTGGGGCCATGCATTTTTGGAGTTAACTCCTATAGTTTGGCGAAAAGTTTTTTTATGGGAAGTGGTCGACAGGATAATGGAGAAGTAGCGGATGTTTAATATTATTATGCAACTAGCCGCCCTTGGCGACCAGTTTGGTCTCCCTTAAAATTTATGTTTGGGAAAACATGCTAAGCATTGTATCAAGTTACTTTTATTCATAATTTAATTTACTTGGACTCCCTTAAATATAATTAATATAATCCCTTAAGCTAATATTAGTTCTTGTTGCATTAAAATATCTTATTCTGTTGATTTTCTGTAAGCAAGTAAATCCTATTGGTTTACAATGGAAGTCTATGTGAATTTCACGAAATATTATAGATATCGTCAAGTTGGTGTCACATTTGGCGACTCATTTTGGTCGCAAGTATGGTGATATATCGCCAAGCTGGCGACAAACTTGGCGGCATTTGGCGACAGAACAGGGTACCCCCCTATGGTAACCCCCTTATAGGTATGGGGATGCATTAAATGCTGTTCAATAACCAATGATATGCGTTTCATTCGGGCCATTAAACAATTAACAAATAATCGCGATTTTTGTACCACGTACGATAGCGTAATATATATATATATATATACAGTTATTTGTTATTTTTTTTATCAGCCTCTTCTACAAGCTGGTGGTCACGGCAGTTCAATAGCGCAATGCCGTAAAGCCAAGCTTGTTACCTCTTGTACTGTTCCAGTTCAAGTGGATGGAGAACCCTGCCGTTTACTGCCATCTATTGTAGAAGTAGACCTACTCAATACCGTCAATATGGTAGCCAGAGCAAAGGTAAAGAAACATTTCATTCTTCTTTTTAATAATTGCATTCCTATATATAATACTTAGAAACAAAATATGAAAAAGAAATATAATTATCATACACTGTAAAAAAAATCTGCAGTTCTACAGATGTAAAGTTACATGGCTTACTAAACTTTCATCTGTAACTGTACAAAAAAAGCTGCAAACTTACAAAACTAGCTTTTGTAAAGCTACAAAAATCTGTAACTTTACAAATGAATTTGCTAAAAGTACAGTAATCTTGCTAAAATTTTATCATTAACCCTGGTTGCAGTTACATTAAAAGTTCTAGGCATCCCAGTTTCCTAAATAATTTTTAATAACTTTACAGATTTTTTGATTTTCGGCACAAAAGTGTGTCTGTTACATGAATTTTTGTTGTTGCCGTTACATAAAATGTTCTAGAAATCCCAGTTTCCCAGAAAAGCTTTAGTAACTTTACATATTTTTTTTTACAGTGTAAATGTTATAGAATATCCTGTGTAGTTATATGAATGAACTTATTTGTCAAAAGTTAGTGGCTATTTTCTTTTTCTTCCCCAAAGATTGGGACTAATTATGCATGTCTGTACAGTTCATGATTCTTAATTGTAAATCACATAATAACAAATATTTTTTATTTTAGATTTAAATTTATTATGCTTGAAATCCGTTTTCAAATAAGTGCTAAAAATATAATTATATACATAATTAAAACGTACCAACCACGTGCTTGAATTATTTTATAATCTTGAATTGGGATGCCTCTTATATTTACAACATAAGTAAATGCACAAAATTGGACTGATGGTTTTTAAAATGGGGTAGAAAGGAAATGGTGACAAATGTTATTCATGCAGGAGATTAATGTTCGAAGTCGCAAAATTTTTTAGTCATCTTCCTTTTCTTAATACTAAATATCACCGACAGATAAAGCTACACTGCTTTTAAGTTTCAAAAATGCTCGAACTATCGAATAGAATCAGATCAAAATTCACCCAGTATTCATAATTTAATATGTTTATCTGTTGAAACGCGAAAAAAAGGATTTGCGTTTTGAAATTGCAAGGTTATTTTATACATTCTTAAAGTTTGAGAATTTGCAGCGCCATCTGTCACTGACATTTATTACTAAAACAAAGAAGAATGCTAAAAAATCTCCGGAGTACATACATTATTCTCCTGGAAGAATAACTGTAATAGTTTCTATTGTTTGTTTGCTATTCCATTTCATATGTATTTAGTTCATTTTGGTACATCCCTGTACATAAAGCTGCATGCTTTATACTCTTGCAGAGGCAGGCATCTAAAAAATGCAGGTTTAATGTAAATGTTTTTCAATTGTCCAGGAAGTCTTATTAGTTTAGAAGAATTTTTTACAGCTGTTCGCTTTGTTGTTCTCAAATAACAAAAACGACGTGATTTAATCAGAGAAATAAATTGAAAAGTGACTTTTCTTTAAAAAGATACATACTTAAGCTAAGTTCATGGATTTTTGAAAGAGAACTTTGAAAGTGTATAGATTATTTCACGTAATATATATATATTTTATTTCTTTTTGCCTTTTGAAATACATAAAACACAATACTATTTAACCCTTAAATGCCCGATTTTTCAAAAATCATTGTAATAATGTTTTTCGGCTTTCATTTTTTAAATAAATCATGTGGAAAATACTTAAAAAATCATATTTTATTTTAAGTATGCTTTACGGCTAAAAAACAGTCTATTACTAATCGGCAATACTGGTCTTTAGTTGAAAAAATAATTTTCCTTGATAAAATTTTATAATATTAAACACACAAGAATTTTAGGAAGTATAATGAGAAATAAACTTTACTTGCTCACTGCAGAACAAAATAGGGTATTTCACAAGCTTCCAAACAAAACAAAAAGAACAAGTAGCAACAATTGAAAAAAGAAATCTATCTTTATTCTTAAACAGCACAAGTGTTGCCATCTACATGTTGAAAATCGATTTAATAATATTTTCAGAATGTATTTTATTGGCAACATTAGGCATTATAGCTTCAATATTATTCTAATAGTATTTTAGAAGCCTAAATTGGATATGTTGCCGAAAAGCAACACCTGGCATTTAAGGGTTAAGGTAAAAGTGCTAATCCTGTTTTTGATATTATTTCACTGCAATACTCTTTTCTAGATTTTGTTAAATATGCACGTTTCGGTAAGTTCAAACATTTCACATGTCAACGTGGAAGTTCGAATTAAAAATAGGGCGTATATATATACAATATATATACATTGTATTTATATATACAATATATATATAAACATATACAATATATATACAGTGAATTCTCGATAAGTCGTATTCGAAGGGACCGCCAAAAATATTCGAGTTATCGTAAGTTCGACTTATCGAAAATCCTTAAATACACACAGAAAATGTATGAAAAATAATTCAGTCATATACATAGGGATTGCAATTATACTGTAATAACAGAGTCTGGCAAAATGAGCGCTAAAGAGAGATATAATTTAATTGCACATATAAGGTACTTGCAAACTCAAGTTTTCTAAAAAAAAACTTGTTAATGATGACTGTTTGAAGAAACTTTTTTGTCTTTCACATGTCAGAAAGTATGTAAACAAAGGTAAAGAGAATCGTCCACACCGTCACTACTTTCGAGATATTGCTGTAGTGTCGCTATTGCCGAATGTGCTTCTTGATTGTTTGGAGGTGAAACGCAATTTACTTCCTCATCATCCTCAGACTCAGGATCGTTCTCCACCATTTCCCTTGCTTCAACTATATCTGAATTACTAATTTCTCCACAAACTGTGACCATTTTCGTCAATATTCAAAAACTCATTATCGTAATTTTCAGAAATAACTTGATATTGTAGATTTTCATTCACAACACATCAGTGCGCATTGCTTGCAAAGAAGCCACATCTACTGAAGCAATTTTTGATAGTGGTTTGTTTCACATCGTTGTTCCAGGCACTTGAAATCAATCTAATTGCTTCTAACACATCACACTTTTGATTTTTTCCCATTTGCGTCATCCTCGATTGCCTTCCACCCATTTCTATAGGAATATTTTAAACATTAATTATTCCCTAGTCTGCTGGCTGTAGTTTAAAAGTTGTGTTAGAAGGGAGAAATTCTAACTTGATAGATTTCAAGTTCAAATATTGATCGTGAGATGTACACGGATCATTGAAGATCAACATTTTACGCTTTTTTGCATGAAACACTACATCCAAATTTCTCATGTAACATCGTACCACTTAAAGGAATTACACTCTTCTATGTACTGTAATATGTAAACCATTTTACGAGGTCTGTTTCGATATCTGGGAGACACACGTATTGATCCTTTTGCACTTTGGTTTGACATTTGACTTACGTCTTTTGAAAATGCGTTCTTTATCTTTCAGTATGTTAGATAGCGTGTTGGGAGGGATATCATTTTCCAGGGCTAGATTTACCTTTTTCATTAAATTAGGATGTTTTTCAATATCTTTTATCAAATTTACTTTTTGTTCTAAAGTAAGAATTTCTAATTTCTGCTTCGACATTTTAAAACACCTAACTAAAAGCGTATCACGATGTGAAGCAATAAACGCTAAAATGACAAGACTCAACATTAAAACAAAGAACCCCAATGAAAGCTCAATAATGGAATCGAAAGATTAAAAAGAAAAAATCCTTTCGTAAAAGCGTGAGAAATTTGGCAAATTACAATACCTGTTCTGTTTCGAAAGAATCCAAGTTGAGAAAAGGGAATACGTAAAAGAGAAATGAATGGGGGAGGGGAGGGTGAACGATTGCCACCGAAATTGCAAACTCGCAGACTCCTCTCACTGTCCAAGGTGGGAAGTAAAAATAGCGTCCTTCAAAGCCGGCGAGGGAGTGCAGAAAAGTTTTATGTAACAGAAAGTATCAGTATTTTTGAGCTGTGGCTGAAAAATTAAGAAATTCGAACAATTACTGTTATTTATCTTTCTGAAAAAAAAAATCGACTTAAAAGATGTAGACTTCGACAGAACGAGAAAATTTAACATTGATTTGTAATAAAGGGGTTGGGACTTCGTGTAAATTTCGACTTAAACAAATATTCGACTTATCAGACTTCGACTTATCGAGAATTCACTGTATATAGAGAGAAAGAGCACGCGCGCGATTAATTGGAAATAATTTTGCATCTTCATATACCTCGTTTCTTATTAATTTTGAAAAAAAAAACATATTTCTAAGGTTATGATTTAATTTATTTTCAGATAAAAGAGCTTAATGCTAACAGCAATCATCATTTCGAAGGCATAGGAAGTAAAATCATTCGTAATTTTTTGATTTCATGTTGAGGGAACTTGCAAAGAACTGTCCAACTTCAGTGATGTCCTTTGTGTACAGTTTAGAATGTGAAAATAGTGTAAGACACCAATCCTGATACTGCTATATCAGCAAAATAAGATCGTAACGGGCTTGAGGATAGTACAAATCCAGAAGTTGGACAATCCTTGGGCAATCATTGTTTTTTATTTTTTCTTGCCATTCTGGCAATATCAGAATCACCATTTTGCACTTTTTTCATGTTGAAAACCTTACATAAAGAGATGTTACTGAAGGCTGCAATTTCCTTAGCAGTTTGCTCTGCACGCAGCCCAGGTATGGGGCATTCTCGCAATATTTTGATTTTCAGGAATAAAAATCTAGTGAAATTAAACTTGCTAAAATAACATTTTAATCTGATAGACGAATGCCTTAATGATTCAAAATAAAGAAAAAATGGTCAGCAGGGAAAATTTTTTTATTTAACTGAGGTTTAAGTTAAACTTGCGAGTTTAATTTTTCTTGCCATTTTACCACTAAAACTTTTTATCTTCTTCTAAATTTTTACTTATAATGAATTTCCATAGTACCCACAGGGCATTCAAATAAGAAATAATAACAATTTAGTATTTGTAGTACAAAATTTTGGTATGACATTGTCTTAAAGGGGTGTTAAAGGAGGGACGGGAAGTTAAAAAACAGGGATGGCAAGTGAAAAATAAGGATGGTAAGGAAAATTACCACCTATTTTTAGGCAAATCGTGTTAAGACTAAGTGAGAGCCACAATGTTCATAGATTTTTAGAAACAATTATTTATATTGCATTAAATTAAAAAAAAATTAATTTACCTCGAAAACTGCAGGAATAAACCTTGGGGACGGTAAGACTACCAATAAAGCCAGGATGCTTGAAATTGATATTTAAATGCTGATTTAAATTCTGCAGTCAATTTCCTGTCAAAGAATTTTAGACATTCTTTCTCTAGCATACTTCTGCATGAGGAAAAAGTTGAAAAAAATTCTGTGGCTGCATCTGATGTGATTTTCTGTATAATTTTAGAAGAGGGACGGTAAGGAATCTAAAACCCAGTGACAGAGTTAAAAAAAAATAACAACCGTAAAAATGTGTGCAGGTTAATTTTTTACTACATATTTATATAAAACTATAGTCCCAGTTTCGGAAAAAAATACATCGAATTACTTTTATGGAAACAATTTTATACAGACAGCTCCAAACTTAAAAATCAGCATCAGGGACACGGGACGGTATAAGAATTTCCTGGTATATTTGGACCCCCAACATCGTCCAAAACTTATATATGTCGTTAATATTGTTATGCAGTCATGCAATTGAATGTTCCTCAGTACATGAAATAAAAAAATAAAAAAAAAACACAAGAATATGTACTAAAATAAAAATTATTATTCAGAACATTAAAAGTCAAAAGATTGTAAGAATACCCCATATACGAATGCTCTAATTTCGTATGCCTTCTACATGATGATTACTGACAGCATTTAACACTTTTATCTGAAAATAAATTAATGCTAAATCAAACACTTAGAAATATAGTTTTTGAAAATTTATATGAAATGCCTTAAATAACGAGAAGCAGAGTTATTGTCTATTTATGCAACACGTGTGTGTGTGTGTGTATGTATTCTGTATTTTCGTATGTTTTTGCATTTATATTAGAGATGAGACGGGCTCAATCAGAGACCGTGAGCCCGAGCCTGAGCTTGACACGGGGTCGGACTCGATTTTTATACTAGTCTTCGAGATCGGGCCTCAAAGTAAAAAATTTCTTTATTCACAAATTGAAAAATAGAAATAAACACTTGCGGTTAAAGGAATAAGAAGGTTGTCTAAATTTTATAAAGTGTTTTACATTCCTTTAAAAATCAGTTTAGAAAGAAGTTGTTATACACACAAAAAAAAATATCCCTGTAAAATTACGGGCAGAGGCCGGCAGCAAAGATTGCACTCATAGCCCGTAAAAAAATCCAAATCCAATTACCAATCCGTATTTTTTGCTAACAGATGGGCTAGAACTGTAAAAATACGTGGATTGCCCTTAATTTTCTAAGTATCTAAGGGATAAGGCCGCTTATTTAATGGATCAGACCGTTTTTCATCCTATTAGGCTGTTGCCCGTTAAAATTGAAGGGCAAACGCTCATAAATGTATCCTTTTTTCTGAGAGTGTAGATGGGATAAAAAAAGAAATACTGTAGCTGATTCTAAAGCCTTTACAAGCTCACTGTTGCTAATATGAAGAAGCCGTGGGATATCCCTTGTCTAGCCTCGCTTTCTCTTTGAAGTTCTTTTCTAGAATCACGTAAAACAGAACATGTCTTTTTTTTATAGTTGTGCAATGATATTATAAAAGTAAAAAAATGTATGACTTTTGTAGATTAGTAGACCCAGTGTTTCGGTATGAATAAGAAATTTGCTCTTTTAAATAGATTTCCAGAGACAAGAAAATCATGAAATGGCACCTGTGATATTCAGAATTAATACTTGTTTCTACGTAAGAAAATACTTTTAAGAGATAAAATTAATCTTGTTGCAGTTTTAAAATTCTATTAACAATTTTCTACTGCGTACTTTCATATCGGGATCGAGCTCAAATGACACAATTTTGGGGGCTCGGGCAGGCTCAGATTTCAAATCGTTAGGCCGGGCTCCAGAAAAAGAGCCCGAATTAATTTGTATAGCTAAAGCAATGAAATTAGTAAAAAATTACATTTTAATAATTATTGTAGATTAATACTCGTAAATGCACTACTGTGACTTTAAGAGTTTATAATATAAACATTTGTGCATATCTTTGAAATATTTGAATTTACTATTTTTTTCTTTTTAATGGAAAATGCTGAACTATTTAATGATAATACTTGTTCGATATTTTTTTGCATGCAACATAGAAGCAGGGTGCAGCTATGAAAAAGTAAGTTTTGTACGCTAGTTGTCGAAGTCAGATAAATGTTTTCATGTACGAGTATATCAGAAAATAATTTGTATCGCAGAAATAAAATGTACTTTCATGTTTGTGAAAAATACAGTAATAATAAAATATCTATTTTAATTAGTAAATATATATTCATTAATGAAAATATGTACACCAATATATTTTTTAATTATTTTTTATATTCTGTTTTATCCTGATCATTAGTTAATTATTTCTAAGAAGCTATATAAAATATTACATTATAAATATCTTACATTTTTCTTTTCTCAAAGTACATTTAAAAAGATAACTTAAGTAGTTTTCTTTATATCTTATTGAATATAATCTAATAAATGCATTGAAAAGGTTTTAATATGTATAAAAATATCTATAATAAAAAGAAGTATCTAAATTCCAACTCCATCTACTTCAGGCAAATTTTTAAGGAATTATTAGTATAACAATTCTACGTTAAAGTAATGCAATTGGTAAATAATTATTTCAGATCGTTTTTTTAGAAAAGTCTATCACTTTTTCCTGTTATACTTCTGTAGGCAAAAGTACTTACAGTCAAATACAAACTGCCAGCATTGAAAATATTCTGTACATTTTTAAGAAATATTTTCTTTAAACGCATGGGCGAAAATTAGAAATTATACATCAAAGAGAAAAATTGTATTAAAAAGGTTTTTTTAGTCTAAAATTCTATACATAGAAATGCTATTGGAACTTTGTGATATTCTTCGAAATTTAAAGTAAGGAAAAAAATTAAGAACATTTTGTTCTATCATAATAAATTAAATTAAATGACCATCGTAAAGTCGTAGACAAAGTTGTACATTTCTCGAATTCAGCCTTTAAAAAATCTGTTGAAATGATGTTAAACTGTATGTTAAACTGTATGAAAAGTTAAAAAAAAAATCTGTAATCTTTCGAAATTTAAAAACTAGCTTATACTTAAAAGGCCAGGATGTTTTAGCTTATTTGGAGCAAGCATACTTGTTATAATATGCTCAAATAACAGAAAAGTAAATATAAAAAAAAAATATAAATTTGAAATAAGGTGTATTTTTAATTTATATTATTATCGAACGAATAATAAATTCATAAATTTTTATAATTATGCACTTACTAATTAAGTAAATAAAACATAAGTATAATAATGTAAATATTTTACAAAAATATTAGCTTGGAATTTTTATAAATCCAAAGTCGCTTGCTTACAATCTTTGAATTAATTTAAAAGCCAAAGTTGTTTGATTCTGAACTTTCTTGGCCTTTTGTTTGTATCATTTCTATTAATTTACAAGCCAAAACGAAATAAGCCTTACGCTGGGTTGATTATATTTTTTTTCTTTATAAAAAAAAATATGAACCTAAGCTCTCGAATAATAATAACAAAAATGTATGATGTATTTTAGATGTGAGAGAAAATTTGTTGCTATCATTTTTGGATATGTTAGCTAAAATAATTTGTTTATTTTAAAATAAATTATTATATTTATTTTTTCTTGTATAAGATGTACAATTATTTATAGCTTGGTTCTTGTACACCTAATAAATTAAGGCAACCAACTAAATCGACCAATGTTAATTATTAAAAGCCTTGTTGTTTAAATATTTCTTCATAGTTTTTTTATTGTTCACATATTAGTGAATGAAAATTGTAATTTAATAAGTAAGTATATTACATTAAGAGTAATTTAAAGTGTAACCATATCAATGTTTATAAAAGACATAACACGCAACTTGAAACATCATACAGATTTCAAAACAAAGTAAGCTTTTTTAAAGAAATTTCTCTTCGAAAGCTTGTTTGACAAAAGTTTAAAAAAAAATTGTAAGATTTCATTCTTTTTATGAAATATGGTCACAAATAATTTTTATAAATATGAAGAATAAGTAAAAATAAGATAATGTATCCGTACTTTGATATCTATAAATTAAACGTTTAAAATTTAAGTTTAGCAATTAAAAATTCGTCATAATAAGAATAAGGATTATATAATTTTTCTCTTAACTGATTCTTATAAAAATATTAATATCATGTCACTTCTTTTTCATGCGTGTGATTTTATTTTTGCAATTCCTTTATATTTATAAACTCTAGAAATACTGTTAGTTTCATATCTATTGATATTATTTTAATAAAGTTCTAATAATTCTTTTTTTATTTTAGTTTTTATTGATTAGAACAAAAGCTTTTCTTCTGTATTTGCTATAGATTTTGATTATTCTTTGTTATCATCGTAGTTTTTCAGGTTTTCATAAGGTCGATGATGTAAAAGACTGGGTTAAAAATCGCTTTTAGTTGGATAAACTTTTAAATGAAGCAAAACTGCACCTTAGAAGTGATAGTAGCTGCATCTATCATTTAAATTTTTAGCTACATTTATCTCTTCCATGACTTTTAATTGCATCTATTTGTTATATGGTTCATTAGCTGCATCTACCTCTTTCATGGTTCATAGCTGCATCTACCTCTTTTATGACTTTTAGCTGCATTTTCTCATTTCAAGTGAAACAAAACTTTCTGTTTTTGAAAAACCTGCATATGTTAACTGTAACTTTTATGATGTTTGGAAAAGCCATGTGTTTGTTACTTCAAAAATACTTTGTTTCTTCAGATAAATGAGTGTAGTTAGCAAATAAAACTCAGATGATCGGCGTTGGTGACTGAATCTTTCAAATATAAGATATGCCAGAATTAAAAAAAAAAAGTGTTTTTACCAAGAGCAGCTTAACTTGCTAATTGAAAAAAAAGGTGATTTATAGACAATACAAACAATTAAAACAATTGATCTAAATAAAGATGAACAAGGTAAGGAAGACGGCGATCAACGTCAAATTTGTAAAATGAGATAAAGGAAGGTAAGATTCATGATGATCAACGCTGGACCTGTACAGAGTAGAATACCTGCAACAGCTTCAGGTCCTAAAACAGTAGTAGCAGTACTGGTAGTATTTTAATAGACTTATTTGAAACTTTTAACACAGGGTTAGTGAAAAATGTGTTACCCATTTCAAGGGGCTCTAGGCTGTATTATACTGCTTCTATTGAGACTAAACTAACGCTACGCATAATACGAATGGTGCGCTTGTCACTTATTACCGTATATTACGGCGTTTAACGCGTTTAGGTGTATAATGGGCCCCTGCAATTTCAGACTACATTTTTTGGCACATTTGCCATACTATACGCAAGCAGTTTTCTGCAAAGAAACCTTCGTGATTATGCAGCAAAAAATAATAACTTTGAAAAGTATAATTAATACATTTCAAGCAATCGGATAGAGAGCTTTATATCTATACAAGGGGATACATAAAGATCGAAACAATAGCCTAATTCGTTAAATATTGCCCCTAGATATACATACTTCCAATTGCAATGTTTCATAAAATAAAGGTGCAAAATTTGATGACACAAGTTGCAAACACCTGCGGGGTCTATTTGAGAAAATACAAAAATTAAATTTTTGTACGACCGTCGTAATGTAAAATTTCCAATTAGGAAAATTTCCTTGTCCTTTAATTAAAGAAAATAAAATCCATCTCGATATCTGCAAAACTCATTGAAATATGCCCGTTTAAATAATTCGTCAGGTTTTAACGAATTAGACACAAAGTGAAATGCGTGTAATTCAAGAAACAGTGTTAATTTAAGGAGTCGGGAAACATTAAAAACATCGACTTACTGAGTTAGAATTTCGAATTTTCTTTTTTTTTTCTTTTCTTTTTTTTTCTTTTTTTTGTGATGGATAACCATATAATTTGTAAACAAAATCATGTCCTAAAATGTCTCATAAAGTTTAAAAAAAAATATTTAGTTTTGTTTTAAGTGGAGTAATAATTCGAAATATTATTTGTCGAATTTCAATTTTTTTTTTCATTTGATTAAAGAGAAAAACATAATTTAAATTTTGTTTCAGCCTTTTTTTTAATATTATAAAAAAATTAAATAAAAAAATATAAAAATTATGTAACTTATTTTGAAAAAATAATATTTTCAAAACATAGTATTTTTTTCAAATTTGCCAAAACAAAATTAATGTAAAATAATCGAAAAAGACATGTTCTAAGTTTCAACGATTTATCTTTAATGATTCTTGACATGTAACAATTTAAAGACGAGAAATGGTGAAGAAACCATCATGCAGAAAATCGCTTGTAAAGTTTTAAGGGGTCCGGGGCTAAAAATTAAAAAAAAAAATGCAATTTTTTTTTTATTGGTTTAAAAAAAAACTGAGTTTTTAGCGTTAAATACCGCAAACCGCATTCTTTTATCTTCATTAGATCCAGAGATATAATACCTTTTGCCTTGAGAAGCGCTGCATCAGCTACCCTCTGACGAGAACTTTAACTTCATTTATCTCAGAATGAATTTTTTCACGATTTGTCAACTTTAAAAGAATATATCAAAAGTTCCTTGCAAGATATATGCATGAAATTTTCAACAGAGATTTTATGCTATATTTCTAACAAATTGTCTTCAGGATTTTTAATTTTGAGTGACAATTGTGAAAGTATGCTAATTAATGCAAAACTCACTCATAAAAATACTTCATTTTTATACTTAAAATTTTTTTATAAATTTTATAATCAATATTTTAAGAAATCCTGAAAGCAAATTAAAATTACATATTTTCTGTACACAAACGTGTAAAAATTTTGTAAATCGAAAGTACTTTCAGAGTTATATCAAAAATTAAATATTAAAATTTTAAAATTTAAAATAAATAAAAAAGATTTAAAGATTTTCAGATTTTTTTACATGCAATATTCTTATTATATTAAAACATATTTCAGAAAAAAAAATTCATAACAAAATCTCCATAAGAAAAAAAAAATAGAATTTTGAGCTCCGGACCACCTTAACCCTTTATCTACTGACTGTGCTTATAAGTACCATTAAAATATCTTGTTTTAAAATTCCTTTAGCCCCTTGAGGTGCAAGTGATTGTGTTCCTGTAATGTTGAACTGACACCGGAATCTTTGAAAAATTCTATTTCAAAATAAGTAAAAGCAATTTTATCTATTTTTTCCACCAAAGTTTGAAATGTAAAATTTTATAAAATTTTTCTGGTGTAAAACTTCATTAATCGTAGGTGGTATATAATATATATCGCCGCCCCTCTAGGGGTTAATACATCGATTAGTTGTAACACAGTTCAGAATGAGTTATAGATACATTACTTTATCGTGTTTCAAAAGCAATATTGGTTACACAAAACAAAAATATTTTCAAAAGGATGATTTCTTTTGCCTTTGCATCTTTCCAGCTTTCTTGGCGTTGGGGGGAGGGGGGATTTTTAAATTCGGAAATATTTCTACATTCCTATTGTAAGAACATTATATTTGTACATTTCCTAATTCTACAAAATACTCAGAAAAATATTTAACATAAAAGATTTGAGCGGAGTTATCTAATATTGCACAAAATGCCTATAAATTCAAATTTAATTAATCCTCCTAAATCCTTCAACCCTTCTAAAATCCTTCTAAAATTTATTAAATTATTATGTAAATCTTTTAATTTAGTTTAAACAATTCACGAGAAATGCTTTAGAAGATAAAATTTTCCTGAATTCAAAATTCTGTACATAAAGAGTTAAAGAAAGATTGGCCCCTAATATGAGTATAATGTCGAAATGTCTTTTAAAAGCTTGCAGGTGAGTAACTCACTCCTTCCTGTAGCTTAAACTTTTGATTCAATTTAACTTTTATTGTTTTCACCTTCTTTCTGTATTGCTTATATGTCTCGTGTGCTGTTTGAAAAGTAAGCTTTTTCTAACATGCCGATTTCGACCATGCCAATTTTTTTTCACAATTTTAGCCCTTACAGCTTCAGATTTTTTTACTGGCCCGGCCGAGGCCATTAAAAAAATTTTATTCTGCCGTCCAGGGCCGTTTGAAAGTTTCATTGAAAGTTCAGTTTGAAACTATCATTTTGCTGGTCCAGCACGCGGGTCAAACTCGGGCTTATTTTCATTCACAGGACCGGACTGGACCTGAATGAGTTTTCACTTTTTTTGGGCTCGGCCAGTCTCGGGTCTTACTTTTTTTCAGTAGGATCGGACCGAGTCCTATCTAACGTATTTTTTCCATACCGAGCCGGGATTGGCTTCATTCTTTCTAGATCTTGACAAAATTTTCAATACCGGTCTTCATCCAGCCCGTATAAAATTCATTATCTCTGCGTGGCCTGGTCCCTGCAAAAATCGGTAAAATTTAGCCCGGCACCAAAGTTTTTGCAAAAAATGCATATATTTTTAAATCGCCATTATTCTACAATTTAACTTTAAAATTTATTCTTTTAAAATAAAATAACAGCATATTTCTTGCCAATAAAATTAAAATACAGTAAAAACCTGTAAAAGAGAACCTGCTTACGGCGGAATCTTGTCTTAAACGGAAAAATGTTTTGATCCATGCAAAATTAATATAATTATACGTGAGAAAAAAATAGTAATTATTATACTATTACACCTACTAAGAAGGGAACTTATCTATAGCGCATTTTTCTTCTTTTCTATATGATTTCGTCTTAGAAGATTTTACTGTATAGCATTTTTCACAGTCTCCAATACATGGAATGTGGATTAACGATATTAAAGATAAGGGAAACATTTACATGCAAGGAGAGAATCATAAAAAAAAAAAAAAATACAATCTGGGCGCTTATTTAACAATCAAGATTATAAACATGGAAAAATAGCTAAAATAAGTATCTTTGGTCAGAACTCCTTGTAGGAAACAATTTTAATACTATCTATATCGTTGTATAAATCCATGTCTTATAGAAAATCCGTTGAGTCACGCCGAGCTCGGGCCGAGATTTTAACTTTTCTCCAGACCGGGCCGTGTCGAATTTTGATCTTAGGTTCAGGCCGGACTCGGCCCCCACAAATTTTGGACCGTGTACATGTACACCTCTAGTGCAGACCTCCAGCATATTTCAAAAGCAATAACATAAAATCTATACGCTGCTATTTTATGTCCGAAGGAGAGTCTGTAAATAGACTTTTAAAAACGTATAATTTGTGGATGATCCCTATCTTGCATTCCAAATGCATCCATATCGCCTCACTCAGAGATATTGTTAAGTGGCTAAGTCACGAATTTTGGATTTTAATATCTCTATGAGTTTGCATATATAAAAATGAATTTTTTCGTGTTTAATTCAAAAATGGATAAGGAATTTTTTCCTAATTGGAAATTTTCCCCCACGGGGACGGTATAAAAATTCAGTTTTTGTATTTTCTCAAATAGATCCAAAACATAATAGGGCATAAGTTAGAGTTGCAACTTATGTCATAACTTTTTGCACATGTTTTTATGAAATTTTGCAATTGGAAGTATGCCACTAGGGGCAATATATAAAGAAATAGGCTATTAGCTACATCTTTATCAATCGCACTGTATACATGACATAACGGAGGTGTCATGGTTTCCGTGGAAATGAATGAACTGCTAATAGCTGACGTAGACGAAAATGCTGTGGGAAAAAGGGGGCATAGACGAAAATGCAATAATTAGATCATGATGATAATTGGTGGCATGGTTACTTTTAAATTGGTAACCGAAATTGTAGGATTGATTGGATTCTCAGCTCCATACACGAAACTACAAAAGAAATCGAGACTTAGTTTCGAGAAATTTACGAAAGGTACAGTAAGTCGAAATACACCAAAGTTTTACTGAAGGAAGAATGTCTATGCTTTTTAATCACAACTTTATTGAAAACGAAACAAGTCCATAATCAATTAGAAGAACTTTAAGTAATCTTTATAAATTTTGCAGGAATTTAAAAATATTTTCTCTTTATGCTTAAAATTTAAACGCATTAAATAAAAATAAACAACACAAGCTTCTTTTACTACACTGTTAAAAATATCGCGAAAAATTACCTCTGTTTTTAAAGATTATCTATTTTCTGACCAATGAGAACGCTCCATAGGTGTTTATGTAGCGTTCTCGTTGGTCAGAAAATAGATAGCCTTTAAAAACAGAGGTAAATTTTCACGATATTTTCAACAGTGTACGGTTTAAAATTTAGAATACATTGATGCGGCTACTCCTTTAGACAGGGAGAGAGAGAAAAAAATGTGCTTCCTTAGCCAGTGCAGCAACTTTCATTGCTAATGTGCCAGGATACAAATACACAATGCGACAAAAGGTCGGAGCCAATGGGAAAGCGAGGTGTGGAAGGATTAAATCGCTCTAATTTTGTCCTCAAAAAAGAGTTAAATACAATCGAAAGTGTCTCACGAAGAAAACTGAAATAGGCTTTTGTTCAAAAGTATGTTTTTGAAATCAAACGAATTGATACCAGAAAACAATTACTGGTGTCAGAATAAAAATGAAAAAAAAATGAAAGAAAAAGTATTTTACGACGAAAAATATTAATTTAAATACGGAAGAAACTTAGAAATATTAAAAATAACGCATATATATATATATATTGTATGTATATATAAGTAGTTTCCATTAATGTAGAAATCTCACTACTTGTGATAATATCTTTTTTCCTTATTTTTATTCCATCTTTTTTATAACCTGTATGTAAAATTCACCTCTACATTTCGATCAATTTTCTGGTATCAAAAGTACGTGTTATACTCCGGAATATACGGTAAATAAAATTTTTTAATACGAAATTTTTCTGAAATGAGGCGCAGTAACACTCAAATAAATGTTCAGAAAGTTTTCCATTATTTTCTTCCCGTTATTTTTTGCATTAATATTGAATATTTTACAATAAATGCTCAAACAGTCTCCTTCATTGTCAACATCATACTGTAATGGTAAAGCAATATCTTAGTATCTGCGACATGTCAGAAAGGAAGAAACATTTCACTCTATGTTCAGAATATTCGGTCATATTTACTACACTCTTCGATAAAAGATATGATTTTTCGATTACAGTATGTTGTTGACAATGAATAAGGATATATTAGAATTTATTGAAAAATTTTTGCAAGCCCAGTAGCGTAGTGCTCAGCGCACCTGTCTGCCATGCTACAGATCGCGAGTTCTGCTCCCAGCTGGGCAAGGTTCACTCAACCTTTCATCCCTTCGAGGTCGATAAAATGAGTACCAAGCTTGCTTTAGAAGTAAACACCGAGGGTCTCGCATTGGGTTGACCACCTGGCCGAGGCACATGCTGCATAGATCCCAGGGTCAAGTAAACAGAGTTGTGAACTGTAGGCCCTGATTCTTCATGGATCGTAGAGTCAAAAGTTTAGTATTGAAACATTTTTAACACATCTTCTGAAGCAGGATTATCAATGGCTTTTGACTAATAGTAATTTAGTTAAGGGGTTACACGAATTTTGAAGGTTAAAAAAACGCATATTTTCTCTATTTTTTTAACATAGTAAATAAATTATTTCATTAAAAATTTTAAGCATATAAAAGAGCAACATTCAAACAATATTATATAAAAATTTCATTCAAAAATTTGAAAAATTCAGCTGGTGCGATTCGATTTAATGAGACCCCTGAAAAAAAAGTCTTCTCGTTGTGGTCAGGATAACTCATAATAGCTTTATCGTAATTAAAAAAAAAGAATAATAATTCTGCTTGTAGATAAGTATAGCTCGTGATTGAATGAAGGATTTAAATAAAAATTGAAATTTGAATTTTTGGTAGAGTTGTACGCACAACAGTACAACTTTTGGTACAACTTATACTACGTATAGCCTTGTAAATTTAGTTGCAATCGAAAAAAAATCCCTTCGTTCAATTTCTAGTCAATCCTATTTTGAAGAAGTGGGTAAAATTTCAATAAGATCGGTGCATTAGTTTTTGAGAAATCGTGCCCACGAACTTAAAAAATGGCGTTTTTAGAAAAAAGCGATTAAAGTTTTAAAGTCGTTCGTCCGATCTAGTGTAATGAGGGGAATTTACAAAGATTCTCTCTCCTAGATCTTTACTCCGATTGATTTGAAACTTTGGAAAAATAGTCTAAACATATTGTACTATTAGATTTTTTTAAAAAACGATTTTTTTTGAAATTTTCAAACACATGTATCCCCTTAATAATCGACGAAAAACAACAACAGAATTAAAATAATGTTAGTGGTAGATTCATCGTGAAATACTGACTGCAAAATCGTTCTTTAAACTTTGTCGTCTGAAGTTGGGTCTGTTGATTTTGTGACGGCCGATTATCTACACTAGGGATATAGGCCCGAGGGGGGGTGCCCTTCGTGGGGGTCTTTCTAAGGGAACCTAACCCGTATTAACGCATGGAAATCCATGGTTCGAAGAAAACCACGAAAACTCCGAACGATTAGGCCGACGGGCGCGATTGGGATCGAACCCAGCACTTCCCGTCTACCAGTTTCGAGAGCAGAACCTCTCAGCCACTGGCGGGGCGAAGTTGGGTCTGAGAAAGACGGATAATTAGTTCTAAAAATGATTATTTTTCTTTATAAATTTCATTAGTGTAAATATTCTGTTCATAAATACGGGATTTTCACTTGTAAGTAATACAGTCCGGAATTGTTATATTTCTGTGCTTTTTAACGTGGTAATACTCTGTCGGAGGACAATCCAAAACATAGTGCAATGAGTTGGAGGGAAGGCCACAAACACAAAGACATGAATAACGTTTAATTATGTTGTAAAGGTATTTCTGGAAAGGATCGTGATTTGTGAAGAAAAGAAAAAGGTATCGATTATCTACAGTAAATTCAATGGAACACTTGGTAATAGATTACGTCTGTAGCGGTCTGTGTTTTCATTGTCCTATGTTGTCGCTGCCAATCATTTTTTAATTTCTGTTTTAATTTATATTTTAAATGAGAATCCTGAAGTGGAAGAAAAAAATGAGGAGAAATCTGTGGCACGTACTGCTTCTTTTGCCATAGTATCAGCTAATTTATTGACATAGTTGTTGTGGTTGGAAGACAGGTAGAAGAATAATATCTTACGTTAATTTTAAATACTGAAATTCCAATTACTAATCCAGAAATCATTTTTTAGGATCAATCGTATAGTGTTATAACATTTTGCTGTGGCCACAAAAGACCACTCTTGACATAACAGTCATTAATTAAAATAATTCTGTACTTATTTTTCATATATTTGATAATCAAGAACAATAAAAGCAAAAGCATTACCTGTATTGACCTGAAAAAAAAAAGAAATGATGGACTCATTTGTGAAATGAAGTACACAGATGATAAGCATCCTCAAAAAATCTTTATTCATAATGAAGATCTCTTGAAGCAAAGACACCTTTTATATAGTACATCTCGTAATAATTAGATGCTCTTCTTTTTATGATGAATATAAACAAATCGCTCTTTTATGAGCATATATTTCGAGATAAATATATCAGATTTTCTCCAGGGGAGTGTAGAGAGGTATATCTAAAACAACACAAGTCTTTTATATGATTTTTTTTAGCAATAGAATTCTACGACTCATAACGGGAGCAACATTTGAATGAAAAAAATAATGATGCAGCCAGGGGCCGCAACCCATTTCAGTGCTTGCTGTCAGAACTCTAATAACTGGCGCGGACATGAATCGTCACAGAACGGCAAAGGGAAGCTATTCTGCATTGAAATCCTAACTCAACTGACTGCGCAAAACGTACTGCGATGTAAAAGGGAGAAAAGGTTACCATAATAATGAAAGACGCCAATTTGGCGGAACAAACATATAAGCGCCCTGAGTTGGCATAAATTGCAATGCTAAAGCATATAAAAACTGCTTTAAATTAGAGGAAATTTTATAGATTTCACTAAGATAAGGTGCCAAACAGTAGTAAAGTCTTACGAATTTTGAAATTACGTATTAAACTGATTTAAATATTATTGGCTAAGGGGCGGAGCTGCAAAAGGAAATGACTTCAGAAATAGAAAGTTATGGAATTTTCCAGATAATTCTTTTACCGGAAGTACTGATTTCAAAACAACGTTTATGATTTTAAAATGAAATGGAATGTTACGCCAGAAAGTAAAGCTTACAGGGGAAGCTTGAAAAAAAGGAAAGAATTAAAATAAATTTGGAATGCGAATATTAAAATTAAATGAATAATAGATTAATAAAAATACTTTCTAAATCAAATTAAATAAAAATATGCCAGTGGTTGTAAGTAATCACAACAATAGTATCAGCTAATTTCCTGTGACTCCTAAGTGTCCTTTTACCGGTTTAAAGTAGAAGAAATGAGTTGGAGGGAAGACCACAAACACAAAGACATGAATAACGTTTAATCATGTTGTAAAGGTATTTCTGGAAAGGATCGTGATTTGAGAAGAAAAGAAAAAGATAAAGATTATCTACAGTAAATTCAATGGGAACACTTGGTAATAGATTATGTCTGTAGCGGTCTGTGTCTTCATTGTCCCATGTTGTGGCTGCCAATCATTTTTTAATTTCTGTTTTAATTTATATTTTAAATGAGAATCTGGAAGTGGAAGAAAAAGTGAGGAGAAATCTGTGGCATGTACTGCTTCTTTTGCATTAGTATTAGCTAATTTATTGACATAGTATCAACTAATTTCCTGTGATTCCTAAGTGTCTTTTTACCTATTTAAAGTGGAAAGACTTGCTGGATTTGTGTATTAAATTTAGGATACCTGAAATCATATAATCAACTGTACCTGCGTTTTGTAGAGATCCTGAGAGACTAGCTGAAGAAATTAGGAATGATCTGTTTGTTATCAACTGAATCCACTCAAAGCACAGCATTTTTAGTGGCAAAGAATTGTGCCTGAAAAACGAAAAACGGAAGTCTCTAGAAAAGACAAGCATTCCAAGTATATATTAAGAAGTTCCTTTAAACCTCTTCATGCCCTTGATCACATATGTGGAGGTTTATTTTTTCATAATTATAATTACTGTCAATAATAAAAAGAACAAAAATGTGATAATAACATATTCACTACAGAATCCCTCTACAAGAGAAGTAAAAATTGTATGGTTTGGTTGCACTGATAATGTTATATCCGAAGTGCAATTAGAAAAAAAAAAAAAAAAAAGCTTAAGTAATTTTTCAGCAGTTGCTGGATTTTTTGAACAAATCGTAACTGTTTGATAAAAATAATATCAAATATATTAAATACATTAAGTTTAAATAATTTGTAGAAATGTAAGAAAGAAATTTACCGTTACATGGTTCGTACGCCTCCTTGAATTTTGCAGACCAGAAAATTTTTTGGCACCAGTATTATCTTATAGAAAATCTCTTCTTAAAAGAACGCGAAATTGTGCGCGTTTAACCTAGATTTAAACTAGAGCGTCACGACTCTAGTATGCACTTCAAAATAACTGCATTGGACATAGGACAACCTAGATTTCTTTTTCTATAAAAAGATACTGGTAGTTTTCCTGGAGAAATAACGGTGTCTGTACAAACCATGCTTTTTTTTTTTTTTTTTTTTTTTTTTTTTTTTTTTTAAGGAATCATTTTACTTATAAATCACTATTAACGCTCAGCGGCCACAAATGTGGATGTTATATTTTTGTGAATTTTTATTGTTTTTCCTTTTTTTTTTTTTTTGCTTTTAGAATTCCTATTAATATAAAATGAATGAATCGTAAAATAAAAAAATTAAGTCTTTTTTTCTCACCATAAAAAAATCCTCCCTGAAGAGGTTAAACGCGAATCCTGCCACGGGATCTGATTTTGAATCGTCTGTGAAGATATGTAGTGTATCTTTGCATTGAAATAATTCTTCTTCTTGGATACCTTCCCACGTCATAGGGTGACTGCTCCAGTAGTTGATACCCCTCCAGTAGTTGATCAAATTTTTTAAATATTGCTCCATTTCTGGCGGAAATGAGTTTTACAAGTAGCACTAGACATAATATTTTTGTTCGAATGTTAGTGCATCTGTTGTCACATAGTTTTCAGCTATCCTCTTTAAGAGAAGCTATATTATGAAATTTTTTTATTAGAAAGTGTAAAAATTTAGTTTTTGATTAGTTGGAGACAATAACGGTAAGTTAGAATAATACCCTTCCATCTTGCTTATTTAAACTAATATTTTTATAAGAATTGTTGTTAATCACAGTCCAAGGATGATATTTTAAATATTAATTTTTAGATTTTCGATGGACTTCTTTTTAGGGGTTGAATTTTGACTGATCAACTTCTGGTCTTATTAAATAATCAAATTCTAGAAATTGATCAGCTGCGATCAGTTATTGGTTTCGAGGACTCTAGTTATTGATCAGTCTATCACAAACTGGCTAACAACATGCGTAGCCATTAATTGATCATTTTTTTTATTATCAAGCCATTATTCCTTACTTTTAAAATTCATTATGCCGCCGAAAAAGAAATTCTTCCAGTATTCAGAGGAAAAGGGTGAGAAAAAAGAGTGTTTCAATATTTTCGAATCAATAGCCCTGTTCGAAATGTTCCACCTATGTTTCCATAAAAAGCTTTTTTTGTTTTAGGTTAAAGGGAAAACGCCAGAGGTGAGACGGAAGGGACATTCATCAGTTTTAAAGCAAAGAAGGGGAACAGCTCCTTGTTGATTGGATAAATGCTTATGCCAAAAAAGAGTTCTCGATTAAGAGGAGGATTTTATTTGAAACCGTAAAAAAAACATTGAAGCCGATAAAAGGCCAAACCCTTTTGCAAACTCAACTCCGGGGAAAACATGGTTTAAACCCTTGAGGGGCGGTGGGATATATTTTATCCCACCTATGAAGATTCGCACAAGAAAAATTTTATGAAATTTTACTTTTCTAACTTTGGTGGAAAAAAGTCGTAAAATTGATTTTCCTTATTTTGAAATAAAATTTTTCTAAATTTCCGGTGAGAATTCAGCTTTACACAAACGCAATTGCTTGCCCCAAGCGGTTGCCATCAAGGGGTCAAAGGATTCATGCGAAGAAGCAGTTCGATAGCTCAGATGTTAGCAAATGCTACCAACACTGCAAGAGCAAAAGTGTCAGAGCCGAACATCTGCGAGTGGTTCCAAGAACTTCACAAATATCTTGAAACTGAAGGCTGCCTTGACATTCTTCTTGATTCCAGGAGAATTTTTAATGCTGACGAAAGCGGTTTTCAAACTTGTCCAAAAACGGGAAAAGTTTTAGGACCCATTTCATTCATCATTTTATCTGAATTAAAAACAGGTAATGAAAAAGAAGCTATAATCGTGAGGGTTGATTTCAATGCAGCAGGAGAGGTTATTTTTGGTATGATCGTTTACCCATTGCAGAAAATATCACTTAAAATTGCACAAAATGTGCCAGACGACTGGGGAATAGGTAAATAAAAGAAAGGTTGTATGTGTGGGAGCACCTACTTTAAATATCTTGCAAAAGTATTTCTGCCTTGGTTGAGAAAGCAAAATATCAAACTACCCATATTACCTCTGGTAGATGGCCACAAGAGCCACTTAACTCTTGAAGTGGCAAAATTATGCTCAGCGAATCAAATACTTCATTTCGCTCTTTACCCGAATGCAACACACATATTCCAACCAGCTGACGTTGCTATTTTCAGGCCTCTCAAAGTGCGCTGGCGGGAAACCGTTTACCATTGGAAAACTAAATCTGGAAACAAAGTGGTAACAAAAGCAATATTTGGATCTTTGATTGCAAGTGTATTTCGAGAAGAAGACTCCGAAAATCATTAAAAACGGCTTCCGGAAATGCAGTCTGTTTCCGTTTAACGCAAACGCTGTAGACTACGAAAGGTGCATCAGCAGTAAGCAACGACATTGTGCACCAACAAACCCACGTGAAAATTGGTCTAGAGCTGGAGTAGCGGAAAACTTCAGCGCCATGATGCTTTTGTACATTGAATTAAAAAAAGGCAGAACTCAGAAGCTTAGAAGGGGACGAATGGGAGATTGGTGTTAAGGCTCTTGAATTGTTCCATTTATGGAGGCAAATGCGGAACAAATATCTTGAACAAACTCAAATTAACATTGCAACACCAGAGAGTTAACCTGAATCGCCAGTTGGTGATCGCCTAAGACCAAGTGCTTATATTGCTCTACAATCTGATGATCCTCGAAAAATATTTGATCATGATCACGCAACACCAGATACTTCAAGGCAGACGGACACACTTCCAAATTCTGCGACTCCTCAGCGCCCAAAAAACTTAGGTGTAGCTAAAGTAAAGAACATCAGTTCAGCTTTTGCAGACAACATTCTATGGCCTCACGACTCGCCACAGAAGAAAAAACAGAAAAGAGGCGGTTGCTTTATGCGACAACGTCAAAATAGTGGATAATGTCTTTCGAAGAAAGGGAAAAGGAAAAAGAAGAGAAAGAAACCCGAAAGAAAGAAATGATTCAGAAAAGGAAAAAGAGGAAGTAACAACTTATACATCAAAGACAAGATATAGGGCTATCTAAAATTCCGACTAGGTGGAAAAAACAACGACTGAGCAAATCACACAGCTTTGAGTCCAGAGCCAAAGGTTCGTCCGGTGAGAGTGTGTGAGTGGAATTCTTAGATGAGAAAACTGTCCATACTTGGCAGACGGTGCAAAAGTATATTGATGAGCACGTTGCCATTTTGAAAAATATTGGAAATGGAAAAATAAGGAGCGACTGTGGCTTCCTTGGCGGCATGTGGGCGTCTACGGAAGTGTTCCTTTTTTATAGGTTGGATCAAGTTATTTCCACATTGAACCCACAAAAATCAGTAGAACAAGAAATCTTTTCTCTGTCCCTGAATTAGAGTTTCAATATTGCTTATAAGTTATTGTATTTTTACTTTTATTCGTCTCATTAAAATGTTTCCTATTCTCAAATTGCTTAATTTTTTTCTACTTACATTGAAAAAAAGATAAAAATGACCAGTGATCAACTACTGGAATGAAATCGATCAAAAACTGGATTCGCCTGATCAACTACTGGGGAAATGGCAATTAAGAAAACCATTTATGTATAATTCTGTTGCTATTCAATTTCAGCTGAATTTAATTATTGTCTATTATAGGACATTCATTAAGGGTTGTAGAAATCATGTTAGTTTACTCCTAAATCTTAAAATGAAGGAAATATAATAAAAACCCCGTAGCACCGACTTTATTTGATCAACTACTGGGTCGGTCACCCTATCTATGTCATATTTTGAACATTTGCCGTAGAATTGTAGAGCAAAATAATTTTCTGTAAAGTGTTTCCCCCATTATAATCACCGATGAGATTTCCGCGTAGCATTTTAATTGGATATCTAAAGGCGGCAAACCAGAAAGAGCCTGAAGTGCTAAAGTTGATATTTTCTTATATGCTCTTGATAATAGTAAAATAATTTTAGGTTTTGCTGAAAGTAGATACCTTCTACCATGTGATGACCCACAAATGCGGGAACCTAACCGAGCAGGCGTAAACTAATTTTCGTAGTACAATCGATTTACGTCATAATGTAAAAAAATATATAAGAAGTCTGCTTTTAATCGATGAAAACCCACAGAGATTTTGAGTTATTTTTTTAGCCTCCAATTTTATAAATGTGGCAGGAAGGATAGCGATAAATCAAAAGTTACTCCTAGACTTTACGGTTTTAAGATTTTGGTTATAAATTTTGAAAATTGCCAAGCATTTCAAATTTTTAGATTTCCAAGAGTAATGCGTGATGTTTTATCTATAGAGGTTTACGTATTATTTAAAATAATCCACTCTTCAATAAAGGCGGCATTCTCTTCATTTTCCAGTATGGAGTGCGATAGATCTCAGGTAACTAAAAAACCATCTGCATATGAGATCAATGAACAATTAGCACCCAGATACATTCACAAAGAAGTTTCAAGCAACGCCATTATACAGTAGACCATGATCTGTAGCGAAAACATTTTATAAAAATATTGCATTTTTTAAATAATTGCTTACGGTAATCCAGGTTCGTAGATCCTTGAATATTAACGATAAGAACGAAAAGAAGAACTCTGCAAATTTGAAGACAGGACGGCTTTATTTATTGTACAGATGAAGAATGTAAGTGCCAGAAAGGGAACCTTTGAATCAGATATTATCAGTTCGATGTGCAGAAATGAAGTGAATAATTTATTAGATATTGTTGCCAATGTGTCGAGCCAAAATCTTGGTACCCTGGACCATTATAACCCCAAAGACATATCATTTAATGGAACTTTGAATTAAAAACTAGCCAAAAAGACTGTTAATTGGCGTTTTAAGATTTGAACGTACAAATACGAATGCCAAAGCTGATTAATGGAAAATATCCATTTAGAAGTAGGAACGCAGATTCCGGCCGCTGATTTTAATATAAATAGAGTAGATATTTGCGGCCGAAAAGGCATTTGTATTGACTATCAAACTGAAAATTAATATTGAGTGATAAATTACTGCTACAACAGGAGCATATGGTCAAATAATATCTTTTTTATATATTCGTTAACCAAAGGAACGTATGCTCGCACAGGTAATGATTTTAGGACGAGAAAAATATTTGTTTCTGATTTATTTTATTAACGGCTTTGGGTGAACTTGGGAAAACTTAAGTAACTGAAGATTAAAGTGCAAAAGAGAAGAAGAAATAGATATATTATTTTTAGAAAGGAGGGGAAGTTTTGATTCTGTTTATAATTATGAAAGGAGATCTTAAATTGTAAAATGGGGAATTTAATTTTAAAAAGGAGATAA
Organism: Maratus speciosus; assembly: GCA_963932465.1. Lineage (NCBI taxonomy): Eukaryota > Metazoa > Arthropoda > Arachnida > Araneae > Salticidae > Maratus > Maratus speciosus. The sequence goes on along the minus strand of OZ010786.1, from coordinate 563,379,003 downwards.
ATAATGATGTGTGATGATATGTTACTTTCAACATCACAGCCATCCATGGTAATGGTGCTAGACATGAACCTTGTGGGGAGCCTTTAATGTAATAGACTCGATATGTGGATTCAGCCAATCCAACTGGCCTCGTCTGTCTGTGAGAAAAGATGAAATCAAAGTATATTAGCATTAGTATATTGTTGCGGAATGTTTAGTCTGTGTAAAGAAAGAATTGAGTTCTCCTGAGGTAGATTATGAAAGGTGCCTTTAAAATCCATTGACATTAATGATGTACAATTATTTCTTTGTTTGTTTAATTTAATTAAGTTGGCTCAGGGCTTGATAGATACCGAAAAACACGTAAACAGAGCTCTCGCTTCGAGTCCATATAAAAACAAAAGTATTCAATGCAAACTTTCTGATATTTTTAAGGTATGTTTGCAGTTTTATAAAACTATAAAATGAAGTACTCCAATAAAAAAATATGCAAAATTTATATAACACAATTTTCGAAAAAAAAAATATTAGGTGTCATATCACCATCCGTAAGATATTGTAATGTTGAATTGACATAAGAACCTAATTTTTGCTTTAAAAGGATCAAGAAACTTTATAGAATGAATTAAGGATATCACTACCACTCAAAGGAAACTTTATTAAAAAAAAATATCTCAAATTTAAAAATTTAAAACCCCCTAAAAAATACATTTTTTTTCATTAAAAATACACAAAATATTAAACTATCTAAAATATATTAATTCATTCAATAGATAATGATGTTATATGCATGCAAAAAAAGCTTTAAGCCATTCCATCAAATAGTTTTTTTTTTTTTAAATCTTACGGATAGTCGTCAAAAATCAAGTTTTGAAAAAACGCGACTTAAAGTTGAACACGAGACTCTGAAAGATCAGGAAAAAACACACAGCTAGGGAAAAAGTTTAGATGTTTTTATTCTTCTGCCAATAAAAAATAGATTTCGAAGAACATAGAGAAAAGAAAAATAAAAGTAGTAATACAACTGGGTGAAAAATGAGACTGGTTTACGTCCAATTAAATGGGTGCGGTTTTGAAAGTGATTGTTACACAAATGATTATAATTCCGTTAAAAATGCAAATATTTGTATGCGTTTTTTTGCACTGTGTTCAGAATTAATTGAATAATCAAAATAGATCATAAAAAAATCTATTTTTTCAAAAGTTTTCAAGCCCTGAGCCCCCTTTATAATATTGTCTGGAATAAAGCTGTTTCTGTAAAGCGACGTCCGACGGTCCCATGTTGTTTACCTGAAAGGATTTGATTTTGATGTAACATGCAATTTATTCTTTTGGGCAGTAGTTTCTCAAGCATTTTTTCGAACACCGGCAACGATGTGACTGGACGATATAAAGAGGCCAGAACCATGGGGTTTACCATGGGTTTACCATGCTTTCTAAAATATAAAATCTCGCTAATTTTCCAGGCTGTGGGAAATAATTCAATCTCAAGAGAGTGCTGACCACATTTGGAAAATTATTAAAAAAATATTCAATTCTCGCAATTTGGCGATTTTAATCTTTGGTCTTCTCACAAACTGAAACATTGTGCTGCGATTTGTAGCAATAGCGATAGAAAAAGAGAGCTCTGTTCTGAAGGCAGACTGTACATTAAACTGTATAAGCCTACTGAACATTTATTTGAGTGGTACAGCGTAAAATTTAGAAAAATATGGAACAGTTGTCGCTGATGCTCCGAGGTTCGTGCGTTTTTTTTTTTTTTTACTATTTTGGCTATTACTATTTTTTACTATTTTTTTTACTATTTTTTACTATTATTATAAAACATGCGCAAATATATTTGTTTTGTATGCTACACACACACAATATTTCATTTATTATAAAACACACATATTGTTAAAAATACACCTGATTCAGCTATTAATAACAGAGGGTTCTGTTTCGACCTATCTGGTCTACTGGCTTGATATATAAGGCAAAAAATAGCCATTTTTGCACCAAAAAGTAACCCTGGTGCATCTGTGACACCTGTACGCAAAATATTTGCACTAAAAATTTTTATTTAAGAAATGACAAGCGCGTTATTTGAAGTAGCTCTAGTTTTAGTTTCGTCTCAATCGGAACAGTAGAACGCACTTCAGATTCCTTTGTAGTGGATAATTTATTTTTCACTAACTCTGTGTAATAATTTCACTTTATTTATAAGTAATTTTATTAGTAAATATTTTGAATTATTTTTATACATATTAAAATGCCTTTTATGCACCCTAGTGTTTTAATTCTTAAATACAACTTACACCACATTTTTTGTAATCGTTTTTAGCTCATTAAATGTCATAGTTCACTGCCATCATTTGAATAAATCTAATTCTTAGCCTGCACAAAATGTATCTAGAATGACCTGACAAGTCTGTCTTTTCATGATCTAATATACTTTATTTATTTATAACTTGTACAGGGAGAATGTGGAAATCACACTTCCTTTGAAACTTATCCCTCTTTCTAAGTACGAAGCCGAGCATCAACGAAAATCAGCTCTGAAAGATAAAGGTTAGTAGTGGATTATTGATTTATTGAAGATAACTTGGAGATTCTTTTTTTGCTTTAGCGCAGTCACTGAAATTTGATAGTATTATTCCACTTTTGGGAATAGTTCTATTTATCTGCTTTTTATTTTTATTTTAATAAAAAGCGTCAGTTTTATTTTTTTTATGTTATGAGTTGACTATTGCGAAATAAGATAAACAATAAGAAAACAAAACGACTATTAAATAAATACAAGGGTGTTCGTAAAATGTTTTTACAAAATAAGAGTAGTTATAGTAACCATCAAGGTGCACAATTTTTTTTTTAGGAAACCAGGATCGCAATTAGTGTTTCTAGGTTTCCTGCGTGAATCAGTGCTCTAAATGTTCTGGACACCAGTAATTTATTACCGTTTATTTCCCCAAACTTTCATCACGGATAATTCTGCCGTTAGATATAGACCAGGATCCGGCAGTACAGACAATCACCTCATCGAGTTCACGGATGAAATTCTAGGATTAGTTAAATCTCGATTCGCAATTTTAACGCAATCGGTCTTCCAAGTCATATCTTGGTGGAAAACACCTCAAAACCCGATTTTAGCGGTTGACTCGCAGGTTTAACATTGCGTTTTCCTGCACCCAAAGGTATGAAAACATGGAGGACTGGGAGCAGGAAAACACAATGGTAAACAAACGAGCCAACCGCTAAAATCGGGTTTTCAGGTGTTTTCCACCAAGATAGGACTTGGCAGACCGATTGCGTTTTAATATGTGAATCTAGATTTAACTGATACTAGAATTTCATCCGTGAACTCGATGAAGTGATTGTCTATGCTGCCGGCTCCCGGTCTAATAAGGCGAAGAAAATTACTTTGGTCTAATAAGGCGAAGACAATTATTTTGGTCTAATAAGGCGAAGAAAATTACTTAATGGTGTCCAAAACATTTGGAGCACCGATTTACGTGGGGCTGGCAAAGTAATCCCAATCCACTTATTCAATCAAAAATACCAGTAGTCCGGGAAGAAGCCTCACATTTTGGTAACCAATCTTAGCATCGATGTTTTTTCTATATATCTGATAACGAGATGTGTACGTATATACACTATTATTTTCGTCTCAATCATGCTGATTGGTAAAGATACGATACGGAAATTTTCGTGCAGTTGGAAAAATTCAATTCGTACGATTTGTAAATAAAAAAGCATATCTACATACCCATCGTTTAATGGAGTTCCATGACCTGGGTTGTATTCTGTTGCACTGCCTACATGGCTGACCAGATGCTATTGCCAATAAGGTTATCTTAGCGAGATATGCCCGCCGGCTGTCGCCCCAGGTAGCTCAATCGTAGGACTGCCACAAGCGACTATTTTTACATTGTATTCGCACCACTATTTTAAGAAAGTAAATTTTGTAGTATACTTCTCTTGCAGATGTTGTCAAAGTGTATGTGAATTTTTTTTTTGTTTTAAAAAATGGTGCGGGATATAATTAAAAAATATTCGCATTTAGCAGCTCCGAATCGGTTTGGCAATTTAAGACAAAATTCTGAGTTCGAATTCCGGCTTGGGCATATTTTCGCTCAGTTGGAAAAATTGAATTACTATAACATCTTTACCAACCAGTATGATTGAGAAAAGATAAAAACATATTTAATTTAAATGTAATTACAAATAATTAATTATAGAAAATAATAAGAATCCTTTATCTCTGTTAATCAAGTTAATTTATGTACATTTTCCCCCTCGAGATGAATTTTTAACGAATTTACCAATCCGTCACAATAAAAGAAAAAATTCAAATTATATTTTAATAAATTTTAATTTCAAAATATATAAATAAATGTATGTATAAATATATAAATGTACAAAATATCTCAAAACTCCATATACAAACTTTCAAGGTAGTTAGTACAACGATACAGGAGCGTACACAGTGTGAACGGACAAGGGAGCAGTTTTACACGATCCGAATTTAAAGGGGACGCAACGAGGCTTCAATTTCGTATTAAATGTATTGCATATAAGGAACTGTAAGGCAGATCCCACACCGAACAGACAAGCGTGCGATATGCGACAAGTTGTAGGGTTCAAACCGGTTACTTCTTTGTTAAAACCAATTTGAACGCTACAACTTGTCGCATGTCGCACGATTGTCTGTTCGGTGTGGGATCTGCCAAAGAGAACCTAAATGTAGTTTGTACTGGGCCTTACAATTTCTGTGCATGCCTCTGCATTGATGACCGAATTCACATCGAAAAGCATGACTGGAAACACCGCCTATAAAAGATAAAAGGGAAAGAAAGATACATTAATTATGCAATACTTAAAATAGAAGGAAGTGTTTTATAATACTAAACTTAATAGTACAATAACTCCTACAGACAAAAAACTGTTTCACAAGCTGCTCAAATTTCCGATTTTTTTTTAATAATTTCTAACATCTAGGCTGCCTCTTAGATTGTGCATAGTTTTAATGACACCTGCAGTTTCACAGATGTTAGCAGCGACGACGGCGTTTCTTGCCACGGGATCTATGTCGAAAACAATGGGCGTATACAGTAGCCTTACTGCAGAAAATCATCAATGCTAGTAAAATCATGTGAATATGGAGGAAAGGGAGAACGCAACTGGCTCATCTGTTGCCTCCCAAATCAGAAAACTGCAGCGTTTCGTCACGAACTTGATGCGGTTTGCTAAGTTCTGACGAACTCGTTGCATTTCAGTACAAGTTGTTTCCCTCAAACATAGACCGAAAGGCGGTTGCATAGACCGTCATCTCATCGAGTTGACGGCTAAAATTTAAGGATAGGTAGGTTTATAATTGTGTTTTCCTGTGTACGAAGATATGAATACATGGAGGACTTAGAGCAGGAAAACACAACGCTAAACCTACCATTCAACCATTAAAATCGGGTTTGCTTGTGTTTTTTACCAAGATATGACTTGGCAGACCAGTTCCATTTTAATATGTGAATCGAGTTTTAATTAACCCTGGAATTTCAGCCGTCAACTCAATGAGGTGATGGTTTGTGCAGTTGCCTCCCGGTCCAATAGCAACAACTTTTTCCCCAGCTTGGTGTGAGTACATTAGTGGAGGCAACGTCTCATTGCACCATATCCAAATGTTTATATACAATGACACCTAATCGTTTCCGGGCAAGCTTTCCTACACGAATATTGATCATATTGGCCCGTCAAAGTTTGTTGTGGAGTTTTGAGACACCTGTATAAAGAGCATATTAATAAACGTTATAACATGATTTAACAATTTCATTTTTCACAGCTATTGATTTCGGCCCATTCACTCTAACCTACAGCACAGAATTAAAAGAAATAAGGTCCAAAGTCGGAAAGCTGTTAGAAGAGAAAACCAAAGACAACAGTGCTAAGGTTATTATTTTTTATTTACTTATTTATTTACTTTTACGTTAGTATATTTTTTGACTGAATTAATTAATCTTTTGATTGAACTAATTTTTACTATCTTCTATCTTCAATAGAAGAAAGTATTGTAATCGAAATTTTTTTCGACTTCCGGTTTTCGACGGATTTACATGTTTTAGGGGTCAGAGATCCCAAAAAACATGTTTATAGAAAATGTCTGTCTGTCCGTGTGTCCATCTGTCTGTCGCCATTGTACCATCAAAAAGTGTATGAAGTTATGCATAGAATTGAACCACATTTTTATTTTAAGTTTTTGGCTATAGCAAGTAGATCCTCCCTGAATTTGGAAAAAAATCGCCGGTAGGGGGCGCTGTAATAGCTATTTTTGTGCGATTTTGAATATTGTACCATCCAAAAGTATATGAAGTTATGCATAGAATTGAACCAAATTTTTATTTTAAGTTTTTGGATATGGCAGATAAGTCCTCCCTGAATTTGGAAAAAATTAGCCGGTAGGGGGCGCTGTAACAGCGTTTTTTGTGCGATTTTGAATATTGTACCATCCAAAAGTGTATGAAGTTATGCATAGAATTGAACAAAATTTTTATTTTAAGTTTATGGCTATGACAAGCAGGTCCTCCCTGAATTTAGGAAAAATTCGCCGCTTGGGGGGCGCTGTAATAGCGATTTTGCATATTGTACCATCGAAAAGTGTATGAAGTTATACATAGAATTGAACCAAATTTTTATTTTAAGTTCTTGGCTATGGCAAGAAGGCCCTTCCTTAATTTGGAAAAAAATTCGCCTATAAAGGCGCTTTAATAGCGATTTTTGTGCCATTTTGAATATTGTACCCTCGAAAAGTGTATGAAGTTATGCATAGAATTGGGCCAAATTTTTTGTGTTTCTTTTTGGTCATGGCATGAAGGTCCTCCTTGAATTTGGATAAAATCGCTATAAGGGGGAGCTGTAATTACTATGTCTGTACCATTTTCTTTATTGTACAATCGAAAAGTGTATAAAATTATGCATACAATTGAACCAAATTTTTTGTGCATGTTTTTGGCTTTGGCCAACAGGTCCTCCTTGAATTTGGAAACATCGCGCGGTAAAGGGACTCTGTGATAGCGATTTTTGTATACTTTTCTTCATATTTCGTGGTCCATCAGCGGCTCGTGCAAAAGGCGGGAACTCACTTCCTGCTAAGCGGCTATTCGCAAACATCTGGTAACAGCAGAATAAGGAAAAACTATTAATTTTAACAAATATCATAATATAGATTAACTCGTTTTTAGTTCATTTAATTGACTGAAGCAGGAATTTAGGATGAAAATTAAAGTTGGTATAGTAATGAACTAATAATATTGAAGTATTAACATGTGTAACTAGTTTTTGAAATATTAAGATGTATAAGATAGAAGAAAGTTTTGGGATTGGCACATCCAACTAGTTTTGGCTAAACTTTGATCAAAGCTAACACTCAACTGGTGTGAAGCGAGAGTTTTACCATCAGTCTGGATGGTTGGAATTAATGAGAAAAACCTCTTCCACGTAAAACTGGGCGAATTTTAACCGAAAGTAACAAAATGTTGTGGTTGTACATGTTAAAAATATTGGTGTTGTAGACCATAAGATGGAAAAGAACTTTTCTGTGACTTATCAGATGGTTAGAAATTTTTCTGTGACTTAGTAAGTATGAAAAATAAAATAATATAATCTTGAAACCTAAAAACTTGCGTAGGTTGATAAAATGTCGGACAAAGAATTATATTAAAATTTTGAAGAATGAAATGGTATAGAGTTGAAACAAAATTTATAAAATGTGGTAGAATTAACTAGTGAAATATTGAAACATGAGATGGCTACAGCTATCCCTGTAAAAATTGAAAAATTAAATCGTGATCTCTATTTAAACTGAAATCCGACACACAAAGAATACCAAAACCTTATCCGAAATTCAAACCTGAATTCAGGTTCAGGATTCGGATACTTCCTGACACTTCGCAACCAAGATCCAAGCACTAAACGGCAATGGATACCCTCGTGCTAGCATATTGAGTTCGTAGAATTATTTGTTCCGATTGACTATTGCAAAGCTCCACCTTTTGGGAAAATTTGAAATCATTTTCAATGTTGAGCTTTGAAGAATTTTCTTTAAGTAAAAAAAAAAAAAAACAGTACTGTGGTTCATCTAATTATTTTACACCGTTGAATGTATTATGAACTAACATTTTGATATTTTTCCACTATAAGGGTCTTTGCGAGATAGAGAAAATAACCTGGAAGAGGGAAGGATATATTTCATGCATATTTTCTGGCAAACTATTCACTGTTTCATAGACACGAGGAATTTTTTCAATATTTTTACAATTTATTAAATATAAAGAAGTCATTTGTATATATTTTATACAAACAGAAGTATATTATGCATGAAAAACCATAATAATTTTACCTATAAATAAACGTTTTTATAAGTAAAAATTCATATATAAACAAGCATAAACATTAATCGGGATTGCTTTCACAGCTGTGCGTACCATTTGGCGCAAAATCTCATTCTCTGATGCCCGAATTACGCCAAGCTTTTTTTTAAAACACTCGAAAAGTGCCAAAATTTTTAACAGTATATCGCGAAAAGTGGTACACAGGTCAGGGCCATCGCTAAGACTTTTTCTTTGGAAGGGGGGGGGGGGGAGGACCTTAAATTGCAAACTAAAATTTCAGCATTTGCCAACTAGTTTTATAATTTTGTCAAGTTACCAAAACTAAAAAATGTAATATAGTTCTTATTCGTAAAAAGTTTAATAATATTCCCAATTAGATTTATAACTTTTACAAAGTATATCAAAAATAGAAAGCTTATTATAGTTTTTATTAAAAATTTAAAAACCTTTTAACTATAGAAAGCTTTTATAAAAAATTAATCTTTAACTTTTTGAAGGGCGGTTGTACATTTTTATATCACTTAAATTTAATTCTCAAATGCCACAATGTCACCAGAATTTTGAAGCTAAATTTTTCTCCTATTATGTACATGAAGAAATGCTTTTACTTATTTTCAAATAAATTTGTTTGTAAACTATGGTTTGATTTAATTTTTTCAACATTTTAGCAACAGAAGTACTTTACCCCTGAAAAGGTTAAACTGGTCATTTAAAAAGGTTAGAAATATGTATTTACATTTTAATATAGTTACCAATAAAAAAAAAATACGTTTATTTAGCACATAAAGAAAACTTTTTACATGAAATAATTAAGATTTCGATTCCTTATTTTTTAGATAATATTATAGTTGAGTAATGAATCCAAACAATTTCATACGTTGCTGTTTAAAATAATATTACTGAAGAAACGACTAAACAAAATCTTTTATTTGCTGTTAAGAGGATTAACATGTTTTGCAGCAACGTGATGTTTTGATGCGTAATCAGTTTAATCAAAACTCTTCACGTGTGTGTGTGGGGGGGGGGGGGGGGGGAGGGGTACAAAAGATACAGAAACACCCGCTGTAAATTTATGCACTTAAACTGATGGCATTTTTTATGCAAATTAACAGCAAAATATGACTTAAGTATCTTTAGGTTTGAAATTTTGCAGCAAAAATAAAATAAAATAAAAATAAAATAAAAAATGCTCCGATTTGCTAATTTTACTGCAAAAATTATTGCAATAATACTAAATTTGTAAATGCAAAATGCTGTTCATTTGGATGCATAAAATTATAGACAATTTTTCTGTAGTTTTTGCCGTTTTAAGGTGCGTTCGTAATTATATAAATACGTCCCACCTATAGTCGTCGTTCAGTCCGTCTGTCCGCATATAACAGAGCAAAAACTACCCAATCAGTCTGAAATTTTAAATATATAATTATTGCAAAATTTTGTCGAGTCATTTCAAATTTTATGAAAATTGGATGTATAGTTTAATTACAGGGACAGTTAAAATTTTTCTGTTACATTACGGCCAATGTGAATAAATTATTGCAAGTGCATTTTAATGATTTTACAGCCTTCCGAATGGTCTGGAATTTTAAATATATAATTGTTGCAAAATTTTGTCGAGTCATTTCAAATTTTTTGATAATCGGATGTATAGTTGAATGAAATTGATAGGCACTTATGAAGTGTACTAAAATATACATTCAGTACAATATGCGGTGCAAAAAATATTTATAAAACTTGTTATCGTACGAACGCACGCACCTCATTTCCCACGTTTGACGAGCAATTTCCAACTTGTTTCTTACAGTGCTGTTCACTGAGTGAAAATAAGAAATTTTGAAATAACTATAGAATAATATGTTAAGATAGAAAAGAACTGGAAATGCTTTTGAACAGATTTTAATCGTTTTACGATGATTTTTACGAAAAGCGCTGAGTTTGTATGAGGACGTAACGAATCATTTTTTTCCCAAGTGCTTAATGAACAAAAAGTTTCCCCTCTTCTAGGTAATTCAAGTTTTTCAGATGAAGTAATATTAAAAAAAAAAAAAAATACACGATTAAAAGCGATGGGAAAAGGGGGAATAAGAAATAATTAGCATCAAAGGAAATGACAAATGAAAAAAACTCTCAAAAATCCTTATTTAAAAAAAAAAAAATGTTAAAAATAATAATAATTAATGATGGTTCTTCAAATATCTCGTCTGAGAGTTTCTAAGAAAAAATAACAGGTTTTGATTAAAAAAAGAAAACTTTAAATCATTTGTTAAAATAGAAAAAAAAGTAATAATTTCGGAGCTTGGCACGCAGTAAATGAACGAACACAGAAGTGAAAGGAGAGAAACGTTAGAGAATTCAGTTCTTTTACTTATTTTATATGGCTTAATTAGACTGAATATAATTTTTGTTCATTCAAATTAAATATAAAAAAGAATCCATAAAATTACTTGAATGGTAATAAAAAATAGTAATACAAGTAAGCTAAAATATGATAAAAAACAAGTATTAAACATTGATTTTCAGATTTTTTATCAGAAGTCATTTTAATTCGACATCAGTAGGGGAGAAATGAGAGTTTCACGCCAGGAGGAGGGAGGAGGGAGGAGGCATGAGGAATGAGGAATGAGGGAGGAGGGAGGAGGGAGGAGGCATGAGGAATGAGGGAGGAGGGAGGAATGAGGAGGTGGTGGAATGAGGAGGGGGAGGAGGAGGTGTTCTTTCGAGAGCGTCTTGTAAGAGTAGGGGTAAAAGGGGGGTAAAAATTTTTTTTGGTGAGATAAGGATTTTTTTGAGTAAAAGTGGGAATTTTCGAGAGATTGAATTTTTTTTTAACATGTTATAGTACGAGGGGGTATTTTTAAATTAGTTTCATAGATTAACCTGTTATAGTACGAGGGGTTATTTTTCGATCGGTTAACTAATTAGTAATTAAAAATAGCAATTAAGAATTTAATGAGGAAATATTTAATGAAGCGACTTAGAATTTTTCGAGAGTTATTATTACTCAACTATAGTATAGTATGAGGTTTGAATGAATTATTAAAAATGGAAATTAATTTAAAATATCAATTAATTAAAAAGTAATTAAAAATAATTAATAAGAAAAATTAATTTAGAAATTTTAATGAGTGGACTAAGAATTTTTGAGTTTGAAATTTATTTTTAGTCAACTATAGTATGCAGTCGCGAATTTTTAGAATTAAAAATATTCATTCATTAAAAATAGTAATTAATTAAAAATGCTAATTAAAAAATATGAATAAGAAAATAACTTAATGAAGAAACTTCAGAAAATTTTTGAGAGTTTCATTTAATTTTGTTAATGAATTCAGTGGTATGAGATATTTTTATTTGAAATGGAAATTAAAAAAAAAAAAAAGTGGAAATTTTTAAATTTTTGTAGGAATGTGAATGTTTTTTGATTAAAATTTGCGGAAGGATTTTATTCTTTTAAGTGACATGTTTTTTAAAGATATTTGGGTCTTTCTAAGGGAACCTAACACGTATTTATGCATGGAAATCCACGGTTCGAAGAAAACCACGAAAACTCCGAACGATTAGGCCGACGGGCGCGATTCTGTTCGAACCCAGCACCTCCTCTCTACCAACTTCGAGAGCAGAACCTCTTGGCTACTAGTTGGGCAATAATTTAATGAAGAAACTTTAGAAATTTTTCGAGGGTTTTATTTGATTTTGTCAACGAATTGAGTGTTATGAGATATTTTTATTTAAAATAGAAATTTTTTGAAAAAACAGTGGAAATTTTTAAATATTTATAGGAATGCGAATGTTTTTAGAATAAAATTTGGGGAAGGATTTTATTCTTTTAAGTGACATGTTTTTAAAGATATTTTTTTGAATTGCAGTTATGTTTTCACAAATATTTCTCGGTTTTATATAATTGAATTGAAAGTTTTGTATTAGTCGATTAGTAATTTTAGACTATCATTAGTTAGATAAATGAAGTTATACTTTTGTAATGTGCTTTATGACTAAACTTTACTTATTGAATGGTAAAAAATATATGTAACTAGGAAATTTGGTGAATATTTGAAGAAAAAATTAAATTTTCAGTGATCTTTTAATCTAGTCAATGTATGAATCAAAAATAAAATAAAATTTAAATTATACTTAACAAATATTTCAAAACACACCACAAGTATTCAGAGACTTAATACTATTCCATAATTTTTTAAAAGAGGAATATATATTAGCTGATTTCGTTTCATATAACATCAAATTTTACTGTATGCACGTATTCCCCAAATGGAAAAACCCTTTGGTAGATAAGCACCTCAACAGTTCGTATGATAAGTACATGACTCACTTTTCTGGAGGGTTTATTTCTAACGCAATGATGAATAGGGATTAGATAATTGTTAGTAGTTAAATATTAATTAAAAGGGAATTAGAAATTTGATTAAGGATTTTATTCTTTTAAATGAGATGTTTTCTAAAGGTAATTTTTAGAAATTGTAGTTTTTTTTTTTTACCTATTTTTCAGTTACGTTTTTGAATTGAAAGGAGGACATTTATCGGTTATACGTATTGCTTTAGTGAATGTTATTAATGAATTCACATATATATGGTCATTTTGGAGCCTTTTAGAAATATTTTGCTAAGAATTTAGAACGTATGAAAATATACAGAATATCATTAAAAATATAGGATCTTCACACATGTTAATTAAGTATAATTTAATGTAAAAATAATTGTAATTCCAATTTAATTTTTAACCTAGTAAATATGTGAAGCCACGCAAACTTCAAATTTTTTCTTAATATAAATAAATATTATTTTTAGATCATTTCTTATAAATATTAATACACGAAAGAAATGATTGCGCTTTTAGAGCCTGTAACTTTAATCATCAAAATTTAAATAAATATTTATCACTTTCAAATGAAAATAATAAGCCTTTCGTTTAATATTTTTCATTTTAATTAATGCATAATTAAATTTTTCGAATGATTTTCATAATTAAAACAAATAGAAGAGGAATTCTTTTCAATTTTTTTAAGAAACAGGCAAGTTATTATTAGGCAATACACTGCAAACGTTTAATATGATGAGTCATCACTTAGACTTTAATATTAGTTTCACACATAAGTGTCATTATGTTCTTATATGTAATCAAGCGGGGGGTTTTAATAAATATATTATTAATATCGAGGGATATGAATAGTAATGCTAATATCACTCTTTGAAATATATATACCTTCTTATGTGTGTCTTAAAAACCTGACATAGTCATTCTGCACAGTGTTTGTGAGATATAGATTTAGTTCCCATTTATGTTACGTAATAGAGATCATGTGATTTTCCCCCACACATCGCAGTTCATTCTTTATCATTATTCTGACATAGTATTGTAAGTATCATTTTTTTAGGAAATGTATAGTGTTATAGAAGTGAATGACCAGAATTTGAAAAATTTCGTCAAAATAATTTTTATATATTAACTAACTTTTCAAGATATATTTATCTCACATATTTAAACTGCTTTTTAAATTCGTGATTAAGTTCCACAAATGCATATGCTTCAACAACACATATTTTCTAAATGTATAAGAGAAATAAGTATTCACATAAAAATCACACTTACCTTTTACGAACACATCTGTTTGATACACTTTCTCGAAAAATGGAGAGGACAAGTTCTTATCTGATTCAAATGACTAACAAGTTATGAGTCATTCAGGGGTTTTTCCCAGGTAGATAACTTCACTGATTAGGAGTTCATTAAATTTTCGAGTATATATTTTTCTAGTTAGAATTGCAATTAACACATATCCTTTAATTGATTTTTATAATAATTAAAACAATAATAATTCAATTAATCTTTTAAAAATAAATTATTTTTAGTTTTTTTCATTCTTAACAAGATATATAAAAATTAACAAAGTCATTTTAAATACAAGTGAACTATTTTCCCTATTGTTATAGTCGACTTGCGCGAAATAAAATAGAACCTTATACTACTCTTACCTGGAGACGACTGACTGATAACATCCCCCGCTTATCTACTTAAGCAAGATCACGTGATATCTTCGAGCATGCGCTGTACTATCTAGTGACGTATTCGATCGTTGATAAGATTTCCTGATAAGAACTTGTATTCATTTCTTCCCAAGCAAGTGTACGAGTTGGTCGTGTCTAGGTAAGTAGCATTTAAAGTTATTTTTATAATGTGTTTTAATATGTAGTGTGGGTAAAAAGGAATACACAGTTTATTACAATTTCAATTCATTTTTATTAATATAAACTCGATCAAGTAGGATTTAGTAGATACGAAACTGAATGTATTTTGTTAGAGAAGTGAATGACCGGAATAAAAATAATTGATAAAATGTTTGAATATTATTCTTTTGAAAGTTTTACTGAGGTTTGGTAAATAAAATCACACCATGTTTGTTTTGTGTTATCACGTGATTGAATGTTTACGAAAGAGTATTTAAACAAGAGGTAGGTCGGGTAGGGGTTCAGTCTATGAGATGATGTCATGCGAGAAAGACTAGAATGAAGATGATGCGTTTTCGAGTTAATGTGACAAATAATCAAATTTTATGTTGTAATGAGGGCGATTTATCCGGTTCCAAGTCACGCAGCAAGTTTTGGTGGTGTAAATGCTTTATATCGTGCTGCCAAAGGCAAAGTAGCGAAAAAGACGATACAGAAATGGTTGAGCGGAGTCGATTCCTACACGCTTCACAAACCGGCTTGGAGAAATTTCCCAACAAACCGAGTGGTCGTTTATTCGATCGATCAACAATGGCAGGCCGACCTGGTGGATCTTATCAGTTTACAAAAACACAATCAAGGATTTCGATACCTCCTGACGTGTATAGACATTCTGTCTAAATATGCGTGGGCGATTTCCTTAAAAACGAAACGAGGAGAAGAAATTGTACAAGCCTTTCGTTCTATTTTTTCAACCAGAAAGCCCAAATCCCTTCAATCTGATGCCGGAAAAGAATTTAAGAACCGACTGTTTCAAAGATTTTTAAAACAAGAAGGTGTTCGATTTTTCACGACGAATAATAATACCAAGGCGTCGGTGGTCGAACGATTTAACCGTACTCTCAAAACGAAAATGTGGAAATATTTCACACATAACCATACCTATCGTTATACAGATGTATTGGACCAGTTATTACAAAGTTATAACCATACCTATCATTCGAGTATCAAGAGACCCCCAGTAGAAGTGACGGCGGAAAATGAAAGCGATGTGTGGTTTACTCTTTATGGAGAGATGGAACATGTGAAAAGAAAACCCTGTGTGTTTCAAGCGGGAGATGTGGTGCGTGTGTCGAAACAGAAAATGACCTTTGAAAAAGGATATGAAACCAATTGGACGGAGGAATTGTTTGTGGTGACGGAGTGTGTACCCAGAGACCCTCCCGTGTATCGAATAAAGGACTTGTTAGACGAACCTATTCAAGGAACTTTTTACCCACAAGAACTTCAAAAAGTGCAAATGAAAGAAACTTATACGATTGAAAAAATTTTAAAGAAGCGCACGAGAAAAAGTCAAGTGGAATATTTTGTGAAGTATAAGGGATATCCCAGCAAATTCAATCAATGGATTCCCTCCTCAGATTTATCTTCCTTATAAGTCAGTGCAAGAATGATACAAGATCATTTGCTAACATGTCCTTCTACCTGACGTTACCTTCGGACAGTTCCAGGAATTTCTTTCCTGAGAATAAAATTTCTCATTTCATTACACGATTGCCCGCCCCTATTGAATTGAAAGGGGAATGGGAAGTGGGTCTCGTGGAATTTATTTACCCACATACCTGGTATAATGTGAATCAACACACAAACTTAATTGGATTCGACTTTAACGATGGAAGGATCATTGGTAGACGAATCCCTCCTGGATTTTATGAGACGGTACCTGATATTTTGAAAGCTATTGCTATCAAAGACATGGAACAAAAAATTTTGTTTTCCTACAATCCCATCACGAAAAGAGTCACCATCAACGTGCGAGATAATGCTAAAGTGATTTTAGAAGCTGGATTATCTGAAATGTTGGGGTTCGAACCGTGTGAGATTGCTTCCTTAGATAATAACATTGAACAAACTGTCGATAGTTCGTATGTGGCAGATCCGTGTGCTCATTATAGAGTATTAATGATTTATTCGGACATAGTAGAGCCTCAAATTATCGGTGATGTGTTGGCACCCCTGTTACGAATTGTGAATGTCACCGGAAAAGACGGAGAAGTGATTTGTGTGAAATTTGATCGACCCCATTACTTACCCATCAGTCGAAAATCATTCGACTCATTAGAAATCGTTATAAGGAACCACCTGGGTGAATTAACACCATTTGAACGGGGTCGCTCGTACGTGAAACTTCATTTTCGTCAAAAATACCTCTCGTGATGTTTGTTCCCTATCAGTGTTGTGCGAAATCTTTTGAAGATTATTATACTCATCAGTCGGGTAGCGGCTTAAACTATTATCAAGGAACTACTTTACAAAGAGGATATGGATTCGGTGGACTGTTTCGATCGCTGTTTCGTGCAGCGGTCCCCCTTTTCAAGTCTGGAGCGAAAGCCGTGGGAAAACAATTGTTTCATTCCGGTGTGAACGTCCTCAGTGATATATCACGAGGAGAAGATATTAAAATAGCTGCCAAGCGGCGGTTAAAAGAAGCCGGTCAAAACTTGACGGATAAAGCAGCTACTAAAATGAAGACCATGATTGGATCGGGTCATCAGTATAAAAAGAGGAAACGTTCTCACAATGTCATCATTCCTCGCAAAGCCAAGAGAGTGAAAGTACATGATATTTTCTCTTAAAGATGTTTGGACTCATTCATAAAGATTCTGCCGCTTGTGCTAAATCCGAATTGGATCTGTTTTTAATTCCACCTACCCAGACGGCTATTGAAAAAGGATATTTCATCGAATATCATCCCCTTGCCAATATTCGAGATGGAGGACCTGTGGAATTTAACATTTCTGGGAACGGCGAAGATTATATTGATTTGTCGGCTTCCTACCTCTACGTCAAAGTGAAAATCACCAAGTCAGACGGAACGGATTTACCTGCAAGCGAACCTGTGGCTCCTGTCAATTTGTTTTTACAAGCTTTGTTTTCGCAAGTGGATATCAGTTTAAATGAAAGAGCCATCTCTTCTTCGAGTAACACATATCCTTATCGTGCTTATATTGAAACCCTGCTGAACTATGGAGAAGACGCTAAGAAATCTTTATTAAGATGTGAATGTTTTTACAAAGACACGAATTTGACCGAAACAGACCCCACCACCAATGGAAACCCTGGATTGAAGAAACGCTATGAACTGACTAAAACTAGCAAAACATTGGATATGATTGGTCCCCTTCATTGTGATATTTTCCAACAAAATCGACTACTCTTGAATATGGTCGATCTGAAAATTAAAATGACTCGCAGCAAATCAGACTTTTGTTTGATGGCTAAGAAAGAACCGCCTAAAACTTTTCACGATTATAAAGTGATTTTAGAACATGCTTCTGTGTTTGTTCGCAAAGTGAAAGTGAGTCCCGGCGTGTTATTGGGACATGCCAAAGCCCTGGAAAAAAACTCTGCAAAATATCCTATTGATCGAGTGTTATGCAAGACTTATTCAATCTCCACTGGAAGTAAATCTTTCATGCAAGATAATGTGTTTTTAGGGGCGATGCCAAAACGTATCATTGTTGGACTTTTAGACAACAGTGCTTATGCTGGACAATACGATTTGAATCCCTTTTACTTTTATCATCACAAAGTCAACTTTTTAAGTGTCTATGTGGATGGTCAACCTGTACCCAGCAAACCTTTGGAATTGGATTTCGACGAAAACAACTATATAAGAGCCTATCATCGACTGTTCTCTGGTTTTAATCATGATGCTGGCATTTATTTAACACGTGAAGAATTTGCTGATGGACACACCTTATATAATTTCGACTTAAGCCCTGACCTGTGTGACGGACCTCATCTAAATTTACAGCATCAAGGAAATTTACGAATTGAAATCAAATTCGCTGAAGCGTTAGAAAAAACAACGACTGTATTGATTTATGCGGAATTTGAAAACATTATTGAAATAAGTAAATCACGTCACGTGATTTGCGACTTTCCAAACTAAATGGATTCATTACAAATCGAGACCATTTTATCTCATGAAGCAGTGACCCGAAACTATTTTTTGGGTGTTTTTCCAAGTGATCAGCTACCAAGAAGAACCGAGCGGTATCCTGTCTGTTTTATCTGTAACGTGGACAAGTCTACAGAGCCTGGAAGTCACTGGGTGGCTTTCTACCTATCTTCGCCTGATGAAGTGGAATTCTTCGACTCCTATGGAAACGAGCCTTCCTTTTTTAAAGGACCCCTATCGAACTATGTATCCCGTTTTTCACGAGTTATGTTTAATCCACTCGTATTACAAACTCACGTGACTGCCGTCTGCGGGCAGTATTGTGTATTTTATCTATATTCTCGATGTCAAGGTAAAACCCTAAAGGATTTTTTATCACATTTTGTCACTGCAGAATTGTCGAACGATCGACGAGTCTATAATTTTGTAGCCAAACGATTTGGCATTCGTGCACATTTTTATCAATAAATATGAATTTAACTGTGAATCATGTGTCTGTGATTATTTAAAGTGTGTGTTTTACTAGTGTATGTTTATTAACGATGAAGTTTCCACGCTTTCAACACCCTTGTACGATGCTCCTTGCAGGTCCCACAAGAGTGGGTAAAAGCTGGTTTCTACGTGATTTGTTAAGGGAAAGAAACGTCATGTTTGACCCTCCTCCTGATAAAGTGATTTGGTTTTACGGTATCTACCAAAAACTGTATAACGAAATACCGGATGTTACCTTTGTGGAAGGCCTTCCTTCGAATTACACCGAGTATTTAGGAACAAATTCTTTAATGATCTTAGACGATCTCATGGTGGAATGTGGATCAGACGAGCGTATGACTTTTCTCTTTACAAAGGCAAGTCACCATTTAAACGTGAGCGTGATATTTATTACACAAAATCTCTTTCATAAAGGGAAAGAAATGAGAAACGTTTCCCTAAACAGTCAATATTTGATCCTGTTTAAAAATCGACGTGACATGAGTCAAATCAGTCATTTGGCTCGACAATTATACCCAACGAACACTAAATTTTTCCAAGAAGTGTTTACTGATGCCACTCAAAAACCGTTCTCTTATTTATTAGTCGATTTAAGAAATGAAACCCTAGAAGAACTGCGGCTAAGAACACTGGTGTTACCGGGACAAAGACAATACGTGTACACTTTGAAAAAAGGTTTAAAAAGAAAGACATTTTCTTCTTAATTCAGTTGTGATCATGACGTTGACCGAGAAACAACTGCGTGATTTAGAGCTCATTAAGACATGTCCTAAAACCTTACGCAAGCAACTTTTGAAAAAATTACCTTCTCGCTCGGTGAAAGCCATTTGTGAGTGTACCCACAACGTATTGAAAGGAAACGTACCTCTCTCACCCAATCAAAAGAAGTCTTTGAAGAAGTATAAAAACCCTCTTCGAAAAATTGGTACGAAAAAAGGAACTCTCTTTTCAAAAAAGAAACTGATTGTGCAACACGGAGGATTTTTAAATATTTTAATTCCTGCGGCCCTGAGTGTGTTAACGGGTCTTATCAATGGAGCTCGCTACTAAATATGCTCTAATACCGGAAGAAGAATTGACTAGACATGTGCCCACGAAAAAGCAAATGACTGAGTTTGATGTGGCAATGTCCAATATACTCAATAGTTTACTTCCCGATCATGAGAAAGTTCAACAGTACTATGAACTGTTACAAAGGAAAATGAATTTGCAAGAATTTAATGTCCCTTGGAGATCAAGGCCTTTTGACGATGACGGCGAGAAAAGAAAGTCCAAACCTCTCAAGACGGAACCTGACAAAACTTGCTGCGTGACTTGGAACCGGATAAATCGCCCTCATTACAACATAAAATTTGATTATTTGTCACATTAACTCGAAAACGCATCATCTTCATTCTAGTCTTTCTCGCATGACATCATCTCATAGACTGAACCCCTACCCGACCTACCTCTTGTTTAAATACTCTTTCGTAAACATTCAATCACGTGATAACACAAAACAAACATGGTGTGATTTTATTTACCAAACCTCAGTAAAACTTTCAAAAGAATAATATTCAAACATTTTATCAATTATTTTTATTCCGGTCATTCACTTCTCTAACAAAATACATTCAGTTTCGTATCTACTAAATCCTACTTGATCGAGTTTATATTAATAAAAATGAATTGAAATTGTAATAAACTGTGTATTCCTTTTTACCCACACTACATATTAAAACACATTATAAAAATAACTTTAAATGCTACTTACCTAGACACGACCAACTCGTACACTTGCTTGGGAAGAAATGAATACAAGTTCTTATCAGGAAATCTTATCAACGATCGAATACGTCACTAGATAGTACAGCGCATGCTCGAAGATATCACGTGATCTTGCTTAAGTAGATAAGCGGGGGATGTTATCAGTCAGTCGTCTCCAGGTAAGAGTAGTATAAGGTTCTATTTTATTTCGCGCAAGTCGACTATAACAATAGGGAAAATAGTTCACTTGTATTTAAAATGACTTTGTTAATTTTTATATATCTTGTTAAGAATGAAAAAAACTAAAAATAATTTATTTTTAAAAGATTAATTGAATTATTATTGTTTTAATTATTATAAAAATCAATTAAAGGATATGTGTTAATTGCAATTCTAACTAGAAAAATATATACTCGAAAATTTAATGAACTCCTAATCAGTGAAGTTATCTACCTGGGAAAAACCCCTGAATGACTCATAACTTGTTAGTCATTTGAATCAGATAAGAACTTGTCCTCTCCATTTTTCGAGAAAGTGTATCAAACAGATGTGTTCGTAAAAGGTAAGTGTGATTTTTATGTGAATACTTATTTCTCTTATACATTTAGAAAATATGTGTTGTTGAAGCATATGCATTTGTGGAACTTAATCACGAATTTAAAAAGCAGTTTAAATATGTGAGATAAATATATCTTGAAAAGTTAGTTAATATATAAAAATTATTTTGACGAAATTTTTCAAATTCTGGTCATTCACTTCTATAACACTATACATTTCCTAAAAAAATGATACTTACAATACTATGTCAGAATAATGATAAAGAATGAACTGCGATGGGTGGGGGAAAATCACATGATCTCTATTACGTAACATAAATGGGAACTAAATCTATATCTCACAAACACTGTGCAGAATGACTATGTCAGGTTTTTAAGACACACATAAGAAGGTATATATATTTCAAAGAGTGATATTAGCATTACTATTCATATCCCTCGATATTAATAATATATTTATTAAAACCCCCCCGCTTGATTACATATAAGAACATAATGACACTTATGTGTGAAACTAATATTAAAGTCTAAGTGATGACTCATCATATTAAACGTTTGCAGTGTATTGCCTAATAATAACTTGCCTGTTTCTTAAAAAAATTGAAAAGAATTCCTCTTCTATTTGTTTTAATTATGAAAATCATTCGAAAAATTTAATTATGCATTAATTAAAATGAAAAATATTAAACGAAAGGCTTATTATTTTCATTTGAAAGTGATAAATATTTATTTAAATTTTGATGATTAAAGTTACAGGCTCTAAAAGCGCAATCATTTCTTTCGTGTATTAATATTTATAAGAAATGATCTAAAAATAATATTTATTTATATTAAGAAAAAATTTGAAGTTTGCGTGGCTTCACATATTTACTAGGTTAAAAATTAAATTGGAATTACAATTATTTTTACATTAAATTATACTTAATTAACATGTGTGAAGATCCTATATTTTTAATGATATTCTGTATATTTTCATACGTTCTAAATTCTTAGCAAAATATTTCTAAAAGGCTCCAAAATGACCATATATATGTGAATTCATTAATAACATTCACTAAAGCAATACGTATAACCGATAAATGTCCTCCTTTCAATTCAAAAACGTAACTGAAAAATAGGTAAAAAAAAAAAAACTACAATTTCTAAAAATTACCTTTAGAAAACATCTCATTTAAAAGAATAAAATCCTTAATCAAATTTCTAATTCCCTTTTAATTAATATTTAACTACTAACAATTATCTAATCCCTATTCATCATTGCGTTAGAAATAAACCCTCCAGAAAAGTGAGTCATGTACTTATCATACGAACTGTTGAGGTGCTTATCCACCAAAGGGTTTTTCCATTTGGGGAATACGTGCATACAGTAAAATTTGATGTTATATGAAACGAAATCAGCTAATATATATTCCTCTTTTAAAAAATTATGGAATAGTATTAAGTCTCTGAATACTTGTGGTGTGTTTTGAAATATTTGTTAAGTATAATTTAAATTTTATTTTATTTTTGATTCATACATTGACTAGATTAAAAGATCACTGAAAATTTAATTTTTTCTTCAAATATTCACCAAATTTCCTAGTTACATATATTTTTTACCATTCAATAAGTAAAGTTTAGTCATAAAGCACATTACAAAAGTATAACTTCATTTATCTAACTAATGATAGTCTAAAATTACTAATCGACTAATACAAAACTTTCAATTCAATTATATAAAACCGAGAAATATTTGTGAAAACATAACTGCAATTCAAAAAAATATCTTTAAAAACATGTCACTTAAAAGAATAAAATCCTTCCCCAAATTTTATTCTAAAAACATTCGCATTCCTATAAATATTTAAAAATTTCCACTGTTTTTTCAAAAAATTTCTATTTTAAATAAAAATATCTCATAACACTCAATTCGTTGACAAAATCAAATAAAACCCTCGAAAAATTTCTAAAGTTTCTTCATTAAATTATTGCCCAACTAGTAGCCAAGAGGTTCTGCTCTCGAAGCTGGTAGAGAGGAGGTGCTGGGTTCGAACAGAATCGCGCCCGTCGGCCTAATCGTTCGGAGTTTTCGTGGTTTTCTTCGAACCGTGGATTTCCATGCATAAATACGTGTTAGGTTCCCTTAGAAAGACCCAAATATCTTTAAAAAACATGTCACTTAAAAGAATAAAATCCTTCCGCAAATTTTAATCAAAAAACATTCACATTCCTACAAAAATTTAAAAATTTCCACTTTTTTTTTTTTTTAATTTCCATTTCAAATAAAAATATCTCATACCACTGAATTCATTAACAAAATTAAATGAAACTCTCAAAAATTTTCTGAAGTTTCTTCATTAAGTTATTTTCTTATTCATATTTTTTAATTAGCATTTTTAATTAATTACTATTTTTAATGAATGAATATTTTTAATTCTAAAAATTCGCGACTGCATACTATAGTTGACTAAAAATAAATTTCAAACTCAAAAATTCTTAGTCCACTCATTAAAATTTCTAAATTAATTTTTCTTATTAATTATTTTTAATTACTTTTTAATTAATTGATATTTTAAATTAATTTCCCTTTTTAAATATTCATTCAAACCTCGTACTATACTACACTAATAAAATTGTTCGAAAAATTCTAAGTCGCTTCATTAAATATTTCCTCATTAAATTCTTAATTGCTATTTTTAATTACTAATTAGTTAACCGATCGAAAAATACCCCCTCGTACTATAACATGTTAAAAAAAATTCAATCTCTCGAAAATTCCCCTGAATGACCCCTGAATGACTCATAACTTGTTAGTCATTTGAATCAGATAAGAACTTGTCCTCTCCATTTTTCGAGAAAGTGTATCAAACAGATGTGTTCGTAAAAGGTAAGTGTGATTTTTATGTGAATACTTATTTCTCTTATACATTTAGAAAATATGTGTTGTTGAAGCATATGCATTTGTGGAACTTAATCACGAATTTAAAAAGCAGTTTAAATATGTGAGATAAATATATCTTGAAAAGTTAGTTAATATATAAAAATTATTTTGACGAAATTTTTCAAATTCTGGTCATTCACTTCTATAACACTATACATTTCCTAAAAAAATGATACTTACAATACTATGTCAGAATAATGATAAAGAATGAACTGCGATGGGTGGGGGAAAATCACATGATCTCTATTACGTAACATAAATGGGAACTAAATCTATATCTCACAAACACTGTGCAGAATGACTATGTCAGGTTTTTAAGACACACATAAGAAGGTATATATATTTCAAAGAGTGATATTAGCATTACTATTCATATCCCTCGATATTAATAATATATTTATTAAAACCCCCCGCTTGATTACATATAAGAACATAATGACACTTATGTGTGAAACTAATATTAAAGTCTAAGTGATGACTCATCATATTAAACGTTTGCAGTGTATTGCCTAATAATAACTTGCCTGTTTCTTAAAAAAATTGAAAAGAATTCCTCTTCTATTTGTTTTAATTATGAAAATCATTCGAAAAATTTAATTATGCATTAATTAAAATGAAAAATATTAAACGAAAGGCTTATTATTTTCATTTGAAAGTGATAAATATTTATTTAAATTTTGATGATTAAAGTTACAGGCTCTAAAAGCGCAATCATTTCTTTCGTGTATTAATATTTATAAGAAATGATCTAAAAATAATATTTATTTATATTAAGAAAAAATTTGAAGTTTGCGTGGCTTCACATATTTACTAGGTTAAAAATTAAATTGGAATTACAATTATTTTTACATTAAATTATACTTAATTAACATGTGTGAAGATCCTATATTTTTAATGATATTCTGTATATTTTCATACGTTCTAAATTCTTAGCAAAATATTTCTAAAAGGCTCCAAAATGACCATATATATGTGAATTCATTAATAACATTCACTAAAGCAATACGTATAACCGATAAATGTCCTCCTTTCAATTCAAAAACGTAACTGAAAAATAGGTAAAAAAAAAAAACTACAATTTCTAAAAATTACCTTTAGAAAACATCTCATTTAAAAGAATAAAATCCTTAATCAAATTTCTAATTCCCTTTTAATTAATATTTAACTACTAACAATTATCTAATCCCTATTCATCATTGCGTTAGAAATAAACCCTCCAGAAAAGTGAGTCATGTACTTATCATACGAACTGTTGAGGTGCTTATCTACCAAAGGGTTTTTCCATTTGGGGAATACGTGCATACAGTAAAATTTGATGTTATATGAAACGAAATCAGCTAATATATATTCCTCTTTTAAAAAATTATGGAATAGTATTAAGTCTCTGAATACTTGTGGTGTGTTTTGAAATATTTGTTAAGTATAATTTAAATTTTATTTTATTTTTGATTCATACATTGACTAGATTAAAAGATCACTGAAAATTTAATTTTTTCTTCAAATATTCACCAAATTTCCTAGTTACATATATTTTTTACCATTCAATAAGTAAAGTTTAGTCATAAAGCACATTACAAAAGTATAACTTCATTTATCTAACTAATGATAGTCTAAAATTACTAATCGACTAATACAAAACTTTCAATTCAATTATATAAAACCGAGAAATATTTGTGAAAACATAACTGCAATTCAAAAAAATATCTTTAAAAACATGTCACTTAAAAGAATAAAATCCTTCCCCAAATTTTATTCTAAAAACATTCGCATTCCTATAAATATTTAAAAATTTCCACTGTTTTTTCAAAAAATTTCTATTTTAAATAAAAATATCTCATAACACTCAATTCGTTGACAAAATCAAATAAAACCCTCGAAAAATTTCTAAAGTTTCTTCATTAAATTATTGCCCAACTAGTAGCCAAGAGGTTCTGCTCTCGAAGCTGGTAGAGAGGAGGTGCTGGGTTCGAACAGAATCGCGCCCGTCGGCCTAATCGTTCGGAGTTTTCGTGGTTTTCTTCGAACCGTGGATTTCCATGCATAAATACGTGTTAGGTTCCCTTAGAAAGACCCAAATATCTTTAAAAAACATGTCACTTAAAAGAATAAAATCCTTCCGCAAATTTTAATCAAAAAACATTCACATTCCTACAAAAATTTAAAAATTTCCACTTTTTTTTTTTTTTAATTTCCATTTCAAATAAAAATATCTCATACCACTGAATTCATTAACAAAATTAAATGAAACTCTCAAAAATTTTCTGAAGTTTCTTCATTAAGTTATTTTCTTATTCATATTTTTTAATTAGCATTTTTAATTAATTACTATTTTTAATGAATGAATATTTTTAATTCTAAAAATTCGCGACTGCATACTATAGTTGACTAAAAATAAATTTCAAACTCAAAAATTCTTAGTCCACTCATTAAAATTTCTAAATTAATTTTTCTTATTAATTATTTTTAATTACTTTTTAATTAATTGATATTTTAAATTAATTTCCATTTTTAATAATTCATTCAAACCTCATACTATACTATAGTTGAGTAATAATAACTCTCGAAAAATTCTAAGTCGCTTCATTAAATATTTCCTCATTAAATTCTTAATTGCTATTTTTAATTACTAATTAGTTAACCGATCGAAAAATACCCCCTCGTACTATAACATGTTAAAAAAAATTCAATCTCTCGAAAATTCCCACTTTTACTCAAAAAAATCCTTATCTCACCAAAAAAAATTTTTACCCCCCTTTTACCTCTACTCTTACAAGACGCTCTCGAAAGAACACCTCCTCCTCCCCCTCCTCATTCCACCACCTCCTCATTCCTCCCTCCTCCCTCATTCCTCATGCCTCCTCCCTCCTCCCTCCTCCCTCATTCCTCATTCCTCATGCCTCCTCCCTCCTCCCTCCTCCTGGCGTGAAACTCTCATTTCTCCCCTACTGACATCAGCAAATGCTTATCAGATTGAATTTTTCCTACTTAAATTATTACTAAAATAGTACCATTCATTTTTTCAAAAGTAATGCAATATATTTAGAGAAAAAAAAAAAGGTATAGAAGTATAAAAGATATAGGGTCCAGATAAAGATGAAAATACAAATAAACTTAATTTCTAACACCGCAAGTTGAAAATGCAGGTTTATCCAAATCTCACCGAACATTAGATAATGCATATGATAATGAATTTTCGTCATTTTAAAAATTATTCGTAAAATTATATTAATAAATTTTTATCAAAAATTATGCAACATATTTAGACAGAAAAAAAACAGATAGAGATACTAATATGAAATATTAGTATAGGATAAAGAGGAAAATGCAAATAAACGTAATTTCTGACAACGCAAGTTTAAATGCAGGTTTAACAAAATCTCATCAAGCATCAGATAATGCATATGATACCGAATTTTGCCATTTAAAAATTATTCGTAAAATTCCATTGTTAAATTTTTATTGAAAGTGATGCAACATATTTATACAGAAAAAACAGATAGAGATACAAATATAAAATATTAGAATTTGGATAAAGAAGAAAATGCAAATAAACTTAATTTCTAACAACGCAAGATTAAATGCAGGTTTATCCAATTATCACCGTGCATCAGAGAATGCATATGATACTGAATTTTTCCTATTTCAAAAATTATTTCTAAAATTGCATCAATCATTTTTTCGAAACTCATGGAACATACCATTTATAGAAAAAAAGAGATATAGATATAAAATAGTATTACAGTCGGAAAAAGACGAAAATTCAAATAAACTTAATTTCTAACAACGCAAGTTGAAAATGCAAGTTTATCCAAATCTCATCGAACATCAGACCATGCATATATTATATTTTTGCCACTTTCAAATTATCCGTAAAAGTATATTATTTTTTTTTTTTTAAGTGATGCAATATATTTAGAGAGAAACAAAAACAAATAAGAGAAACATATGTAAAATATTAGAATTCGATAAGGAGAATAATGCAAATTAACTTTATTTCTAGCAACGCAAGATTTAATGCAGGTTTATCCAAATCTCCTCACCGAACATCAACATATGATACTTAAATTTTGCCACTAAAAACTATTCGTAAAAGTATATTATTTAATTTTTCGAAAGTGATGCAACATATTTAGAGAGGAAAACAGATAAACATACAAATGTAAAATATTAGAATCGGATAAATTGGAAAACGCAAATAAACTTAATTTCTAACAACTCAAGCTTAAATGGAGGTTTATCCAAATCTCATCAAGCATCAGATAATGGATATGATATTGAATTTTCCCTACTTCAAAAATTATTCCTACAATTGCATCAATCATTTTTTTTAACTCATGGAACATACTATTTAGAGAAAAAAAAGAGATATAGATATAAAATATTAGAATCGGATAAAAATGGAAATTCAAATAAACTTGATTTCTAACAACGCAAGTTGAAAATGCAGATTTATCCAAATCTCATCGAAAATCAGAGAATGGATATGATATTGAATTTTTGCCCCTTTAAAAATTATTCGTAAAATTACATTGATCAATTTTTCAAAAGTGATGCAGCATATTTAGAAAGAAAAAAACAGATAGACATACAAATATAAAATATTAGAATTCGATAAAGAGGATAATGCAAATAAACTTGATTTCTAACAACGCAAGTTGAAAATGCAGGTTTATCCAAATCTCATCGAACAACAGAGAATGCATGTGACATTGAATTTTTGCCACTTTAAAAATTATTCGTAAAATTACATTGTTCAAATTTTCAAAAGTGATGCAGCATATTTAGAGAGAAAAAAACAGATAGGCATGCAAATATAAAATATTAGAATCGGATAAAGAGGAAACTGCAATTAAACTTAATTTCTATCAACGCAAGATTAAATGCAGGTTTATCCAAATGTCATCGAGTATCAGAGAATGGATATATTGAATTTTCCTTATTTCAAAAATTATTCCTAAAATTACATCCATCCTTTTTTCGAAACTCATGGAACATACTATTTAGAGAAAACACAAACGAAACTATATATTAACCTCTCTATTTAACCCCTTCAAGGGCCGCTGTTCATTTTTGGACCACTTAATTTTAATTTCTAAATGCCGCATTGACACCATAATTTTAGAATGAAAATTTTCCATTTTTTAAGTACGTGAAAGAAGAGTTGTTACCTATTTTGAAATAAATTTGTTTGTAGATTCTGGTGTCATTCAATCATTTTAGCATTTTACGAATAGAAGTGCTTTGCCTCTGAAAGGGTTAACCTCATTATCATAAAAGCCATTATGTTACCTACGTTCGGAGCGCCTTTTTTTAAATATACAATATTGAATAAAAAGGTATATTTTTAGTTCAATTCTAATACAAACGGATGAAAAACATAAAATTCTATTTATATCTTTAAAACAAAAAACAAAAAAAAACAAAACAAAAAAAAAAAATCAAACTAAATATATTTCAATTTCCCTTGCACTACATATTACCATTACACTTAACTCTGCACTGAACTACAATATCTTCAAAATTAACTGAACTATTTCAAAATATGTCAAAAAATACATATTTTTTATAAAAAAAGAAATTGCCATTTTTTTACATTCGAACACCTAGAAAATATTCACATTATTAAACTGAGCTTAGATTCTAGTTCAGAACATAGAGAATAGTATGGTAAGCATTCTGAGAAAATTACAGTGAAATATGTTTAAAACGTATTATGTAATAGAGTTATCGAATATAGAGATAACGAAAAAATCGATTTACCAGAAATCGCATTTAAATATTTCTTATCTATACTGTTTCTTATCTATAAAATTAATCGAGAAGTGTTAATTAAGGTTTATGAATGTTTTAATGTAAAAAACGTAAGAAAAACATGCATAAAAACATTGTTTACATTTCTCCTTCCCACTTCCAGTAGTTGACTCATTACTTACTGTTTATTAAATTTGTTCTAATAATCGTAGGAATAAAATTAACACATATTTGGAATTGTAAAAAATCGCTCTTTCAAATAAAACGAAAAAAAAAATCGAAAAAATTCACCATAACGGCCACTTTAAAGTAGACAGATACCTTAAATAATCATGCATAACGTATGCTATTTATCATTTTCAAGAACAAAATACGATTGTATATGAATTGAGAATTCGAAAATATTTCACCACATTTTTATTGTTAAATAATTATCTTTTATCTCGGATGAAGTTTCCTTTCTCCATTTCATAATCCAGAGTTTCAAAATATTTAACTTCACTACCATAAAAGCTATCAACCTAGTTAAATAATCATAATTTTATTACACTTATGTTATTCTACTCTCCAATTTATACCACAGAATGCCACATTATACGAACTGAAAATTTCAAAATTTTCCAATCTTTATCATGAAATCCAGTTTCATTGTTAAATAATCATAATTTTATTATACAAGAGTTTCTTTGATCTAAATTTATTAAATTTCAGAATGCAATAATATGTGAATTGATAGTTTCAATAAGTCTAACTTTAAAAGTTTATTTAACTTTATTATCATAAAAGCTATCAACCTAGTTAAATAATCATAATTTTATTACACTTATGTTATTCTACTCTCCAATTTATACCACAGAATGCCACATTATACGAACTGAAAATTTCAAAATTTTCCAATCTTTATCATGAAATCCAGTTTCATTGTTAAATAATCATAATTTTATTATACAAGAGTTTCTTTGATCTAAATTTATTAAATTTCAGAATGCAATAATATATGAATTGATAGTTTCAATAAGTCTAACTTTAAAAGTTTATTTAACTTTATTATCATAAAAGCTATCAACCTAGTTAAATAATCATAATTTTATTACACTTATGTTATTTTACTCTTCAATTTATACTACAGAATGCCACATTATATGAATTGAAACTTTCAAAATTTTCCAATCATTATCATAAAATCCAGTTTCATTGTTAAATAATCATAATTTTATTATACAACAGTTTCTTTGATCTATATTTTTAAAATTTCAGAATGCAATAATATATGAATTGATAGTTTCAACAAACCTAACTTTAAAAGTTTATTTTCCTCTTTATCATAAGATTTCGTCAGCAGAACTCTTGACTATTGAACGTCAGGCCATAATTATCTGCTTAAAATATTAATAAAGGAATGTTAAATTTCTAACCCTAAATTCATCTTGAGTAGATAATTAAAAAAAGTACAAAGCACGAATAAAATGTACTAAAATTGCTTTTAGGTGCATATAGATAATATAAAAATTGTTTAAAATAAATAAAAATGCCTTAAAAATACATTAAAAATCAAATAAAAATCCCAAAACGTTTTCCGTCAAATTACGTTTTGGGATTTAATTTGATTTTTAATGTATTTGTAAGGTATTTTAATTATTTTATATTATATATATATATGTACCTAAAAGCTATTTTAGTATGATTTATTTGTACTTTGTACGAATTTTAATTAAAATATTAAGTCAATCAATTATTTACACTCAATTAATATTGTCAATTACTTTCAATTATTTAAAAGATGAAGAAAACTGCACATATAAAACGAAACTTTAAAGTTACTAGTGATTTTAATATCAACAAAATTAATTTACCTGAATTAGTTGATTTACCATGCAGATAAATTCCAGGATTTTATTATATTTAAAATATTTTCAGCATTAAAAAAGGAAAGTTAACATCGTAGATTTCTACAAATTCAGGGTATTTTGATAGTACAGTTTGTCGTCGACATACAACCGATTCCTGCGAAACCTATTTTGAACACAATTAGCAACCGGAAAATTTCTATAGAAAATCCAAAAATAATAAAACTAAAAATGAGTTAAACAGAAATGTCTATGAACCTTTTCCGGTAATTTCTACGATGTAATAAACTGCCGTCATTCAAATCGTTCGCGAGTCTGTGACCAAGTAAAGTTTTATGAACTTACCAGTTGCCAAGTATAGAAAAGATTAAAGTTCTTCGATCGCAACTAAGAGTTACAGAAATAACTTCATTACGAAAATCCGATTAAGAAATCGTGCTAAATAAACAGATGACAAACGAACTCTGTTATTAAAGCAGAGACTAAGCCAAAGAAGATCATCCAGAGGGATTGAAGGATTCCTTGAGTAGAAATCACGAAGATTCTACGATATACGAGATTAAAAGAAAAAAATACTTTAATTGTTGATAAGGATAATAAAACAACAGTAGAAAATGCAACAGTAAATATTGATTTCTTTTAGATGATAGTTAAAATCTTGGAAATTAACTGCATGGTAAATCAACTAGTACAGGTAAATTAGTTATTTACATTAAAATCATTGGTTGCGTTAAAACTTAGTTTTATCTCTGCCTTTTTTTCTTCGCCCATTAAGTAATTAAAAATATAAGTATTCTTGCTGAATAATTTCATCAGAAAATATACCTTAAAGTTCAGTAGTCAAGAGTTCTGCTGACAAAACTTGCGATAGTGAGGTAATAAAACTTTTATTTTATTGAAGTGAGGTATGTCGAAATTTTTAATTGAAAATCTACGTAGAGATTGTTTCTAAAAGAATCAATTGATATCATAAGATCATGTGATTACATTAATAAAGAGAGAGCCTTGTAGAGGTGGGTAGATGAGGCTAATATTTTGGTCGTTTTATTACAATTTAGGATCTATATTTACTGCCTCTCTGACTTATTTTTGTTTGAAGATGTATTGGTTATTTTAATATAATTTAGGATCTATATTTATTGCCTCTTTGATTATTTTTGTTTGAAGATGTTTTGGTTGTTTAAATATAATTTAGGATCTATATTTACTGCCTCTCTGACTGCCTTTTCTTTTGACGATGTTTTGAACGTTTCATTTTAATTTAGGATCTATATTTACTTCCTCTCTGCCTGATTTTCATTTGAAGATGTTTTAATATAATTTAGGATCCATAATTACTGCCTTTCTGACTGATATTTGTTTGAAGATGTTTTGATTTTTTCAATATTACTTAGGATCTATATTTACTGATTCTCTAACTGATTTTTGTTTGAAGATGTTTTGAATTTTTTAATATAATTTGGGATCTATATTTACTGCCCCTCTGATTGTTTTTTGTTTGAAGATGTTTTAGTTGTTTTAATATAATTTAGGATCTATATTTACTGCCTCTCTAATTAATTTTTTAAAAAGATTTTTGGGTTGTTCTAATGCAGTTTAAGATCTGTATTAACTGCCTATCTGACTGATTTTTGTTTGAATAAATTGATTTTTTAATATTATTTAGGATCTATATTTCCTGATTCCCTGACTGATTTTTGTTTGAAGATGTTTTAGTTGTCTTAGTATAATTTAGTATCTATATTTACTACCTCTCTGATTGTTTTTTGTTCGAAGCTATTTCGGTTGTTTTAATATAATTTAGGATCTATATTTACTGACTCTCTGATTGATTTCGTAAGATGATTTGGTCATTTTAATATAATTTAGGATCTATATTTACTGCCTCTCTGATGATTTTGAATTGAAGATGTTTTGATTTTTTGAAAATATTTTTCAGGATCTGTATATACTGATTAGCTCATCCATTTTTGTTTGAAAATCTTTTGGTTGTTTTAACTTAATTTAGGATCTACAGGTATATTTATTCCCTCTCTGATTGATTGTCTTTTGAAGATGTTTTATTTGTTTTAATATAGTTTAGGATCTATATTTACAACCTCTCCGATTTGTTTTTGTTTAAAGACATTTCGGTTGTTTTAATATAACTTAGGGTCTATATTAACTGCCTCTCTGACTGATTTTTGTTTGAAGAAGTTTTGACTTTTTAATATTATTCAGGATCAGAGGCGTGGCGTCCGGTTATCGCTGGATGCGGCGATGACCAAGCAATATTTTAAAACTCTTAATAAGCTTTTAAAACTCTACGATCCAGTTTTAGCAGAACATTTGGAGTTCATGTATAAGTGAAGGTAAGATTTAAAGTTTCTTTTTTGAACATTCAAGCATTGAATTTTAGAGTTAATAATTTTTCACCACAAACTTAAATAATTGCGATGACCACCGAAAATTTTCACGCCACGCCACTGTTCAGGATCTATATTTACTGATCCTCTGACTGATTTTGTTTGAAGAGGTTTTGCTTGTTTTAATATAATTTAGTGCCTGTATTTACTGCCTCTTGATTAATTTTAATTTGAAGATGTTTTAGCTGTTTTAATACAACTTGGGACCTATATTTACTGCCTCTCTGTTTGGCTTTTGTTTGAAGACATTTCGGTTGTTTTAATATAATTTAGTATCTATATTTACTGCCTCTCCGATTCGTTTTTGTTTGAAGACATTTCGGTTGTTTTAATATAATTTAGGATTCATATTAACTGCCTCTCTGACTGATTTTTGTTTGAAGAAGTTTTGATTTTTTTAATATTATTCAGGATCTATAATTACCAATCCTCTGACTGATTTTATTTGAAGATGTTTTGGTTGTTTTAATATAATTTAGTATCTGTATTTACTGCCTCTCTGATTAATTTTCGTTTGAAGATGTTTTAGTTGTTTTAATATAACTTAGGATCCGTATTTACTATATTAACTGGCTCTCAATTTTCTTTTTTTGAAAATGTTTTGATTTTTTTTTAAATGTTTAGGATCTATATTTTATTTACTGTTTCTCTCATTGATTTTTGTGTGAGGATTTTCTGGTTGTTTTAATATAGTCTTGAATCTATATTTACTGCCTCTCTGATTAATTTTCGTTTGAAGATGTTTTAGTTGTTTTAATGAAACTTGGGATCCATATTTACCGACTCTCTGATTGGTTTTTGTTTGAAAACATTTCAGTTGTTTTAATATAATTTAGGATGTATATTTCCTGCCTCTCTGATTGGTGTTTGTTTGAAAATGTTTTGGGTTGTTTTATTGTAATTTAGGATTTATGTTGTTTTAATATGATTTAGGATCTATATTCACTGCCTCTCTGACTAATTTTTATTTGAAAATGTTTTGATTTTTTTAAATGTTATTTAGGATCTAATTATTTCTTCTCTGACTGATTCTTGTTTGATAATGCTTTAGTTGTTTTAATATAATTTAGGATCCATATTTACTGCCTCTTTAATTGTTTTTGTTTGAAGCTGATTCGGCTATTTTTATATAATTTAATAACTATATTTACTGGCTCTCTGATTAATTTTTGTTTGAAGATGATTTGGGTTATTAATATAATTTAGAATCTATATTTACTGCCTGTGTGACTGATTTCTTTCTTTCTTTCTTTCTTTTTTTTTTTTTTTTTGAAAATGTTTTGATTTTTTAAAATATTATTTAGGATCTATATTTACTGTTTCTCTGATTGATTTTTGTGTGAAAATTTTCTGGTTGATTTAATATAGTTTAGGATCTATATTTACTGCCTCTCTGGTTAATTTTCGTTTGAATATGTTTTAGTTGGTTTAATATAACTTAGGATCCATATTTACTGCCCCTCTGATTGGTTTTTGTTTGAAGACATTTCGGTTGTTTTAATATAATTTAGGATGATATTTTCTGCCTCTCTGATTGGTTTTTATTTGAAGATATTCCTTGGTTTTGGGTTGTTTTAATATAATTTAGGATTTATATTCAATGCCTCTCTGACTAATTTTTGTTTGAAGATGTTTTGAATTTTTTAAATATTATTTAGGATCTACATTTACTTCTTCTCTGACTGATTTTTGTTTGATGATATTTTAGTTGTTTTAGTATAATTTAGGATCCACATTTACTGCCTCTTTGATTGGTTTTTGTTTGAAGCTGTTTCGGTTGTTTTTATATGACTTAGGATCTATATTAACTAGCTCTCTGATTGATTTTCGTTTGAAGATGCTTTGGGTTATTAATATAATTTAGAATCTATATTTATTGCCTCTGGACTGATTTGTTTTTTTGAAAAAGTTTTGATTTTTTAAAATGTTATTTAGGATCTATATTTACTGTTTCTCTGATTGATTTTTGTTTGAAGATGTTTTGGTTGTTTTAATATAATTTTAGGATTCATATTTACTGCCTCTCTGGTAGGTTTTTGTTTGAAGATTGTTTAAATGTATTTTACAAGTTGAGAAACATACATTTGTTTTGAAAATATTATTGTATTTCAGTTATATGAATTTGTTCTTTTTTTCGATATGAAGCGCTTGTTACATGATTGTAATTTTAGGTAGCTTTCTTTACAAAAAAGCTACCTATTGCAGCCGTTCGGAGGAAAGCGATTTCAAAAAATTTTGGTATATTTTCATCGATCATGACCCCCAGACCCCGAAACCACCCTCCGTTCAAAATTGATATATATATATATATATATATCTGACCTATGTCACACTGTAACTCCCGTAATTATGAACCGATTTCGATGTAATTCGGTGTGGTACATAGTACATACCAATGTCTCGACCGAGTTCGTTGGCCAGCTTCATCCGCCGTTTTGTTTCAAAATGGCGGCCATTTAAAAATTTTAAAAAATATTAAAACTTGAAATGTGGTACCAAAAAATTAAAAATGGAAAAATATTTTTTTCTTATGTATTTGACCTTTATACAAAGATTCCGGAGCAGTTTTTGTTTCGTCTATATCTTAAAAAATGGCTGAGTTATAGCATTTTGAATTTCTAGCGTGGCTGACATTTTGAAACGTCCTGAATTTTGTCACGCGATAAAAGGCGTATTTATGAACCGATTTGGATGTAATTCAGTGTGTACATAGTACATACCAATCTCTCGACCGAGTTCATTGGCCAGCTTCATCCGCCGTTTTGTTTCAAAATGGCGGCCATTTAAAAATTTTAAAAAATATTAAAACTTGAAATGTGGTACCAAAAAATTAAAAATGGAAAAATATTTTTTTCTTATGTATTTGACCTTTATACAAAGATTCTGGAGCAGTTTTTGTTTCGTCTATATCTTAAAAAATGGCTGAGTTATAGCGTTTTGAATTTCTAGCGTGGCTGACATTTTGAAACGTCCTGAATTTTGTCACGCAATAAAAGGCGTATTTATGAACCGATTTGGATGTAACTTCGTTTATACATAGTACATACGAATGTCTCGACCGGGTTCGTTGGTCAGCTTCATCCGCCATCTTGTTTAAAAATGGTGGCCATTTAAATTTTTAAGAAAAATTTAAATTTGAAATGTGGTACCAAAAAATTAAAAATTGAAAAAATATTTTCTTCTTATGTGTTTGACCTTGATAAAAAGATTCGGGAGCAGTTTTTGTTTCGTCTATATCTTAAGAAATGGCTGAGTTATAGCATTTTGAATTTCTAGCGTGGCTGACATTTTGAAACGTCCTGATTTTTCTCACGTAATAACAGGCGTATTTATGAACCGACTTGGATGTACCTTGGTGTGTACATAGTACATACAAATATCTCGACCGAGTTCGTTGGCCGTCTTCATCCGCCATTTTGTTTCAAAATGGCGGCCATTTAAAAAAATTAAAAAATAAAAAAATTTAAATGAGATACCAAAAAATTGGAAAGTGAAAAAGATTTTTTTTGTATGTGTTTGACCTTAATACAAAGATTCCGGAACAGTTTTTCTTTCGTCTATATCTAAAAAAAATGGCTGAGTAATAGCATTTTGAATTTCTCTTGTGGCTGACATTTTAAAACGACCTGATTTTTGTCACGCGATAACAGGCGTAATTATGAACCTATTTGGATGTAACTTGGTCTGTACATAGTACATACCAATGTCTCGACCGAGTTCGTTGGCCAGCTTCATTCGCCATCTTGTTTCAAAAGGGTTGCCATTAAAAAAAATTAAATTTAAAATTCAAAATGAGGTATTAAACAATTGGAAAATGAAAAAGATTTTTTTATGTGTTTGGCCTTGATACAAAGATTCCGGAGCAGTTTTTGTTTCTGAAAATTTGTTCTTTTGTTTATATCTTAAAAAATGGTTGATTTATAGCACTTTGAATTTCTAGCATGGCTAACATTTTGAAACGATCTTGTATTTGTCACGCGATAACACACGTATTCGCCTATTTCGATGTAAGAAGGCATGTGGATAGTATACATCAACACCTCGACCAAGTTCGCTGGCCAGATTCATAAGCCATCTTGTTTCAATATGGCGACCATTAAATTAAAAAATATATATATATTTAAATTGAGGTGCAAAAAAATTAGAAATTGAAAAGGTTTCTTTCTTAAGTATTTGACCTTGATATAAGGATTCAGGAGCATTTTTTGTTTGTCTTTACCTTAAAAAATGGCTCAGATATAGCAGTTTCAATTTCTATTGTGGGTGACATTTTGAAAAATCTGATTTTTTGCATGCGACAGCACTCCTATATATTAACCGATTCCGATGTGAGTGAGCATGTGCACAGCAATTACTAAGGTCTCGACCAAGTTCACTGCTTAGCCTCATCCACCATGTTGTCTTAAAATGACAGGCACTTTAAGAAATTGCCGAATTTGGCAGCCAAATATATGTTACTTTAAAGAAAAGCAGCTTGGATAAAGCTGACTAATTTCGCGAAATTCTCATTCATTATATTGATAAAAATTAGTATTGAATCTCCTATATTCGGTTTCCACTAAATTGAGCTTCGTGTGTTTGAATGATATAATTTGGCTTTTTTTCAATAAGGATTATGAAAGCTACCTCTTCCTCCCGGCACTGGCCGGAAGGACTTTTTGTATATCATTTACATTTTTATATACATATTAACGTATAAGAAAACTACGACGGAGTTATGAGCGCTTCATATCAAAAACAAATTCAACTAATATAATTGAAATACAATAAAATTTGCTAAAAAACAGTTTATCTTATTTAACACACTTAACCCTTCAGACCCGATGGTACTTTAAAGTATCATTATAATAACTCGTTATAAAATTAATTTAATTCATCGATTAGTAGTAATACAGTTTAGAATGAGTTATAGATGCTTTACTTTATCTTGTTCGAAAAGCGTTATTGGTTGCACAAAACAAAAATATTTTTAAAAGGATGATTATTTGCATCTTTTCAGCTTTCTTGACATTGAAAGATTGTGCGGGAAAAGTTTTAATTTGGAAATATTTTTATATTTCTATTGTAAGAGCATTGTATTTGTACATTTCCTAACTCTATTAAATACTAAAAAAATAGTTTGTAACTATGTGAAATTTGAAAATAAGATGCTAATAACAGTATTTTTGTATTCTCTGACGAAAGCTATGAATATAGTTCAAAGTATTATAAGAATTATTAAAGTAATTTAACACCTTTTTTAATATTTTATCCTCTTTGAAGTAATTTACACATAGTGTAATTTTAAGTTTAACTTTTTAAAGATGAATTTAGCATTCTTTTTATTTATTTACTAATATGTATTTATCTATTTTGCTGATAATTCATAAATAACTTTTGGATAAATTCGATAAAACATATTGCATATAATTTGATTACAATCGTTTTTTAATTAATAACGTTTTGAGTTGAAAATTTACGCATTTGAAACTTTGTTTGCGTTATTAAGAAAACTTTTTGAGTTGCATTTTACAAATATGTAATAATATTTTTCATAAATAAAAAGGTTATGAGGCAAGGAATCTCCGACCATAATTTATGAACAGACACCATATATTATACTTTAATGACGGTTTGTATTACAGAATGAGAAATCGTAATTTTAGATCATTATTTTTCTGTTTACTGCGGCGATGGGGGAGGGGGATCAAAAACATCTGTGGGAGTAACAATTCGGAAAGTGTGCTTCAAATATGGCAAATGAGGTGCGTCCGTACTATAACTAGTTTCATAACTATTCAGATCTTGGTGCAATAGCTGTCGCAGCATTATGCAAAAATTCATGAAAACAAAATTTAGTACAATTCTATATATTAAATTCAGTAATACAGAAATAACAGGACTCCATCTTAAATAGGACGTAATCACCATGGCAACCTAGAAACATTTCCTACCATGGGATATCATTGAATTCATTATGTATGATAGGATTTAATAGAATAATCACCATGGCAACCTGGAATCATTACCTATCATGGGATATCATTGAATTAAGGACGTATGATTGGATTTAATAGAATGAAGAAAACTTTAAAGTTTTTATTCAATTTTCATAAAATTTGAACTCGACACAATTTTGCAACGATTATATCTATTTAATTTCAAACCATTCAGTTGGGTAGTTTTTGCGCTGCAGACTATATAAATGGTCTGTATAAATATAGGTCTATATAAATGCAGACAGACGGACGGACCAGATGACGACTATAGATGCTACGTATTTATATAATTACGAACGCACCAAAAAATTGTAAGATTCTTTACTATAGAATATGCAAATGGAAATTCATCAACAGATTCAAATTTTCTTTACAAAATGAGGTTAAAAAATTCAACTATCGTATTTCATTACAGTCAAATAACACGTTCCGGCTAGATAAAAGTTTATTGTTAAATGGAAATTCCTTGAAAAGCCTTATATTGAAAATCAATTCCTTTCAGGAACGAGCTAGAAAGCAACTATATATGCAAATCTTTGAACTTGTAGTTATTGAATCTCGGCTTCAAGGACATCATTAAAATTTTTTGCTTGAAGGTATCGGCGAAAAATGTTACAACAGCTGAATTCTTCGAATGGGTCGTGCTGCTTTGATAGGGATGGAATTTCAAAATTTGATATTTATCGATGAAATTCTTCAAATTTCATAAATTGTTTTTGTATGTAAGAATGTTACAAACATACGTTACAAAATTTTATTTAACTTAACTTGGTTTAGGTAAGTAAAGATTTTTGTCAATTACATTTCTCGGATAGGTTAGAATAATAATAAACAAGAAAGAAAAATAATGCGTCAATTGTGGTTTAAGTTAATTAAAATGATTTATTAACAGAAACAGCTCTTTTAAAAAACTGTATAAGTCAGTTTTATTAAATGCATTTTTGTTGTTGTTGTTGGAAATGGTAGTTCAGGACAGGCCCACATGTAGATAAATATAGCGTACGTTTATTTATCTGTTGCCACGCAAAAGTTACAAAAATATCATATAATGAATTCAATGATATCCCATGATAGGTAATGATTCTAGGTTGCCATGGGGATTATTCTGTTAAATCCTATCATACGTACTTAATTCAATGATATCCCATGATATATAATGATTCTAGGTTGCCATGATGATGATATCCTATGCAAGATGGAGTCGTAATAAATTTCGTATTCATGCATTTTTTGCATAAGAGTGCGACAGTTATTGCACCAAGATCTGAATGTTTGTAAAACTAGTTATAGTACGAACGCACCACATACGCCACGTTTGACGTACAATTTCCAACTTGTTTATTACAGAATTAGCAATCGTAATTTTAGATCGTTATTTTTCTGCTTATTGGGGGGCGAATCAAAAATATTTGTGGGAGTAAAAATTGTAAAAATATTAAGAATCATTACTATCAAGGTATGCAACTGCAAATTCATCAACAGAATGAAATTTTTTTTACAAAATGAGGTTAAAAAATTCATCTATCGTATTTTATTTCAGTCAAATAACACGTTCCGGCTAGATAAAAGTTTATTGTTTAATTCCTTGAAAATAATAATTATTAATAATTCCTTGAAAATATTTCCTCCTAAATAATTCCTTGAAAAGCCTTATATTGAAAATCAATTCCTTTCAGAAAAGAGTTAGAAAGCAACTATATATGGGGCATTCTCACAATCTTTTGACTTTTGGGGGAAAAAATCTGGCGAAATAAAACTTGCTAAAATAATATTTTAATCTGACAGACGAATGCCTTAATGATTCAAAATAAAGATAAAATGGTCAGCAGCGAAATTTTTTTTATTTAACTCAGGTTTAAGTTAAGCTTGAGAGTTTAATTTTCCTTACCATTTTACCCCTATAACTTTTCATTTTCTTTTCAATTTTTACTTATAATGAATTTGCATAGTACCCATAGGACATTCAAATAAGAAATAATAACAATGTAGTACTTTTAATACAGAATTTTTGTATAACATTGTCTTAAAGAATGTTAGAGAAGGGACGGTAAGGTAAAAAAAGGGGATGGTATTGGAAAAAAGGGACGAAATGGTAAAAAATGGGATGGTAAGGATGGAACGGTAAGGAAAATTACCACCTATTTTTAGGAAAATCATGTTAAGACAAAGTGATAACCACAATTTTCATTGATTTTTAGAAAAAGTTGTTAACATTGGATTAAATTAATTCTTTTTTTAATTTACCTCGAAAAGTGCAGGAATAAAACTTGGGGACGGTGAGAATATCAATAAAGCCACGATGCTTGAAATTGAAATTTAAATGCTGATTTAAATTCTACAGTAAATTTCCTGCCAAAGAATTTTAGACATTATTTCTCTACCATACTTCTGCATGAGAAAAAACTTGAAAAAATTTCTGTAGCTGCATCTGAAATGATTTTCTGTATAATTTTAGAAGAGGGATGGTAAGGGATCTAAAACCCAGAAACAGAGTTTAAAAAATAATAGCAATCCTAAAAATGTGCGCAGGTTAATTTTTAGCTACATATTTATATAAAACAATAGCTCCAGTTTCAGAAAAAAAATT
Source organism: Maratus speciosus (assembly GCA_963932465.1). Lineage (NCBI taxonomy): Eukaryota > Metazoa > Arthropoda > Arachnida > Araneae > Salticidae > Maratus > Maratus speciosus. The sequence goes on along the minus strand of OZ010786.1, from coordinate 563,336,240 downwards.
ACATCGAATTTTTTTTATTGAAACAATTTTATCCAGACAGCTCCAAACTTTAAAATCAGCATTAGGGACACGGGACGGTAGATGAGTTTTCCTGCTATTTGGACCCCCAACATCATCCAAAACTTATTTATCTCGTTAATATTGTTATGCAATCATGCAATGGGATGTTAACCAGAATATGAAATTAAAAAAACACAAAAAAGTGTATTAAATAAAAAAATATTATTCAGGGACATGAAAGTAAAAAAAAAGTGAGAATGCCCCATATGCAAATCTTTGAACTTGTAGTTATTGAAACTCGGCTTCAAGGACATCATTAAATTTTTTACTTGATGGCATCTTCGAAAAATCTTATAATAGCTGAATTTTTCGAATGGTTCAAGCTGCTTTGTTCGGGATGGAATTTCAAAAATTGATTTTATATATCGATGAAATTCTGTAAATTTCATGAATTATTTTTGTATGAAAGAATGTTACAAGCATATGTTACAAACTTTTATTTAACTTAACTTGGTTCAGGTATGTAAAGATCTTTGTTGATTACATTATTCTGATAGGTTAGAATAATAATAATCAAGAAAGAAAAAATAATGTGTCAATTATGTTTTAAATTAATTAAACACTAACAAAAAAACTCATTTAAAAAACTGCATAAATCAATTTTTTAAATGAATTTTTGTTGTTGTTGGAAACGGTAGTTCGGGATAGACTCACATGTTGATAAATATAGCGTGTATGTATTTATCCGTTGCCACTCGAAAGGCACAAAAAATTGTCGTGTAATGAATTTAATGATATTCCATGATAGGTAATGATTCTAGGTTGCAATGTTGATTATTCTTTTAAATCCTATCATGCGTACTTAATTCATTGATATTCCATGTTAGATAATGATTTTAGGTTGCTATGGTGATGACGTCCTATGTAAAATAGAGTCCTATTATTTCCGTATTATTGAATTTAATAAATAGAATCGTAATACTTTTTTTATTCATGCATTTTTTGCTTAAGAATGCAAACAGCTATTGCACCAAGATCTGAATATTTATAAAACTAGTCATAGTACGAACACACGACCTATGCCACGTTTGACGTACAATTTCCAACTTGTTTATTAGAGATTTTGCAACCGTAATTTTAGATCATTAGCAATCGTAACTTTAAATCATTATTTTTCTATTTATTGTGTGTGTGTGGGGGGGGGGGGGGGGGGAGAATCAAAAACATTTGTGGGAGTAAAGGTTGTAAAATTTGTAAGAATCATTACTATCAAGGTATGCAACTGCAAATTCATCAACAGATTCAAATTTTCTTTACGTAATAGGATACATGATAGGATTTAATAGAATAACCACCATGACAACCTAGAATCATTGCATATCATGGGATATCATTGAATCAATGACGTATGACAGGATTTAAAGAATGACGAAAACTTTTTAATGTCGTTTTAAGCTTTTATTTGATCTTCACGAAATTTAAACGCGACAGAATTCTGCAACGATTATATATATTGAATTTCAAACCATTCGGTTGGGTAGTTTTTGCGCTGTTATATGTGGGCAGACGGATTGACCAAACGACGAGTATAGGTGCTACGTATTTATATAATTACGGACGCACCTAAAAATTGTAATATCCATTACTATCAGGTATTCAACTGCAAACTCATCAACAGATTCAAGTTTTCTCCACAAAATGAAGTTAAATGATTCAACTATCGTATTTCATTACAGTCAAATAACACGTTCCGGATAGATAAAAGTTTATTGTTAAATGGAAATTCCTTGAAAAGACTTATATTGAAAATCAATTCTTTTCAGAAAGAGTTAGAAAACAACTATATATGCAAATCTTTGAACTGGTAGTTATTGAAACTCGGCTTCAAGGATATCATTAAAATTTTTTGCTTGAAGGCATCGGCGAAAAATCTTATAATAACTGAATTCTTCGAATGGGTTAAGCTGCTTTGTTCGGTATGAAAATTTCAAAAGTTGGTTTTATATATCGATGAAATTCTGTAAATTTCATAAATTCTTTTTGTATGAAAGAATGTTACGAGCATATGCTACAAACTTTTATTTAACTTAACTTTGTTCACATATGTGAAAATGGAATTTTGTCGATCATATTATTCTGATAGGTTAGAATAATAATAAACAAGAAAGAAAAAATAATGCGTCGATTGTGGTTTAAATTAATTAAACACTAACAGAAACAGCTCCTTTAAAGAACTGACATTAGTCAATTTTATTAAATGTATTTTTGTTGCTGCTGTTGAAAACTGTAGTTCGGAATAGGCTCATATGTAGATAAATATAGTGTACATTTATTTGTCCGTTGCCAATCGAAAGGCACAAAAAATTGTGGTGTAATAAATTCAAGGATATCCCATGATAGATAATGATTCTAGGTTGCCATGGTGATTACTCTATTAAATCCTATGATACGTACTTAATTCAGTGATATTCCATGATAGATAATGATTCTAGGCTGTCATGGTGATGACGTATTATGTAAGATGGAGTCTTATTATTTCCGTATTACTGAATTTAATATATAGATTCGCAATAAATTTTGTATTCATGCATTTTTTGCATAGGAATGCGACAGCCATTGCCCCAAGATCTGAATATTTATAAAACTAGTTACAGTACAAACGCACCACATATGCCACGTTTGACATACAATTTCCGACTGGTTTATTACAAAATTAGAAATCGTAATTTTAGATCATTATTTTTCTGCTTATTGGGGGGGGGGGGGATGAGAATCAAAAACATTTGTGGGAGTAAAAATTTTAAAACTAGTAAGAACCATTACTATCAAGGTATGCAACTGCAAATTCATCAACAGATTGAAATTTCCTTTACAAAATGAGGTTAAAAAATTCAACTATCGTATTTCATTACAGTCAAATAACATGTTCCGTCTAGATAAAAGTTTATTGTTCCATGAAAATTCCTTGAAAAGCCTTATATTGAAAATCAATTATTTTCAGAAAAGAGTTAGAAAGCAACTATATATGCAAATCGAACTTGTAGTTATTGAAACTCTGCTTCAAGGACATCATTAAAATTTTTTGCTTGAAGGCATCGGCGAAAAATCTTATAATACTTGAATTCTTCGAATGGATCATGCTGTTTTGATCAGGATGGAATTTCAAAAATTGATTTTACATATCGATGAAATTCTGTAAATTTCATAAATTATTTTTGTATGAAAGAATGTTACGATCATATGTTACAAACTTTTAACTTAACTTGGTTCAGGTATGTAAAGATTTTTGTCGATTACATTATTCTGATAGGTTAGAATAATAATAAACAAGAAAAGAAAAAAAAATGCGTCAATTATGTTTCAAATTAATTAAACACTAACAGAAACAGCTCATTTAAAAAACTGCATAGGTCAATTTTTTAATGTATTTTTGTTGTTGTTGTTGTTGGAAACAGTAGTTGGGAATAGGCTCACATGTAGATAAATATAGCGTACCTTTATTTATCCGTTGCCACTCGAAAGGCACAAAAAATTGTTGCGTAATGAATTCAATGATATTCCAAGATAGGTAATGATTCTAGGTTGCCATGGTGATTACTCTATTAAATCCTATGATACGTACTTAATTCAGTGATATTCCATGTTAGATAATGATTCTAGGCTGTCATGGTGATGACGTACTATGTAAGATGGAGTCTTATTATTTCCGTATTACTGAATTTAATATATAGATTCGCAATAAATTTTGTATTCACGCATTTTTTGCATGGGAGTGCGACGGCCATTGCACCAAGATCTGAATATTTATAAAACTAGTTATAGTACGAACGCACCACATATGCCACGTTTGACTTACAATTTCCGACTGGTTTATTACAAAATTAGAAATCGTAATTTTATATCATTATTTTTCTGCTTATTGGGGGTGGGGTGAGAATCAAAAACATTTGTGGGAGTAAAAATTGTAAAACTAGTAAGAACCATTACTATCAAGGTATGCAACTGCAAATTCATCAACAGATTGAAATTTCCTTTACAAAATGAGGTTAAAAAATTCAACTATCGTATTTCCTTACAGTCAAATAACACGCTCCGGCTAGATAAAAGTTTATTGTTCAATGGAAATTCCTTGAAAAGCCTTATATTGAAAATCAATTCCTTTCAGGAAGAGTTAGAAAGGAACTATATATGCAAATCTTTGAATTTGTACTTATTAAAACTCGGCTTCAAGGACATCATTAAAATTTTTTGCTTGAAGGCATGGGCGAAAAATCTTATAATAGTTGAATTCTTCGAATGGGTCGTGCTTCTTTGATAGGGATGGAATTTCAAAAATTGATTTTATATATCGATGAAATTCTTCAAATTTCATAAATTGTTTTTGTATGAAAGAATGTTACGAGCATGTGTTAGAAATTTTTATTTAACTTTACTTGGTTCAAATATGTAAAGATGAAACTTTGTAATTGATTTTTTTTCGATTACTTTATTCTGATAGGTGAGAATAATAATAAACAAGAAAGAAAAAAAACTAGAGAACAGGAATTCTGGTTTTTCAGAATTTAGTATCGCCCCGGACATTTCCATTACTTCATTTTCTTTTGGTGAACTGATGGTTTCTATTATTATGAAACAGGCATTATAAATTAAGCGTTTAGGTGAAGATCAAAGAGCAGTCGTAAAAAGTTAGAACTCTGATTTTCTGGTCAGAATGGAAAAAAAAAAATGGCTATAATTTTTTTTTTTTTTTTTTAATGGCCATAATTTTTTTTTTAAATGACCATAATTTTTAATTTTTTTTAAAAAATTATGGCCGTTTAAAAAAAATTATGGCCATTAAAAAAAAAAAAAAAAAAAAAAAAAAAAAAAAAAAAGGCCATTTCCCCCCATTCTGACCAGAAAACCAGAGTTCTAGCATTTTACGACGGCTCTTTTATCTTGACCTAACGCTTTATTTATAATGGCTGTTTCATAATAATAGAAGCCACCAGTCCATCAGAAGAAAATAACTCGGTTAAGCAGGACTCTACTGCAGTAAAAACATATCTCAATCTTAAGACTTAAAGCACACGTTTTATTTTATGTAAAATGACGTCATTCGCATCGGCTTAAGAATTTCACATTTACGATTTATTCTTAAACATCTACAGTAAAGCACGCATAGCACATCACTATCGCGAAATAATGCTCAAATGTAGCAAAAAGATGCCGTCATTCAAGAAAATCGACACAAAAAACGGCTATCTAATGATTCATAGATACTTACAATTAAATATTGTTTATAATAGCTCCACTGTTTTAACAGAAATCATTCGTTTATATTTTTTTCAAAATAGCACGTATTTTAATTACATTTTCTTTCGGTTGTTGTGAGAAAATGGCAACAAAAATATATAATTACTATTTTAGAACTATTTTTCCTTTACTTTCTACAGAAATGGAGTACTTCCGTTGCCAATATTAAGCAAATGGCTCTGCAAACTACAAAAAAATTAATATTTCAAAAATAAATGGAGATGCAGTTTTCAAACAAATTGCATTAAAAAGTACTTTTTTTTTTTCGAATACGACGGTACAAAAATATAAAATGTGCGATGCTTAGAAGTTAAAAAAATTGCTATAGAGTATTTAATCGTGCTGCTTTGTTTTACGGCAGGCTTCTGTAAGGTAACGTTATTTTTTGGAATACACAAAATAAGCTGGGAGAAAGAAATAGAATACCGTACCTGGGGCTAATAATGCATTAAGCATAGATTATGAAACAATTTCCAACACATTCAAAATAATATAACAAAGCCTCACCGTGTAACCCGTACGCATAGGCGCCTATTTTTGTAACATTAGCACACGTGTGCGATAAATCTTATGCCATTTTATCTCCCATTATATTTTTAGCTAAATACAGTTAAATATGTTTAACACGAAAACGCATAACATGAAAATTCGGTTAACACGAAATGATATAGCGGTCCGAACAGTATACTATGCAATTTAATACATTTTTGCCCCCGGTATGCTATTTCTTTCTCCCAGCTTATTTTGTCTCCAACATATAACGTTACCTTGTATACGCCAGCTGTAAAACAAAAGCTGATGTTTCATTGTGCGATTAAAAACTCTACAGTATTTGTTAAAATTTCTATGCATCGCACATTTTCAATGTTTATACCGTCGTATTGGAAAAAAGAAAGTACTTTTTAATGCAATTTCTTTGAAAACTGCATCTCCATTTGTTTTTTAAATATTAATTTTTTTGTAGTTTTTAGCGACATTTGTTTCATTTTGCCAACTCAAGGACTCCATTCCTGTAGAAAGTATGTAAAAAATAGTTGAAAAATAGCAATTATAACTTTTTGTTGCCATTTTCTCATGAAAATTGAAAAAAAAAATGATTAAAATACGTGCTATTTTGAGAAAAATATAAATGAAGGATTTATGATAAAACATAGAGCTATTATAAACTATATTTAATTTTAAGTATATATATTAATGCAAATGACGTCATTTTACATAAAATAAAAGCATGTGCTTTAAGTCTTAAAATTTAAATATGTTTTGTAGTAGAGTCCCGATTATCCGAGTCGCTTAACCGAGTTATTTTCTTCTGGTGGACTGGTGGCTTCTATTATTATGAATCAGCCGTTATAAATGAAGCGTTAGGTGAAGATGAAAGAGCATCCGTAAAAAGTTAGAACTCTGGTTTTCTGATCAGAATGGGAAAAAAAAAATGGCCAAAAAAATATTAGGGCCATTTTTTTTCCCATTCTGACCAGAAAATCAGAGTTCTTTTACGACTGCTCTTTCATCTTCACCTGACGCTTCATTTATAACGGCTGTTTCATAATAATAGAAACCACCAGTCCACCAGAAGAAAATTAAGTAATGGAAATGCCTGGGGCGACACTAAATTCTGAAAAAGCAGAATTCCTGTTCTCTAGTTTTTCTTTTAACACGAAACAAAAATCGCTTAACACGAAAAAAATTCGCCTTCGAGCTAGTTAGTTTGAGTTCAGATTGGTGCATTTTGTGTTAAAATCAGTGAATTTTGGGTGAAAATCAGTGAATTTCGCTTCTTTTGTAAATAAGCTTATGTTTTATTAGCACAATGGCTGAAAAATCGGTGCGAAAACAAACTGCTAATTCGCTTCAAATGCAGATGAAGCTGCTTAATGCAGTTGATGAGAAAGAAGGACGAAAACAGAAATCTGCAAAGAGTTTGGCATTTTTAATTCTACTTTATCAACAATAATAAAAAACAGGGATCCCATTACGTTAATGTTTGAGCGCAGTATGTTTAAGCCAGAGAGAAAACGTATGAGAACTGCTAAGCACGAAGATTTAGAGACAACGTTGCTTATTTGGTTCAAACAAGTTAGATCTCAGAATGATGAAAAAGGCACTTCAAAGAAATCTGATTTTTTCCCACCAAAACAATATTTTTTACTTATTTTTATCCTAATGGATGCAATTTACTAGTAGTTTAACAGGAACTCGAAATAAAATTTGACGACGTCGAAAATATTTTTGATTTTTGTTCTTTTTTTATGAATCTTTTAACGCGAAATTCTTTTAACACGAAAAAAATTTTCGGTCCCCTCAGTTTTGTGTTAAACGTATTGCACTGTACATTTTAAGGGGGTCCGGGACACATTTTCAAAAAAATTCTATTTATTGAGTTAAAATTTTGAATTTTTTTTGTGATGGTTAACCATATCATTTGTAAACAATATCAAATGATAAAACTTCTCATAGCTTTAAAAAAAATTTTAATTTAAAATTTATGAAAAATGTGGTATAACTTAAAATCGTTATAACTCGAAATATTATTTGTAGAATTTAAATAAACAGAAAAATATATATTTCAATTTAGAGCTAGCATTTAAAAAAATATTAAGTTAAAAAAATTAAAAATATTTAAAGTAAAAACTTAATAAAAATTGATGTAAGTTTTTTTTTAAATTCATATTTTCAAAAGTAAATATTTTTTACAAATTTGCTGGCTCAAAGTTAAAGTAAAGAAATTGAAAAATATATGTTCTAAGTTTCAAACATTTATCTTTAACGGTACTAGACTTATAACAACTTAAAGATGAGAAATGGTGAAAAACCCCATCATGAAGAAAAACGCAATTTCACAAGAAGTCATTTCCTTGACAACCACAGCTTGAAAGGTAGATTTTGAAAACAAACCAAAACGAAAAAATTAATATTTCCTGTTCTAATTAAGATAGAAACATGATTTAAACGTAATTTTAAGCAGAAAACGACAGAGAAAATTTTAATCCAATAATAATTTAAAAAAAAATTGAAAATTTTAAGATTTTTGTGTCCCGGACACCCTTAAAAACAAATCTACTGTTGTATATTGTAAAATGGATCAGTTCTACTTCTTTATAGCGAAAAAATCATGCTTTTCGTATTTATTTTCAGATTTTGTAGCAATTTCTATACAAATCTCATGTTTTTTTTTCTCGATAATATCCAAATGATTTACCTTACACCTTAAAATATGAATTATTTCACAAAATTGATATTAATTAGATTTAATACCCTTTCATCAACATATACAAGTAGCTTTTATGTAACTCTTTCATTTTAGGTTGGGTTATCCCTTAAAAAATGAACATATGGAAATGAAACGTTCCTACACGCGCGGGATTATTTAATCCCAAGAGATATATTTCACCACACCGAGTGAACAAAGGAAAGACATTCCTTCACACATCTACGACCTTGACCTTGAAAGGTACAAGCGTGCCCAGAAGCGTCTTCAAAAAATTTATCCTTTTCTTCCAAGAAAAATTGTGATTCGGGTGAGATTTACCCCAGCGCGTGTGCTTACGGGTTAATAATTTGAAATAGGATGTCTAATGGAGCTATATGAAAATGCATAACACATTTGAAAACCCAATTTCAGCAATTTCCGTCTACAGTTGGAAAATTATTCGTATTCCTTGAGGAACCCTGTATATGAGAAACATATTTGTAATCTAAAAATTACATGCAAATTTAGTTCAGTTAGGAAATACATACCACAGTTGAAAATTCCCAATCAGCAATTTCTGCTAATAAGGAGAATGGTACGTGAATTATTTTGTGCAGCCCTGTATACGACGTATAGAATTTATACACAAAGTGTAACATGCAAAAAATTTGTTAAATTTAAAAGCGCAAAGTGAAACTGAAAGCGCACTTCCAAGAAATTACTGCTCAAAAACAGTACTGTAACCGATTTCTTTTATGAGTCCCTGCAAATGAACGATAAATGTTACGAATGCCCTATTCCAGGAATGGCGAACCTATGGCACGCGTGCCGAACTTGGCACGTAAGAAAACTTCTGTGGCACACGAAAAAACTTATAGATCACATTCAGTTTATGGAACAATCCACTTTATATTTTTTTTCCCTTCAAAAAGTATAGTTTTGTGTAACAGTTATATAATTTACTTTAAAATAATCCGTTACTTTTTAATGAAATAAGGTATTATAAATTTCAATGAAAGTGCCTTGTAGCGTCATTTTCTCGCTACACCATTCAACGTAGAGTGTTTTTTAAATCATTTTACTTCTCTATCAAATTTCAAGGGTTTTATTTTTGAATATTGATTTTTAAGAGATAGTTTGCATCGAGTAACATACTTAATTGACACGCTTCTACTTTAGATTAGGTTTTATTTTATTTTGGTTTAGGGCTTTAAATTATTTTAGGTTTTAATTTTGAAAATTGAACTTTAACTGTTGTTGTAAATAATTATGTATCTATTGAAACTGCTTCTACATGAAGAACGAAAAATGATCTGATTCAGAAGTATACAATAAAAGAAAAACTCATTTGTAGATTATTAAGACGGAATTTGATGTGACATGTCTATATTATTGGTTAAAATGTTTCTGGCACGTTAGAATGTTGGCACTTAATAATTTTTTTTAATTTTTGGCACGCATACTCAAAAACGTTCGCCATCCCTGCGCCTATTCTGTAGTAATCATCTTGTAGTAAAATTCAATTATTTATATTAATTTCAATACATTTGAAATAGCATAATGTCATTAAAATACACGGCAAACGATTTTCCCCATTCTCCAATAAGTTACGGAATTATTTTGAGTGCCCCTGTAAATGAACTATTAATGCTACACACTTCATTTTCATTACCGAACATGCCATGGTAAATATCATTAATATACATCAATTGCATGAAAATCCGAGTATATCTACGCGAGTTACACTGTAAAAAAAACCACTGTAAATTTGCCAGAACAAACTCAATCACAGTGAATGTGCTGTATCTTTCTTTGGTTTCCTGACTATATAAACATGGAAAATACAGTAGTTGTGTAAAATTAACAGCACAATATGCTGACAATTTTACGCAACTACTGTATTTTTCATGTTTATATAGTCAGGAAACCAAAGAAAGATACAGCACATTCACTGTGATCGAGTGTGCTGACAATTTTACGCGACTACTGTATTTTCCATGTTTATATAGTCAGGAAACCAAAAAAAGATGCAGAACATTCACTGTGATCGAGTTTGTGCGCGAGATGAACAGTACTTTGTACTGTAAAAATGACTTTTTTTTTTGGACAGACGGAGGGATAAACCGAATTCATGAACATTTCTCAACTTTGTTGGAAAGTGTTAAAAATCCTGTATACAGAGCTATGTTTCCGATGATAATACAACATTTTAATATTTTAGAACTTAATGATAAATTAAGTCATTGTCCCGTTAACTAGGAACAGGCAATGATATCACAGAGTATTCTTGTGGTCATAATTGTATACGAGTTGCAACATCAATGGAATTAATGATGTCACAAACCACGAACGCTAAAATAGGCGAACTGGCTGTGAAACTGCAACAATGAAATATTTTAATCTCTAAAAAGTATAATTTAAAATAAAACTAAAAAATAATGAGATTTTTTAAAAATATATTTTTATAAAATAATAGTTTAATTTTAATTAAATTATGATTATATGTTGAAAAGACAATTTAGAAATCATGAATTTGGGATTTAAATATTTTTTTTTCTTTCCTTTTCCATATCCCAAAAAGAAATAAAGTAGAGTAATTTTTTATATTTTTTTTAGTAAATTTACTAATTCGTGCTTTCTACTTTTTTTCTTTTCTTTCATCCTTTTCTACATTTTCCATTTATTTATTGTTGCAGTTCTTGAGAATGTCACCGTTATTATGTGTACGAAACTAGTCGATTCGTTTATTAAAATTTTTATACCTCTATGTTTACTGTAATCACTATTAGCACATGTATTTTATTTTAGCGATAATATGCATTTTGTTTTCTTATATTAATTCCAAAACGGTGTATTTTCAATAACCGGAGCCTGCTCCAAATTAATGCATTCCAACGAGAGAATTTTGTGATAACATGAACTGCAGTCATTAAATGGGGTGTGGCTTTTAAGATAAAAATTGAATTATAAAAGTGAGGGCTTTTTTAGGTGCGTTCGTAATTATATAAATGCATAGCGCGTATATTCGTCGTCTGGTTCGTCCGTCTGTCCGCATACAGCAGCGCAAAAACTACCCAACCGAATGGTTTGAAATTTGATATATAGAATCGTTGAAGAATTTTGTCGTGTCATTCCAAATTTTATGAAAATCCAATCAAAACGTAAAAAGATATTAACAAAAGTTTTCTTCATTCTATTAAATCCCATCATACGTAATGAATTCAATTATATCCTATGGTAGGTAATGATTCTAGGTATTTATAGTGCTTATGTACCATTTAAGGGGGTCCGGGACACATTTTAAAATGTTTTTTATTTATTGAGTTAAAATTCTGATTTTTTTTTGTGATAGTTAACCTTATCATTTGTAAACAACATCACATAATAAAACTTCTTATAATTTTTTAGAAAAAAATGTAAATTTAAAATTTATTAAAAAAGTAGTGTAAATTAAAATCGTTATAACTTGGAATATTATTTATAGAATTGCAATTTCTTTTCATTTAAAGAAACAGAAATATATAAGTTTTAATTTTGATTCAGCATTTTTAAAAATATTAATTTATAAAAAAATTAAAAATATTTAACTAAAAAATTTAAAAAAAAGTGGTGCAACTTTTATTATTTTGTTCAGATCCACGATCAGAAATTATCTGGAACATCTTTCCTCGTGAAGATCAGGTTTTTTATAAGTGCCTTTCCTGCTACATATTCGAAAAGAAAGTTTGGTTCTGCCATCTATTACTGTATTTCGCAAGAGTTATTGAATTTCATATGAAGCTTACATGTAATTAAAGACTAAAAATGCATTAGGCACATTTCTCTGGTAATTGATTTTTTACTTCCCGGCTTATAGAGCACATAGAGAGATGTACAGGACATAGGTGAAAACCATTATTTTAATTTAGAAATCTAATAGATGTTTCACATTTAACATGTTTATTTAGATTGCTGACTAACAACACTAAAAAGCATTTTATATGAAAAATATTAATTATGTATTCTAATAGACACTTTTGAAATTTATTAAAAACAATACTTTCGTATTTGTCGCGTGCCAGGGGGTTAATACCGAAGAAATTGCCAATTATGTTGCTACTTACAGCAGCCTTTTTGATTCTGATTATTTCAGTATTTAATCTCGTAATTCGATTACATAGCTTTTAAATATGTGTTTCATTTATATTTATTTATTCATTGAAAATTGTTAATTTCACTATAGAATATTACTGGAAAAGAAATGTTAAGTATTTATATTGCTTTAAGTGCAAACGGTTTAATCGAGCTGCACGCGATAAAGATAGATTTTTTTTTTTTTTTAATCATGTTTGAAAATTATTTTTTCAACCATGAAAGTAAGCAAATTGCGATACAGTTTTCAAACAAATTTCATTTGAAAGCACATTATTTCCCTCATCCGAAGGTGTAAACATTAGTACATGATGTTTAGAAGTAATTAAATTTGCAATAAAAATAAAAGTGCCCAGTTAAACTGATGGTATTGATGTCACTGGCTATTCAAAGTACTATTTCAAAGAATAATGCCCCTCGAAAAATAAATTAAGGGGATTATACCCCTCCGTTTCCCCCCTTTATACTTAACCAATGAACCTCCAAATCTAATCAGGGAAGCGCCTTATCAGAATAAACCTGTATACCAAATTTGAAGCAAATCGGATAGTATGCATGAAAAACCCATTTAGCTAAATTAAGGGTGTGGGGGGATAGCTCCCCCATTTCTCCTTTCATGCTTAACAAATGAACTCCACCCCAAATAGATCAGAGAAGCGCCTTATCAGAAGGAACCTAGAACATTTTTTTGAAGAAAATTGGTTAATTCTGCATGAAAAATCCATTTATCTAAATTAAGGGGTGGAGATTAGCTCCCCGTTCCGCCCCTTTATACTTAACCAACGAACCTCCAAATCTAATCAGGGAAGCGTTGTATAAGAATAAACCGGTATACCAACTTTGAATGAAATCGCATAATTTTGCATGAAAAACCCATTTACCTAAAGTAAGGGCAGGGCCTTAGCCCCCCGTTCACTCCCCTTTATGCTTAACCAATGAATCCCCAAAAATTACTCAGGGAAGCGCCTAATCATAATGAACCTAGAAAAAAAAAATTGAAGCAAAGCGGATATTTCTATCAAGAGTTATCGCGTTACGTACATACGTACGTACACACAGAACCTGCAGGCACATTAGCTCTCAAACTTTGATAGCTTGTGATCTAAAAAGAAGGAAATGAATTACTTACACCGTTGCTCTTGTCTATATAAAGTCAATACTATTCACTGCCACATTTTTGCTTTAAAATATAGATGAATTTATAAACTCGTATTTTGTTTGGTTTATTTATAAAATTGTTTCTTTTTTAGCTTTAACAAAATACAATTGAAACCTTAACTTTTCTAATATAATTTTTCATGCATTTGCGTAGTTATATATTTTATATTAAATTTTTTTAGGATAAAAATGGAAGAAGATGCTCAAAAGTTTCTAATTGGTGGTTCCTTGATTGTAAGTATTTTTGATTATTTCAATTTCTGGTGTAATTGAATTCAAATTTTATTGCATATAATATAAAAGGTTAGCCTAAATGATTCATCGGGTTTCAAAACATTGTGCATAGAGCGATATATGACCTACAAACACGGGTGATACATGATAAGATACATACACTCATCCAGTTTAAAAGGCCGCTTCGTGGCTCGCGTGCAGGAACGCATCACTGCTGCTGTGACGAGCATTGGCAGAAACATGCTATTGAACATATGGGTGGAACTGGATGACCGTTGAAATGTGTGCTGGGTGACTAAGGGCGCACGCATTGAACATTTGTAGTATGTACTAGAAACTTGGTGAGTGTATGTATAATTTCATGTATCACCAGTCGTTGTACAGTCGTGGAAATAAAAAGTAAACACCTCCTACTTACTCTTCGACAAATTATCGTAGAAGAAAGTTACAGGTACTGAACGATTGAAAATAAAGTCTACTTTTAAATGATGTATAAAAAATTTGTTTAGGGGGCATAATACATATTAAAACGAACCCAACATTCATTTTTTTTCAATAGCAATACCCTATTTTAACAAGATATTTCAAATCTTCAGCTCAAACTATGCCTAGACACGTAATTTTAAGTCATTTGAAAGATAAGTTTTTGAATAATAAGCATTCAAAATTTAGTGCTTCTATTACATTGCCATATTTTTATTAATATCTCCTGAAATTTTACTCCTAATATGCTATTTTTTTGTGTAGCAATAATACTAAAATACCCAAATATAAATGCGTTGAATTTGCAATTTTATAATTTTATGCTATGAATTATGAAATTAATATTCGAAAAAATTATGAATTGTAACCTACAGTTTTTTTGATGGATTTAGATTTATTATGTCCTGCATTATGGAACTACAAAATTTCACATTTTACTTCCAAGTAGTTTTCAAATTATGCTTAAAAAACGGCAAAATGATGGTTTAAGGCCGTCTATGATAGAAATGACTAGATATTTTGAAATTTCTTATGCTATCCTGTAATCTAACAGTCTTCAATAACTGCTTGGGTGGCGCTTCACATGCCTTGATCAGGAAGGGGGCTCTCTCGGTCAATAATCGGGTACCAAACTTCAGTTTGGATACACAGCCCCTAAAATACGCTCATTTTAAAATAATTAATTTCTCGGAAACTTATCGTACGAATTGCATAAAAATTTGTTTTTAGACTAATTGAAGCGTGTAGATTTTGAACATTTATGTTGTCAGAATTATGTACTGCTATTGAAAAAACAAAGTTATGGTTCGTTTTATTATGTAGATGGCCCCCTAATCAAATTTTATGTACATCATTTAATAGTAGACATTATTACCAATCGTTAGGTACCAGTAACTTTCTTCTACGCTAATTTGTTGAGGAGTTAGTAAGGGTGTTTACTTTTTTTCCCCTGGACTGTACGACTCCTACTAGTAAATAAACAGTGTTTTGAAACCCGGTGAATTATTTAGGCTAACCTTGTATTTTAAAAGCCATAAATGCATGGCTAAGAATTTCAATTTCTATGAATACTTTTAATGTACTTCATAGTATTTGAATCGGAATTATTTGAGTAAGAGTATATAGGCTGCGTACTGATTTACCATAACTTTTTATTTAATTGCATAAAACACTTACAAAAACTGCTTATTAAATAAGGAGTTTAAGAATTCTCCGATTTGAAAATTATACACAAAATTTCTAATCTGAAAAAGTGGCACCAAATTCCTTGGAATTTCTGACTATACGCACTAGAAATGAAACGTTCTCAGGTGACCGTGAGCCTGAACCCGACAAGGAGTCGGGCTCAAATTTTATTTGAGCCTTCGGACTCGAGCAATCAAAGTAAAATTTTTATTTGTTGTAATCGAAATTTTTTTCGACTTCCGGTTTTCGACGGATTTACACGTTTTAGGATCAGAGATCCCAAAAAACATGTTTATAGAAGGTGTCTGTCTATCCATATGTCTGTCGCCATTGTACCATCAAAAAGTGTATGAAGGTATACATAGAATTCAACCAAATTTTTTAAAAAAGTTTTTAGCTATGGCAAGCAGTTCCTCCCTTAATTTAGAAAAAAATTCACCGGTAGAGGGCGCTGCAATAGCGTCTTTTGTGGCATTTTGAATATTTTACCATCGAAAAGTGTATGAAGTTATGCATAAAATTGAACCAATTTCTTTGCGTATGTTTTTGGCCGTGGTAAGCAGGTCCTCCCTTAATTTGGAAAAAATCCGCCTGTAAGGGGCGCTGTAATAGAGATTTTTGTGCGATTTTGTGGCATTTTAAATATTTTAAGATCGAAATGTGTATGAAGTTATGCATAGAATTGAACCAAACTTTTTGCGTATATTTTTGGCCATGGCAAGAAAGTCCTCCCTGAATTTGGAAATATTCCGCCGGAAGGGGCGCTATAATAGAAATTTTTGTATAATTTTCTTGATTTTTTGTAGTTCTATTGTATACCGCCGGCTAGTGAATCGACTGGAACTTTCCATTCTGATAAGCCGACTATTCACGAACAGCTGATATACAACATAATAACTAATAAATATTTTAATAAATATGATCGAGATTAACTCGTTTTTACTTCAATTAATTGACTGAAGCAGAAATTTGAGATGAAAGTCAAAGTTTGATATAGTATTGAACTAATAAAAATGAAATATTGACATTTGCAACAACATTTTGAAATATTAAAATATATGAGATAGAAGAAAGTTTTGGGAGTGGCACATCCAACTACTAGTTTTAAAGGGGAAATATTGCTGTTTGAGTAACAAGATTGTAGTCTAACTAGGAAACATTCCGAAGTGTCGGTTCTAGATTTTCATGAGCGTAGTATCATTCGAAAGCTCTTGTCACGAGGTTCGAGAAATGTACAGGAACTACATTATCAAATCCAATAATTTGTGAGATATGGACCCTTTTCGGTTTCTGAAGAAGAGAAATAAAGAAGGGAACAAGTAAAAATTAAATTTAAAAAATAAAAAAAACCCGACTGCGTAAAAAGTGAACTAATTAATTATTTCTCATCAATGTGAAACTGTTTTTTGTATTACTTACCTATTTTTTTTATTTACTTATATTGATGACTTTTAACTTCTGTTTAATTGTGAGTTCCTATCTATAAACACTCTTCAAAATTTTAGTTTGTCTTCGTGAATCTTCGGTACTTCCACCAGGGAGAGGTCAGGCTCTGCCTGCCTTTTTCCCGCCGGCCTTGTGGTGTTTGCTCACTGCACCCCGGCCATTTATAATTCCCCCCCCCCCCCCCCCATTTTGGTTCAGTTGACCGGCGGTGCTTAGGCATCCCGGTCACAAAATTCTTACCCTAGTTTTATAGTTAATTTTGAAGTTGATTGTTTGTTTTTAGCATTTAATTTTAATCTTAACTTGTCCCCATTTTCGATCACTGTCAATGCCAAAATGCAATTTGCATTAGTGGTGTTCTTTCGATGTCTAGTAACACAAAGGCTTTTTAAAGGCTAAACGGTTTGTGTGAAAGCCGGGAGACCCGCGACCTGCAATGCGCACTAGGCTTGACATCAAAATTAGTGAGCTATGTGGCCCCGCGTTTTTTATAAGTTCTTAGAAAGGTTAGTTAGGCTTGGCTACCTTATGCTATAGCTTTCTGTGCTCGTTGGTACCCTACTGCCGTTGCATTTTCCGTTTTTTGCCGACGCCAGTTGGTGAAGTGACATCGAAGTATAGGGCAACCAAAAAACTCTTGGATGCCTTATCCGCCCCTTTTTCTGGAGGTTATATTTAACCTCGTATTTCCAACTCTGGAATGGCCCTCGAGACTCCAGCAGAGCTTCCAAATTATACTTTTAGGCCATGCATTCTCTCGAAATTCATTCTTAGTTCGTATTCATATTTAGTTGGAGGTTACGCGCGACGGCGTTGCACGTCGCGTCGGCACTCCTTAAGCACCGCGATGTCAGGTCATTAACACTGTTTTGATGAGGCCTATAGATGTCTATGAAGGTTAGAGTTGCAGTAAAGCCAGAAATCCTGCCTACACATCTTCCAGGTTGTGTAATATTTAAACGGAGCTTCTGATTGTAAAATAGTCAATGAAACATCGTCTTCATTTTGAAAGACCTATCCAATGATATGCCACTCAATAGGGTGCGTAAAAAATTTTTTTCGTCTGTACCGCCATTTTGTATTTTACGGCAGCCACTTTGAATTCATAAAACAAAATCTAGCCTATAAGCATCGGACGGTTAAGACGAATTGATAGAGACCTCATTCATTAAAATCTTTCCAGCCGTTTGGATGTTTCGAGGGTATAAAGAAATCCACATACCCAAATGCGCGTGAAACACATAACCCTTCTTGGCAGTCGGGTAAAAACCACCTGAGATTCCTTAAAAAGCTATCGAAGGCATGAAATTTGCCTTACAATTAAACATGATAGTGCTTTTCGTAGTAAAACTGTATAAAACACATTTTCAAACACAAGAGTACAACAGCTATTGCACCAAGATCTGACTAGTTATAGTACGAACGCACCCCACATCCCACGTTTTACGTACAATTTCCGACTTGTTTTTCTTAGCGTACTAAAATGTTTATGTTATTTTTTTTTAAATAAAAATTACAATAAACTAATATAAAATAAAATAAATAATTTCCATCAAACTAAAACCATAGCTAATCTGTCATTAATAGTTTTTTGAACAACATATCCTTACATATTTGACACTATTTTGTGACATGTACATACCTGCATATGTAACGGTTGAATGTCTGCAAAGTAAACAAATAAATCCCTTCATGGAGGCAGATATTTTTAGACGGGCATCGATTAATCCAATTTTCTAATGTGCTTAGACTGAACTCTGAGCTTTTTGATTTTTATTTCTCTGATCAGATTCGCTAGCGGATCGTGAATTATTCGATTTCTTTATGTATCTTTTTTTGTGCGGTAAGCACTTTTTTTCCTTCTCTTTTTTGAAAAAGGAAATTTATGTAAAGAACATACTTGTTACATTATAATTTTTCGTTAAATAATATTTTAGAGAATAACGTTTTAAGAATTTTAGATGTGAGTCGTTTCTATTTGAATCTGTTAAAACATAAGGAAAGGGAACAGAACGGCAAAAGAAACAAAAGAAAAGAAATGAAAAGAATTGGTAAGAAAGAGGGAAAGAAAAAGAAAAGTCTTCTTAACAGGCAGATTTTAATTTAATGTGTCAGAGGGCTAAGATTATAAAATACTTTTTCGAATGTGATTACTTCAATAATTTAAAACTTTTTATTTTCATAAATAATGCTCTACGCTTAATATAGTCAGATATTTGCATATATATATATATTTTCAAACATATCTGCATGCGTTTTCTGCATACCTTCCTCTTACGATACAAGAAGATCTCAATTGATTCCGATCAACTTTCTAAATATTTTATAGAATACCGTGAATCATCTGGATTCGAACACTGGACTTCCCGTTTTGAAATTAGAGACTTTAGCTCTGAGCCACTCGACTTTCTGAATACACTAGAGTCTCGAAAATACGAGGTAATTGGGGCTGACACCACCTCGGATTACTGAAAACTCGGATTTTCCGAAAAAGTAGAAAATTCTTACTAATTATAATTTTTCTCAATTAGGTTGACAAAGAATGTACATACCTTTATTTCTTTTTTTATGATGTATAGGATACATTACAATTTTTAAAAAAATTAAATTTTTTTGCAGCGTTAACACATTACTTCTCTTTTTAGACGCAATATCTAACCAACGCTTAAAATGCATAACGTTAGCAGGGCTCGCTTCATTTTGCTGTTCTACATATTTGAAAGCCAGTTCTAAAGATGCAGAACCTTCACTATGAGAGGGTAATTTTCAAATGGCAGAGAGTCATTTCCTTCTGTATCATTACATTCTTCCTCATTTTCTATCATTTCTACAATAGTCGATTCAGTTATTTCCAGCATTTCATTACTGTTTAGCCATTTTTTAAAGTCATCTGCATTAAAATTTTCACAGCCATGCACTTCCTTTACCAAATCTTTCAAAACAATGCTTCCACCATAGTCATCATTAAAATTCTAAGTGGATGTTACCAATTTAGGTAAAAATTTCAACCACGATTTATTCAGCGTTGTAGATTGAATTTCTATAGAGTAAAAACACTGTTTTAAACATCAGTGTCGTGGAGGAGATTTTCACCTTGTTATTAATAAACTTTAAAATATTCTTATAACTATTTAAAAGGTAACAGAAACATCTAAAAATATTATTTAATGCAAACCTGAGATCTTTCGAACACACACGCGTTCATTTTCAAAGGGAAAAAGGTGATTGACTGAATAGAAATACATTTTAAAAACAAAAACAAAAGTAGTGCGCATGCGCAAGCGGAGTTCGGTCCATTTCTCTGAGGAGGGGTGAAAATATCAGTTCATATTATCAGGAGGTCTTGAAATATTTAAGACATTGTACCAAATTTCGAGAATATTATAGGAAAGGATATCGTTACAAACAACCGCCGCGGCGAGCGGCCCCTCTTCGTCCGCAGCCCTTTATTCTTGTACTCTATCCCGACTCTTTTGCGGAAGCAAGGTTCATAGGTACCCAGCCACGTCCCGAATAAAAGACACTCTAGCGGAAGCCATGTGGAAAAAAAGATCAAAAATTGAAACCGGACAAATTTAAAAGGGAAATTGCACAAATTAAAGACACCGAAAAGCTTGGGTCGATGAAGCTACTGAACGACTCCTGCTACTTCAAGCCTATTATTACCGATTGAATTTCTTCCCAAGAATCAGCTATCCAGTAAACAATATCTCTCATGCATTCTTTTGGGCGAGGAAAAAAAAATAGAAATTTTTATTTCTATTTTTGACTCCTCGAAGTAAGCGGAACCTCGAACTTCCGAGACTCGTATTTTCGAGACTCTACTGTACTGGTATGTCCAGAAAGTAAACAAAGAAAGGAGGGCACTTTTTTTGACACAAAAGACTCGGATGTTTCGAACGCTATCGCGCTCCTCCGCACTCAAACGGTAAATGATCCCGTGATGTCATCACATTTCACACCGAGCAAAGTAAGTCTCTTAAATATTTTGCTAAAATGTCTACATTTCTGTGAAACTTCTGTAAGAAAATTCGGGATGAACTTGGAATGAGACGTTATATTTTTGGCTGACTAAGCGGATTGCGACCTAATTCTTATACAAACTTTTACATCTTATTAGGCCTCTCTTATTAACCGATTACTCACAGAAAAGAAGACTAATGTTTTCGATCGTGGTTAAGTGGACGGTGGACGTTTAAGAAAATTCTTTTAATTTTCTAATACAGATATGAAATTTTGTGCAAATATACATTTCACCATAAGTATATAGAACACCTTAAAAAAAGTTTCCAAACTTATTAGAATTTTAAGATCATTTAAAAAATTTAAAAAAATTTAAACGAAATTTTAAACCGCTCCTTGCGTCTTAATTTTTTAAATATTTCCTCGATTTTGGATTTTAATCACGTAAAACTCTATTACAAACAAATCTGTGTATCGATTTTTTAATCCCATAAATAGTTTAATATTTTTTTAGATATATTTTTCTGAATTCCATATCAATTTTCATCAAAATTGTTTCTCATAACAAGTTCAAAATCAAATTTAACTGTCTTAATGAAGTCGAATTTTAAAATGCATGTTGTATTCTAGCAACATTGGACTGGCTTTATCGTGGAAAATGCCGTACTGGCTGTCGCGATAGTAGTTGTGGATCACATCCAGCGATAATGGCGTAAAAGAAGTGATCAGAACAGATAATTCGAATCTGTTATATTAGTAGAACAAATTGTTGAAATGCAGTTGTCGAGTGAAAACAATGGAATGCATCGTTCCGTGAAGTTTCCCCAGAAGAAATTGAAACAACTCATAATATCAGCTAAGCACTTTATTAGAACATCTTGCAAAAAGTGCTGTTTCCACCAAGATAGTTAGCCATCGCTCCGTAGTAGTAATTAGGTTTAAACAAAGTTCCAGCTAATCGAATAACAGGACGGTGACCAGGGGATGGATGAAAACTGGAAATACGACTCAAATTTGCTAAAATCTGCTGAAACACAGCGAGTATCAACTTTTTGTTCCTCACGTGTAAGAATGCAAATATGACGTAGGTCGCGCTCTCAAACAATGAATAATTAAGAATGTCACGTCATATAAAGAGTGCGAACAGAGCTAGCGGATGAATTTGAAGGAAAAAAAGGATAACATCAGAAATGCGCGGGAAAGTAAAAATGGAAGCTAAAAGAATATTCTCGAAAGAAAAAAGCGCGGGAATGGAACATTTAATTTAAGAATACTAAAAGCGTAATATTTAAGCGATTAAGACAAGTGAGACATTAAATTAAAGGGAATTTAACAGAGTTAACGATAGAAATTATTTAAGGATAAGGATTTAGTGAATATAAAGTAGTAATTTAGAATAAGATAAGGAAATCGCGGAATTAGATCTAATAATGTAACATGCATACACCACAGTTTCTTTTAAAGTAATATCAGGATTCTTCCTTATCAGTTTCATGAATTTTGATCAAAAATTAAATAGCAAGGAGCATTTCAAAAATTTTAAAAAAAGCTGAAACCTCAGTATTGAGAAAAACAGATTTAAAGTACTTTAAAAGGCCAAAAAATTGTTTATAAACAAAATTAAAACAATTGTAACTTTGCGTAAAATAATCGCATCTCCAAGCGGTTTACCACGAATGACATATAATAATAATACACATAAAAAGAAATGTCGATTTTTGTTCAAATAAAAAGTCCACGGTCCCCTTAATGTAACATTTTTTATTCGCTGATAAAATGAGAAAAGGTGGATGGATAAAAGGGTGGATGGTTCTAAAAAATGTACATCACTTAATATATACAGAATGGAAAAAGTATAAATAATAAATATAACAGTAAAAATAGATAAAAGCAAGAACGAAAAATCATGCCTCAAGCATAGATTATGAAACACTTTCCAACTTTTCCTGAATGCTTTACCAAAATTTTGCTGTTTAATACAGTAAAAAAAAAAAAATCTAAGTAAACATTTTAGAAAACTCATAACCCATTTGAAAACCATATTTCAGCAATTACCGTCCATACCCAGGTCAAAATTCATGCTAGTACCACCAACGAAAATAGCCAAGTTATCGCTATGTATTGATTTGTCTGCTAGATTTTCATGCTATTATATGCTTTTTAATGCTGAACAGCATCAAATGGTACATAGCTAGCTTATACAGCAAAAGCATGGCAAGCTATATGCAAACATTTTATGCTTATTTGCTTTTTCAGCTTCTTCCAAAGCATGGAGAGGTAGGTACCTTAACGTACTATTATATGCTTTATTATGCTTGCCTGCATAATATGCTTTGTCGCCAGTTTAGGGAGAAAACAGCATGACGTACTACGTACCAGTAAGATAATTCATACCAGTAATGGTGAGGTAGGTACCTCAATGAACAATTGTGTGCTTGTTAATGCTTGCCAGCATGAGGCACCAAAAAGATTGTATTCGCTGCCCAAGTAGAGTTCCTGCATCAAGTCAGGTAACTCAATTTTACCCGAACTTGACCCGAATCGTGTGATGGATCATTTCCGCTTGACTCTAATTTGTTTCATTGCGGGTTTGGTTGTCTTTAAAGGTTTCAGATTAGGGTCAGTTTTGGACTGAGTTTTGGTTCTTTCGG
Source organism: Maratus speciosus (assembly GCA_963932465.1). NCBI lineage: Eukaryota > Metazoa > Arthropoda > Arachnida > Araneae > Salticidae > Maratus > Maratus speciosus. The sequence continues at coordinate 563,312,504 of OZ010786.1, read as the reverse complement.
GTCGGGATCAGGTTGACCCTTTTTTTATCATTTTTAAACAAAAAAGATAAAATTCATATTAGAGACATAATTACAGACTATTTTTCCATAATTTAATTAAAATAATAGATTAATTTTCTTCCCCTTTGAGTTCTGGTTTGAATATTTTGGATCCGGGACGGGTATAACACGACCCATGCGGAAACTGTATTCCCGAGTGCAATTGGCCATTGTTATATAGGCTGTGTTTCCTGTAATAACTTTATATTATCACAATACTTGTAAATGCTTGTTATTTTGAAACGTATATCACTCACCTGCAAGAAAGTGACACATCTTGACGATAATAAATTTCACAAGAGAGACAAAAGAAGATTTCCATATTTTTACTTAACATGAAATTATAGTACTTAGCTCTGCATATCGCAGTAAAAACGTGCATAAAAGATTTAAACCCTTCAGGCTGTTCTCAAATCCAAAAGGGCAACTTTATGTCATAAGTTTTAATTTATTTTTGTTCGGAAATGCATAAAACTAGCAGGTGTTGTTGTTCAGAAACTATGTCATCGAGCTGTTTTTTCCGTTTTTTCGCAAACGCAATAGATCTTTCAGAAAATAGTGTCAAAGTGGAAATTTTGAACCGAATTTCCTCGATAAAGTAGAATAACCATTCAAAAAAGGGCGAAAAACGTGTTTGTCACTTGATCAAAATCGCTTATAATTCAATAGGTAATTTATTTATCAAAAAATGGAAAACACAGTTCGAGTCTAAATCGATTCCATAGTCAGGGCTTCCAATTTTATATGTTTCCGTTAAAAAATGAATTTGTAAATGTGTCAAAACGTTTTGCGCTTGTTGAGCAGAGCAGTTGAGTAGAAGGAAGACGTAGATGAGATTTGGAGGATGGAGTAATTTTACCTCCCAACACAATTTGCCACCCTTGCGAGTTGTGTCACTTTTTTTGTGGGTGAGCGATATATTGAAGTCTTAAAAATGTAGCTAATTATTCACCGCCAATCATAATAAAATGTTAATAAATAAAAAAATGATAAACAAAATTAAATTAAAATTAGGAATAATTTAAAATGATATAGTACGGCAATAAATATAGAAATTTATTTTATTATATTATAAAATTGGAATATTTGTCCTTTTCTTTTGTCTTTTTCCCGTTCAATTTAAAGTAACTGATGTGATGCCATGTGTCATTTTCGTAATTATGTGCAAATGCTGCTATAAATAAGTTCAAAATTCAGGCAATTTGAATTATTTTGAGCTTTTGCTGATTGTATTATACAGTTTGAGTGGAATTCTTTTATATGAGAAATACAGTTTGGTGGACATATTGTAAGCAATTTTAACAGAAAATATATTAATTTATTTTATGTTTCTGAAATATGAGTAGAACACTCTTAAAAAAAAAAAAAAAAAAAAAAAAAAAGCCTTTTTGTGGATTTATATACATTATATAGCCCTGCTAATTGTTTTTTTTTTTAAATTTATTTTAAGAAATAATCATCTTTTAGAAAAATTTCTTTCTGTTGAAGTCGTGGTTGAGTTTATTTTAAATGTTTCCTGACGGTTTCGGATTGTTCTTTTGACTTTTACGAATCGGGGTCAGGTTGACACGATTTTCCAAAAGAAAGTCCTGAATATCCTTCATATGAAAATAACTACATATGTGAATAGGAATGAGTGTAATATGTGTACCTTTTTACACAATAAAGATAAAATTGATATTAGATATATAATTGTAGATCACTTTTCCATGATTGTATTAAAATATAAATTTACTTTTTTTTTCTCTTCGGGTTCGAATTGGTTTACGGTTTGACGTGTGTCGAGTATTTTAAGAGAAAAAAAAATTTTATTCATCTGAAATATCAGCAGAACATTGCTAAAATAAAAAGCCTTTTTACGGATCCATTTACGTTATATAACAATGTAAGTAGAGTTTCTAGCTCGAAAATTACTTTACAGTAGTTTTTTTTAGTTACAGTCCTAATACGGTTCACTTTAAACGTTTCGGGTTCGGGTCTGTTTTGTATTGTTCATTTGTCTCTTTCGGATCTCATTAGACTACTTTACCATGATTGTATTAAAATATAAATTTACTTTTTTTCTCTTCGGGTTCGAATCGGTTAACGGTTTGACGTCTGTCGAGTATTTTAAGAGATAAAAATTATTTTATTCATCTAAAATATTAGCAGAACATAGCTAAAATGAAAAGCATTTTTACGGATCCATTTACGTTATATAACAATGTAAGTAGAGTTTTTAGCTAGAAAATTACTTAACAGTAGTTTTTTTTTTAGTTACAGCTCTAATAGGGTTCACTTTAAACGTTTCGGGTTCGGGTCTGTTTTGTATTGTTCATTTGTCTCTTTCGGATCTCATTAGACTACTTTACCATGATTGTATTAAAATATAAATTTACTTTTTTTCTCTTCGGGTTCGAATCGGTTAATGGTTTGACGTCTGTCGAGTATTTTAAGAGATAAAAATTATTTTATTCATCTGAAATATCATAAATTAACTTTTTTTCACGGTTCGGAGGTTGACGTGTGTCGGGTTCGGATCAGTTTAGGGATTGACGTATGTCGGGGTTTAGAGTTGACTTTCAGCAGGGCTATTCGCGCGGAACTCTATTTACAGTACATCAACTAAGTATGAGCTAAGCAATATCTTTTTTTTTTCTCTCTCTCTCTTTTAGCCTGTAGTGGTGGAAAGTTTTATCGCATAGATGAAGCCCAAGAACATTTGTTTTATGTGAACGATGTATGTGATGAGGAGCTGTACGTCCTGGGAGAAAGTGATTCTCCTGACGAGAGAAATGACAACCTGAGGGCGGGGACCGATGACGTCAGCCGAATATCCACGTCATCCAGTGGTAGGCAATCACTAGAAGAGAGCGGAGAAGAAAGGTAATTTAAAATCTATTATCACGCTTGACAGCTGTGAAAAAGATAATGGTTATTAGTTATTAAGGTAGCTATCATTTCAGATGCAATAAATTATACGAAACTCGAATTTTTATTTATAAATGCACTGATAAAGTTTTTGTCGTTGATTCTTCAAAAAGGATTTATTGTTTAGGATTAACTTTTTTTAATCCGTGGGAGAAATGTAAATAGAGAAAGTGATGGATTCTTGCAGGTAAATCATGGCGATACAATTGAAAAAAAAATTATTTATATTTAATAAAGTATCTATTGTAATGTATTTAAAAATTCTAAAAGGAAATCTAGACCTTAATGTTATATATAACGTTTTTGGGGGATTTGAAAAATGCTTTGCATTTACTGAACAAGTTTATGAGAAATTAAACAAAAGATATTGAAAATAACGCATTTGTTGGTATTTCAACTAAAATAACTCCGAATAGGAGAGAAAAGAAATTACTTATAGCTTCAGTTTAGAATTTGTCGTATTTGTAATGAATTTTTAAATAGAGTATTTTACAGTTGTTTTTGCTATTAATTGTTTAAGCTTTAAAGAATTTAAACAAATTTCGAAGATTTTCAGTGTTTTATCATTTGAATTTTTTTTAAATTTATACCTGCATTCTTTATTTACACCAATATAATGCACGAAACTTAATTCATAAAGGTTTTAGATATAATAAAATCGGTATGAGATTTACTTAATGAAAAATAATTTTTCAGCATATTATACAAATATAAAGTAAATCACTTTAGTTTTTATTGTTATGATTTTATGGTATTTGCCGGCAGAATTAGTTCGTGGCATAGATCAAAGGACGTGTGCAAACTTTCCATTTAATTTTTTGTAATAGTGTGATGCTTCCTCTGATAAATGCCCAAATTAAAATTAACAATACAAGTGTTTATGATGGATAAAAAAATTATTTTTGCTCCTCTTTTGCATAAAAATTCTAATATAGAAATCTATCGGAAAATACAAAAATGCAATAAAAAAAATTTTAAGAAAAATTCTTTTTAATATAATTTTTAATTTTTTTCCGATTTTTGAATTAAAATTATCCAATTTGAAGGACTGCGACGGCTGGCGATTAAACAACTGAGTAGTTTATATCTTTATATCGTTGAACTTTGTTACTTATTTTAAGCTTTTTTAGAATGCTTTCTTCTCAACCTTATGGACTTAGTTATGCTGCGCAATTCATTTTTGTGATAGCATTAAACATTTCGCAGTTCATATACAGAATACTTCTTTAATTCCCATTTGTTTCAATAAAACTGTTAGAACTAGTTAGCTATAGCCATCAACAGGGTATAGTATATTAAAAACCAGTATGCACTTCCCGATACCTTGCCGCGCCCCCTAGCACAAAATTGTGGCGATAGTGTTTCTATCTCGAAAACGATAGAGTACGAGTCTAAAATCTGTTGGAAGAAATCAATGAGTATGCGGGACTTCGAACATTCTCTATACCCATCTGTTGAATGGTTCACATTATTTCTTTCCTGCATGGCAGTCGATGCTGGACTGACATTTTCGAAAGCTTCATGCAAAAATCTTGCATCATAATAGCATTTAATTACTGTTCCAAATACTACTAATAACACGCTCTTATAGTCGTAGCAGATGGAAGACCTTCGCCCAACATTTCACCCAACACAGCATTATTATCAGCAAAAGTTGCTTGACTCTACTGAAGGAAAATTAATTACTGTACATTCTTGCTTACCCATCTTTTCCGAGATCACATCGTAAAAGTGGGATATTCTTTCAGCTGTCGATACACTTAACTCTTAGGAACGGAGCTAGGAATGTAAGATTTCCGAAACAAGGAAACACCCCAAAGATATTCCAACTTATCAAGTAACTCTGCCTGTTTAACATAAAATACAAAAAAGTTAAAAGTTTGATGAACCTGTTTTTCCACTTCCCGAATTCCCCCTGAAGGAGAAACTATTATACCTACACCAGATTATTTAATAGATGATGGTATTGGGATAACTCCAACACAAAAAGCTGAGCAGGCACGTTTTGTAAAATGTTTGTTTTTTATATTCTCCCGTCTAAGACGTATGTCCTTATTTAGATACACACACACAATATATATATGTGTGTGTGTAATGTAAACACATTTCAAATTTATTTATTCGTCTATTAAAACATGTCTTGTGCCTTAATTTTAATTGGTTAAAATATCGTTTCAGGGAAGCTCAAGAGGAAGGGGAAGAGGAAGAATACGAAGAAGGTGAATACGAAGAGGGTGAATACGAAGAAGGCGAGTACGAGGAGGGAGAATACGAAGAAGGGGAATACGAAGAAGGGGAATACGACGAAGAAGAAGGTGAATACGAAGAAGGTGAATACGAAGAAGGCGAAGAAGAAGGTGAATACGAAACTGAAGGAGGACCCATTATACCACCACCAGATTATTCAGTAGATTATGGTGATGGACTAACTCCAACACAGATTTTCGTAGAAAGTGCCTCTGATATAAGGAGCTTGGATCACGATGTTGACGAATCCGAATTAATGGAGAATGCTAAGGATTTGCTAGCCATCCCGGAAAAAAGGTCATCTATATCTTCCCTACAAATCGACGAATCGGAAATGGGTGAGTAAAAAAAAATATTTATATGTATATTTCTTTCGATTTATAACTCTTAAGGGGTCACAGGACTCTTAAAGCTTCAAAATTTTTGAAATTTTAATTTTTTTATATGTTTAACTCCCATTTTTTTCTGAACATTTCGATATAATTGTTTACTTGAAATTTCCATTTGAACAGAAGTTATAGCTTTTAGAATCAAACCCGCTCCGTAACTGAAACGGCGTTTTCGAAACTTTGAAGTCATTTTTATCCAAATGACGTTTTTGGGTATAACGAGCAGGATATCTCAAAAACTTACGAATAATTTTTTATTAAATTTTCAAAACATACGTTTCACGTTAGTCTGTATATACTGAACCTAAAATTTTATTTTTATTGTTCAAAAAAAAATATTTGTTTCAGGTGGTTATACTGTCGAAATTTTCAAAATTTTGTAAAATTTACTAAATGCAACTTTGTATTAAACATATTTTAAATACAAATTTATTTCGGTTCAGAGTAATTATTACAATCTGAAGTATAATTTGACACAAAAATGTCATTCTAGTTGCAATATTTATTTTGTAATCCTACGCGTAAGTTGTTATACCAATTTTCATCTCGACAAATGTCTGACAGTTTGGAGCCGCCTATAAATACTAATTCTGCATGTTGCAATTTTTTAAATACATGAAATGAAAGAACATACTTATAAATTTTATCCCAATAAAAATTGTGTTGTTAAATCATATACATTTTAAAATATTAAATGTTGAAATGGTCTCCTTTTTTTTCATGGGGTCCTGAGACCATTTAATGCAAAGTTTCCCAACTGAATTGAGCAAAACATCACTGTTATATACATTACAAACATGATTTAAAATCTAAAGAGAGGAAATTTTCACTTATCTTCATTTTAAATTAATAAATATTTTATTAGTTCGCGATCATACACAAGCTGTAAATAGATTACTAAAAGAAAAAAAAATGTTTTTCTTTATTGAAGAATTGTAAAAGCATTATTAACCAGCGAGTGAGCATTATGCTGCTCTAAAAAAATAATCCACGTGTCGCATTACACCATTTTAGTTATAATGTCAAAGGACGTAGACATTGTATCACGATATCAGTAGAGAAACTTGAACATTCCTAAGAGTCGTAGGTTCAGTTCATTTCATTTTGGGTTCTTGAGTAAAAGGTAGCATTGAGTCAGTTTTCATTTTTTTAAGCAAACGCTTGTCCGACATCTTGAGCAATGATGCATTCAGGCAGTGGTCCGTAAGAGAAAGCCACACACACTAGGAGATTTCTAATTTCCTGTTGCATAAATATCCCTAAAAAGATAATATCTGAACAGATAATATTCAAAAAATCCATGCCGGCTCGGCCTATAGGCGGAGGTAGATATCGAACTTAAGTACTAATTTCACCAACAAAAACTAAATCAGGATTAGAGATAAACCCAGTTTAACAATTTTATGTGTCCGCTTTTGAAGAATTTTTAATTTAATTTTTCTGTAAGAGCTCTTTTTATCAAAATTATATTAAATCGGTATTAAAAAAAATATTTTTCCCCGCTCAACAATTCGAAATTTTCTGACACATTTTTAAAAGTAAAAACATGAAACTTGATGACGTGATTTTTTGAAGAGATTTATAAGCGACCTGTGTTTTTATTTTCCGTTCAATTAATTAGAACTTGATTTACAATTATTTTCTCAGTATGACCATTTTTTTCGTTTCCAGCACTATCGCTTCTGGAAAATTCCGTTCAAAATGTCCACTTTGACAGCATTTTTAAAAATATATCCTGCCTTTATCAAAAAATCGACCAATTATCTTCATATAGTTTCTGAAAAAGAGAACCCGGCAATTGGATGCGTTTGAGAGCGAAAATGAATTTAAAAATGAGTCAGAAAATAAGCCGTTTGGATTTGAGTACACCCTTCATACAATAATTTTTTTCGTCAACCCCTATTTTTGTTTATCTATTTATTTATTTATAATTTTTTTGCTGTAAGAGTTGATCCTATCAAAAACTTGTCAATATGAAAGTTGTATATAATATTGATAAGATTTATAATAAATATAAGCGGATTGTATATCTTGTGAATTGACGAAGTTATGAATTGTTTTCTTCTTCACCCCCACCCCCATTTTTTTCGTCCTTAATTTTTTTTTTTTTTTAGTAAGAGTTGGTCCTATCAAAAACTTGTCAGTATAAAAGTTGTAGATAATATTAAGAAGATTTATAATAAGTTTAAATGAATTTGATATCTTAAGAATTGACGAAATTATGAATTTTTTTCTCCCCAAAACACTATTTTTTGCGCCCTTTGAGCCCATTTTTAATTTTATCAAAAATCTGTGATCGATAAATTTTTAGCCCTTTTTCTTGAAGTAATAATAACTTTAAACTGATTTGATATGCATAAAAATTAAGAAGTTATGGGTTTTTTTTTTCGGTTTCCACAAAACCCCTCCCTATTTCCACCCCCTTGGTACGATTTTGCCCATTTACGAACTTAACCGGCATTTTCTACCCCTGGATTTTATGTATCAGTTTGGAAGAGATTTGAGAAGAATTACGGAAGTTATCGTGTCCATAAAAAAGTGATATAGATAGATAGATAGATAAAGATTTTTACTTGGGTTGGTTTTGGGTTCTAGGGGCCATGATCGGTGTAGTTCTGCAAAAATGTTTCGAAATTCCATCATAGGGGAGATCCCAATAGGTAGTATTTCATACGAAATCTACCTAAAACATAATATTCCACAATGTTCTCACCAATAATATAGAAAATTTGTTTAGAGATAAAGGCTGACAATTATACTGAAAATGAGCGATTATAAGAGCTCCTGCAAGATGTATGTTTTTTTTTTTTTTTTTTTTTTTTTTTTTTGTAATAATATTTGGCAAATCGGTTTTATGACAAAAATTTAAAATATTAATGCAAAAAGTACATACTCAAATTTATATATATTAGATAGCTTGAACTGAAAACAAATTACCGAATTTTGGGTTTTCTAATTTGAGACTTATAGCTAATTACTTTTATCTAATTTTGTTCACCAAGCAACATATTAATTTAAGTAAGTTATTTAAGTAATTGTATCTTTTGTTGGACTTGCTGGGACTTAGGGAAAAAAAAAACAACATTTTTTCCGCCTGATATTTTAAAATATCGCATCGCATCAGTTGGATATTATTTTTCACCCGATATGTATTTTTTAGAGATCTTTGGGTTTTGGTGAGGTTGAATATTTTCATTTTGGGTTTAACTATATTTTTTCCATTGTTACTTAGTCTAAATTCTTGTTGGTCGGGTTGATGTATAACCATTTTTTTTTAAAGTCCAGAATTACTTTCAGAAGAAAAAAAATGTATTTGCTTAATAATACACAAGTCTTATCTAGTAACAAGAGAACTGATGTAGATTGGTTCTTCCACAATTGCTTTTTTTACTTCGGATCCGATTTCTACTTTATGTATTTTAACACTCTTTCTTTTTTTTTTAATTTTACACATAATATTGGTTCAATTATCAGTTGAGAGGCAAAATTTAAATAAAAAATTACATTTCTTTTTCCTGTGTTTTCTCTTTTACTATTTTTTTTTTACGTATTCGAATTGAATTTCACTGAAAGTTTTCATCAGTTGAAAAGCTAAATTTAAATGAAAAATTATATTTATTTTTCCAGACTTTTTGCTTTTTCTATATTTTTACGAACTCAAATTGGATTTCACTGAAAATTTCCTTCAGTTGAAAGGCAAAATTTAAATGAAAAATGACATTTAATTTTTGATACTTTTTGTTTCTTATATATTTTTACGAACTCAAATTGAAATTGCCTGAATTTCATTATTTTTCAAAGTTTTTAAAAATATGTTATAAATTCTAGGAGTAGCATTTAATACATACTTTTTTCTTTTAAATTTTACATAAAATACTGTGGTAAATTGTCAGATGAAAAGAAAAAAAAAATTACATTTATTTTTCGAGTCTTTTTGTTTTTTCTATGTTTTTACGAACTCAAATCGAAATTAACTCAATTTCATTATTTTTCAAAGTATTTAAGAGTATGTTATAAATACCAAAAGTAATTTTTAAATCATAGCTACTTTCCTTTTTTTTTTAAATTTCCTATATAATATTGGACAAATTATCAGCTGTAAAGCAAAATATAAATGAAAAACTACATTTCTTTTTCCAGCCTTTTAGCTTTTTACATATTTTTACGACCTCAAACTGAAATTCATTGAATTTCACTACTTTTCAAAAGTTTTTAACAGTATGTTATAAATCGCAAAAGCGATTTTTAAAACATACTTTCCCCCCTTTTTTTAATTCCGCATTTAATATTGGACAAATTGCCAGCTCTAAGGCAAAATATAAATAGAAAATTACATTTCTTTTACCTGTCTTTTTGCTTTTTCTATATACAGTGGGTGATCGGTTAACGAACTTAATCCTTTCCGAAACAGTGTTCGCTAACCGAATTGTTCGTTAACCGATCATTGATTTTGTATTGATTTGTATGGAAATTCAATTAATTCGTTCTTAAAAATTCTTTATAATGTATAAAAAATAATAATAATATTCTCTTTATAATAGGGTCAATATACGTCTTTATTTAATGTGGACAGATCGCACTTTGATGCTTTGTCCGTGTCTTGGCGTATTTAAAAAAATTATATGCTTTTATAAAAACTTTTAGTATTACATTCATTGTCTACGGGATTAAATCATATCAATTTGTCCACTTTGATCTTTCAAAAACTCCCTGGCACTCTAAAAAACCGTGTTTACTGCCAATAAAGTTCAAGTGGATCCTAGAACCTGTTAATAATGTGTGAACTAAATTTCAATTAAAATTATTAATTTGCAATTAAAAATATTTCTTTTAAAAGGGATACAAAATATAAAAATTGATGTTTCTGATTTGTTCATTCTAATTTGGAGTGCCTAAAATGTAGGACCAGAATCCCCGGTAGCTCATGAATTAATTAGGTCATAATTAATTAGTATACAACTGTTAAAATGTTCCCTAAGTTGACAATAGATGCAATTAAATATAGCTCGGCAAATCAGAAACTCAGTATTAGTTCTTCTTGCTTTTGTTTTGTGAGGTGTTCGTTAACCGAATATGTGTTCGTTATCTGAACACAAAAATCTCTCGCGAAAGTGTTCGTTAACCGATCTGTTCGTAAACCGAACATTTTGTTAATCGATCGCCCACTGTATTTACGAACTTAAAGATACATATCACTATTTATGTTTTCATAAAAAATATCCTAAGGAAATTTTAAAAATAGTCCCACATGATCATCATATTTATCATCATCATTGAAAATTACTTTTTTTTTGCTTTGAGTCGAAAAGCCTCTCTTACATGATGTATACTGTAAAAAAGACAAATGTTTCTTACTCTACGAAAGTGTAACAGAACCGTGAACGAAAATATACAATAAATTTTTCCGAGTTACCTATGATTCCGAAAAGCGTGTTTTATCTTTAGAAATCCAAGAGTTTAACAAAATACGAAATTTAAGAAAGAATGTATTAAGGGGGTCTCAGGACTCTTAAAAGCTTCAAAATTTTCGAGATTTTAGTTTTTTTTTTAGATGTTAAACTTCTATCTTTTCTGAACATTTTGATATAATCGTTACATTGAAATTCCCATTAGAACAGAAGTTAAGGCTTTTAGAATTATACCCGATAATAGCTGAAGCGGCGTTTCCAAAACTTTCCAGTCATTCTTCTCCAAATGACGTTTACTTAAAAAATTTCGTAAATTTTCGTAAACATGTTTAATTCAGAATGGATAGCACACGAAAATTCTATATTTCGAGTAGGGAAAACTGATTAATAGACTATAAAAACTACTCGGAGACGTTTCTGAATATCACTGGCAGCAAAAGAAATACTGTTTTTTATGAATACTACTTTAAATCTCGAAAATATATTGGTTTCTGAGATTTCTAAAAACAAAGGACGTTTTTCAGAATTGAGAGTAACTCGGAAGTGGTTATTGTATATTTTCGTTCATGGTTATATTATATTTTCCTAGATCAAGATTTCTTTTCTTTCTTCTTTTTTTACAGTAGTAGAAAAAAGAAACATCAATCGGATGTTAATGAGTTTTGATTTTCTGGAAATGGAAACAGAAATAATGCACTATTCTCAACATATTTAGCATCAGACACAAGTTTGAGAACGCTATTGTTCTCAAATATCTATATATATATTACGCTATCGTACGTGGCACAGAAATCGCGATTATTTGTTAAATATTTATTGGCAACGCTCGAATGAAACACATCTCATTGGTTATTGAAGAGCATTTAATGCATCCCCATACCTATAAGGGGGGTTACCATACGGGGGGGGCTCTGTTCTGTCGCCAAATTTGTCACCAACATGGCGATATCTCTAATATTACGCCAAATTCCCACAGACTTCCATTGTAACTCCATAGGGTTTACTTGCGTACAGGTAATCAACAAATTGATATATTTTAATGCAACAAAAACTAATATTAGCTTAAGGGATTATATAATTTAAAGGAGTTCAAGTAAATTAAAGGATGAATAAAAGTAACATGATACAATGTTTAGCGTGCTTTGCCAAACATAAATTTTAAGGGAGACCAAAAGGGTCGCCAAGGCCGGCTGGTTTACATTTAATAATCAATTCCTTAATTTTATATTCCTGAAAGTATTTTAAGGGTGTTCTTAACTGCCCTGCTCAACAAGCGCAAAACGTTTTGACACATTTACAAATTCATTTTTTAACAGAAATATATAAAATTGGAAAGCCCGACCATGGAAGCGATTTGGAATCGAACTGAGTTTTCCATTTTTTTATCAATAAATTACCTATTGAGTTATAAGCGATTTTGATCACGTGAAAACAAGTTTTTTACCCTTTCTTGAGTGCTTATTCTTCTTTCGCGCGGAAATTCGGTTCAAAACTCCGACTTTGACACTATTTTCTAAAAAATCTATTGCGTTTGCAAAAAAAAAAAAAAAAAAAAAAAAAAAAACAGCTCAATAACATAGTTTCTGAACAACAACACTTGCTAGTTTCATGCATTTCCGAACAAAAATAAATTAAAACTTATGTAATAAAGTTTCCATTTTGGATTTGTGGCCCTTTTGGAACAGCCTTAAGGAATGTTCTGGTTGAGGCTTTAACGTGGCGAAATATTTCAAATTTTCCAAATATATTGCTGAGTGATTTCTTTCATCGACATTTTCGAAGTGAATGAAAATTAATTTAAACGGTTAAAATACTTGTCTACACGAATAATGGTGAACGCTTAGTGCTACATGGGCGTACTGGCCCAGTCCTATCCGAGTCTCTAGAAAGAAATACCTCCCGGACCCACCGAGTCTCCAGAAAAAAATAAGGCCCGCCTTGCTCGAGTCTCCAGAAAAAAATGAAGCTCAGCCCAAACCCCGGACTAAAAATCTACTTGTCCGATTCGTACTACCCAGCCCTATCCGAGTCTCCAGAAAGAAATATCTCCCGGACCCACCGAGTCTCCAGAAAAAAATAAGGCCCGGACTCCCGAGTCTCCAGAAAAAAAATGAAGCCCAGCCCAAACCCGGGACTAAAAATCTACTTGTCCGATCCGTACTGGACCCGCCCTGTCCGAATCTCCAGAAATAAATACCTCCCGGACCCAGCGAGTCTCCAGAAAAACATAAGGCCCGGCCTGCTCGAGTCTCCAGAAAAAATGAAGCCCAGCCCAAACCCGGGACTGAAAATCTACTTGTCCGATCCGTACTGGCCCAGCCCTGTCCGAGTCTCCCGAAAGAAATACCTCCCGGAACCACCGAGTCTCCAGATATAAATAAGGCCCGGCCTGCTCGAGTCTCCAGAAAAAATGAAGCCCCCAAACCCGGGACTGAAAGAGTGAAGACCATTACCGCTTCGCTCTGCAAAGTGTGAAGGCCAGTCTCGACACGGCCCGATTCTCTTGAACGAAAGCTGATCTGAACTTGGCCCTAATTAGGACTTCGTAGACTCATGCTTCAAGTGCGAGCTGTGTTGAGGGCCAACGGATTTTTTTTTTTTTTTCAGATTCGATACGGTCATACAGTGGTTTATATATGCTGCCACTGGTGAGTTTTATCCTTTTAACTGTTTTGATAAACATCACTTTTAAATGGCTGACACTGAAGGCTGCAAGCACAAATTTGATAGCAAGAATTGAAAAACAAATCTGAGCAGTTGATTTACAGGTACATTTAACTCAGTTTAAATGTATTTAATTTATTGAATATTGCATACCATTATACGTAGTCATTCAAAAAATGGTACACTGCAACAAAAGCATGACTAAATACACACATTACAAAATGCGAAACAAATTTATTTCAAAATAGCTTTCGAAAATTGGTTAAAAGGCATATCGCAGTAAAGAGTGAAATACATTTTAAAGTTCCTAAAATATAACAGTTGATGAAATGTTATATTAAAAATAATAATCTCTATTTTCCTTACAGAACAAAATTATTTCAGTCTGATCTTAATGCTCATTTTACATATTTTTAAGTGTCTTTAATTCTGTTTCCATAAAGTTCATTAGACTTGTTAAAAACATGGCATTAATGCTTAGTAAAGCACATAATCTGATTTAACGTCTGAAACGCATTCCGTTATTGTTCATTCGATCGTTAAGTATTTCTGGTTCATTAAAAAAAAAGTTGAATAGTTGAGTTCACAGTATGTGTAAATCGTCAAGGGTAATTCCAGCTGCAGAGAGTTTCCCTTTTTTTTTTTTTTTTTTTTTTTTTTTTTTTTTTTTACGAATTTTCATAAAATTATTTTACATTATTGTTGTTTTAAGACTTAAGAACATGTTTTCATGTTACATACTTACAGGGGAGTCATACATACTATAGTCATAGTTACTATGATAAATACAGTACTCAATATTTAATACAATAACTGTAATATAATATTATAATAACGCTAATGGTTGGTTGTATTTATGTCGGCCAATTATCAGCATGTGGGATATAGGCCCTAAGGGGGGGGGGAGTGCCTTCCGTGAAGGTCTTTCTAAGGGAACCTAACCCGTATTAACGCTTGGAGAACCAAGGTTCGAAGAAAACCACGAAAACTCCGAGTGATTAGGCCGACGGGCGCGATTGGGATCGAACACAGCACCTCCCGTCTACCAGCTCCGAGAGCAGAACCTCACGGCCACTGGTGGGGCCAATAACGCTAATGTTTCTGTGTAATATTTGAATATCGATATGTTCTAGGAAGTCTGACTTATCTTTAAAACAAAATAATCTTTGGTGATCATTTCAAAAATAATTTTCTAAAAAAAATAAAGTATGTGGTAAGATTTCTGTGTAATAACAGTACACTAGAAATCGTTTCAACAAAACGAAAAGAGATTTTAAAAAAATGTTTGATATTTTCGAATATCGGTATACGCCAATTTTGTCTGTTATACTGTATGTTTGCATACTCGTAAATTTTTAAAGAAGATTTTAAAGAAGAGTGATAAAAAATCAAATGCTTGATATTTTCAAACATTCGAATATGCAAATTTTGTCTGTTTAGTATACTCGAAATTATTTGGAGGAAATCACAGAAGAGAGACAAAAAGCAAATTTTCGATATTTTCAAACATCGAAATATGCATATTTTGCGTGCTATAGTGTCTATTTGGAATATAAGACTTTTTTTATTTTAAGAAAATGAAAGAAGAGAGATAAGAAAATGTTCCATATTTTAAAACATTGGAATATGCAAATTTTGTCTGTCATGTCTGTTTGGTACATTCAAAAATTTTTTTAGAACATGAAAGAAGAGAGAGAAAAAAAGCAAAAGTTCGATATTTTCAAACGTTATGCAAAATTTGTCTGTTATACCTTCTATTCTGTACACTCAAAAATTTTTTGAAGAAAATGAAAGGAGAGTGATAAAAAATTGACATTTTTAAACATCCGAATATGCAAATTTTGTCTGTTTAGTATACTAGAAATTTTTTGAAGAAAATAAAAGAAGAGAGATAAAAAAGCAAATGTTCTATTAATTCAGACATCGGAATATGCAAATTTTGTCAGTTTGGTATACTAGAAATTTTTTGAAAAAAAAAAAAAAAAAAGAGAGATAAAAAAGCAAATGTTCTATATTTTCAGACATCGGAATAATCAAATTTTATTTGTTATAGTATCTCTTTGACATGCTCAAAAAATTTTAATAAAAATGAAAGAAGAATGATAAAAGAGCAAATGTTTGTTATTTTTAAACATCCGAATATGCAAATTTTGTCTGTTTGGTACACTCGAAATTTTTTGAAAAAAATGACTGAAGAGAGACAAAAAAGTAAATTTTCAAACATCGGAATATGCAAATTTTGTCTGTTACACTGTCTGTTTTGAATACTCGGAATTTTGTTTTTAAAAAAAATGAAAGAAGAGAGATAAGAAAATGTTACATATTTTCAAACAACGGAGTATGCAAATTTCGTCTGTTAGTTTGTTATATTCGAAATTAATTAAGAAAATGAAAGAAGAGAGATGAAAAAGTAAAAATTCAATATTTTTAAACATTCGAATATGCAAATTTCGTTTGTTTTACTGTCTGTTTGGAATACTCGGATTTTTTTTTTTTTTAAGAAAACGAAAGAAGAGAGATAAGAAAATGTTACATATTTTCAAACATCGGAGTATGCAAATTTCGTCTGTTAGTTTGTTATATTCGAAATTAATTAAGAAAATGAAAGAAGAGAGATGAAAAAGTAAAAGTTCAATATTTTCAAACATTCGAATATGCAAATTTCGTTTGTTTTATTGTCTGTTTGGAATACTCGGATTTTTTTTTTTTTTTTTTTTTTTTTTTTTTTTTTTTTTTTTTTTTTTAAAGACAATGAAAGAATAGAGATAAGAAAATGTTTCATATTTTCAAACATCGGAATATGCAAATTTCGTCTGTTAGTTTGGTATATTCGAAATTATTTAAGAAAATGAAAGAAGAGAGATGAAAAAGTAAAAGTTCAATATTTTCAAACATTCAAATAGGCAAATTTTGTCTGTTTTATTATCTGTTTGGAATACTCAAACTTTTTTTTTTTTTTTTTTTTTTTTTTTTTTTTTTTTAAGAAAATGAAAGAATAGAGATAAGAAAATGTTTCATATTTTCAAACATCGGAATATGCAAATTTCGTCTGCCATGCTGCATGCTTGGTATATTTAATTTTTTTTTTAAGAAAATGAAAAAAGAGAGATAAAAAACAAAAGTTCGATATTTTCAAACATTCGAATATGCAAATTTCGCCTGCCATACCTTCGTTTTGACATACTCGAAATGTCTTTTAAGAAAGTAAAAGAATAGAGATAAAAAAACAAAAAAAAAACAAATGTTCGATAGTTTCAAACATGCAAATTTTGTCTGTGACGTCCAAAATCACGTGCTAACGGTAGCGAATGAAATTTGACTTTCAGATTATTTAAAGAAAAAAAATGAAAGGAAATGATCGACATGCGTGACTGCTTTATATCGATGAGGGCGATGTCTGTTTGAAGTCATTTACCCGAACCGGAAGTCTGGAGAATTATTGGTCAATTACAAGGGAGCCAAAGACAAGTCGTAGTTGCGGAAGCCATATTAGTATCACTAAATGTGATTTTCAAGATCTTGAGTAGTTTTATTTTATTTATTTTTTTTAGAGACTGTATATGGTCAGATGAAAGTTATAGATAAATAACAACTACTCATAGAAAGTTAACCCAGGAGGATAGATATTTAACGCTTCGGTCAGGAGAAATTGAAATATGAATGCTTATCATCAACACCACCACTGGTCGACTACTGGCACTCTCCGTAACCGACTTTACACTGCAGGTCTGTATGCTCGTAGACCTTTGATATGTGTTTCGTTAACAGCCCCTTACCCTTTTGCCTACAGAGAATAGGCAGGAGAACATGTTAATTAGAGAAAACGTGAATGAATCAATGTATTTTTCTGTGACAAGTCTCGTTTTACAGTACATCCTCACAAAAGTCCTGACCAAATCCGAAAATTCTGCTTAAAGTTAACCTGGACGAAACAAATAATTTTTATTGACCAGAACCTGAAAAGAAATTCGTCGATCCAAAGCCCGACCTGAACCCAAAATACTTGAACACGATCCCTATTCGAAGCGCAAGTCAAATAAAATTTATCCATAATT
The DNA here is from genome assembly GCA_963932465.1 of Maratus speciosus. Lineage (NCBI taxonomy): Eukaryota > Metazoa > Arthropoda > Arachnida > Araneae > Salticidae > Maratus > Maratus speciosus. The sequence goes on along the minus strand of OZ010786.1, from coordinate 563,294,792 downwards.
ATGATGTATTGATATAGTAATTATGAATAATATGATAGAAACATTTAAGAGAGAATTAAAGTATACGTATATCATTGCATTTGCCAAGTGACATAAGTATATAATCTCTGTAGTTCCTACGTGGTATAATCATATAATCAGTGCAATTGCCAAGTGGGATATTTGTATAATTAATGCATTTTTTAACTGCACAATTAATCAATATTTGCAATCTACAAATCAGTCTGACGCTGTGAGTTGGCTACGTGATTTTCTAGCCTGGTTTTCATTGTTCTTAAAATTATATGCATTCTGTCCAGAGCCTTGTGTGAGTCGTGTTTCCAAAAATTCCTCATAAAGTTAACTCGACCCCAAACAGAAACCGACCTGAATTCGAAATGAAAAAAAAGTAGTCTGAATTTTAATACAATCATGAAAAAATTGTCTACAATCATACCTCTAATATCAATTCCACGTTTTATGTAGAAAAATAAACATGTGAAGTCTAATTCATATTGAAAAATTTAGTTTTCGATCTTAAACAATATTTTGGACTTTCTTTCGAAAATTCGGATTAATCCCGAATCCGATCCATAAGTATCAAAACTCATTCCGAAACCGACCAGAACCCTAAACAATTAGCGTCAACTTAACTCGAATCCGACCCTCAAGGAAATGAATTAGCTCCAACTCGACCCGACCCGAACAGCGAATCGTTTCGTGTTTGTGTAAAATCGAATACCTAACCCGATGCTGGATTCTAATTTTGATGATAAATACATTTTCATCTGAAGAGAACAAGGAGCTTGGAGCAATAATAGAGTGATGGTCTGAGCTGCTATCCTCAATAATGGTTGTACCAACCATCAAATTAATTAGAAATTGATTTCTTACGACTCCTAGCGATATAGATATGAGATTCGTACAACTTTTGTAGTCCCTTGTGCTGGCGCAAATGGAGATCATTTCAGATTTTAATGGAATTTTGTAGCTCTTGCCATAGTAGGTTCGTGAATGGTTTCCATAACGACATAGGGATTATACAAATAGTTTGGCCAACATGTTGTCCGGATGTGATTCCAATCGAACATATTCGGGACACGTTTGACAGACGAGTTGCTGCCAGCTTATTGTCTCGAAGAAACGGTTCGACAGCTGGAAAGAGTTATTTAGGGGGATTGGGAAGCAATTAGGTTAGGCCATTTTTACAAACAAATACTCACGTCAGCCAATCTATCTACTACATTTCTGCTTTACAGTTTATTGAATCATTTTAGGAATCATCATGGCGAAATAAACCAATCGTATCGCAGACTAGTTATTGGTAAACTAATCAGATTGTATATGAATTATTCGCAGACGAATTAGATTGCCTGAATTATTTTGTACAATAGGAAGCATAAAGTCGGCCAATTAATAATACACCATTTTGCCAGTTATGATATCAGCTGCTCTTTTTTTTATATAGTTCCTCACTGATAACCTGATAGATTCCATGCCACACAGGTAGTCAAAATTGCTTTGACTCAGATGAAACCATACCCCTATCAAAATGGATTTGTCAAGAAATTACAGTTGTTTAATTCTTTTTCTCAGACGCATAAATTTAACAATGTGAATTTTATTTTCTCCCATGTTTTCCCCTTACTACCTCTGTGGATAATGCATAAGCCCTTAAATTCCTTAATTTATTCTTGATATCCTTTAATTAATTCAGCAGTGTAATTAAAATGCAGACACTTTTACTTTTAGAATGTGCATTGACGTATTGAGGTAACTGATAAATATTTTTTGTTTAAATTCGACGCATTTTAAAATCGTATAAAAGGAAAAAGAAATGCATCATTCTTAATTTCAATGTTTATTTTATTATAATTGGATCGGTTCTGTGTTTTACATTGTTACTTAAATATCTAAAAATGCAATCGTAATTTTTTGTTCCCGATAGTTTTAAAACTATGTATGTAACTTCAAATTCATGTTTATTTATTTATGTAAAATGAAATTAAATAAAGAATGGAAAACTCTTCATAACTTGACGTGTTGTTATGGTATGTTCATTAAGTGTAAATATTTTTATTTTTATCCAAGTTGGATAATTTGCAGGTTATTTTAAATTTTCTTTAAGTTGGTGATACTTTTGATTTGAAAATATTTTTACAAAAACTGAAATGAAGTTTTTCTGGGTTTTTTTTTTTAAATGTGAAGACTGATGTATAAAGCTTTATTACAGGTGGGGTTTTTCTTTCTTTTTTTTTTTTTCTAAATTCAAAATGTCTAAAAATAACCTAAAATACGAGAACTTAAAAAAAACTTTTTTTTTTTACCTTTTTCTTCGAAATAGTATTGACTTATTTACATAATCTTATTTCTACTTATTTTAACTAAGATATGTAAATAGCTAATTTACACTTTTCTCATTTTCTCTAACTTTCTAACTTTTTTATACAATTTTTTATGATGCATTATGCATTAGTTTTTAACCTGCAACTTAAAAAAAAAAAACTTCACGACTAAATACAGCTTTATACCATAAACCAAGAAATTTTGTTAATTGCTAAGGGACTGAAAATAATGCAAAATTTGGGTAATTTACATACAAGAAAACATTTATAAATATTTTTCGATAGTTAATTTTTAGAATAGTTCTTATTTATCGTCATTTTCTTAACTTTATTATAATAATTTTTTTTCGATAAATAACTAATTAATTACATTTTTCTCATTCGTTTTAAGTTTTTGATGACATATTTTTTGTGAATTATCATGTATAAGTCTTTTTATGTAAAAGTCTCTTTGCAACTTTAAAACGAAAAAATCTCGAATTTAAATTTAGTTTTATGTATATGCCGAAAAAAAATTTAATAAGTAAAAAGTGTTCCAAACTAATTCAGAATTTCAGAATTTACAAAGAGGAAACTATTTATAATTTGTTTCTCAACATTAGCTTGTAGTTATACCATTGCCTTATTTACATTTTCTTAACTCTGTGTTTACAATTCATTTTTCCTCTACAAAAAGCTAATCTACGTTTATTTTATTTGATATAACTTTTTAATGATGCAATTTTTTGTGATTTATCATTTATAAGATTTTTTTCTTGCACTTTAAAGGCAAGTAAGCATCAAATCTAAGCTCAATTTTTTGTTACAAGTCAAAAAATTTTGCTAAACGCTGACGGATTTAAAATAATTTACAGTTAGAGAATTTATATGTAAGAAAATAATTACAGTTATTTTTGATATTCATTTTTTGAAATAGGATTTCTTATTAACATTTTGTTCATTATCCTATTTATTTGAATTAAATAATTTCTTATCTGTACATAGCTAATCTACATTTTTCTCATTTGCTGCAACTTTTGATATTATATTTGAAATTTATTAATTGAGGAATTTTTGTCTATGCAAATAATAATAATAATAATAAAAAAAAAAAAAAAAAAAAAAAAAAAAAAAAAAAAAAAACGAGCTTTAATTTAAATCTCAGCCTTCATTTTATATTCCAAAAAATTCATGTTAAATAAAAAGTGACTGAAAACAATTCATGTTTTCCGAATTTACAGATAAGGAATAAAATTATAATTTGTTTATCGACATTCATATTTTATAAATAATATCGCCTTACCAACATTTTCTTGACTCTATTTGTTTTAATACATTTTTATTTACAAATAGCAAAATCTACATCCTTCTCATCTGCTCAAGCTTGATTTAAAGCTCAGATTTATATTTAAGTTCCTGTTAAATAATAAGTGGTTCAAAATAATTTATATTTTCAAAATTTAGAAATAAAAAAATGTTTATGATTTGTTTATCGACATTCATTTTTAGGAATATTATCGCCTTTAAATTTAATTTAACTTTAAAAAAAGAAACTCAATTTAAAAAACAGTTTTATATTACATTCCATAAAGCGTTAATTATGATGTGTATTTCGATAAAAATGCTAATTAGTTAAAAATTAAATTAACGTTTTCTTGACTCTATTTATTTTATTCCATATTTTATTATGTGTTACATATTTATCTACAAATAGCGAATCTATATCCTTCTCACAACATTTAACTTAATTTTAAACTTAACTTTATATTATATTCCAAAAAGCGTTAATTATGATGTGTATTGTGATAAAAATGTTAATTAATTAAAAATTAATTAAACATTTCCTTGACTCTATTTATTATATTACATTTTCATCTACAAATAGCGAATCAGCATCCTTCTCATCCCATCTAACTAAATTTTAAACTCAACTTTATATTATACTAGCCACCCTTGGCGACCAGTTTGGTCTCCCTTAAAATTTATGTTTGGGAAAGCATGCATTGTATCATGATATTTTTATTCATAATTTAATTTACTTGGACTCCCTTAAATATAATTATTATAATCCCTTAACCTAATATTAGTTTTTGTAGCATTAAAATATCTCAATTTGTTGATTTTCTGTAAGCAAGTAAACCCTATTGGTTTACAATGGAAGTCTATGGGAATTTGTGGAAGTATTAGAGATATCGCCAATTTGGCGTCACACTTTGTCACCAAATTTGGCAATGTATCGCCAATTTGGCGACAAACTTGGCGGTATTTGGGAAACAGAACAAGGTCTCCCTATGGTAATCCCCTTATAGGTATGCATTAAATGCTTTTTAATAACCAATGAGATGCGTTTCATTCGTGCTTTGTCATTAAACAATTAACAAATAATCGCGATTTCTGTGCCACATACGATAGCCTAATATATATTTAGATTCCAAAAAGCTCCTGTTAAGTAATGATTGGCTCAAAATAATTTTTTTTTCAGAATTTACAAATAAGAAGAAAATAAACAAAATATAAGATTTTATAATTTGCTTGTCGAGATTTTATTTCATGAATAATAATGCTTCATTAACATTTTCTTGAATCTATTTATTTTAATACATTTTTATTCCTATTCTATTCCTTCCCATCTGCTATAACGTTTTAACAAAGCAATTTTTGTGATTTATAGTGCATAGGCTTTTTTGACTACAATTTAAAAAATCCAAAAGCTTCAAGTATAATCTCATTTTAATATTATAAATCGGTAATTTTATTAAATAAGGGGTTCAAAAAATGTCTAATTTTAGAAATTACCTAGATAAAAATACTTATAATTGTTTTTCAACTTTTTTTTAGAATAGCATATACTTGTGAACAATTGTTTCTTTATATATTTTAATTAAGTAATTTTCATCTGCAATTGGCCAAGGGCGTAAGCAGTCAGCAAAATCAGTGGATGACTTCGATGTTTTTTAACGGGTCTAACTCACAGCTTGTCTTTTTCCCGCTACTTTAACGATATGTCAATATAGACAGAAATAGAGGGTAAGTCCACCCTCCTCCCTATCACAAAATTTTTTAATCATAAAGTTAAATTTTTTTTAAGGATTTCGAAGATATTCTGATTGAAAGATTATGAAGTCTAATGAGGGTGTAAAAAATTTCTAGAAAGAGGGGCTCAACACGCCTTCCTACTTCCAGTGGTTATAACATTGTAATTATTAGCTAAGCTACCTTTTTAGCATTCACTGTAATTCTTTCATGATATCTTTTTGGGGGATTTATAGAATAAAACGTTTACAGAATATCATAAAATTCATCTTGTTGTAAATGTTTCTCTTTCATTTTTTTTGTTTGTTTGTTTAAATAAATTTAAATCTACAACATATGCAATTCGGAAATATTTGCAAAGAAGTTAGTTATTTTAAATAAAAAATCTTATTTTACATAATTTACCCATATTTCGATATTAACTACTTTCAATATGGGAAAATACAGCAAGCATACCATATGTCTCCAAATTTAGAACTCAATTTTCTGTTCCACGTATACAAAAGAATTCATTAGTTAGACATTTCCAGAAACTTTAATTCGACAGTCATCAAATGAATTTTGATGATTTAATCTCGGTAAGAGAAGCTATGCTCTTTGGTAAATAGTAAGTGAATCTAAAACTGAAATAATTTTCTAAATATAAATGTGTTTTAGTAATACGTAGCTTTAAGCAAATTTTACATGAGTATGAATATGTGATGTTCAGAAAATTGAAAATACTCAGCCAGATTTAAAATATAGATGGAAAATATTCAGTCGGAGAAAAATACTTTTGCATACATTTAACAGAAAAAAATGAATGTAAATTCATCAGATCCTATTGTTTTACATCAGTGTATCATTCAACCTCTAATGGATATAGCTTTATTTTAATGAGTTGTTATAGAAAACGAAGTTCATTTATAATAAGCATTCGTTGACAAATTCATAATAATGACTGACTGGTCACGATTACAATCTCAAATTCCTGGAAATTTATCGATGTTCTTTAATCCGCAAGGACATTCTAAATTGGAATTCACTGTATAAAGTAAATTTCAGTTATTATAAATTTATATTTCAGGATCATTCTGATAAGCTAAATGTTTGAGCATTGGTTAAAGCAGATGAATGTGTTTACCGATTTTAAACTACTTGTTAAGAATTTGTAGATATTTTATATTATTTAATCGAAAACAAAATATCGATTAATTGAATTTTGAGAGATGATGCCTTGAAATTTTTATTTTAATCCAACCCTAATATTAAATAAACATTTGTTTTAAAAGACCAACATTTCCAATCTCGAAGACATTTAATGCGTAAATTAAATAGAAGTATAACTTTTTGAATATTTTCGCTTCAAAATTGATTTTTTTACGACAAAAAGTCTATTTCTATAAATGAAAGTTAAAATTCTAGCGCTAAATTCACCTTAAGTAAATAATTACAATTCATATAAAAAAGCACAAAGAAATGTACTAAAATTACTTACAGGTGTATACATATGAGAGAGTCACAACCATAGTAGACCAAGTCCATAAAAAAAAAGATATTGTCGATTTAGAAGGTGCATAAAACCTGCTTTATCCCTCCCACAATGAACTAAGTCTGTATATTAAAGACTTGAATAATCACTTTGCTAACAAGTCGTAAACCAACTTAGTGAAAACTGTCCAAGCCGGGAATCGGACCCGGACCCCTGGAATAGATCTCCAGTGCTCTACCACTAAGCCACAAGGATGATGCCCAGCTTGGCATCTCTTATATAAGTCGACAAGGCTGCAACCGAAGCACTAGATGGAAAAGTCCCCATGAGCACACAATCTAGTGGCGAAACATGAGTCGCCGGGCTCGATTCCCGGCTTGGACATTTTTCACTAAGTTGGTTTACGACTTGTTAGCAAAGTGATTATTCACGTCTTTAATATTCAATAATTTCAAGCGTAATTTCACTGCTGAAAAATAGTTGAAAAATTAATTAAAATTGTATATTCACCGATGCCGGGTTCCTTTGCGTCTCATGTTTCGCCACTAGATTGTGTGCTCATGGAGACTTTTCCATCTAGTGCTGCGGTTGCAGCCTTACCGACTTATATAAGTGAGAGATGCCAAGCTGGGCATCGTCCTTGTGGCTTAGTGGTAGAGCACTGGAGATCTATTCCAGGGGTCCGGGTTCGATTCCCGGCTTGGACATTTTTCACTAAGTTGGTTTACGACTTGTTAGCAAAGTGATTATTCACGTCTTTAATATTCAATAATTTCAAGCGTAATTTCACTGCTGAAAAGTAGTTGAAAAATTAATTAAAATTGAACCAAGTCTGTTTTCACATACTTTCTCATACATGTCATCTGTTTACAGACTTGGTTTACTGTGGGAGTGAATAAAGCAGATTTTATTCATCTTCTAAATGGACAATCTCATTTATTTTTTCAAAATGGCCTTGGCCTACTATGGTTGTGAGCAACTCTATAATATGAAATTATTTAAAATACATTATAAATATCTTAAAAGTATATTAAAAATCATTAAATATCCAAAACGTTTTCAGATTGTATTCTCGAATAGGCGCAAAGAAAAGTAATAGCAGCATTTAAATATCCACTGATGATGGCCATGTGATGGCTGAAAACATTTTGGATTTTTAATGGTTTTTAATGTATTTTTAAGATATTTCTAATGTATTTTAAATAATTTTATATTATATGTATGCACCAGCAAGTAATTTTAGTACATTTATTTGTACTTTTTTATATAAATTTTAACTAAGTCTCTATTTCTGTGTTAAAAAATGATAATTATGCATTTAAATAAATTACATTTCCCCTTTAAATAAACGGAAAAGTGAGCAAGTACGCTAAGGGAAACGCACCAGTAGTGGGCCACTTAAGGAAATTCATGTAATTACTATTAAAGTGTTAATGAATTCAAAAAAATATGTATATCCATTTTTTAGCTAAATCCTAATTTTCATGTATCAGAGTAAACATTCAAAGTTTAAAATATATTCTTAATATAAGTAAAAGAAACTTTTTAAAAATAAGTGGTGTAAAACAAATAACATGTGTGTAAGAGAGGTCAGTCTCGAAAGGGTTCATTATGACCATCTTCTATACAGTGCCCCAAAAAGAATTAAGCGCGCTTTATTATTATTATTATTATTATTTTTTAATTGTTGGAGATGCGTAGGCAATTTAAATTTCAAAAGTGTTCAAAATAAAGGTAGGGATTAAGATTAAGTGGGTGAAATTTTCAAGCCATTAATTACGAAAACGTTATACTTTTTAAATTTTTATATTGTACTTAGGTCTTATAATGTTTAGAAATGTTTTATCCATGTTCTGATAAGTACAAAATCCTACGACTAAAATTAACCGATCTATGATACTTTGACTTTCACGAATTTTCGGAGCTTTTAGTTACTAAAACGTCGTCTGTCCATTTTTAGAGTGGGAAAGCCCAGAAAATTAATAAAGTCCAAAGTATCATAACTTGATAAGTTTTCATCGTAGAAGAATGGAATGTTTACTGTTCTTGTTAAAGCATATATATATATTTTTTAAATATAAATACAACTTATAGGACCAGAGACCGTATAAAAATCTGAAATTTCTAACTTTTTGAAAATAGATGACATGAGAACTTCATCAAGGTAATCTTAATCCTTACGTTATTTTGAACATTTTGGGCTATTTAGATTGTCCACAGATCTCCAACAGGTAAAAAAATAAAGCAGGCTTCAATATTTCTTGGAGAGCCTGACCACCGGAACGAAAAGTACCTATATACATAAGGAGGAGATCACCTTAAAGCTTTATAAATGTTTAACAAAAATTGATCTATTATTAAGGTATGCACACACCTTTGAAACGTCATTTTCGATCAAAATATGGATTTATCATTTTTGCAATAATATTAAAATCGAATCTTTTAAATGTCGAATTATGCTTAAATTGTGTCTTACCTTAATTTGGACCAGAAGCCGTTTAAAGTTATAGAATTGTGTTTAAAAGTTATTTTTAGCTTATTCTCAAAATGAAGTTTTTCAAATTCTTACTATACGTAAAACATTTTATGGCAAAAAAATATACATGAAATGCCTTGAAATTTATTTAACAAGATTCCTTTTCCATCAGTGAGTAAAGATTCAGAAAATATGTGCAAGAGATGGGCAGATAGTAGATATTCTGTTATGTATGAGGTCATACTAAAAAACCGCGTACTTGCATTATCAACCCCGTTAACAAGATGGCGCAGTTATGTCAATTTGCGCCAGATTCCAGCATTAACATTGTGCGCTTAATATATATTCAGTTTTGAACGATAGTTACATCCGTTTAATGTTACAGCTATTACAGCTTTTGAATTGTGTTTAAAATATAACGTTACAGCTATTACAGCTTTTGAATTGCATTTAAAATATATTTTTAGCTTTATCTCAAAATGAAGTTTTCAAATTCTTACTATGCGCAAAACATCCTATGGCAAAAAATTATGCATGTAATGCCTTGAAATATTGTGTACTTCTTTTACAAATATTTATTGAGAGAATAGTCTACAGTGTAGCCTACACATAGCTGCCAATTCTTCCGCTTTTTTGTACCACAAAAATTTAGTAGAAAATTTTGCCTTATTTAATCGGCAGATTACGGCGATTTAAAAAGGTAAAATTTACTATAAAATTATTGTGGTACAAAAAAGCGTAAGATGTTGGCAGCTATGCTACGCTTATGATAATATATTAATTAGTTTTATATTTACAGTGGTAAAAGTGACAAAGTTGCAATGAATTTTACAATTTTTTCATTACATCAGTCCTTCAACTGCCACATCATTTGAGCTCAGAGAGGCTATTGCAATGCGAATAGTCCATGTCCTAAGAAAGTTATTCTCTTTATTATGCAATTTACAAAATGCCAATACATTGCTTTGTTTTTGAGTTATCATGTTTTGCAAAAATGTCAATTTTTCACGTGATTTTGGCCATTTTTTCACTTTGAAAAAATTATTACTGTGTAAATGTTAAGAAATTTACGTATTTTTCAAAGTTTTAACTTAAATGTCATCATAAAAAACTGGTATAAAAAGAAAATCTCAAAAATTTCAAAAATCACCTCCGAAGGTGTGTCGATACCTTAAAGCATACTATCAAACTTTAAATAAAAAATTATGACGATACTCCGATTATAACCGGTTTTATGATAAAATATGTAGAGCGATACCTATCCAAATCAAGGTAAATTTGAACTTTAAAGTCATTTTACTCAAATCAGATATTTTCACATTGCGCGCAACCTAGTTCCAAAGCTAATGTAGCTAAAGTAACATAGAAACTTAATATTTAGTATTATATTGTATATTATATATTTTAAAATCCTCTACCTGTTTTTATGTAAGTGTAATATATTTATTTATTTATTACATTTTTAGTGAAATTTTATCATAAATTTTGTATTTTATGGTTTAAGGTCCGGGGTTAAAAATTCTCAAAAAATGCAATTTTTTTATTGGCTTAAAAAACACTGAGTTTTTACAGTTAAATACCACAAACCGGATGCTTCTATCTTCATTAGATTCAGAGATATAACACCTTTTGCTTTGAGAAGTGATACATCAGTTACCCTCTGACAAGAACTTTAACTTCATTTATCTCAGAGTGAAATTTTTTCACGATTTGTCCACTTTAAAAGAATATACCTAAAGTTCCTTGCAAGATGCATGTATGATATTTTCAACAGAGATTTTATGCTATATTTCCAACAAATTGTCTACAGAATTTTTTATTTTGAGTGATAATTGTGAAAATATGCGAATTAATGCGAAACTCACTCATAAAAAAAAACTTCATTTTTTTGTTTAAAATATTTTTACAAAATTGATAATCAATATTTTAAAAAATCCTGACGACAAATTAAAATGACACATTTTCTGTGCACAAAAGTGTAAAAATTTTGTAAATCGAGTAAGTACTTCCAGAGTTATATCAAAAATTACACATGTTTAAAATTAAAAAATTTAAATAAAAAAAAATATTTAAAAGATTTCAGATTTTTTTTTACATGCAATATTCTTATTATAATAAAACATATTTCAGAAAAAAATTTCATAACAAAATCTCTATAAATAATAATAATAAAAAAAAAATAGAATTTTCAGCCTCGGACCTCCTTAATTGCTGAAAAAGTATTCTCATCTCAGTGTTGTCCACAGATTTTGATTGCTCCCGCTTTTTTGAAATAGAAATATTCGGTCTATTTCAAATAAATTAAAAATTCTGAAAAATAAGGTGAATTATACTGTTTTAAAAAAGTGGTGACAGTCAAATAATCTGAATTAAAAAAGTCCCCAATCTGGTACCACTGTCTCATATGGGAACTTGATCATTATTTTAGATTGAAGTTAAAGTACAATATTTTAATAATATATGTATGTAATATTAAGTAGATATATCGAAATATTTTCTATAATCCTGCTCGCAACACATGTACGTCAAATCACCTTTTTGAAAATACTTAATTACTATGTCTTAATTAAACTAAATTCGAATTATTTTTCATCAAAAGTACTTAAAGGAATACGTAAACAAAGATCTGTACAATTTATTCTAATATATATATATATATTTTTGATTTGAAGAAGTAGTTACAACTCTAAATATTTTTTAATATTATGTTAAGATCTAGGATTCGCACACTAATAAAGCTACGCCCCATTTTGTAAGGACTCTAGCACCAGTAATCGCATAAAATTATCTTCTAGCTAATGAATCGTGAAGAAAATGATCTTTATAATAATGCTGGTGGTAGAGTCCTTACAAAATGGGGCGTGGCTTAAACCCTTGAGGGGCAAGCAAACGCGTTTGTAAAATGCTGAATTCCCACCGGAAAATTAGAAAAATTTTATTTCAAAATAAGTAAAAGCAATTTTACGGCTTTTTTCCACACAAGTTAGAAAAGTAAAATTTTTCTGGTGTAAAACTTCATTAATCGTAGGTGGTATATAATATATACCGCTGCTCCTCAAGGGGTTTTAATAGCATGCGAACCCCGAAATCAAGCAATATCGAGCTGCTGAAAGATATCTCCACCATAACCCCTTAATTCACGCTCCAGTGATTCATGGGCTGTGCCTTTTATTCAGATTGTTTGATTTCCACCAGTTTTATAAAATAGTGTAATTGGCTTTATTATGGTATAATTTTACCCGTCATTAAATAAGGTGACTATTTCTTTTTCAAACAAGTTGAAAATTGCTCGTCAAACGTGGCAAATGAGGTGCGTTCGTACTATTAGTTTTATAAATATTTTTTGCACCGCATATTGTACGGAATCTATATTTTAGTGCACTTCGTAAGTGCCTATCAATTTCATTCTATTCGAAAGGCTGTAACATCATTAAAATGCACTTGAAATCATTTCTTCCCATTGGACGTTATGTAACGGAAAACTTTTGACTGTCCCTGTAATTAAACGAAACATCCAATTTTCATAAAATTTGAAATGACTGAACAAAATTTTGCAACAATTATATATTTAAAATTTCAGACCATTCGGAAGGCTGTAATATCATTAAAATGCACTTGCTACAATTTTTTCCAATTGACCGTAATGTAACGGGAAACTTTTGACTGTCCCTGTAATTAAACTATACATCCGATTTTCATAACATTTGAAATGACTCGACAAAATTGTGCAACAAATATATATTTAAAATTTCAGACCATTCGGTTGGATAGTTTTTGCTCTGTTATATGCGGACGGACAGGCGGACAGACAGATGGACCAAACGATGACTATAGGTGCTACGTATTTATATAATTACGAACGCACTTAAAAAGAGATGCCAATAACCAATCTGAATTTTTCAACCGTAATTTAATGCGACCGTTATAAGTACTTATGTGTTTAAAAACATATATAAACTAAAATAACTGTTAAAAACATGCTAATATACATATTTATTTATATTTAGAAATTTCCTTACTGCATGCCTATGATAAATATTCTTTGTTAATGATAATTCCTTTATTCTTTTAGATTTAATAACCGCAGCGAAGTTTGGAAATCTTAACAGGGTAAGTGAAAAAGACTTCTTATTCGTATATTTATTAATGCACTGATAAATGTTCATAATTACATGGAATTAAATGGATTAAGAAAAAGAAGAAACAACGTATAAAGGCACAAATAAAATGTGTTTAACAGCATACAGCTGTTTCAAAACTTCTAAGGTTTCCTCATCAGTGCTTAAAATAAAAGTTAAAACTAAGACATTGTGTAAAAAGAGGGGGGGGGGGAGAGGTGGACAGAGAGTCAGACTAAGGCTTTTCTGACTCTCTGTCCACCTCTCTCCCCCCCCCTTTTTTTTACACAATGTCTTAGTTTTAACTTTTATTTTAAGCACTGATGAGGAAACCTTAGAGGTTTTGAAACAGCTGTATGCTTTTAACCCTGGATCTACCGGGAATTTTATTCAAGTTTTAATAAAACGTTCTACACCAGAATTTTTATTTAAAACTATTTAACTTATTTATTTACCTTATTTTTGTCTGGTTTATATACTTAGTTTATTTTAAAGAAATTTCTGGTTTGAATGAATATTTTGTATGTACCTGTCGGGTCCAATGGACCCGTCTGGTAGACGGAGGGTTAAACACATTTTATTTGTGCCTTTATACGTTGTTTCTTCTTTTTCTTAATATATTGGCACAAAGTACAATCCTTCCCCACTTTTTATGAATTAAATGGATTTCTTTTGTAATAATTAAATGCACATGAATCTTTAAAATATTTCAATTGATATTTTTGAATTTTTATTGCAGTAAATGACGAATATGTCAGAAACTTGTCAATCAAGTTCAGTATGTTCAAATATGTCCCACATCAGCATCAATACATTGTGTATGTAATTTGCATACGTTTCGATGGTTTACACATTAAGCATTCTTAACCCACTTACCACTTCACCGGCGACAGGTATAGGGAAACAGTGCTTTTACCCCGACTTAACTCGGGGCTGCCGTTGAAGTGGTTGGCTAAAGACCGCGCCTTCTTATATTTAACATAAATGAAATAAAATTTCATTTTATTCACATTAATGACTAATAAAGAGAAAAAAAGCGATATTACAATTTTTGGTACTACTTGATTATACCGTCGACGAATTTCGCCAACTTACATTAATCGCCAAACTATTCGCCAAATTATACAAAGTGACATAATTTTTATTTTAAAGAAAGAAAGAACAAATAAATTAGTAAAACATTACTAAAAATGCAAATAAAATGTCGGATAAAAAATCACTTGAGGACGTAACAAACATATGTAACGTGTTTAATGTCAAGTGAATGTAACTTTTCGATCAACCATTATTGGCATTTAATCCTATAGTTTGGCAGTAGTTCTTTGATTGACGGGATAATCAAGTAGTACCCATTTTTTTTAATGTGACATATGATAATGTTGGGAAAACGTCATTATCAATCAACTACATTTTTGGCTACATTTTGCCAAGTTTTAAAGCATTTTCTATGTAGCGATACATTACATTTCCTACCCATAGTTAGCTACAATATCCGTATCTTCACTTTAAGTGAATCTATGAAAACAATCCAAAATTTATCGATAAAAATTTTCAAGACATTCCGGACTATTTCATTCATATTTCTAATTTTTTTTAAACTCGAATTAATGAACATTTTTTTATATAAAAAGAACATTTTTTATAAAAAAAGTATTTACAATAAAATAAAAAACATGATGTTGCGAAAACGTAACGTCAGTCTTTAATGGGTTAAAAGGGGACACAGGACTTTTGAGTTCGTTGAAAGGATCAAAAACGTAATCTAAAATAAAATGCAACTAAGATTCCTTTCTTTCTACCTAGCGTATATATTCTTAACCCTTTAGTGCACAGCTTTGCATATATGCAAAGAACAGTGTTTTGAATTTAATAGCTTTTTTTATTCGTATATACCTAATTCACACCATAAAATTAAAATAGCAATATTTGCTTTAATTAATAACAGGCATTCCGTATTTAAATAAAGCGAAATTAACTATTGAAACTTTCTGGTGTGACGTCAGATTCTCTGAACTACGTAAATTCTAGAACGTTTTCTATCATGGGAATTAAAGGGTTAAAGGTTAAGTTTTATAAAATAAATAATTATATAAATTAAGGTATTTGGAGACATACTTATTAAAATTTTTACTAATTTGCAATGTTTTAGCGTAAAACAGCCACACGACAGTAATTTTTACTTGTATTGTAGATGTGCAACAGAAGAAAAGATTGGCGTATTAATATGAAAAATGTATCTCTGATTTTTTTTCATTATTTTTCCTGTGTAATAAACCTTTCAGAGAATCATATATATTTTTTTCGAAACAAAATAAAAAATCGCGTATTTAAGGGTTAAGCATATTACACAGAAAAATAAATTTTGTGTATGCAAAAAAATAATACTATTTTAATTTAAAAAATTGTCATTAATACGTGAAGAAAAAACATTAAGTGCTCTGCGCATGATAAAGCTGGAAATTCTCCACATAGAAAATTACTTTTGACAAAAATAAAAACATAATATATTTACCTCTAATTTAAAACCCAAATATCCACAAAAATATTATTTAAAATTTAATTTCAACACAAAATTTGGAAACTATCAAAAATTTCCAAACAAATTCCATATTTTTCAGCTGCAGAATAATAAAAAAAAACAAAATGTGTCACCTTTTTTTTTTATTTTAGCATGTAGGCTATGAAGAAATGCACATGAGGTTATTTTTTTTAAACTGTATCTTTTAAAATTTGAAAGTAACAGTGCGCGCAAACTCAGAATTTACTAATATGAGAAAATGTATCTAAATTTCAATATCGACATACCATTGATTATACTTACGGACTTCAAAATTATTATAACTTAAGAAATAATGCAGATTTTTGCATATTGGCCTGTAAAGTTTAAAGATTCAAAATACAACAACAACAACCGAATATTGACTTTCTTGAAAGTTTAAAGGTCCCGTGCCCCCTAACTTGACCTTCTTATTAACCATTAAAGACTGCTAGTGGTCTCACAGACCAGACCACTGAATTTTTCAATCTCCACGGTTTAACTCGTACTTTTAGTTTAACTATAGATACTAGTGCAATGCCGTTTCGTTTAAAGCCCTAGTACTCTTGCTAGAGACTTCTGAATAGTTGAATTTTGATTATAATAGTCCTGCACATAAAGTTTAGTACAGAAACAGTATCCTATGAGTTAATCAAGCAATTTTCTACCCAACTGCCAAGAAGGGCTATGTGTTTCACACTTATCTGGGCATGTGGATTTCTTTATACCCTCGAAACATCCCAACGGCTGAATGGATTTTAATGAATGAGGTCTCTATCGATTCGTCTTAATCCTTCGATGGTTATAGGCTAGGTTTTGTTTTTATAAATTCAAAATGGCGGCCGTAAAATACAAAATGGAGGTAGAGATGAAAAAAATTTTTTACGCACCATATTGAGTGGCATACACTGAGAAAAAAAATATGGTTCTGGCATCTATAATCTAAATTGTGGCTCTAGAAAAAATAGTTCCATGTCATCCCTATAAATTCTAATTCCCTTTGTTCGAGAGTTCTAGACTCCCCTACTAGAATTCAAGAGAGCTTTTCTATATTCTCGTGTTTAAACTTATTTAAAAATCTCTGCAAATAGATACAAACACAAGAAATTACTTTTAATAACCATAATTCTAGTTTATGAAACCATTCCAGAAATCAAGCGATAATTTCTCGCTACTGGAACGATTCATTATCGTTTCGTCACCTTGAAAAGAAGAGACTAGAAATTCTAAATTACTTCGATTATTCAGTTTTGTTGTTTACCCTATTCGGATAGCTCGGAAATCTGTATTTCTAGTTTAAGGATTCAGAAATTGACTACCTATTCATTCTAGGTAAAGGCGGTATTTTTTTCTTTTCTCAGTGTATCATTGGATAGGTCTTTCAAAATGAAGACGATGTTTCAGTGACTATTTTACAGTCAGAAGCTGCGTTTAAATGTTACACAACCTGGAAGTTGTGTAGGTAGGATCTCTAGTTTTACTGAAACTCTAACCTTCATAGACATCTATAGGCCTCATCAAAACAGTGTTTATAGATAGGAACTAACAATTAAACACAACTTAAAAGTCATCAATACAAGTAAATAAAAAAATAGGTAAGGAACATAAAAAATACTTTCAAATTGATGAGAAATAATTAATTAGTTCGCTTTTTACGCAATCGAGTTTTTGGATTTTTTAAATTTAATTTTTACTTGTTTTTATCTTTCAATCAAGCGGTCAACCGAGACCATCAACGGTAATTATGAGAGACTTTTTTGACAGAAGCTGATAAATAAGCTATTCCACGCTTACATGTTAGTTTTATCAGTAAATGTGCGTCTTTCATACAATTCTACACTTTTTGTATACAATTTGTAATCTATTTAAGCTTGATAGGATATTTTATAACAGTAACGAGGTACCGTAGGCAATAAAATAAAATAAAAAAGATCTATCTACAATTTCAGTTCTGATTGATGCAGAAAAAAAATAAAAGTATAGCTTAAATTCACAGAAATTTCTTTGTAAGTGTAGGGGAGATGGGGGCACATGTAAACAGGTCACATAAATATGGCTTTTTCTCATAACTAGGTTAATTTCTATAAACAAAAAGTACTCAATATAGAAAGCAGATTTTTTTTTTTTTTTTTTTTTTTTTTTTTTTTTTTTTACACATGGTAATTTTTTTAATTACCTTTAGAGTTCTTCTTATTTTTAAAAAATAGTTTTATAAATTCAAAAAATTGTTCACATGTGCCCCACCTGCGGGTTAGTTGTGAAGTATGTGGGGCACATATGAACACAAGGAAAACATATCCTTTGACATGCTTTTTGTTCTGTTATTCATTTGTCATCATAATTATTAGTTATATTATCTGCTAAATTCACCATAAAGAAATATATATATATATATATATATATAATTAAATAAACATTACCGACCACCAACAAAAACTGAAATTGTGAATAAAATGACATTATATATATATATATAATGTCATATATGTAGTATATATATAGTCATATATATAGTATATATATAGTCATATATATAGTATATATATATATGACCATTAAAAATCAATAAAAGTTTCCATCAAACATAAAAAATAAATAAATAAATAAAATGAGCAGAAAAAGAAAAATCGATATTTGTAGAACTTAGACAGAATCTTCAGGTCCCAAATGCCTAAAGTTCCACAAATAAAGTGTGTGGTTTCATCTTCATATTAGCCATAAAAAAGCTAAAGAATATGAATTTGGGACTACCACAGACAGAAAACCGGGAAATAAACCATTGAACACTAATTAAGTTCAAAATGAAACAAGATTAAAAAGGATAGATATCTACATACATTTATATATATATACATATATATATATAGTTTCTGGGTGATATGTTTAAGTAAAATATTATAAAATGAAAATAAGTAGATTGGGGTGAGAGCGGGACGCTTAGATGATTGATTAAATATTGTTGCAATAAAATAAAAAATAAAGAAGTAAATTCGAAAAAAGAAATTAAAGCTTTTAAATTTTGCTTAGATGTTTTTATTTGGTAGCGATTTTAGGGAGGGGGCATTCAGATAATATTTATCGGAAAACTGCCGAAATACGAAAGATTCTTACCCCTGTGTTTCCCTTATTTACTTCTAAATTAATGATAAAGAAGGGTTTTTTAATTATTAAAAAAAAAATCTCGATTATAACCCTTCCCCCAAATTTAACTTCTTTAACTTTTGAAAGAGGGGGGGGGGGGGAGCTTAAAATCGGGTTTTTACGGTAGTTATCAGTTTAAAAATTTTATTTTCATAAATTATTACTGATATCTGTCTCCATTCAAGGCATCATATTCACAGCTGTTTTAGAGATGGAAGTAAGCCATCATTGCAAGTTTGGAACAAATGAAAAAGAAAAAATTTGCGAAGTTGTTTAACGTAATACTTATTGTATTACTAGTGCATCAAAATATTGTTGTAAATCGTTTAGTAAAATAATAGATAACACTTATTGCATTTTAGAAAATATTAAATTTATTTAAATTACAATTGCTCATAAACAAGCTTGTTGCTCTTTATGTATTTGCTGATAGATGTGTTTGTGGAAGTTTCAATACAAAATAATCTTTGTATGACGGAAATGTGTTCTGTTTCAGGAAAAGTATAGATATTGGAGCTGACATTACTTTTTATGAAGTTAACTGAAAGGAACAAAATCACAAAATGATTATTGGGGCACTTATGAACTGTTCATATCTGCCCGAACTAGTCTGTTCACAAGTGCCCGCATGGCTGCTAAAGTTAAATTGATAACATTTCTCAACTTTAGAAGGAAAAAAAAAACAGTCTTTATCAAAAATCTTTATTTGTATTCCTAGTACATGTTAAAACATTAAAATTCAAATAAATGAATAAATAAATAAAGTTAATCGCTTATCAAGTTGGAACTGAGATTTAACTTTTGAGATCTATAAACAGTGTTTTGGCTACTGAGGACAAGCAAAATGTCAAAGAGCTTCAAAAATTTTTTTACCATGTGTCTACAGGTGCTGTCATCTGTGGTAATTTTTTTCAAATAAAAAAACACATAACTATTGAAAAATTGTGATGTTCGCATCTGCCCCATGTTCACATGTGCCCTCTTCTCCCCTATATGTAACCTTTTGTCATAATATGGTCATATACATAATAAAATTGAAAAAAAAAAGAAAATTAAATAAAAACATTGTAATTTTACTGCATATTTAAATTTAGTGCACCACAAAATCTGCTGATATAAATCTTCATCAGTTATAGATTATAAGTTAATGAGAAATAAATTATGGCAAAATAAATCTGGCAGAGTAAACACATTCTTGATGGTTGCTGCGAATATGGATATGCGTCAGTGATCTTTTGGATGCATAACTGCAACTACGGGCGTTACTTTTGCATTTTGTATGTTACATTATTTCTCATCATTATAGAGAGTATTCGTAATTATATAATGTGTACTTTGCGCATAAATACTTCGATTAGAAACGGTACGATTATCATACAGGGTGTCCACTAAAGTCCTGTCCACCTCGCATCAATTTCAGAACTGCGTCAACTATTGTTATAGTCATAAACTAATAAGCATCTAAATACAATAAAGTGACTATGCGCTACGCGAATACTCAGTTTGCAGCTCTAGATAGCTGTAAATTGTGGAACTAATGTTCCTATACCAGAAACCGTACCAGATACCAGAAAAATGTCAGTTTCAAAGTTGTAGCGTGTCCTCGATTTAGCATTAAATGATATGTGACTTCATTAGAAGCCTTGAAATGTAATTGTTTATATCCAATCACTAGCTCAAATACGTCACTAACTGCATGCAGAAGTGTGGCATTTAGAAGGCAGACTCACGTTTACTAATAGAACTAAGACATATAAGCAATGCACAGATTATTTTAATTAGAAACTCAAGTTAAGTATGATGAATGTGTTCCCCATCAACAGCAATGCATCATATATTACGTATACGTACTGATGGTTGACACATTAAGCATTCTTAACTTGATTTTCTAGTAAAATAAATGGATTCGGATTTGTTTCAATACTGTGTATATCTTGTAGTGTATATGCAATAAAAGTCACTGTGAAAAGAAAAGGTATTCTAAGAATTATATGATAAGGAAATGTATGCACAAAAGAACAGTAGGGGAAAGTGGAGTAATGACGCTCAGAAGGGCAATCCCGCTCACCCAATATCTCTAAACAGAATACAATTGAAAACGTGCGATCGGTACCAGCACCTAGCGAACTTTATCGTAGGTTCCCAGTAAGGATATAGTGACCGTCGGAAGGAAAGTATTTTTGTGTCTTTACGTTACTTGTTTGCAGTTGTTTTGTTATAAAATTCTACAACATCTAACTTGAAGGTAAGTGTACACACTTATTTTCAAATATTAATTTACTCATTATGTCTACAAAATATATACATTTAGCTGTACTTTCATGCTTTTATTTATTTTTGTAGCGCGTTGTTACGCCAATTATAATGCATTAAAATCCAAGATGGCGATAACGGATAATGGCGCTCGCGTGGAATTCCAGAAGAAGTGTTGCCAGTGGGAATTTTTTTTAATTCAAATTTATTTATTAACACCCCTTTTTTGAAATGGTAAAATTCCCCTGTGTTTGCCTTAATTAATATGCCATTAAACGAGGAGAATTTTACGATTTCAAAAAAGTGGTGAAAATAAAAAAAATTAAATTAAAAAAAGTCCTTCCGGCCAGTGCCGGGAGGAAGAGGTAGCTTTCATAATCCTTATTTAAAAAAAGCCAACTTATATCATGCAAACACACGAAGCTCAATTTAGTGGAAACCGAATATAGGAGATTCAATACTAATTTTTATCAATATAATGAATGAGAATTTCGCGAAATTAGTCAGCTTTATCCAAGCTGCTCTTCTTTAAAGTAACTTATATTTGGCTGCCAAATTCGGATATTTCTTAAAGTGCCTGTCATTTTAAGACAACATGGTAGATGAGGCTAAGCAGTGAACTTGGTCGAGACCTTAGTAATTGCTGTGCACATGCTCACTCACATTGGAATCGGTTAATATATAGGAGTGCTGTCGCATGCAAAAAATCAGATTTTTCAAAATGTCACCCACAATAGAAATTGAAACTGCTATATCTGAGCCATTTTTTAAGATAAAGACAAACAAAAAATGCTCCTGAATCCTTACATCAAGATCAAATACTTAAGAAAGAAACCTTTTTCAATTTCTAATTTTTTTGCACCTCACTTTAAACATATATATATTTTTTAATTTAATGGCCGCCATTTTGAAACAAGATGGCTGATGAATCTGGCCAGCGAACTTGGTCGAGGTGTTGATGTATACTATCCACATGCCTTCTTACATCGAAATAGGCGAATACGTGTGTTATCGCGTGACAAATACAAGATCGTTTCAAAATGTTAGCCATGCTAGAAATTCAAAGTGCTATAAATCAACTATTTTTTAAGATATCAACAAAAGAACAAATTTTCAGAAACAAAAACTGCTCCGGAATCTTTGTATCAAGGCCAAACACATAAAAAAATCTTTTTCATTTTCCAATTTTTTAATACCCCATTTTGAATTTTAAATTTAATTTTTTTTAAATGGCAACCCTTTTGAAACAAGATGGCGAATGAAGCTGGCCAACGAACTCGGTCGAGACATTGGTATGTACTATGTACAGACCAAGTTACATCCAAATAGGTTCATAAATACGCCTGTTATCGCGTGACAAAAATCAGGTCGTTTTAAAATGTCAGCCACAAGAGAAATTCAAAATGCTATTACTCAGCCATTTTTTTTTTTAGATATAGACGAAAGAAAAACTGTTCCGGAATCTTTGTACTAAGGTCAAACACATACAAAAAAAATCTTTTTCATTTTCCAATTTTTTAGTATCTCATTTAAATTTTTTTATTTTTTAATTTTTTTAAATGGCCACCATTTTGAAACAAGATGGCGGATGAAGCTGGCCAACGAACTCGGTCGAGATATTTGTATGTACTATGTACACACCAAGGTACATCCAAGTCGGTTCATAAATACGCCTGTTATTACGTGAGAAAAATCAGGACGTTTCAAAATGTCAGCCACGCTAGAAATTCAAAATGCTATAACTCAGCCATTTTTTAAGATATAGACGAAACAAAAACTGCTCCGAAATCTTTGTATAAAGGTCAAATACATAAGAAAAAAATATTTTTCCATTTTCAATTTTTTGGTACCACATTTCAAATTTTAAATTTTTAAAAAAATTTTAAATGGCCGCCATTATGAAACAAAATGGCGGATGAAGCTGGTCAACGAACTCGGTCGAGACATTGGTATGTACTATGTACACACCGAATTACATCCAAATCGGTTCATAAATACGCCTTTTATCGCGCGACAAAATTCAGGACGTTTCAAAATGTCAGCCACGCTAGAAATTCAAAATGCTATAACTCAGCCATTTTTTAAGATATAGACGAAACAGAAACTGCTGCGGAATCTTTGTATAAAGGTCAAATACATAAGAAAAAAATATTTTTCCATTTTTAATTTTTTGGTACCACATTTCAAGTTTTAAATTTTTTTAAAAATTTTAAATGGCCGCCATTTTGAAACAAAACGGCGGATGAAGCTGGCCAACGAACTCGGTCGAGACATTGGTATGTACTATGTACACACCGAATTACATCGAAATCGGTTCATAATTACGGGAGTTGCAGTGTGACATAGGTCAGATATATATATATATATATATATATATATATATATATATATATATATATATATAAATTTTGAACGGAGGGTGGTTTCGGGGTCTGGGGGTCATGATCGATGAAAATATACCAAAATTTTTTGAAATCGCTTTCCTCCGAACGGCTGCAACAGGTAGCTTTTTTGTAAAGAAAGCTACCTAAAAGTAGCCCACTATATGTGTAACACAATGTGTGTGCACAATAGGTGTTAAGTGGTCGCAAAAAGTCTGCAGTGGTGTGAACAGTCCACACAACTACATATGTGACTTTTGTCCTACGTAAATGTTGTATTCAAACTCCAAGCGCAATTACCCTACCATGTCGGGCATTACTGCTCAATCGATTGTTATTTAAATAAAACGATAAAAAAATTCTTTAAACTTTTATGCAAATTAGTTGATTGCAAGCTGTTCCTTATGCTTTGGAGTTATACTTCGTTAATAAAAAATTGATTTTTTCTCTAAATTTGACTAGCTATTCATATTTTTTCTTAAGTGAGCGCCATTCCCCTACTTTCCCCTATAGTTATATTAGTGATGGGCGATTTCGATTTTTTTAATCGATTTAATCGATACTATGGCCAACTCGATTTAATCGATACTATAAATTTTTTAATCGATGTCTCTAAAGGTCATATCATTTTCATTTTCCTTCAAAAATTTAAGGTCAAGTAGTTGGATGTCCAATCCCAAAACTTTCTTCTGTCTCATAAATGTTAAAACTTCAAAATTCGCTATCACAGTGTCAAATTTAAATAACCTATACCCATCATGAGGATCCAAAAGTATAGGTTCGTTGAAATATGTGTATTTAAAAAATATATATAAGAATACCATTTTCCTAACAAATCATTGAATTTCGGCCCACACCCTCTTAGATGTCCGCAACGGAAAATCCCAGTTCAAAGGGCATAAAAGCGACACATGTTGGGTAGTATACACCCAAGCCTAATAAGGATCTATTTATACGACAGTGTAACAGAATATGAAGTTTGATTAAATTCCGTGCATTAGTTTTGAGATATGGCTATTATGAATATCATGAAAAAAGCAGTATAGCAATGCAGCCTATTACATGATTAACACGAAAGACTCAGAAACAACTTACGTCAATGACTAACAGAATATTAAGTTTGATGAAATTCCGTTCATTACTTCTTGAGATGTTATAGCAAACATTGTGTAAACCCTGAAAAACAGTGTTGAATTCAGGGGCTGGTACGGGTGCACCCCCCTCCCCGGAACATTGAAATGTCCCCTAGGGAGATTTGAGATTTTATGCTTAATGGACGAAAGTCCAATCCCCCTCCCCCTCGTAACTCCAGAATGTTCCTCGCCAGAACCATAGAAATCCCCCCCCCCTCCCCGGAGAAAAATGTCTGAATTCAACACTGTTGATAAAAGCAGCATGGCAGCACAATTTGTCATATCATTTACACAAAAACCTAATCATGGATAACTTATGGCATTGTCTAACAGAATATTAAGTTTGATGAAATTTCGTTCATTAGTTCTTGAGATATTATCCCTAAAATTGTTTAAATCCTGAAAAACGTGTTGAATTCAGGGGGTGGCCCGGGGGGTGACATTCCTCCCCCCCGCAACAAAGCATAAAATCTCAAACTTTCTGGGGGGCCTTTGAGTGTTTCGGGGGGAGGAGAATGTCACCCCCCGGGCCACCCCCTGAATTCAATACGTTTTTGTGCATTAAAAATTGATGAAATTTCGTTCATTAGTTCTTGAGATATTATCCCTAAAATTATTTAAATCCTGAAAAATGTGTTGAATTCAGGGGATGGCCCGGTATGGTAACATTCCTCCCCCCGCCCCATCGCAACATTCAAATGCCCCCCAGAAAGTTTGAGATTTTATGCTTTTTGTACATTAAAATGTACAAAAGTCCAATCCCCTCCCCCTCTGAACTGTCCCTCCCGGAGAAAAATGTCTGAATTCAACTCTGCTGATAAAATCAGCATAGCAACGCCCCCTGTTGGGCGATTTACACCGAAACCTAATAAGCAGCAATTTATGCCAACGTCTAACTGAATGTGGTTTTATGAAAATCCGTGTATTAGTTCTTGAGATAGAGCTATTGCGAAAATCGGGGAAAATGCAGCATAGCAGCGCCACCTGCCGGTACATTTACATCAAAACCTAATCCTCAACAACTTATGTCAACGTCAAACTGAATCTGAAGTTTGGTGAATATTCGTGCATTAGTTCTTGAGATAGCAATCTTGCGGAAATCATGAAAAATGCAGCATAGCAGCGCCACCTGTTGAGCGATTTTCACCAAAAAGTAATCAGCACCAATTTATATGAAGGTCTAACTGAATCTAAAGTTTCAACAGATTCCATGCTTTAGTTCTTGAAATAGACCGCTCACAATTCTTTTGTCAGAGACAAACAAATAGACAGACTGATAGACAAAAAAATTATAAAAATAGTCAAATCGTATTCCAGACAAGAAGTTCAAAAACTATAAATCCTCAGAAACCGGAAGTCGAAAATTTTCACGAAAACAACACTTTATTTTTCTAAAGACAAAAGAAAGCAAGAAAAGATGAACGCATCGATTCTGCCCTTGGATCAGAAACGGTGAATCGATTCAGTTCAGATTCGATGCCGATGTCGATCTTCAGATGCGATCTTTAGAATCGTTATTTTTTTGATTTACTTCAATTCTTTAGATGCAATGTCGAATCGTTATATTTTGATGTACTTCAATTCTTTAGATGCAATGTCGAATCGTTATGTTTTGATTTACTTCAATTCAAATCGCATCGCGGTCGATCCACGATTCGGGTTGAATCAATTCTTCCAATTTTGCTGTTTTAGTGCCAGAATTGCTGTAAAATTTTGTATAAGAGCCTTTTTTTACTTTCTAGGTTAAATCAGTGTTGAATGCAGGTATTTTTCTCAGGGAGGGTTTTATGCGACTCCGGTCGGGATTGGGGGGTGGGGGGTATTTCAGAGTTCCGTAATTGGGGGGGGGGTGCACATTTGTCCATTAAAAAGCATAAAATCTCAAAACTTACGGGAGGGACATTTCAATGTCCCGGGAGGGATGTCCTCCCGGGCTACCCCCTGAATTCAACACTAGGTTAAATCGTTATACTTTTGTTTAGAAGCCTAGTTATTCAGGTTACTAATTTATTATATTGTATTTTTCAAGTTCGTCCCTTCTAATCTCTCCACCCCCCTCTCCCCTTTTCCTCGCTAATCTTAATTTACAGGGCCGTTCAAAATTTGCATGCAATTTTTAAAATGTCCAATTCTTGTTCTATTTTATTATAAAGCCACATTTTGAAACCTTGACCAAAGATACTTTTGAGGTCGCCCCTCCGACCGTTTGGGGCTTACCTGCTCCCTCGGAGGGGGGGGGGGGGGGGGCGGGATATTTTTTGTTTCTTGCAAACCATATCGTATAACATATCGTTGGAAAGCTTTTAATGTGATCTTTTATTTTCTGTCTCTAGCCTTCCTTCTTTTTGGTAAGGGTCAATCGTGCTCCAACTTTTGTATTGATATTTTTGACAGTAATTTCAAAGGAATATATATTTATTCTTTCGGATTTACTGTTTTAAAGGCAGAACTGCTGTAAAATTTCGCATAAGAGCCTTTTTCTTTCTAGGTTAAATTGTTATATTTTTAGTTTAGGAGCCAAGTTATTTGGGTTACTAGTTTATTAAGCTGTACTTTTCCAGTTCGTCACCAATACATCCCCACCCCCCCAATCCCAATTTTCTTAATTATGGTCCAATTTCAATGGGACCTTTTCTGACATTCTTCCCGAGTCATTTGTTTACCAACTAAACACTGATATTATATCTGCAGCTCTTGGTGAGCACTATTTATGAATGGTAATAACAAATTTCGTCTCTTTTCCATTTTAAACTTATCATTCTTGGTTTAAAGCCACGTGACTCGAGGTTCTCGTTAGTTAAGCGGTATTTCACAAGTTTGTCAAAGTGTTTGTGTAAGTTGTATTATAAAAATTCCAGTCGTTTACAACCAAACTTACTGATTTATGATACTTTGAATTTTATGAAATTTCGGAGCTTTCCGAAACTAAAGGATCTCTTGTATGTTATTAATTTTTTTCAAGGGTGTAGGTATGAAAATACGTGCTAAAATGTTTTAAAACCTTTTTTTTTTCAAATAATATATTTAACAATTTAAACAAAGTGATTCCCGAGAATTATGTACTGTTTTAAAAGGGGACCACATCTTAGAATGTAAGGGGCGTAAAAATTCGAAACTTGGACAGGGCGATGAAAAAAAAAAAAAAAAAAAAAAAAATTCTCCTTTCAGAAATTCGAAAAAATATTATCTTAATTACAAGCTGAGATATTAATTATTATTTCACTAATTGGTTTATTTCTATTAAATGCTTTTTTTAAAAGGCAGTCACGTGATTTTTTATAGCAGCATTAACGTTTTCTACTGTTTAGCGTGCGGTTTTTTGACGGCGGGCTGAGATAATTACTACCTTTTCAATATAAAAAATTTTATAAGTGTTCATACCACTATTTTCGAATAGTAATTTCACAAATATCTTGAATTCTTGCTTAAGGCTACCACCCCCTAGACTGATGTATCTTCGGATAGGTTGTATAAAGGAGTTTCGTTTAGATACACTTTTGTTTTGAATAGACTGCGCTCCCTGGTGGTGGAATATAGAACTAACAGACCGCGATTTCATTTAAAGTAGAAAATCTAACAAGGTGATCTGTTCGAAACTTTAAGATCGTTTATAACACGTAAGAAAAAGTTTAAAAAAGAATGGTGTGAAAATTTCGAGAGGGGGGGGGGGGAGGCCGCTAGAATTTTTTTTAAACCTTAGCGTTCCTTACCGTTTTAGGTGGGGTTTTTAGACGGAGTCCTGAGATAAATGCTACTTATTAAATATAAAAAAGTCAAAAGTTTAGTTACCACTATTTCCGAATAGTAATTTCGGCAAATAGCTTAAATTTTTGATCAAGATTGCCACACTCTTGAGTAATATATCTACTGATAGGTTGTTTAACGGAGTTTCGTTCGCAGTTTTGTTAGGAATAGAGTGCGCACCCTGGTGGTGGAATCTGGAACTAACATAATGCGATTTTGTTAAAATTAGGAAATCTAACAATGCGATCTGTTTTAAACTTTAAGATTGTTTATAACACATGATAAAAAATTATAAAAAAGAATGGCGCGTCACATTTCGGGGGGGGGGGATAGAGGGGAGGGGCAGAACAAAATTAGAAAATAAAACAGGGCGATTTGTTTGAAATTTTAAGATAGTTTATAACACATAATAAAAAATTTTTAAATGATGAATGTCAAAAATTGGGGGGGGGGGGGAGGTGAGCGCGTTTTTCCGACCGGGTGGGCAAAGTGGGGGGGGGGTACACCTATACGGTGCTGTAGGCAGCGGGAACCCGGTTCGCGGTTCGTTCGCTTCGAGATTTCATATTAGGGGTAACCCGCTAGTTACTAGCTATAATGTTAAAGATGTCCAAACAATATACATGTGCGTCCACTATCCTTCTAAGACAGTAAAATTAATTGATTTTTATTTCTTCTGAGAAAACTAAATTTTCACGTCTTGCAGCGATGATTTTTTTTTTTTTTTTTTTTTTTTTTTTTTTTTTTTAAATAAAAGAACTTTAATAAACTTTGCTAGTTACATTATTAAACTCAAATTGTAAGAATACTAAATCGGTTCTTATGGCAACGTGAAATATGTCCCTGAAAATTTAAATTTTAATTCAGGCTGGAAGAAAATCACAATGATTTAATTACAGGGACAGTCAAAAGTTTTCCGTTACATTACGGCCAATGGAAAAAATTATTTCAAGTGCATTTTAAGGATGTTACGGACTTTCGAACAGAATGAAATTGATATGCACTTATGAAGTGCACTGTTATAGTACGAGCGCACCACATTTGCCACGTTTGACGCGCAATTTCCAACTTGCATTTAACCGAGATCTTTCTTAAAAAATAAATTTAAATAAAATCTAAATTACAATATTAGTAAAATTACATCTTAAAACTAATATTTTAAAAGTTAAAAACTTTATTATTTGACTCAAAGGTCTGTAATAGCTTACGACTGGGCCCCTGACTCCTGACTTTGTCTACCCTCTAAATGTGAGGTATGGGAGGTGGTCGCTACGGCTCTGCTGATTCGCTAAGTTTTGAAATTAATATTTTTGAGCTTACCTGTGAGAGTCTGTGACTATCGAAATATCGATTCAAGTATCGATTCTAGAATTTGGGAATCGATTCTTATTGTGATCGATTCAGTTTTATACGATGTCGATTTTAATCGATTCCTGAATTTTCCAGAATCGCCCATCACTAAGTTATATTATGTTAACCCAGAGAGTTTACACACTCTCAGTAATATCTAAAAAGGTTTTGCTTTAAGAATGTACTCTGGGAAATATAAAATTGTTTCCTTAGCTCGGATATGGTAAGATTGATCCAATCTATATACAGTAGTGCTCAAAAGTATTTTGACAACCTTATATTCTGTCTTATTTTATTTTATATAAAAATGTAAAAGAAAATATATTCCCTATAATTGAGAACACTATAACTGCAGTTATTCAAATGTATCAAGTTTCAACTTGTTTGTTTACATTCGGCGCCACCGAAGAATTATTACTTCTCCTTAGCTCAAAAGTATTTTGACAATTAGTTTGCATTTAATTGTTGAAGGTGTCAGTGGCGCTATAGCTTCGATTAGTGTTTATATTGACTTATTGTAATTATTTTTAAATGCCGAAATGTTAAAAAATATTGAAGTGATTTTAGAAAAGCCGCTGTAAATGCACTTAAGAAAGGTAGACTGCAAGCAGAATTAGCTCGTTCTTTTAACGTGTCTCGGCTACTTGTTATTACATAGAATAAAGTTTTTAATAAACAGAAATACATCGGAAATAAGCCTCAAAGTGGCCAACCGAAAAAAACAACTTGTAATGTTGACTGTATTATAAAAATGATATCTACAAATGATTGTGGTAAGTCCGCTGTAATAATAAAAAATGAATTGAAAGAAAATTACGGCATAGACATACATGTTTCATCAGTCAAACGACGCCTAAACCTCTATGGTTTACATGGCAGAAGACCTGCAAAAACACGTTTGTTATCTACTAAGAATATGATGGCTAGAGTTGCATCTGTAAAACGGCATAACCTTTTCAGGGGCAAAGCTATTCCATTGCTAAAGTGTTGAAATTAATGATTGACACCAGAATTTTGGTTAAAAAATATTCAGTTTGTTATGTGTGTGAAATATAGATTTTTCCTATTTATACATAAATTTGTTTTCAAATTCCGGTGTCGATAATTAATTTCAACACTTTAGCAATGGAATTGCTTTGCCCCTGAAAGGGTTATGCCGTTTTAGAAATGCAAATCTAGCCTTCCTGTTCTAGTAGATAATAAACGTGTTTTTGCTGGTCTTCTGCTATGTAAACCATAGAGGTTTAGGCGTCGTTTGACTGATGAAACGTGTATGTCTATGCCGTAATTTTCTTTCAATTCATTTTTTATTATTACAGCGGATTTACGACAATCGTTTGTAGATATCATTTTTATAATACAGTCAACATTGCAAGTTGTTTTTTCGGTTGGCCACTTTGAGGCTTATTTTCGATGCATTTCTGTTTATTAAAAATTTTATTTCATATAATAACAAGGTGCCGAGACACGTTAAAAGAACGAGCTAATTCTGCTTGCAGTCTACCTTTCTTAAGTGCATTTACAGCGTCTTTTCTAGAATCACTTCAATATTTTTTACATTTCTGCATTTAAAAATAATCACAATAAGTCAATATAAACACTAATCGAAGCTATAGCACCACTGACACCTTCAACAATTAAATGCAAAATAATTGTCAAAATACTTTTGAGCTAAGGAGGAGCCATATTTCTTCGGTGGCGCCGAATGTAAACAAACAAGTTGAAACTTGATACATTTGAATAACTGCAAATCATAGTGTTCTCAATTATAGGGAATATATTTTCTTTTACATTTGTATATTAAATAAAATAAGAGAGAATATAAGGTTGTCAAAATACTTTTGAGCGCTACTGTATATTTAGTCCAAATAACCTTTACATATCATAGAAGCGATATTCAGGCAGCAATTCCTCCAAAGGCTTTTCGATGTATATAGAATTTGCACGCCTCTCATCATGACTAACCTTATGCTTGTCTATTCACATAACTCTTCCAAGTGCTTGTCGCAAAGTTTTGTTGCGGGCGTTGCCACAGTTACAATAAAAACACCCAATCTCAGGATGCGCTTTGTCTGTATGTCGTTACACTCACTGTAAAAAAAAAAACTATAATTTTTACAGAAAAGAATTGTATTTTTTACAGAAAAAACTGTTTTGAAGAAAAACAATTTTTTTCTCTAAAAGAAATTGAATTTCGTAATTTTTGCAGAAAAAAATCTGTATTTTTTACAAAAAACTGTTTTAATGAAAATTACAGCTTTTTTAGGTAAATTAAACAGTTTCCAACTGGCGCCAAAAATGACAGTTTTTTCCTGTCATTTCGACAGATTTTCTTTTACAGTGCTCTTATAAAGATTATCTAGTCATTATTATACACTAGTTTTTGAATTAATTGGGACTGCTTGTACTACCTGCGGTATTACGTGTGATTGATATAAATACATTCTTTTAAAAATCAATGTTATAGCTTGCTTTCAGATAAATAGACTAATGAACTTAAGTTTTAAACACCAACTCTACCCTTAGTTAAAAAGTACACTTACAAAATGCCCAATCAATCAATTAACTATTGTACCACATAAATTCTATATCGAAGTTTCTTACGCGAGTTGTTAAACATTGTACAGGATGATGCAAAATTAATTGGACAAAATTAATGGGATTGTTAATGTATTTTGTCCAGTTCATTTTGCATCGTCCTGTATAATGAGAGGCAATCCATTTTACACACATGCGTAAAATACGCAACTAAAGTCATTAACTAAAGTTTAAGACCACTCAATGTTTATGACAACATTTAAGACCACTTGCTGTTCAAGATGGCAATCTAAATTCCTTGCTCAAATCCCTAGATACGGTCATCAAACTTACATCTCTTTCTGTCACAGCCTGTGGCCGATTGCTGGAACTTCTAAGCAACGCACAGCTATTCGTTTTATGATGTGGTCATTTCGAGACGCTTTTGCTCTTCGGCTAACCGATCATTCCCTTGCAGTAAATAATCCATCTATTTCATGCTTCGCTACGGTATTATGTACTGCGTTATTGCTTACACTTGGTTTTAGATGTTTACTGTAAGGGAACAACAATCAGATCGAGCAAGACCAATAATGTCTCGAGAGAACCATACAATACGGTAAATAGCTGCAAGTTCTCCTAGGAGTTCCTGTAAGAAAATAAAGGCAGCTTTGCTTGCGACAGGAGGGCATGTAAGTCTGATGGCTGTATCTAGGAGTTAGCAAGAAATTTGGATTGTTAGTCCAAGAGCTGTTAAACATTTTTGAGTAGGTATTTGAGGCACCCTGAAAATTTGTGCAACACTTCTTTTGTAATGCCTGAATACAAAATCGAAAGTCTGGCTCAAGGATCGTGGCCCAAAACCTGTGCCAGACAAAAAATGGCACTTGACACGTGTCTGGCACAGTTTTTGTGCCGACTAAAGTGTCTGTCATTTTCAAAATATTTTTTTCTAAGCATAAATATTATTGTGCCTCAATCTCAGCGTTCCTCAAATATCTTTTTTGGGTAGTCAAAAAATGGTACTTGACACGTGTCTGGCACAGTTTTTGTGCCGACTAAAGTGTCTGTCATTTTCAAAATATCTTTTTCTAAGCATAAATATTATTGTGCCTCAATCTCAGCGTTCCTCAAATATCTTTTTTGGGTAGTGTCAAAAAATGGCACTTGACACGTGTCTGGCACAGGTTTTGGGCCACGATCCTTCAGCCAGACATTCGATTTTGTATTCAGGCATTACAAAAGAAGTGCTGCACAAATTTTCAGGGTGCCTCAAATACCTACTCAAAAATGTTCAACAGCTCTCCTACTATGTCGTCGCGAGTACTAGTGACGTTAAAGGTTGTCATAAACATCGAGTGGTCTTAAATTCTCGTTAATGACTGTAAATACGTTAAACGAAATTCAATGGGTCGGTTCTAGTCACCACTTAAAAATTAAGGAATTTAAAGGACGGGAAAGAAATAAAATTAAACTTTTGTTAAAGTGATTTAGCAATCAGTTACAACTTGTGAAGAAATACGCATGCCTAATGAGCAATGAAATAAATATTCTTCTAAAGAGTTTCAAATTTAAATGAATAAAAATTTGCACTCAAAGACCACAGTGGAAGAAGATGTTATATAACAAAAATTAGAATTCGAGATAATTGAGGTGAATTTTTTTGTTGTTGTAATTTAGTTATTTATTTAATTCCTTCTTAGTACCCTATGTTTGAATGTCAATAGGTGATACTAAACTCTCCTAGAAAAGAATATAAATATTTAATTATTAAATATTAGAAATTATTTTCAACATTCAAATTATTAAATATAAAAATATTAAGTATTAAAAGATATTGTCTCATATCTTCAATACTAAGTAGAATTTTATTCTTTTAGTTTTACCCTATGACAGGGTTGACGAACCTTTTTTCATCCGCGTACCAACTTACCCCCAAAATTATAATTCGTAGCCATGACGTGCCATCCATCAAACGAATTTAATGGAAAAGAAAATCAAGACTTAAAATAATTCGAAAATTATTTATTTGGATTTCAAAAATATGTGCAACATGCATGTTGTATAACATTGTAATATTTATAGAAATAAATATATTTTAAAAAAGAATAATAAAAAAAAATTAATGCCATTAAATGCGATTTTTATTGTTGCATGTTGGGGGGGGGGGGGGGAATATGAGGTTCATACTTAAGGGGTCTCAGGACTCTTAAAGCTTTAAAATTTTCGAAATTTTAATTTTTTTAGATGTTAAACTCCTATCTTTTCTGAACATTTTGACATAATTGTTTCCTTGAAATTCCTATTAGAAGTGAAGTTATGGCTTTTGCATTTATACACGTTCAATAGCTGAAGAGTCGTTTCGGAAACTTTGAAGCCGTTTTTCTCCAAATGACGTTTTTGGGTATAACGCGCACGATATCTGAAAACCTTATGAATATTTTTTCATACAATTTTCAAAAGATATGTTTCATGTTAGTCTGTATAAACTGAACCTAAAATTTCCTTTTTATTTTTCAAAACAGTATTTTTTTAGGTGATTATACTGTTGAAATTTTCTTAATTTTGCATTAGCTAAATACAGCTTTGTATTAAAAATATAAAAAAGCTTTAAATACAAATTTATTTATATTCAGGGTAATTATTACAATCTGAAGTATAAGTAGGCACAAAAATTTTCATTCTAGTTGCAATACTTATTTTGTAATCGTGCGCGTAAGGTGTTATGCCGATTTTTTGCTCATCAAATGTCTAACAGTTTGGAGCCCCCTGTAAATGCTAATTCTGCATCTTATAATTTTTTAAATACATGAAATGGAAGAACATAGTTATATATTTTATTCCAATTAAAATTGTGTCTTAAAATCAAACACATTTTAAGATATTAAATGCTGAAAATGGTCTTTTTTTTTTTTTTCATTTTTTTCCATTTTAAGAGTCCTGAGACCCCTTAAGTTCTTTTAACAGAATGCAAGAGATAGGCGTCTTCAACTTTTTTATGTTTGCCACTACAAATATTGAACGATATTCTTCGCTTTATTTAATGTTCAAACTTTTTGTAATTAATCAAGATCATTTTTATATCGAAAAATAGTGATATCTTGATAGTTAATTTAAATTTATTTTTAATGGTGCGAAAACGCACCATCAGCAGGTAATGGGTTAAAACTATCACTTCTGAAAATAATTATACGCAGTCGTAGATAGGAGGAAAATTTTTTTAAATGCAAATACAAGTTTCTGTAAAAAAAAAAAAAAAAAAAAAAAAAAAAAAAAAAAACTCTGGAATTAAATTCCAAGTTGCTCTAATTTTTATCAACAGCATTTTTACTTATATTTGTTAACAATCGTTTCGATATTTTCCATATCTTGTCTTTGTTTGATAAAATTTTCAGCCCACATTCAACTAGATTGGAATTTAGTAAGCTGCAATTTAAATTCTTCAATATCGAATGTAAACAATCTCAACACATCTGTATCGGTAAATTTTGTGTAATGAATGTCACTGTATCTTGATTTAACCCGGGAGAACTCGCTGCATGAGATTTTCTCTCACAGTCGTACTTTTTTAAGGCTCTTATTTAAATCATTTTTCATTTTAATTAAAATTTCAAAATGTTATTTCAATTATTTTACTTATTTTGTGAATAAAAGTACTAAGCCAACCAAAAAAAGTTGATATTATATGAATGTAAAGTAAAAGAAAAGCAATTGGGCATTCTCACTAGCGAGTTCTCCCGGGTTAAAACATCAATCAACGGCGTGCCAAAAATGTGCTTTTGCGTGCCACTTCTGGCACGCGTGCCATAGGTTCGCCGACCCTGCCCTATGATATAATACCTCATAAAGCTTTCATCCATAAAATAAAAGAATGTTTGAGAAAATATATCATAACATGTTTTTCCACTAAGCTCTTCAATTATTTAATGTTGTAAAGTAAATAAAATTATTCTTTGAAAGTAGCTATTACTTCATAAAATAATCATCAGTTTTTGCTTTTTTATGTTCTTTTAGGTAGCCGAACTTCACAATGCCGGTATTTCGTTGGCCGAGAAAGACCACGAGGGACGAACAGCTCTGCATCACGCAGCCTTTATTGGAAACATGGAAGTTGTACGATATCTGGCAGCTTACGGTAAGAAAAAAAAATACCAATCTGAAGCAACCATTAATTTCTTAAAGTGATTATACGGTGTTCAAATCAAATTAACACTTTCGCTGCCGACCCCTCTGAAAGTGATCAGAAATTTTAAATTGTCACCGGAAATAGCGAAAGAAGATATGTTACTTTATGTTATCGCCAAATGTCTTTTATTAAATAAACAGTAAAATACTATTCTTTATTTCTGGTATGAACACTAAATTTCGGGATAAAAATGGTGGCCAAATTGGCAAATCTGTATGATGGCACTCAACTTGTTAAATTGCAATTCAAAATGTCAGCCATGTCATTTAAAATAAATGTAATTGGAGGTATTGTGGCCTAACTACACTTTACAAATGTTGCGAATAAGACTTAAAAAAAAAAAAGAATATTTTTCTTTTTTGGCGATTTCTTAAGAGAAGACAAGACTAGGACGCCACGCCCACTCACATTAAATTTACTCTAACATTTTATACTGATTTATTATATATAACTAAATTTTATTCAAATGTTTATATATACTTTAATTCATATGTTTGATAAAACCGTGCAAGAGCTTCACACAAGTTAGAAGTGCCTAAGTTTTTTAGCTCTCCGAAAAATTGTACTTTTCAGCTAAAACCCCCATTAACTCCTGAAACACTCGAGCGATTGTGATAAATTTTTTTGGGGATTGAGTATAAATATAAGATCATATGTGGCAGACAGTTTTCAAAATTTTAATTAGTTAAAAAAAAAAATATCTGAAAAATGGAAAAATTTCTGAAAAATTGAAATCGCAGAAAAAAACTGTCTGGCATAAGTGTTAAGCATAATCCAGTGAATATGAATTCAAATTTCATCAAAATAGGTCGGGTAGTTTCCGAGACAACGTGTCTTAAATCTCGCATTCTTCCCATAGGATTGCACCCAGTCTTGTCTTCCCTTAAGGATAAAAAATCCCCCCCCCCTCACTTCTCCGTATTTATGCCCCCAAAAAATGTTTTTGATAAAGGCATTTTTTTATGTACTTTCAACTTTTTTCTAAAAATCAGACTACTTTTGTGTTTTTACTTTTGGTACACTTATTGTTCGAAAAAAGTATTGTAATCATTATAAGAAACCCATTATAGAATTTTGATCTATCTTTATGTTTAGAGGTCCCTGAAATCCGCTTTTACTATTTTTACAGTTTATGTGTGAATGTATGTGTATATTTTTGTGATTTCTTGCCTTTTGAGGTCCCCAGAGTTGTTTTTTATGGTGCATATACGTGTATGTGTCAGCGAACTCGATTGCATCCAAACAGGAGTGGAGAGTAGTATTCTCTTAAGAATTGGCCAGTTTGGCTATATTGTTACACGAGGGATGCCTTCAGGTAGGGCTTTACAGGGAAAGGTGCTGAATTATCGTTCTCGTATAAGGAAAAACCTTGGAAATCTTACACAATCTTAAATAATTTTAGCCCTGTCATCTTGTAAGGAACCAGTAGCTTTGTTACAAAGGCTCTCTAGTGGTTTGAAGGTGAACATGGTGTAAGACGTAACTCTAATATAGAGACACTCTAATTGTCCGCGGTGCATTTTTAATTAGGTGCGCATTTTTAACCGTATGCAAATTTATTTGCTCAGTCTGCCAGAGTATAAATAGGGGAGCGAAATTATGTTAAGCGGTGAGTTAGTTTTAGTTAGTGAGTCAGTGCAGTTAGACGTTGGAGAGCGTGTGAGTTGACGTAAGAAGTTTTGGTGTAGAGAAACGGCCTGTATGGCTGGATCTTAGCCTGGGAACAAGAATAGATTTAGAGTGAGATGAAATCTAGATGTGGATTTGAAATTAACCCCGCCGTAGCAGTTTAAGCACGCTCGAAATGGAGTTTCGTGAGTTAATTTTTAACTTTATATTTAATTAAGATTGTTTTATTGCTATCACGGAGTGAGGGCCAAATTTATGAGATCTTGTCTGCCAACCTTTTGCCCGTTATTGAATAAAAGCTCTATATTTAAAGCCTATAAGACTCCTCATGAACTCCCACCACTATAAGTGCGCCACAATCTTAAATAAATGCAATTAGAGGTATTATGGCCTAACTACACTTTGCGAATGTTGTGAATGAGACTTTAAGATGACAAAAAGTTGGTATACTTTAGAATATTTTTCCTTTTCAATGATCACTTACGCATAAAATCATCCCCCTACAAACATCAGGATAAAATCACTCCCCCCACCAAAAAAAAAAAAAACACCAGGATGAAATCATTCCTCCTCTTCCCCGCCCAGACCTCACTGGTACCAAACTCGCAAACTTGTTATGAAGCTCCTCCTTTTGTGGCTAACCTCTGGGCTGAGTGTCCCCTCCAAACAATATTTTCGATTGGGCTCAAGTTTGGCTGATAAGTTACAGTCCACTGTAACAAGAACTCTATAGATTTAGCCAAAGGATTTGCTATCTAAGCCATTTTTTTCACCAGAAGTACAAATGCTTACAGAAAAATTACCAAGAAATCATGACTGAGAATGACAGATAAATTATATTTTTTATGACATTAATGTTGCCCAAGAACAAATTTCGAATTTTCAACGACAAAATGTGTAAAAAAAACCCCTTCTAAAATGTGCTTCTGAAAATTGAGTTAATGTGTGAATCAACGCAGTAAATGTGACCACGCATAATAACAAGAATAACTTACTCTCTACTTATAAACTCCAACTAAAAATTTATTTGAATACGTAGTATTATTCTACAAAGTATTCAAAAATTGAGTAGAGTCATTCTAGATGTTTTTTCTTCTTCTTCTTTTTCCTTTCTTTTAGTTTGTTTTCTTTATTTGTGAGGAGGGGGGATTATTTTTTCCAGGAAAAAGAGACAAATTTAATTTATTTTTTATTTGTTATCGTTGCAGAAATAAATTGCTTAATCTTATACAGTCTTAACACCTTCGGGACGAGCGTCTTTTACAGAATTTTGAATCTTTTATCACCGGTTTTTTAAAACAGAAATTTTTGCCTCATTGAATCGGGAAAATGCTCGGACTAAATAAGGCAAAATTTACAATAAAACATTACTGGTGAGAATAATCACTGATTCTGAGCAGCTTACGCGGCACGAATACCGGTCGCTCGTCCCCAAGGTGTTAAATACAGCATGTATCATAAAATACTCTCTAATTTTTAATTCAAAATTGAATTAAGTGTGGTAAATGTAGCATTAAATAAGTGATATATTTATAAGATAGCTCATAAATTGTAGATAAAGTTATTTTAAAAGTACTTAAAATTGTTGCCCATAGATGGCATTGCGCTTTCTCAAAATGCAAGACTCTAAATCTAACATGGAAATTTGCATCCAAGGTCTTTCAAAATGTTACTTTTTATTCTGTTTAGCTATTGAAATGCTGAAGAAGAGATTTATATTTTAAAATTATGAAGTTAATTTGAATATAATTACAGTTTTAAAAAGTGCAACACCGTCTATTGACAAAATTTTGAACTATTTTCGAAATTAGTTATTACTAAACTCATGACCATCTTTATAATCTTATCCCTTATTTCATCTTTATATTTAATATGTTTAATGAACTATTGAATTTTGAAGTTAGGGAGTCCTACTTGAAACACTCTGTGCATTAATAACAACTGTATACTAATATTTTTAGAAATTAAATTATTTCCAGCGTATGCAAATTTTCTATGTGCTAAATCACTGTAATTAACATTTTCCCCTCTCTATTATAAAGTTGTGTAAATATTTAAAAATCTGTGCCATAAAAGGATTCTTTCGAAATACTATTTAAAGTAATATCCCTAAAATTTTTCCAGAATGTTAAATAGTTATTCACAAATTCTTTTAATTTATAAACAAGACATCAATAGAAGACTTCATTTAATCAGTATTTTTTAAAACATTTTTTCACTTTACATTTAGTATATATATTTTCTCTGCGTTTATTTTCAGCTTTCAAAAGCTTTTCAAAATTATATGTAAACTAGGTCACATTTATGCTTATTTGCTAAAGCTACCTAATTTATATTCATGCTAATATTTACTAAAGTTACGCAACCAATCGTTAGAACTCTTATATAATTGCGTCCGTTACATTTTAATAATCTGAGTCAGAGCATTAGAACCGTTCTCTCGTAAACACATTATTCATTTCGTAAGTGAAAATGCCTATAAACAATTAATAAAAAAAAAGAAAAGTTAGACATTTTAAGTAATTCTTGCTTCAAAAGAAAATTCGCTCATATATTTAACCCTTAAATGCGCGATTTTTTATTTTGTTTCGAAAAAATTATATATGATTCTCTGAAAGGTATATTACACAGGAAAAAAAAAAAAAAATCAGAGATACATTTTTCATATAATACGTCAAACTTTTCTTCTGTTGCTCATCTGCAATATAAGTAAAAACTACTGTCGTCTGGCTGTTTTACGCTAAAATATTGCAAATTAGCAAATATTTTAAGAAGTATGTCTCCAAATACCTTATTTTATATAAACATTTGTTTTATAAAACTTAACCTTTAACCCTTTAATTCCCAAAATAGAATGCGTTCTGGAAATTACGTAGTACAGCGAATCTGACTTTACACCAGAAAGTTTCAATGGTTAATTTTGCTTTATTTAAATACGAAATATATGTTACTACTAATTATAGCAGATATTGCTATTTTAATTTTATGGTGTGAATTAGGTATATACGAATAAAAAAATCTATTAAATTCAAAACACTGTTGTTTGCATATAGGCAAAGCTGCGAACTAAAGGGTTAATTTAACCTCTATTGCGTGAATTAGTTTTAAATGTATGGAAAAAATGTTTTTCACTTAAAATAGATTTAACCCCATTCGGACGGGCGTCATTTAATGACATTTTAATGTTTTGTACCAGTAGTACTATTCAGTATTTTTTTGTGTTATTTAAGCAGATAGGAAAGATTTGAAATCAGATTTCTATCTTAATCTGAGTCAGACTATTAGAATCGTTTCCTCGTAAACATTATTCATTTTGGAAATGAAACTGCAGATAAACAATTAATAAGAAAAGCTTGGATATTTTAAGTAATTCTCGCTTCAAAACAAAATTTCTGGTATATATTTAATGTAACCCTCTCATGTGTGAATCATTTTTAAGTGGATGGGGAAAAACATTTTGCACTTAAAAAAGATTTAACCACAACAGGACGGGCGTTATTTAACGACATTTAAATTTTTGTACCAGTAATTCTGTACAGTATTTTTTGCCTTATTTAACACTCGGGTGGTCGCGTGGTTTCGCCATTTTGCAGCTTGGTGAGTGGTGGGACTGAGCCACTTGCAGTCTGCCTTTGAGATAGTGGCTTTGTTCGTTATTTGTATTAACATTGTCCTCCACGCGACCAATTGTGTAGGGGGCTGTTCAAATATTACGTAAGCATGTTTTTGGCAATTTTTGACCCGCCTCCCCCCTTGTTAGCAAAAATAAGCAAATCGCAACCCCTCCCCCCTTAATAATTACGTAAGCAAATTGCAACCCCCGCCACACTTTTTTAACAGTAATAATTTAATTTAAAAACACTAGGATTTAATTCAAATAAAAAAAAAAGTCTACTCTACTTAAAAATAATAATAATAAAAAAAATGCTTGTTTTATTTCTTACAATTCTATTTAAGAAAATTTCTTAGATAACAAATTTAGAACTTAGCCATTTGTAAAATTTAAATTTGAACATGCCCATATCTATTCCGATGCTGACCACGGCTGCTTAAGCCATTTTTCCATATCTGTTTCTGTTATGCTATTTGTTTCCAGTTTTACTTGATTATCTTCATCGCTTTCTTTTTGGATGCAATCTTGATCAACTTCATCTTCATTGATCCACTCAACATCTTCCACATCTTCCACAAATTTTACGATGTACATAAGTTCATTTGCTCGACAAGCAGCAATGCTCAATGGTCATATAAGGCAGGCCTTCTCGCTTGTTTTACTGTGTTGAATTTTTTTGTGTCCGTTTGCTGACTTATGCATGATATTGGCCACAACTTCCACAAGTTCTTGAGGATAATTGCGACTTTATGAAAGGGCAAAAATAGTCATATGGCATCTTTAAAAATCCCTTTGCTGTAATATTCAGATTTAAGGCCAGACGGAGACGTAAATCTACAAATTCCCTCTCCTCACTTGTAATGATATCATTTGACGATTGTATCATTTTACTTGGAGGAGGAATGAATCGTTTTTTTTAATATACGAAATAATCCA
Source organism: Maratus speciosus (assembly GCA_963932465.1). Lineage (NCBI taxonomy): Eukaryota > Metazoa > Arthropoda > Arachnida > Araneae > Salticidae > Maratus > Maratus speciosus. Next base: position 563,251,972 of record OZ010786.1, on the reverse strand, counting down.
CTACGTGCAGGAGAGCAATAGTTCTTTCCTTCGCATTTTACAATTTGCAGCGAGTATTGACTTTCTTGTACGTGCTTCGAATACCAATCCAAGTCATAACCAAGAGAGTCTGGTTCGTCAATAGTGCGACCGTTCTCATCGAGATGGGAACCATAAACATCTTGAGGGAGTATAAGACCAGACAGTTCTCGAATGAATGGTGTCATTCGCCTTTCTACTCGATTATATGCACTTCTTCCAGGAGCATTGCACGCTATGAAAATTCCATCTAAATCATGCTTTTTGAAATGGTTAATAGCAAACGATATAACTTTATGGTAGCGAGGATTCTCGTCTGGACCTCCATCAACCGTAACTATGATTACAGACTGTTGAAACCCTATTCTGTTTACACTAATTTTTCAAAGACTTTGAGTGTTAATAGTTTCAAAATCCTGAGCATGGGTATTTGCTGTGGAAGAACTGTGTTTCCCACTTCTTATAGCTATAAACGTTGGACCAGAATAACCTATGGCTTTACTTTGACCTCCATTTTGGGAGCAATCACAATGCCAGCGTAAACAGATGGGATATGTTTGTGTCGTTCAGTGATGATCCAGTCGTGGTCGGGTAAGGATACACGATATTCCATATGCATCAGTATCAGTGCCTGTTTATTGGCTGCTGTAATTCCCAATGGTACACGTGCTTTGTCATCCTGTGAAAGATAAAACACTTGCATTGGTCCAAGAATTGAAGCTAAAGTTTCTAAACAGCGGATGGATGTTACTGCAAATTGGGTATCAATGTGAGATTGGTGATAGTCAGCCTGTGACCGAGAAAGTTTTACCGGCACTGTGGTGACATGTCTTCGACCCTCGATGATTGACGAATTTTTTGGAAGCAAACGAAGATATGTTCCACTCCTGCTTATTGCAAAACCAACCTTTTTCAGTTCTGCAGTCAAGTCATCGAGAGTTTTGATACTTCGTATTGACTCGTTTCTTCTTTTTGAATCAGCAGCGTTTCCAATAATAGCTATGTCTGCTATTGCCTTAAGCAATAATGGTTGATCTACATTTAAACTTGGTCTTCCTACTGATTACCTCAAAGCTAATTTTTTTTAATGTCTGGATTATCATGGCAGATTTCTTCAAGGTTTGTTCGTTTGGTGGTTCGATGTTTTCTTTGGTATTCGGCATTTTGTCGTTTCTTTTTAAGGATTGTTTTTCTTTTTTCAGACCACTGGAAACCTAATTTATCTGTTCTTGAATTTGAGAACTTGACATGAAGTCCTTGGCAGCTAACAAGGCATTTAAACTTTTTTTTAAGAATTTAAAATTTTAAGAATAAATTAATTATAATTACCTTTATAAAATAATCAAGATAGACTGATTTCTTTTTGGTTGTCTTATGCAGTTCGTCCTCAATTCTTTTTAGCACCAATACACCTAACTCTTTGTCAGTTTTAGAAGACTTTTTGTACTGCCGCCACATAGTATTAGTTTTACATTGGATATCCTTCAAAGGTTTATCTGATGCAGACTTTTTGAAACTTTCAAAAAGTTTTTTATACAAGATTTCTCGAAATGAAGACATATTTCCGATTTCATTTATTTTAAACACCACTACACTACAGTACTGAGAGGTTTTCAAAACTCACGAGACACCAGACAGTAGAGCAATTGGTCACTATGGTTACGGGGTTCAACCACTTGACAGAGGAGGAGTGGAAAGAAATAAGATGGAATTTTAATTACGTTTTGGAAACTTTCTCGTATTGTCACAATACAACATATTGCATCGGTCCATTCAATTCTATTCTATTCTATTCTCAAAATTGGAAATAGTAGTAAGTTCTCAGAGATAATAAGCCCTCATAAATCAAACATGAACAGTCAGCTCTAGATAAAAGAGATCATTTATGTTTTCCTTGTGCGGTCAAAATAGCTGACACCAAAACTTCAAGTTTAATATTATTCTGCTATTTCTTTTTTTCATTTTGAAATTTGTAATAGGTTTTTTTTACAAGTTAAGAGATTTTTAAAATGCCTTACGTAAGCATCATTCAAACGCCCTCCTCCCCGTTGTCAGCAAAAATAAGCAAATCGCTAACCCCCTCCCCCACTAGATGCTTGCGTACTATTTGAACGGCCCCTAGATAGTTTTGGCGAAGATATTTTTTAATGCATTTACACATGCTATAAGTACTATACATATATCTTGTTTTTATCGTCCATTACATCAAAACTACGTACATTTTTAGTTGAAAAAATATAAATTTATTCAATTACAGTTATAGCAATCTCTTGTTATATCGCTTATTCGGACATATTGTTCTTTATTCATATCTACCACTAAAAATATTAGTTCTTAAAATGCAATTTATTTATTCATATCTACCACTAAAAACATCAGTTCTTCTTAAAATGCAATTTTAACTGTTTTTATGCACAATAAAATTCGATAAGGGTAATTCCATAACTTTAATTTGACTAAGAAAAAGTAAGTGTAATACATGAATGGCGTATACGTTAACTTTAGGAGTGCATGTTGTGATCGTCCTTAATTTTCTCTATCCTCATTATATCACGCATATAATGAAAACTTAGAGTGGTCAGTATTAAAATGCTTTGTAGAGAAAGGAGCAAAAACTTTAATAGCCAACTATAATGTAAAATCATGTGAAAATTAAAGATTTCAAAGAAAGTATCTTTGAAAATGTTGTTATAAATATAAAAGGCTTTTTATTTATTAAAAAAACTTACAGCAGGAAATTTTTAAAAGAAATAGCTTGAAGAAAAACGATATGATATCGAGAAACCTTCAAAGGTGCCATGGCGTCCGGCGTCCCCCAGGCTCTTCACTGAACAACTTTGTTTTAAATTGTTTGCATATGAATCTGTAATGGAAAGAAAATGTGCACAGAGTAGTCTGTCTGGTTGTTTATCTTTCGAAGAATTATCAACTTTAGGGATGGATACTCCTATATAGGGACTTTTTGGCAGTCTTTCAGAGCGCCCCCTACAAAGTTCCCTAAAGGGCAACATCTAACATTCTAGCAGTCTTATTTTGTACAGAACAAGAAATGCCACTAATAGGTGATCATGATAGCGGTCCTCTAGACCGATAAAAAAAGATTGCAATCTAAGAGCGCTTTTAAGATTTAGAGCAAAGCCTGTAGATGATGAATTGAACAACATGTTATAAACTGTCATAGAAATGCTACTTATTTCAGCCCAGACATTCAGAATGAAATCATTCAAATATGTTCGGATATAGTTACCGAAGAATTAATTACCAAAATAAATAAGGCGATCAGTTTTACAATGATTGCTGATGTAACTATGGACACTCTTGCCCTTTGTTAAATATGTGGACTATTTATAAAATTTACAAAACCATATTTCGGGAAAACTTTTTAGGTTTCATCCTAGTAAATGACATCTGCCGAAAATTTAACAGAAGTAATATTACAACGTTGTGATGAACTACGGTTTGGTATGTCTAAATGTGTCGCACAGGCATATGAGGGAGTGGCCAACATGGCTGGTTATGTTATTGGGGTCCAGTCTAGAATTCATCAGAAGTGTCCAAAAATTAGATACGCCCATTGTGCAAGCCACCAATTAAACGTTGCATTGTCCAACAACATGCTGATTCCTGCCATCCTAAACTGTCTGGGAACTGTTGCTGACATCTTCCAAACTGAAATAAAGATACCAAGACTATTAGTTTAGGCAGACCGCACGTGCAAACCATCAAATTACATCAACTGAAGAATATTACAGGGTCACAGTCTTTATTCTTTGTGTAGAATGTCTTATTCAAAGTTTGAATGACGGATTCATTTCGAATGACGACATCTAACAGATTTTGAAATACTTCCTCCAGGGTTTTCTTCTCCGGATAAAGCAAGCATATCAGAGAATGGTGCAGGAGAATTGATAATATTGACGCAAACACAGAAGTCTCAAAATTTTTAAAATATTGTAATGCAACGTATTAGAATACGATCAAACACTTGCTGACAGTCTTGGCTACAATCCCGGTAACAACAGCCAGTGCTGAAAAGTCTTTTTCGACAATGAAAAGAATGAAATCTTTGCCTCGAAGCGTTATGGCCGATGAGATTCTGAGTAGCCTTGCAGTGATTTCCATTCATTGGGATATTGCTGTTAGATCTTAATAAGGTAATCAGCCTCATGGCTGAGAAGAAGTGACAAAGATTGTTTCTGTAGCACTAGTAAACTTACTGTACCAATAGTACTGCATTTGAAATTATTCTAATTCTAATCAGACAATGTGAAATATAAATATAATTTTTATGAATACATATATTTGTAACAATTAGTTTTTTCTTTGGAAAAATTATTATGTGTAATTAATTTCATCTATGAGTTATGAATTTTAACACCCTGCACTCGTAATGCGAGACACTAACATGCTAATATTAATCCTGTACTTTAAAACTATTCAAATTACTGGTTTGAATTTAAATATTTTTTAACATTTTTCTCATAGGATATATGAGACTCATCTCAAACATTGCTAGTTTGTGCTTTTTTGTTTTCGTTGCAGTTTTCCGTTAAAAAACACTTCAAGTTTCCGACCCGGTTTGGAAACTGGAAGTGTTCTTGAAAACCATAAATTGTAACAAAACTCCAAAAAATACGAAAAACAATTTTTGACATGGACATCAAGTATTATGTGCAGAAATATACTTTAGGTTAAGCCTTGCTTATTTTTTTATTTACGCCTTCAATTATGCAAATTACTGATATTAGATCAGAAAAAAAAATCTAAGATTAAGCCCCCTCCGAAGGGAAATCCTGGCTACGGGCCTGCTCTCTCGATAAACCTACTATGTCTTTAAAGGTTAACTAAAAACCTATATGGAATAACAAATATACAGAATAGCTATATTTTCTATTATTTAGGTTCCATATATCTTTGAACTTTCATGGTATATCCATTTATACTTTTCTAGTATACAGGGTGCAAAGGAAAGTCCCTTTAACCTGAAATACTTGTGAACGGAGAGAGCTACAGCTATGCAACTGGGGTAACGGTATAGTAAATCGACTAAGCCTGATTTAATGAAAGCGACAGCAGCGCCCCTAGTGGCGAAATTTGGAAGATAGCCACTGCAAATCGAAACGAAAAGAGATAGAGCAAAATTTCCAGTTAGAAAGTTTTAGAGCATCAATTAATTAATAGAATGCGACATTTGGTTTACATGGATAAGATAAATCTTCGCCTGTTTACCCAAAAATGTCCGAAATCGATGCACTCCATTTTGTGCAAACGTTTGAATGGAATAGTCAGAAGTAGGAAAAATTACCCACAATTTGTGCTATAAATACGTACTTATCTGAATACATTTATATAACATCACACACACACACAAAAAAAAGACAAACTGTCTCACAGTCATAAAAAGTTAATATTCAGTATGTTCGAAAAGTTCGCAATTGCTCACGATACACGTTTGTATTCGTGAGAGTAATTCTGCTTGCACATTTCTCAGCATGGAAGGTCTATTTTAAGCCTCTTCAATACTACGACATAGATTTAACCCTTTCAAGGGCGGTGGCTAGACGGTCTAGCCACCTAATTTTAATTCCAAAACTGACAAATGGCACCAAGAATATTTTAATAAAATTTTGCTTTTGTAATGACAGTGCAAATTACCGGGTTTTTGTTTTCAGAGAAATTCGTTTGAAAATTCTGGTGTCAGTCAATTATTTCATCAGTTTACGAACAAAATTCTCCTGGCCCTGAAAGGGTTATTCTAAAATTTTAAATGCATTGGAAATTGAATCTTTACAGACATTACAGCACAGTACAACGTTACAATCTGCAATTGTGCAGTGCTACATTTCCGGAATGTGAATAGGCAAAGTAGAATCGTCGCTCATCGATTTCGGACATTTTTGGGTATGCAGGCGACGATTTATCTTATACGTGTGATCCAAATGTCGTTTCGTACTAATTAATTGATACTCTAAAACTGTCTAATTGGAAAATTTGCTCTACCTCTTTTCGTTTTCAATTTGCAATGGCTATTTTCCAAATTTCGCCACTAGGTGTGCTGCTATTGTTTATATTAGGTCGGGCGTAGTCGCTTTACTGTACCATTACCTCACTTGTATAGCTGTAGCTCTCTCCGTTCGCAAGTATTTTCAGGTTAAAGGGACTTTCCTTTGCACCCTGTATACTGTACAGCTATACCCAATCCTACGTTGTATAGTTTTTACAAAGTCTTAGTATTCTTTTAGCAACGATGTTTTTTTAATAATACACTTACTAATTCATATATTATTGTACGGAATCCTCTGTGCGCAAGTAATACTCGCACTTGACCGTTTATTCTTATTAATTGTAGTTTTTATAAGCACAGATATGCGCTATAACTAAAAAAAATACTATTTTAAAACATTTGCAAACAACTTCAAATTCGTTTTTTAAACTCTCATATCTCTCGAACTTTGTATTCGGAATCCCCAGCTTAGTGACCTATTATATTACATAAAGTAAAGAGAAAGAATAGAGATGAAATGTGGTGGCTGGAGGGGATGCCAAAAATGTAACCCTAAAATCCGCTATGTTCGTCCCAAATTCAATCACGTGCTTTCGCAAAAAAAAAAGAAGAAAAGTTCTAGTAATACAGTTTTTAATTTATAAAACTATCAAATGCTACTTTAGAATACTTAAATATGAACAGATCTTTTTCATTTAGAGAAAAAAAATGTGCGGTAGTTGTCAAAGAATTCGGTCCCTGTTCCACGTGCTTGTTTTGTTTGGGCCGAATGAGGGCATTTAAATTTGAGCTACAATGAGCATCATATTACAAACCGTTTTTACGGCATACTGCATCTCCATCTATCTCTTTCCTCCCTGATTATATTATATTTCAGAATCTTGATCTCTTAGCAATCATATACATATTACAAATTCAAATACTATAAATTTACCCTATCAATAATTGACGAGTGGTAGTGGTATATTCGAATCGTAAGATTCATTCCGTAAAAAAATTCTGCACTACATGTACAATTGGATGAACATTTTCAAAAGTAATCGTACTCTAGCAATAATATATTAAACTTTCAGGGTTATATGAAATTTTTTATGATAGCCAGTATTTATAGGAAATAGACAAATGAATTAGACGTAATCTAATTCATTCGCATCTAATTCATTCATTCGTAATGTTGACGCAACCTGTCAATCTGCTTTCACATCTTTAGAAGATTTACATTAAATCTCCATGGAAGCAAACAATTTTAATCAACAGCAACAGAAATAATTAAGCAACTATTCAAATGCTATTCATAAAGGTTCCTTAAAAAATTTTACTTCCTAATATCCTAATATTTTCCTTCTTACTTAAGCAGGTTAAAAATAAATAATGAAAATGTTGAATGAACAACAAAAATAAGTACAAAGATATTTCTATTTCATTCCGTTTCATTTTACAGTTTTTTTGAACTGGATAAATAATGCATAATAAATAAAAAATAAGTGAAACATAAAAAGCGAATATAACACACTATGTGAATCTTGGTTTCTAAAGAAAGGACGATCATCCCAGATCAAAAACTTAATTACTCGTATCTTGAATAAAATATTCTTAAATATGATAGTTCATGAACGATCAATAACTTAAACCGTATTTCAATCTATGATATTCTGCTTGAGTTTCACAACCTGACATGATAAACGATTTTAATCTTTTGCATATATTTCTCGAAATCTACCTCGGTTCATAGCAAAAGATGAAAAGTAATATTTCTCTTTTAAGAGAAACACGTATCCAGGCTGTTCGCGCCATTTCAGGCTATTCGACGGGTCATTTAGGAAAACGAATTTGTAATGCGAATGACGCAAGTGCCGTGTCTTTATGACGTCATTTCAAGATAGGCTGGCATTAAAGGCAATCAGTAAATCTCATATGATAACTTTCAGCATTTTAATATTGACTCGCTGAACACATTTTGACTGGACAGGAGAGAAACTTGTTTATTACTCTTTCTATTCGTTAAAATCTTAGTTAAAATTAGTTAGGTAATTGGTTAAAATATTATCAGTTAAAATTAATTTCGATTAGGTACATAGTGCTAATATTAGTTGTTAAATAAAATAGACATTTACAGGGCCCGGCTTATGCAGGGGCATGCGGGCACCCGTATTAGGTGCCTTCATGAAAGTAATCAGGATTTCCTTTAAAAGGTGCCAAGTGATTTAAATTACCCAAAAGTAACGAAAATTCATATATTTTTAAACATTTAGGAAGGGAGTGCGGTCCCCCTTCCCCTCTCTGCTTAGTATTCTATTGTTTTCAAAAGAAATTCTTTATTAACGTTTTCCTCATAACGTGGCAAATTAAAACCACTAATTATGACCGATTTGGGGCATTTTCTTTTAGGAGTCTTTTAACGTACGTAGGTAAACAAAGTAAAAGTTTGAAAACAAATACTTGTATCAACCAGCCTATCATTTTTTTTCTACTATTATCCTACTAGTATTTTTTCTTAAAGTTGTGCCCATCTTTTTGTGATACCCTACATACAGATGTGAGCTCTATCGGATACAAAATTTATACATACATACAATATGTATGAAGTTTAGTACTAGCCAATTGCACATTGTTCACCAAAAAATTCTATAAATAGATAGAAGGGGACCACCCCAGAATAATGCATGCCCCGGGGCCCTCCATAGCCTAAAACTGACCCTGATATTCCAGATAGATTATAATGATCTACAATAAAATATGCATGGTTCGAAGTGTTCCAAAATTTTTCTAACTTCACAACCATTTTTTGTAAACAATAATCGTAGATTTCCTTAAAGTTGTTATAAAATCTAAACTGGCCAATTTTAACACATTTTTGGTTAATTTTTGTTCGCAAACGCATGAAATCGACAGATGCTCTTATTCAGAAACATTGTAACCGAACAATTTTTTTTTCTAATTTTTTGGTAAAGGCAGAAGATTTTTCAGAAAAAGCTGTCAAAATTCGCGTTTGAACTGAATTTGCAGTATTTGAACGCGACATTGTGGAAAAAGGAAAAATATGACAAAGCATAGGTACCTAATAGGTGATTCATTTATCTAAAAATGAAAAAAAAAACTGTTCTATTAGAAATTACTCCAACAATAATACCTAAAAGTGTGATGCTTATGCGTTTAAAAATGAGTAAAAAAACATGTCAAAGATTTGGATTACTGCCTGGGAAAAAATACTTGTCAAAAAGCATCCGAACATCTGTAGTAGAAATGTACCACAAAGGTTATCGTTTTAAAATACTGGTAGAAAAGTTAGAAAATTTTAGGAACACTGTGAGTAATAGATATTGCTAAATATAATGTCCGATGAAAGATCAATAACTTTTAATGCATTTCAAACATTATTTTATACTCTATTTAAGTTTATCAGCCAGACATGAAATATAATTTTAATCCTTTACATATTTCATGACAAATATTTTCGATTATTGCGCGAGTCGAGATGATAATGTAATATAAAATATTCTCTTAAGACGTAAGATAATTAAGCATCCAGGCTATTATACATACTGCATCATGCTTTTAGTGCTATTTGATTACTCCTTTAAGAAAATGAAGTTGTAATAGAAATTATGCCAGTGACGTGTATTTATGACATCATTTCAAAATAGCCTCGCGTTAACGACAGTCAGTAAATATCGTGATGATAAACTTCAGTATTTAATTGCACTTTCTGGATTAAAATTTGTTTGGTCAAAACAGAAGTTAGATTATAATATTTATGTTTTAAACAATACTTTTAATACGAGGTACGATCCAAACGTGTACAAGTGTAAAAAACGAAGGCAGTGTAAAAAACGTTACCCTGAACAATTCACGGCACTGAAGCACACCCACTTTCCAAGTAGTCCCCTTTAGCGACGATACACTTCTACCAGCGTTCGTATAACTTCTGGAAGCACTGCTGGAAGCCATTTTTCACAACCTGGCCTCCTGCGATGCTGCTTTCACCTCATTTGATGACACAAAACGGTGGGCGTCCCTGTAAATGTTTTTTGATTGATGGGAACAGGTAAAAATCACACGAGGCTAAGTCCGGTGAATAGGGGGCATGTGGAAGCACATTAGTGCAAGTTTTGGCGAGGAACTGTTTTAATTGTGATCGATGTGCGGGTGCGTTGTCATGCAGAAAATATCAGTCGCCACTCTGCCAGAACCGAGGCCATTTACGACGAATGGATTCCCTCAAACGACGTAAAATGCATAAACCAACGCAACATTTTCTGCATTCGGTGAAAGTCGAAGTCATCCAATGCGTTCATCTTCTTCGATGGATTCTCGGCCCTCTTTAAAATGCCGATGCCATTCGTAAATCTTGGATCTCGCTATGGTAGATTCACCGTACATTTTTCTTAGCACTTCCAAAGTCGCCATTTTTGCAGAGCTGTTCAAAAAAAGCAATATTTCTTACGTCGCGGATCAAAGATAACTAACTTCGGAAGATAACAGTTGCATGTTCGGTTCGGTCACCTGACATGGCCTAAACCAACTTGGGCAAGGAAGGGAGAGTTGGGAGAATCCATTTCAAGCGGTTTAACTTTAGGTACTTGCTTTCATCGTCAGAAATGGCCACAATCCCCAAATTTTTGGGTCGTGGCTCGTATAAGGTGGTCTTAAAGTAACTTTGCCCATATAGGAATTCCTAGTTGACGCTCCGTTCAACCAACCGGAATGAAATGGGGGATATAGTTATTTGAAGGTAAAACTTGAGATTGTAGTGGACAAGAACAAGGAAATCTACACAATTACGGTTGCAGTGAAAATAATTCGAAATATTCGAGTGCAACACCCACTTTTTCGCATCCCAAAAATGATCTGCGTATTTAAAAACCATGAAGGTCATTGGAACGGACAAGGAGGACAGAAAATGGTGGCTAAGAATGCATGCAGAGAACAGCATTGTAAACAACTAATAGAAAAAGAGAGGAGAGGCATACAAGCCCCAACACCATGTGCAAATCATTATTTGTGGAAAACTTTTGAAAAACTGTGTGGAAAAACACTTTTTCTTTTCCCTTCGTCTCGGTTGCTATGAGTTATTTACAATGCTGTTCTTTGCATGTGTCGTATGTTGCCGTTTTTCGTCATACATGTGTCATACATATACCGTTCCAACGTCATATATGGTTTTTCAATAGCCTGATCATTTTGGAATGGGAAAAGTGGGTGTTACCATTCGAAAATTTCGAAATTTTTTTATTGTAACAGTAACCATGCTGGCTACCTTGTTCTTGTTCATCACATTCTCGAGCGTATACCACCAAATAACATGGTGGTTCATAACTGGACGTGACATGTTCCCCCCATATGATTTCAGGCGACTTAAGTTGTTAGGACAATCTTTAAACTAATTTACGTTTTATAGGTATGTATTCTAGGAACAAATTGTTAACAATATTTACAGTAAGATGGATACATGGGTATATTTACAGGGGACTAGGGGGGTGGAATATAGAGCTGATTTGAGACCGTCTATCTCCGTCAACTGAACAGCTCTCTCTGCTAAAAAAAATTTCGGTTCCTCACGGAATTCTCACGGCCCTTTTTAATTAATAAGCATTCATTTGCATACAACATATAGCATTCATTTGCTTCATCACATTGATATTTACATCTGGATACATCTTTTTACGTCATACTTTAGACTAAGCCATCTTGTTGCTACGGCTGGAGTAATGGGCTTGTTGCCAAGCTATATGCATTACGCCGAAGAAAATCCACACATGGCATATATATATATAAATATTATTATTATTATTTTGCATTGTATACGTTTGAAGCAATAGAATTCATATTAAATTAAGCTATAATGGCCTGGTAAGCTATAATGGTTATTATAGCTATAATGGTATAATAACCATAATGGCTATAATGGTAAGCTATAATTATAGTCCAGTCAAATTAGGAAAGTTTGCTGCAAAAAATGCTACAGAGATAAAAATTCGCACAGTTGTTCATTGATACCTACTAATCACTAGATAAAAAGTCCTGATGGATAGGAAGTGAGCGGGGGGAGGGAGGGGCAAAAATAAATTTTGCCCCCCCACATTTTTTAGTTTTTTTTTAAATATCTCAAAAACTGTGGGTTTTCATGAAAAAATTGCTCTGGCATAAATTAAAGAGCATAAATTCTCTACAAATGACAGGTATACAAATTGGAACCTCGGTTATCCGTCATTCACGGGACCAGAACCTTGTCGGATTTTGTCAAGTCAAATTAGGAAAGTTTGCCATAATAAATGCTACATTGATAAAATTTGGTACAGTTGTTCATTGATAGTTACTAATCCCTAGATAAAAAGGTCCTGATGGATAGGAAGTGAGCGGGGGGAGGGAGGGTCAAAGTCCCCCCCCCCCCACATTTTTTTAGTTTTTTGAAATATCTCAGAAACTGCGGGTTTTCACGAAAAAAATGGTCTGGCATAAATTAAAGAGCATAAATTCTCTACAAATGACAGGTATACAAAGTGGAACCCCGGTTATCCGTCATTCACGGGACCGGAACCTTGACGGATTTTTCACCAAAAAAAATTACTTTCTTTTCAAATTTATTTAATTTCTATTCAAATTTATTAAATATTGTCACAAAAAATAAATAAAATAAAACAAAAAACACTCCAATACTGCATGAGATAATGGCAGGTAATTAGTTAATGAAAGATAAATATTCACCATTAATGAATTGTTTATTAATGTGAAGTATAATAATATATAGAGAATAATATATAGAGAAAACTAAATAGTATATTATAATATATAGTAATAGTAATAGTATAGTATAATATATAGAGAAAACTAAAAGTAGATACATACTAATTTATAATTAAGTAGATATTATATAATTATGAAAGTCTTTACAAGGAGTTTTTTTTATCATTCTGGCTTGTTTTTCTCTCCAATATCATCATCAGCGGAAGTACATGGGTCATTAGGATCCAGTTCTTTCTTGCCCTGTTCATCTGCCCATGACCCTGAAGACAAATATTTATCAATAAGAAAATGTTTAGGTCATGCGAAACTTTGTGAGTGCGACAAAACATAATAGAGAGCAATGAAAACTACTAATTTATCACTAAGCAGATAGTACTTACTAAGTCGTGATGTTCTTTTTTTTTTCTTTGACACATCATCATCAGCTGTAGTGGATGGTGCATTAGAAGGTGTTCTCAGCAGGATTGAATCCATAATCGCCTCCTCATCTTTTTCCTCATCATGTTGATCTACATATTTGGATGTAGCATTCAGACAGTCACCATGACAGATGTTGCAGATGATTGTGCAATTAATGGCTGCTTTTCTGCATCCACACTTAGCTCCACAGCCAGTAGTGCATTTGCAGAAGATGGTATTTAAGACAGCCTCAGGTGCGATCGAATCCTTGGTTGTTATGGGAATAAGACGATTCTGTCTTCGTTCCCAACCCCAGAGTTCGGCTTGTTGTTCCTGGCCAAGCCACAGTTGTACCTGGTGGTATACCCGGAAAGAATGCTGTCTGGCTGCTCCTTCTGTTGGTGGGAGGGATGAAATGTCAGGTTTAACATTTGATACAGATTTTGCGAAGGAGTGGTATCGGAAAGTATTAAGAGATGTAGCTGTGGAGGGTGCTCCATACAATCTCAAAAAAAGTTGGTTTCCTGCTTCTGCAACAGCATCATGGTCGGATTCCCTGTTATTGAAAACATTAGCAATTTTATGTATGTCTTCACATTGCTGAAACAGTTTGAAAAATTTGATTTTTCCTTTTTTGTATGCTGCAGACGTCGTATCACATCCAGTGAATGCATGAAGGGCTAGAATGACGTCTTTCAGTCTCGTTTCTTTAACTAACTGTTGTGAGGAAAAAATCTTTCTTTCAATTTTTCCACGGCTCGGCTTAACGAAAAAAATTTCTCGTTCGAGTGGAGTTAGGGCGATTAGGAGGACAAGAAGATCAACATCCTCACCAACAATTGCCACTATGTCACTGGAAGAAGATTTTTCAATGGCTGTTGTTACGATTAGGGTATCTGCATCACCAGTACTCTGCCGACAAGATATTCCATTATCCTTCAATTTGGATGAAAGCATAGCAATTAATCTTGATTTGTTCTTTTCATTTGAAAGGAAGTTTTCTTGCTTAACAGTAACCTCTGTGTCTTTGTTGAAATTAATATCCACGGACTTCTTCAATGCACATCTTCGGTTTTGTTCTGCTGATTTCGTGCTATTGGTAGTGTCGGAGTAGCCATCAAAAACCACTGTACAGCTTTTACCTTTATAATGTGTGGAGATATATTTGGTGTAGCCTTCACAAATTGAATTAAAAGTGGAACCTCTTGACCACGGAACTTTGTGAAGGAGGAAACCACCATCCACAACAATATCACACTTTTGAAAATCAATAGTCTCTTGCAATGGTTTCAAGAAATCGTAGAGGACTGCTTTCTTCGTCTTACGCATGCCTCCTTCGTCAAAAAGGGCTAGCGGAAAAGGAGCCAACTCAAATTTTAAATATTTTTTCAAATCTTCATCATGTTGTTTAGCTATGGAGATCCGTTGAAATATTACCAAAGGGTTGACTGGAACTATATCATCATGAATTTTAATAGAACAGTTCATGATGGCCAGAGGGAGGGCCCGGTCCTTACGTGACAACTTTACATCGGAAAAACATTTCCCAACCACTTTCGCCATTGCCTGTTTTCCTATATTTATAGCGTCATAGCAGTTAATAGTTGCATCCCCTACCACCCCATTAGCTATAGACATGATGTCTGCTGTCATTGGGAATGGTGGATGATTTTCAAACCACGAAGAGAGTTTCTCAACATCTGCGACATCTCTAGCTTGGGTGGATTTTCGAAAATCTACGTGTTGCTCACTACCGGCAAACAAAACACCACTAAATTCTTCGAGAGATACGCAAATGCCATGAGTTGCTGTCACTCCCAATACAAACTTGCTCAAAACGCTGTCTGTTATGCCCCTGCCTCTCGTCAGGCCACCTGTGCTTTTCATACTGCGTATTAATGTTTGCTCAATGCACATGTCTGACCAAACACCAGTCCAAAACGAATCTGTCCTCCTTATTGTAAAGTAGCCATCCTCTGTAAATGTTTTGAACTCTTCTTCTGTCATCATACTCGGTAGTTTCAACATATCCTGTAGATATAAGTGACATGATTTGGCATAAGAGAAATGGCCACAGGCGTGGAAAAACGGCATCATTTGCTGAACACATTTGAGATGGCCATTCCAATTGCCTGATCGTTCAGCTGAAATGTATTCTTTCATCAACGTGACCATGTTGAAGTATTGTATCCAAAGGGCTGCAGTACGGCCATTTCCCTTGAACTCCATCAGCTTATTACCCAGTTTAATAGCAACAGCTTGTAGATTAGTGTTTTGATTTATTGAGTCTAGAGAAGGAGGATCAAATGCAAATACTCCCATGACTTCATTGATAGCTTGCAGCTCTTCATCACTACTCTCAACTTCCTGCAATACTATTTTCGCTAAAGCTGTTTGGACTAACAAATGAGCTCGGACTGCTCTAGAGTACGCATGTCCCTGCAACATCTTCTCAACTGAAAGTGGAGCGTATATTGTCTCCAACAGCTCTTTTAAACCACTTCCGTTCATGATGAAACCGATACATCCTAAATATGACATCAGAAGGTGAAAGCCACCAAGTCTCACGACACATTTTGACAACATGGAATCTGTTGGAGATGCTGCAACTATTTCTCTACATTTTAGATAGAGTGGCTGGTCAAACGTTATGAACAACAATCTCTGATCAACTTTGACACATACATCTGCTGCATACTGTAATGATGTATAAACAGTGTCATAATTAGATGGTGGTGCATTGATGAAAGGAAGCGGAATTACTTTTGTCTTTTCATAATTTTCATGTTTTGTTATTGATTGCATAAATCCTTTCCATTCAGGGACTCCAGGAAGATTCATCCACTTTGCATACATCCACAAAGTGTCACAGATGTTGGGCAGGGGTATATCCTCTGCTAATTCTCCCAGATTCTCCATTTTCACATTTTTAAAAGCTGTACCTGTGAATTCAAACGGCTTCAATGGAATAACCCCCAACTGCCCAACAGCCTCAGCAGTAGGCATTTTAGTTACTTTCATGATTGGCGATCCACTTTCAATATGTGCTGGTGTTACGCACTTTATGCCAACCATGGAGTGAAATGTGTTGAGTCCATCCAGCGTGGAAATATTAAAATCAGCGTTATCGTAAACAAACTGACAAAACATTCCTCGTAAATCTGGTTGACCATGTTGAATGGCAGACATTTCAAGCAGTCGGGACTCATAATAGGATGAGCAAAACCCCAAATTCGAAATGAGATCGACTAAGTTTTTGTGTCCATACTTTCTGTATAAGAGCACACCAAGGCCGGTCAATATTGGGGAAACAAAAGACACTGGACGTACTGCTGATATAATGGCATGGCCTATTGTAATGCATTTTCTTTCTCGAGCAACATCGTTCTGCTGGCTTTTCTTCTTCATGAGCACATGCTCCAGAAAACAGCTGAGAGATTTAGGAATATCACTCTTGGCATCCTTGAAAAAGTCATTACTTGGAGGATAGCTCGTAGAATCATATACTTTTGACTGGATATCCTCTCTAATTATTGCTGCTGCAGTTTGCACAATTCTTAGTCGTTCATCAGCACAATCTTTTTTTTTGTTTTCGTACCATGCATCTGATAGCACTTTCATTCCTGTGTCAATAAAACAAACGGAAGGAATCTTTCTTGGATTTTTAGTTATGATGATACTCTCTCCATATCTCTGTTTTAGTTTAGCTTTCACTGTCCGTTCATCTGGGACACGCCCAGTTACTACGGAAAGCAAATCAGACAAGGCATGTTGGCAATCATCATTATTTTCAAGAAATGAGCAAATTTCTTCCATGGCTTCAACAATATAATCTGTTTCTGGCCGTCCGCGTTTACCTCCTCTTGACATGAGATAAAATTTCTGTAAACAATCATGATGGTAAATTCCATCAGCAGCAATTAAATCAACTACATTACTAAGGCGAATTTTAACTTCTTCTCCCCACTGATCATTTCTCATTTCTGCGGCTTCAAGGACTCTTTGTGTCATGGTGGGACCGTTTGTTTTTAAGACTCGCACCTCATAAAATATTCTTCGCAAAGGAATTGGTTTCTTTTTTTCTTTTTCTTTGAACTGTTCATCAATTAAATCAGTACAAAGGAAGCATCTGCTTTTGAAATCAAACTTGGGTACTGATGACCGCAGAGTAGCCGGTTTTCGACTGATTGATGGTGTAGGCTCATTTCTGAGCGTTTTTAATGCTGCATTAATGCTATCAGGTCTGGTGTAATTTTTACGGCATGCAGTGTGTACTTTCAGAAACGTAATATTCTCCAACTGCTGAAATTTTTGGTCCTGTCTTTCAATACTTGCTTTTTTTAAACTTTCGATCCCTTTTTCACCCACTCGTACAACATCATCACTTGACTCATAAACATCTGTATCACAAATGAAACACTTATCCATTGACATGATGTGCGCAAAAGTTGTTAAATACTATAAACTCGATGTTAACTACTATAAATGAGAACTACTATGAACACACATCCACGTCCCTTACTGGGTTATAGAAACTAACTGAATGAACGAAAGGGTACCAGATACAAAAACAAAGGGTGTGGAATTGGAATCCCCGACCCCTCGGAAACGCCACCTGCAATACAAAAGTCACGTGCTATTGTTTACGTAAGTTTCTCTTCCCACTGATCGTAAACATTGGCTCCCGCGAGATTATTTACCACGCGTCAGTCGATTTAGCATGTTTGTAAGTACTCAGAAGTTAAGTTGTTTTCTGCTTTCTTTTTTAGTAACAATATTTAAGAAATTTCGCTAGACATTGAGTAAATAAATTTGAAAAGAAAATGATTTTTTTGCGGAAAATCGGTCAAGGCTCCGGTCCTGTGACTGACGGATAACCGAAGTTCCACTGCGTATACATGTTATTTGTAGAGAATTTTATGCTCTTTTATTTATGCTGGAGTAATTTTTTTTAAAGAAAACGCACAGTTTCTGAGATATTTTCAAAAAAACTAAAAAAAAGGGGGGAGGGACTTATTTTTGCCCCCCCCGCTCACTTCCTATTCATCAGGACTTTTTACCTAGTTATTACAAAAGTACCCAATTTTTATCTCTGTAGCATTTATTATGGCAAACTGCCCCAAAACGGGCTTTTTTGATTGCACTAAAGGCTCCGGTCCCGTGACTGACGGATAACCGAGGTTCCACTGCGTATACTTATCATTTGTAGAGAATTTTATGCTCCTTAATTTATGCTAGAGTATTTTTTAAAGAAAACCCATAATTTCTGAGATATTTTCAAAAAACTAAAAAAGGGGGGGGGACTTATTTTTGCCCCCCCCCCCGCTCACTTCCTATTCATCAGGACTTTTTACCTAGTCATTAGTAGGTATTAATGAGCAACTGTACCAAATTTTTTCTCTGTAGCATTTATTATGGCAAACTGCCCCAAAGCGGGCTTATTTGATTGGACTAAAGGCTCCGTTCCCGTGACTGACGGATAACCGAGGTTCCACTGCGTATACATATTATTTGTAGAGAATTTTATGCTCTTTAATTTATACTGGAGTAATTTTTTAAAGAAAACCCATAGTTTCTGAGATATTTTCAAAAAACCTAAAAAAAGAGGGGGAGGGGATTTATTTTTGCCCCTCCCTCCCCCCGCTCACTTCCTATCTATCAGGACTTTTTTCCTAGTCATTAGTAGGTATCAATGAGCAACTGTGCCAATTTTTATCTCTGTAGCATTTTTTGCAGCAAACTGCCCCAAAACGGGCTCATTTGATTGGACTATTAAGCTATAATGGTTTATAACCTCGTTATAAACTTAAAATTTTAATCTTAAATGTATTCATTTGTGAAATGTAAGAAAACGTTTATAAACATGATATTAATGTCAAATATTACATAAAATTGATCTATAAATTCCGGACCGAAAACATAATGATCTACAATAAAATATTTCTAGACAAGTTGTTCAATGAAAAATTCATAACTTATAATGCATCTCAAATATTATCCGATTCTCTATCAGTGTTTAACAACCAGACATAATACACGATTTTGTTCCTTTGCATATTTAACGACAGCGGTCCTGTTTATTCCATGAAATGTAAAGTGATATAAATTTCCCTATTAAGAAAGACAAGCAAAGAGACAGTATATGCACTACATCATGCTTTGACTTTTATTAGAAGGGTTACTTACAAAAATGAAGTTAAAAATGAAATAACGCATGTGGTGTTTCTTTATAACGTCATTTCAAGATAACCAAGAAGAAAATGACAAAATCATTAAACAAAGTGCATTACACTCTTTGCAATTTCCATTGAGTCTTTCACCGCTATTTACGATAAGAGATTTTTTATTTAATGTTTAAACGGCAGAATTTGTGATTGACTCGCATATTATGTGGATTTGTAGAATTTTTCTGCAGGTTAATAAAGCCAAAAAATTCTGTTAAAAATTTGTGATGAAAGTGTACAAACGCTGAATAAATCTAATATGATATATCTATATTTTCATTTTCATTTTTTGCAACAGAATTTTATTTAGTCAAGAGATAAACTTATTTTTAACTGTTTTTACTAGTTGAAATTAGTAAGCTGGTAAATAGTTAAAACTTTATTAGTTAAAATTAATTTCTGTTAGTTACATGATGTTGATATCGGATGTTAAAGAACAGAATAGTAGAAAATTGAATGATCTACAACAGCGGGTTTTCAAACTACTGTTTCTACTTGTTGAAATTAGTAAGTTGGTAATTAGTTAAAACATTATTAGTTTTAATTTCTGTTAGTTACATGATGTTGATATCGGCTGTTACAAAAAGAATAGTAGAAAATCGAATGATCTACAACAGCGGGTTTTCAAACTATGGCTCGCGACTCACGAATCATTAGTGTATTACTAGCGATGTTTCGGTGAATCTTGGAGTGATATAGAGTCTTGAACGGATCAGATAGTACTTGAACCGAACTCGAAATTTTTGCTTAAAGTCAATCCGAAACCCGATTAAACAAGACTTAAAAAATTCGTAAAGATTAATCCATATATACTTCTACAGGAACCTGAAACATTCAAACCGAAACCTGTAGTGAAAAAAATTTAATCCATATTTTATTACAATTATACAAAAATAACCTACAGTTATATATCTAATATCAATTTTATCTTTAAATATTAATGACTGCTCTTAAAAATTAATGAGCACTCATTAATATTTAAACATTCATATATTTTTTCATTTGAAAAATATTCAGGATTTTCTTTTGAAAAATCCGGTCAACTTGATCCCGAACATAAAAAGTCAAAACGTAAACCGAAACCGACCCGAACTCTAAACATTTACCGCAACGAAGAAAATTTAGCCCAAACCCGATACGACCCGAACCGTGTGTGGGGTCGGATTTGGATAAATTGGATTACAAGAACTCGGTGCTTAATTCTAATCGAGAGCAATGTTTTGGTGGGGTCGTGGAATAATCTATTAGTTCGTCCTAAGTACATTATTCTACTATGAAAATATAACGAAAGCAGTATGTTTCATATTTGAAAGCAAGGAACGTAAAGAAATATAGCTAATCATTAAAACGCAGTGTTTTAATAAATTCTGTGTAGTGAACAACTTGAGGATAAAGTTACTTTTTCAACCATGATATAGACTCTTTCGTTTGTGCAAAAGAATGATATAAATTGCCTCGACTTTTGAACTCTATCTTTTTATAATATTCATTATAAAATGTGTTTTTAATGCATAGTAAAAGAAGGCTATGTTTTATTATTTTAATGCATTATTATTTTTACCTTCTTCTATCTTCAATAGAAGAAAGTATAGTAATCGAAATTTTTTCCGACTTCCGGTTTTCGACGGATGCACACGTTTTAGGGATTACAGATCCCCAAAAACATGTTTATACAAAATGTCTGTCTGTCTAATTGTCGCCATTGTACCGTCGAAAAGTGTATGAAGTTATGCATAGAATTGAAAAACATTTTTTATGTATGTTTTTGGCTATAGCAAGCAAATCCTCTTTCAATTTGGAAATATTCCGCCAGAAGGGGGCGCTGTAATAGTGATTTTTGTGCCATTTTCATTGGTGTACTATCAAAAAATGTATAAAAAGTGCATGTTTTTTGGCTATGGGAAGCAGGTCCTCCTTGAATTTCGAAATATTTCGTCATAAGAGATCAGTGACCCCTTATGACGAAATATTGCGATAATAGTGATTATAATTGCGATAATAGCGATTATTGCTGCAATAGCGATTTTTTTTTTTAAATAATTTTCTCTATTTTTTGTAGTGCTAATGTACATCGGTGTATCGTGCAACGACGGGAACTTCGCATTCTGCTTAGCCGGCTATTCGCAAAAAGCTGATGTACAACAAAATAACGAAAAACTATTTATTTTAATAAATATCATGATCAAGATTAACTCGTTTTTACTCCGATTAACCCTCTCGCTGCGTAATTGTTTTATCAAAATAGCTTCAAAAACTGCGTACTTAATTACTTCACGACGAGCATCTTATAAGAATTTTTATTCTTTTGCCACCGGTTTTTCAAAACAAAAATTTTCGTCTGATTTAATCGGAAAAATGCTCCGATTAGATAAGGCAAAATTTACAATAAAAAGTAACTGGTGGGAATGATCAAGGCGGGTTAATTAGAGGGAGAAAATGCATCCCCAATGAAATTTCGGGTTGCGCAAATTTTGCTACTTTTACGTTGCCCGAACAATTCTCGGGTTGCGCAGCGAGAGGGTTAATTGACTGAAGCAGAAATTTAAGAGGAAAATCAAAATTGGTATATCATTGAACTAATAATACGGAAGTATTGACTTTTGAAATTATTTTTTAGAAGTGTAGTGAGATGTATGAGATAGAAGAAAGTTCTGGGATTGACTCATCCACTAGTTTTGATTTAACCAGGGGATAAAAACCGGGCTTCTCGAGTTATGGGATATAAGTGAAAAAAAAATTATTATTATTTTTTTTAATTGAAAGCTCTAATAGATTTAATATATGCTTATAGACTGTCCAATAACAACACCAAAAAATATTTTATACTAAATTTACCAATTATATATTTAAATAAAATTTTGAAATTTATTACAAATATTGCTATCTGAGGTCAATAGCTGAAGAAATCGCCAAATATTTTGCTACTTACAGCAGCCTTTTTGATTCTTATTATTATGGTATTTAAGCACGTAGTTCGATTAAATGTCTGTTAAATTTGTGTTTGTATTTCAATTATTTTATTTATTTAGTGATGAAGTGTTAAATTCGTTATGGAATATTAGCCGAAAACAAAAACTGATTTATGTATAACATTATTTTAAGTGCAAACGTGTTAATCTTGCTTAATCGAACTACATGCGATACAGATAGATCTTTTTTTTTTTCAATTCATCTTCAAAAAATTATTATAAAAACGATAAAAAAGCAGTCAATTGAGATTCAGATGTCAAGCAAATTGCATTTGAATGTACAGTCGGGGGAAAAAAAGTAAACACCCCTACTAACTCCTCAACAAATTATTGTACACGAATGTTACTGGCACCAAACGATTGGAAATAAAGTCTACTTTTAAATGATGTATATAAAATTTTCTTAGGGGGCTATCTACATATTAAAACAAATCCAAACTTCATTTTTTCAATGGCAATACCCAATTTTAACGAGATATTTCAAATCTTTGGTTCAAACTATGCCTACACACCGAATTTTAAGTCATTTGAATGATAAGTTTTTCAATTATAAGCATTCAAAATTTAGTGCTTCTAATGTTAAATTACATTTTCATATTTTTAATTATAGCTACTGAAATTATTATCCTAATGTTCTAATTTTTTGTGTAGCAATAATACTAATATACTCAAACATAAATACGTTGAATTTGCAACTTTTATAATTTTCTGATATGAAATATGAATTATGAAATTAATATTAAAAAAAATTATGAATTGCAACCTACAATTTTTTTGATAGATTCAGATTTATTAAGTCCTGCTTTATGGAAATCAAAAATTTCACATTTTTCTTCCAAGTAGTTTTCAAATTATGCTTAAAAAACGGCAAAATGATGGTTTAAGGGGCTATCTATGATAGAAGTGACTAAATATTTTGAAATTGCTTATGCTATCCTGTAATCTAACAGGCTTAATTGACTGCTTAAGGTGCCTTGACCAAGAAGGGAGCACTCTTGGTTAACAATCGAGTACGGAACTTCAATTTGGACACAGCCCTTAAAATTAGCTCGTTTTAAAATAATTAATTTCTCGGAAACTTATGGTATGAATTGCATAAAAATTTGTTTTTAGACTAACTGAAGGGTGTAAAGTTCATTTATGCTGTCAGAATTGTGTACTGCTACTGAAAGAAACAAAGTTATGTTTCGTTTTAATATGTAGATGGCCCCCTGAGTAAATTTTATATACATGATTTAAAAGTAGACTTTATTTACAATCGTTCGGAACCACTAACTTTCTTCTACGATAATTTGTTGAGGAGTTAGTAGGGGTATTTACTTTTTTTTCCATGACTGTACATTTATGCGATATTTAAAAGTAATTATATTTGCGGAAAAAGAGAAGTGGATCATTTACATCGTTGTCACCGTCGATATGATGTCAGATCTACACACGGACATGCTTTTGTTTTATAATATAGATATATATTAAGAATATACTTAGTGTATTGACTAGTGCATACTTAGTGAAAGCTTAACTATATGCCTTGTACAAAAATTTCCCTTCTTCCTAGGATAGTCTATACAAAAGCCATATGCTTATACATTTGCTGGATCGCGAAAGATTTTCAAAAATTAAAGTGTAAAATGAAGTTATTCGCACTATAACATAAGAATAAAGTTTGGAAACCCCTGGTACAATAAAAAAAATGCTAAATATATTATTCAATGAAGGATCAGCAACTTATAATACATTTCAAACATTCTCTGATAATCTATTTCATTTTCATAGCCAGAAATGAAATGTGATTTCCTTTTGAATATTTTATGATATCTATCTTGGTTTATTGATCAAGATAAAAAGTGAAATAAAATTTCGCATAAGACAGACGAGTATTGAGACAGTAAAAACCGAATCATATTTTTACTGTTGTTTCACGGGTCATTTAGTAAAATGAAGTTGGAGTCGGAAAGACGCAAATGCCGCCTCTTTACGACTCTGTATGTAGATAGCATGACATAAACGACAACCATAATAAACTTCGGCGTTTTAATTTCCTCTCTCTGGAATCAGATGACTGACCAAAATAGAAATTATTATTTAAAAGTCTGTATTTGTTAAAATCAAATACTAAATTACTTTTTTATTTATTTTTAAAATATCCTGACACAAATTCGAAGGTAGCGTGCTAGAAATAGAATAATAACAGTATTCGCAATTTTTTCTAGTCGTTTATAGAGTAACCCGCTACATTTTGAACAATGTAATATAGCGAGAATCGCGATACAAAATATTAGTAGGGGAAAGTAGGGTAATGCCGCTCACTTAAAGGAAGACATGAATAGTTAATCAAATTTATACAAAAAAACAATATTTTATTAGCGCAGTATAAGTCCAAAGCATAAGGAACAATTGGAAATCAACTAATTTGCATAAAAGTTTTAGGAATTTTTTTTATCGTTTTGTATAATTAATCATGCATTGAGCGGCAATGCCCGACATGGTAGGGTAACAACGCTCAAAATTTGAATACAACATTTAAGTACGAGAAAAGTCACATATGTAGTTGTGTGGGCTATTAACACTACAGCAGACTTTATGCGACCACTTTCCACATATTGTGCAGCGAAACCGCGTTTTGTTATCGCTCCCGAGTTCTTCACAAAAACAGCAGATTTGTCTCCATACTTTTTTTAAATTCAGGTGTTTTGACTGTCACCAGTTTTTTGAAATCGTAAAATTGACCTTGTTTAATGACATCATAATTAAGGCGAAAAGAAGGGTAATTTTACCATTTCAAAAAAGTGGTGTCAGTCAAGAAATTTGAATTTTAAAAAAGTAGCCCACTGGCAAAATTTCTTCGAATTCCACGTGAGCGCCATTGCCCTTTATAGCCATGTTGGATTTTAATGCATTATAGTTTGTGTAACAACGCACTACAAAAATAAATAAAAGCATGCACGTACAGCTAAATGTATGTATTTTGTAGACATAATGAGTGAATTAACATTTGAAAATAAGAATGTACAGTACAGTTACCTTCAAGTGAGATGTTTTAAAATTTTATAATAAAACAACTGCAAACTAATAACGCGATGACACAAAAATACTTTCCTTCCCACGGTTACCATATCTTTACTGGGAAATCACGATGAAGTTCGCTAGGTGCCGGTACCAATCGCATGTTTTCAATTATATTCTATTTAGAGATATTGGAGTGAGTGGAATTACCCGCTGAGCAGCATTACCCTACTTTCCCCTAGTTTGTAGCTAGAACTGATACTACTTTCAACGCTACTTCAGAAAAAGAAAATAATGTGCCTTTCTTCAAATCGCGAGATATTAAATTGCCTGTATTGTGCGAAATATGTTATGCGCAACAATTTGTGAATGTCAAAAACAAATTACTGTAAGAATGTCAAATAAAATATAGGCAGGTCGTGGCTATTCATAAATATGTTACGTAAAATTGTTGCCCATCGTTATATCGCCAGTTCAGATGTATAACTCTGTTTTTGTTTATCCCCTCTCCCTCCCCCCCCAAAAAAGCGATAGTTTAATCAGATTTTTATGTTAGTATATATAAATGCTCATTACATTACCGCACATCCCTTAATTTCACCTAAGAAAGTCGTAATATGTGTATAAACTAACATTTTGGAGATTAACACAAAACATTTTCTAGTACGTTATCTTTCGTGATTGTCTAAAGCCCTCAATTATATCGCATTTCTATTTTATACCGGCAGACGCGATGTATCGAAGAGCCACTGTACTCGTATTAATTAATCCGTGTACTTAATTTTGAATGAATATTGAACCTTTTGAGAAAATCTGAAAGAAGCGAAGTAGTAGGGGAAAGTAGGGTAATGACGCTCAGAAGGGCAATCCCGCTCATCCAATACCTCTAAACAGAATAGAATTTAAAACGTGCGATCGGCAACGGCATCTAGCGAACTTCATCGTAAGTTCTCAGTAAGTATATAGTGATCGTCGGAAGGAAAGTATTTTTGTGTACTTACGTTATTAATTTGCAGTTGTTTTTTTATTAAATTCTACAACATCTAACTTGAAAGTAAGTGTACACTCTTATTTTCAAATATGAATTTACTCATTATGTCTACAAAATATATACATTTAGGTGTACTTTCATGCTTTTATTTATTTTGTAGTGCGTTGTTTCGCCAATTATAATGTATTAAAACCCAACATGGCGATAACGGGTAATGGCGCTCGCGTGGAATTCCAGAAGAAGTGTTGCGAGTGGGCAACTTTTTTTAAATACAAATTTATTGATTAACACCATTTTTTTTGAAATGGTAAAATTCCCCTATTTTTGCCTTAATTAATATGTCATTAAACAAGGAGAATTTTACGAAACGAGTGGTGAAAACCAAAAAACCTAAATTAAAAAAAAAGTAGCCCACTATATGTGTAACACAATATGTGTAAAGTGGTCGCCAAAAGTCTGCAGTGGTGTGAACAGCCCGCACAACTACATACGTGACATTTTGTCTTACTTAAATGTTGCATTCAAATTCTGAGGGCAATTACCCTGCCATGTCAGGCATTACCGCTCAATCGATGGTTACTTAAATAAAACGATAAAAAAATTTCTTAAACTTTTATGCAAATTAGTTGATTTCAAACTGTTCCTTATACTTTGGACTTATACTTCGTTAATAAAATATTGATTTTTTTGGCTAAATTTGACTAGCTATTCATGTTTCCCCTTAAGTGAGCACCATTCCCCTACTTTCCACTAACTACTCTTGGAAAGTAGTTTGTAGTCACTTTGTAAAAAAAATAATAGTTGCAACTGTACTTAACTACATTTTCGATAAAGTAGATGTAGTTGTAGATCCCTACAAAATAAAATTAGTTTTTTTTTCTGAGAACTGTTGTTTTACAGGTAGACATAAAATGGGATTTTTTTCTTGCATATTTTATTATATCTATCGATCGAATAAAGATAAAAAGATCATAAAAAGTGATATAAATTTCTCTTATAATATCAGAAAAATATCGCGGCGGTAAATGCCGAATCATATTTTTATTGCTATTCGACGGATTATTTGGGAAAATGAAATTGTAGTCGAAATAACGCAAATGACGTAATGATGTCTTTATTTGTAGATAGCCTGACATAAACGACAATTCTATATAAACTTCGGCAGTTTAATTTCTTTTCTTTGGAATCAAATGATTGGCCAAAATAGAAATTTCTATTGAAATTTCTGTATTAATTTAAATTAAATACTAAATTATACTTATAATTTATTTTTAGAGTATCTTGACAGTAGATATAAGTTCTTTTAATTTATTGAAAAAGTACATTACAAGTTTTTAAAGAAGGCTGGTGAAATTACTGAATTATTTCACATTGAAAATGTAATGTATATCTAACAAAATTAGACTAAATTCAATAAATATATACAATTTATATTTTTAAATAAAATCAACTAATAGTATTCATTTTTATCCATATCTTACTCAAGATTCAAACTTAAGACACAAAGGAAACTGGATCATTATGTCAAGCGGCTT
Organism: Maratus speciosus; assembly: GCA_963932465.1. NCBI lineage: Eukaryota > Metazoa > Arthropoda > Arachnida > Araneae > Salticidae > Maratus > Maratus speciosus. The sequence continues at coordinate 563,224,085 of OZ010786.1, read as the reverse complement.
TTTTTTAAAAGCTTTGTATGTAATATTCAAACCAAAATGACCGTAGAGAATATCTATTTCATGAAGATGTTTCTTAATTATTAGTCCGAGAATTTTTTAAAAATATTAATTATAAAATTTTGTACCGTCGCTTGTGACAAAATCAGATACTTCGAAAAATATGCAATATACCTCTTAAAAAATATATTTATAATAACAATAGCGATAATTATACATGGAAAACTCTTAAATGAATTTTATTTTGTCATGAAGTAGTTACATGAAAGTAATTTACACATCCCTAATCATTTTATGTTTGATTAATTTTTAATTTTACAGAAAAATTACCTTTTAGTTAAAAAAAAAAAATTAAACATACCTAAACAAATAGCAAAAATTGTAGTTTTCGGAAATGTAACATCAGTAGCTATAACAGTAAAAAACTTCAGAAACGCTTTTTGTTTGTAACAAAAACGATTAGGGAAATTTTATGTAACCTTGTAAAACTGAGATACCCATGATTTAGGAAACCTTTTCCGTGTGTTCAGAATTCGCATTCCCCGAAGTAATCAGAAATCTCAAAAAACAATAAATTTCCAAGTTTGACAAAGGCATTTCTGAAATGAAAGTGTAGCTTTTGTTACCTGTAATTTTCGGAACCGTTATTAAATAGCTTTTACAGTATGATTTTGATCTGTTAGCTTGAATTGCTTCATTTACAAATTAATTAATTACAAATAATATTTCTTTAACAGGGCAAAAAATTAATGAATTTCTGAGCTATCTTATTCTCGATTCTACTTTTATTTCCTAAGAGCGCAAGAAAAGCGACATTTTTTTGCATCCTTTTATTTAACTTAACATCTGTGTAAAGATTGAATTTTAAAATCGATTTTAACACGATTAATCGATCAATCGCTTTCTGATAGACGAGAATTATAAAAATTATGTGCACATGTGTGTTTCCGATGACAATACGAGACATTTTAATATTTCCATAATTTAATTATAAATTAATAAATAATTTTTAAGTCATTTTCCGTTTTCACACCATAGTCGATAAATTGTCAAATATTCATGATGTTTACAACTGTATACGAATTACAACAACAATAGAATTCATCATACATTCAAACGACACTTTATAAAATAGGCAAACTGTCTGTGAGCTGCAAGTGTGAAATATTTTAAATACTAAAAACTGGAAAATAAAATATAAATAAAAAGTAAAGAGTGTAATATTTAGAAATATATACGCTTTTCTTTCTTTATACCTTCACTTAGTTGTGATAAAATCGAATACTTCTAAAAATCGACAGTGTTCCCTTTTTAAAAACATTTATGATACCGGCAGCGTTAATTACATGTATAACTCTTGAATGAATTTTATTCTGGCGTACAGTAGTCACATAAAGGTAATTTACACATCCCTAATCCTTTAAGGTTTGATTAATTTTTAATTTTACGAAAAACTTACCCTTTAGTTAATAAAATTAAACATAGCTAACCAAATGGCAAAAATTAAAGTTTACGGAAATCTAACATCAGTCGCAATTTTGCTCACTATTAATATGAGAAATGGCAATGAAAACACTTTCGAAGAAGTTTAGAAAATATTGTTCACTGACACCTCTGCTAACAAAGTAATTCGATTTTGAACCACATTCGTTAACAGTAATTTTTGTTAATCAAAATGCTATTTCCCTGTTAATTAAAATGTAATATATATTTATAATAACAACACCGATAATTACATGGATAACTCTTAAATGAATTTTATTCTGGCGTATAGTAGTTACATGGTGGTAATTTACACATCCCTAATCTTTTCGTGTTTGATTAATTTTTAATTTTACGGAAAACTTACCTTTTAGTTTAAAAAATAAACATAGCTAAACAAATGGCAAAAATTAAAAATTTCGGAAATCTAATGTCAGTAGCTATTACTGTAAAAAGCTTCAGATACGCTTTTTGTTTGTAACAAAAACGATTACGAAATTTTAATGTAAGCTCGTAAAACTGAGTTATCCATGACTAAGGAAATTTTTTTCTTGTGTTCAGAAATCCCATAAACTGAAGTAATCAAAAGTCTCCAAAACAAAAAAAATTCAGAGATTTACGGAGATAAAAGTGCAGCTTTTGTTACCCTTAATTTCCGAAAACATTACTAAATATCTTTTAGCCTGTTATTTCATTTATTCCATTTGCAAACTTAATTATTTACAAATAATATTGCTTTATCAGCACAAAAAATTAATAAATTTCTGAGCTTTTATTTATTTATTTATCTATTTATTTATTTATTTTCTGTCGATTTTATTTTTATTGACTCAGATCTAAAGAAAACTGCTATTTATCAATTCCTACTATTAGTTCACACTCCCCCTATATTTAGTTATTTATATATCTTGTTCAAATTTTCAGTCGTTAATAAAATACTTATTATTCATCCTATCAAGTTGAAATAAATTTTTTTAAACTTGTACTGGATGACAATTGATGTTAATAAAGAATTTTCAAATATTAATTCATTAATTAAATTTTAATTAATTAATTTTGGTTTTATATCGGAGACAAAATGGCGGCCATTGGTTATTGAACAGCATTTAATGCATCTTCATATCTATAAGGGGGATTACCATAGGGGGGAACCTGTTCTGTTGCCAAGTACCGCCAAGTTTGTCGCCACCTTGGCGATATCTCTAATATTTCGCCAAATTCCCAGACTTCCATTGTAAACCTACTTACTTATAGAAAATCAACAAATTGAGATATTTTAATGCAACAAAAACTAATATTAGCTTAAGAAATTATATTAAATTTTTTTTGATCACCTAAGTAGGAAATGACTTTAAAAACAAAATTTTTATATTACTAGTTTTACATTGTTTTATTTAACTTAACTTGACTCGCGTATGTAAAGATGAAATTTTGAAATCTATTTCCCGATATGCTGGAATTATAAACATTATATGCACATGTGTGTTTCCGATGACAAGAAGAGAATATTTTTCTTAATTAAATTATAAATTAACAAATTAATTTTAATGTATTTTCCGTTAGCCCACCATAGTCGATAAATCTCTAAATATTCTTTATGGTTACAACTTTATGCGAATTACAACAACAATGGAGTTCATTATGCGTTCAAGCGACGCTTCCTAAAATAGGCCAACTGTCAGTGAAACTTCAAGAGTGAAATATTTTAAACTCTAAAAAGTATAAAATGCAATATAAATAAAAGTAAAGAATGTAATTAAAAAAATACATACGTTTTTCTCTCCTTATACTTTCACTTACTTGTGACAAAATCGGATACTTCGAAAAATCTGCAAGGTTCTCGTTTAAAAAAAATATATATTTATAATACCAACAACGATAATTACATGGATAACTCGTAAATTAATTTTTTTCTGGCATATAGTAATTACATGAAAGTAATTTATACATCCCTAATCCTTTCGGATTTGGTTAGTTTTTAGGTGCGTTCGTAATTATATATATACGTAGCACCTATAGTCGTCGTTCAGCCCGTCTGTCTGTCCGTCCGCATATAACAGCGCAAAAACTACCCAACCGAATCGTTTGAAATTTAAAAAATATAATTGCTGTATAATTTTGTCGATTTATTTCAAATTTTATGAAAATCGGATGTATAGTTTAATTACAGGGACAGTCGAAAGTTTTCCGTTACATTACGGCCAATGGGAAAAAATTATTGCAAGGGCATTTTAATGATGTTACAGCCTTCCGAATAGTCTGAAATTTTAAATATATAATTGTTGCAAAATTTTGTCGAGTGATTTCAAATTTTATGAAAATCGGATGCATAGCTTAATTACAGGGACAGTCAAAAGTTTTATATTACGGCCAATGGGGAAAAAATTATTTCAAGTGCATTTTAATGATGTTATAGCCTTTCGAACAGAATGAAATTGATAGGCACTTATGAAGTGCATTAAAATATACATTCAGTACAATATGCAGTGCAATAAATTTTATAAAACTGATTATAGTACGAACGCACCTCATTTGCCACGTTTGACGAGCAATTTCCAACTTCTTAATTTTACTGAAAACTTGCCTTTTGGTTTAAAAAATTAAACCTATTTAACCAAATAGCAAAAATTAAAGTTTACTGAAATTTAACGTCAGTAGCTATTTTGCGCACTATTAATATGACAAATGGCAATGGAAGAACTTTTGAAGACGTTCATAAATTATTAGTTCTCACAAGTAACCCCTTAACACACGCTTTTGAAATTTAATCTTAGCAGTGGTGTATACAGCTTTAATATATGTATATTTTTTTATTACTAAATTCTGAAACGTAAATGAACTGATAATAGTACACTGTAAAAAAAACGGACTAAAATACGGTAATATTACTGCCAATCGACATGCCAGTACTATTTCGATATTTCCCCCGTAAATGCCAAACAAACGGAAATTTTTCTGTAATTTACCGGGAAAAAGTTCCGTTAAAATACAGAAATAGTACTGGCGTTTCAATTTTTTTTTTTTTTTTTTTTTTTTTTTTTTTTTTTTTTTAAACAGTGTAAATATAAAGACACATACTATCATAACTGCATGCATATAATAGAGAAAATAATTGTAAGGAAAAAGTAATTGTAATTGTAACGAAATATACTAATAATAGGACGTCAGACGCGCAAGAGTTAAACAGGTGTCAGAACTAGAGTCCTGCATGGCTCGGGTTGTATCAAAACCGAACCCAAAAATTCTGCTTAAAGCCAACTCAGAACCCGACCATAACCCACTAATAAAATATTCTGCCCGAAACAAATTCGAAACTGAAGTGACAGAAAAGTTATGTAAGAGAGCTAGGGGATGAATGGGACAAGGGACGGATGGGACATTCTCAATATTTCAGGTAATGAACGTTTTTTTTTTAGTTTTTTCTATTCTCATATATGGTACTGTAACTTTTTTTTTTACTTTTGAAGCTGTCAAATATTTTATTCAATATAATTGGGACATTTCAAACGGGGATCAATGGGACTGTCTCATTCATCCCTAGAGATGTTGAAAAAATTATTTATTAACTAAACAATAATATATAGGTTGATAAATTAATAATTTGTGTTAATAAGTAGTATTAAACAGTACTCTTACTATATAGGTTGTTCATTATTAAAAAATATATTGAATCCCAATTATTGTACTGTAATAAATGTTTAAATAGTTTATCAAAAAATTGCTATTGAAACTTTATCAAAATAGATAAAATTGTTAAAAATAGTACATTTTTTGATCAAATGGGAGAAATTATATTGAATTTTGAACTTGTGATTAAATAAATCCCCATTTGCCCTTTCCTTAACATAATTTCATTTGAGCATGATATCTAAGAAACATTTAATTAATATTAATTAATAAGTTGTGAATGAAAAATTTAGCTATGCCGTATTTCATAGACATTTTTCAACTTCATTTCATAACTAAAATGTCTCGTAAATGGCAATAGGGAACAGACAGAGAATCGAAGTTTGCATTACAATTTAAAACTGCAATAAAAGAAGTGATTAGAAACGCTCAGATATAAGAGCCATATTATAAGATCATATATTACAAATATAATTACATATAAGTTTATAATTATAAATTTTAATTAGGTAACATTGAATACATGGAGGAAAATATTTGTGTCCCATCCATCCCCATTGGTGTCCCATTCATCCCTGCTATGGGGATGATTGGGACAGAGGAGAACTTTTTTAAAATTTTATAATATTTTACTGTATAACAATAATCTAGACTGAATATTGTGCATAGATGTAGTCAAATACCTAATGTATGAAATGTGATATATAATATTGATAATAACTTTAAAAAAATTTAAATAAATATTTTTGTGAAAATGTCCCATTCATCCCCCATCTCCCCTATATAATAGAATTAAGGAACAGTAGCCGACAATTATTCACCTAATATTTTATCGTTTTGTGTAAAATTGAATGTATTAATATTATACCTAATATGTAGTTTGTTTTTATTTGAAAATACCAGGACATACCATCATACATCGAATCAACCCGAAAGAATGAAAACTCAGCTGTAACCGACCCAGGCCCGAAATATTAAAAATCGAGTCGGTTCGGCTTCGAATAAAATTGAGTTATCCTACCCGGTTGCAAGACTCCGGTCAGAATTCGCAGATATAATTTTTAAAATATTAATGTGAATAACAGAAAATACTACTTTATCAGTTATTAAAATTAAATCCATCTGTACAAAATAACCAAGAAGTAATGTTTGTGATATTTTTTTAGAGTAGTTTCTAGTAATACAGCTCTGCTCTGTATAAATCGTCAGATTATCAGTTTGATCGTAGTTGCCTTGAAAACACACATGTATAAACTTACATGCACAAACATACACCCACAAACTAAAAAATACGAACGAATAACCAAAAAAAAAAAGGAAATTCTTTAGTCTAAATGAACTATTATTTGATATTATAAATGAATTATTATTAAATTTAGTATAAATGAATCAGTTTTCGTATTACAGAAATTGAAAGGAAAATATTATGTTTTTATATTTGCGAGCGTAATGTATAATTTCCTAAAAAAAAAAAAAATACTTGACTTCATACGACAAAAGTAGTGGCGCAGCTAGGGTGTGGGTTTTCAGACACTGGATACCACTTTTTCCTTAAAGTTTTGTTTCGTATAATTAAATCAAAAAAAATCTACAAGTAAATTTTACAAAGTTAACTGTATAAAAATAGTGGTGCATTGAGCTTGGAAAGCCCCACCCTGACTGCGCCACTGGACAAAAGTATGCATCTTTATAATTATGTAGTATAAATAAACATTTAATTACACCAGTAATAGTTTCCCCGATATTTTTTTAATAAATCTGCTGTCACCTTAGATAAATCTCACTGTACTTTATACTTTAACAATGTTGCACGGTCTCCTCCTCCCAAGTATTATAAAATTATTGGGTCGTTCGGAAAGTCGTGTCCGTTTGGTAAAATCAATTCGTACCGGAAAATTCTGCCCGGTAATTGTTAGAGATCAGATATCGGAATCAATGTTTCATAGTTAAAGGATAGAATTTTCCGGTACGAATTGATTTTCCCAGACGGACACGACTTTCCGAGCGACCTAATAACATGAAAATAGTAAATTACCAGGTGTCCCAAAAATAGATTTTAAAATTCAATAACTTCCAAACGATGATAGATATTTAAAAAATTCTTGCAGGAAGGTTATGTATAATGCCAGGAGTTTTTGTACTGTGATTCTTGATTTTAGTTCTAATTTCAAACAATAGAAGGCGCAAAGTGCAATAGACGCTCAGTCCAGACCCGATTTTTGGTACTTCAGGATCCATTCAATACATTTTAATCTCTTTTTTTTCGCAATGAAGAAGAGAGAGGTCGAAAAATCGAGCCTGGATTTAGCGGTTATAGCTTTTAGCGCCATCTGTGGATGCTATTTGTAATTAAAACTGAGAATCGCTGCATAAAAAACTCCTGACATCTTACATAACCCTCCTGCACGAATTTTTTTTATATCTGTCACCGTTTGCAAGTTGTCGAATTTTAAAATCCATCAGCCATTTTTGGGACATCCGGTATATATTTAAATGTCTATTCGAAAATAGAACGAACTCATTTGCCCTTCACATAAATTAATCAAATATTGCACAAGCAAAAGTGCATTTAAACAATCATAAGGATTGCTACTTTGAGTTTGCCCCAATTAAATTCGGGAGACACTGAAATGGAGATAGCTGTACCTCTGTCATAACATATCATTTTTTTTAAATATTATAGCAATAGATCACAAAAAATTACTACCTGTAATAAAAAGAGCATCGTTAGAAAAGAACCTAAAAGCTGCACTTATGATCTTTGAATCTCCAGTAAAAGTTTTGTTTCATACAAATCATCAGATTATCAGTTTTATCGTAGTTTTCTTCGTGATACATACATACAGATACGTACGCCACACAAACACAACAAGAAAGAAACAGAAGAGAAAAATCCTTGATTTAACAGAATCAATTTATTTTTCATCTTTTTGTTCAGAAAAGAATTTCTTATTCTGCTTCAGAAACTTTATTCGCTTTTATTTTTGTGACAGGTTTGATTTGTGTCACTTTTCAAACAAGTGTGCGAACAAGCATATGTACGACGCATTTTAGATATGAGTGAAGAACATCTGTTGGGGATTCAAATAACTGCTGGGTAAATATATATATCAAGTGATAGTTCACAAAATAAGCATGAGCTAAATAATTAAAAAATGCAGTGTTTATTTAGAGAAAAATATTTCGTATAAATAAAGGATTTGTTTTGAAAATCGTTTCTAAAACTTTTATCATTTAATGCTTCACTGTGATATGCATATCTAAATACAGATATTTTCTATACGCTCGTGTTAATGTATAATATAATCTATCGTTTGGGAAAAAAATACAAAACATAATGTTTAAAAGTAAAATGTTTAAAAAATAGTAAAAAATATAAAATATAGTCAAGTTTGGCAACTAAAAATAAGTTCTGCTGTTTAGTAACTAGAGTGAAATATTATAATAATTGAAAGTAAATGTTATATGAAATTGAACAGAAGTAATAAACGGTTTTAAAAAGTAAACAAGAATGAAAATTCATGCATCAAGCATGGTTTATTAAACACTTTTCAACACATTTAGAGCAATGTAACAAAACTTAATCGTTTAATAAGGTGAAAGGTGGTGCCTAATTAAACAATTTGGAAAACACATTAGACATTTGAAAATGTGTTATGTGTTTTGTGTATATGCAACCAATTTGAAAAATTAACATCTACAAATTACCCAAAATCTTTTTTGCAGCCCTGTATATGTTCTATAGAATTTATGCACATCGAGTTATATGCAAAGAATTAATTTAAAAAACTTAAATTCGAAACATCCTTTAAGAAATTATCGCTCAATCCCAGTTAACGAAAAATAAATGCTAAATACTTCATTTTCTATACATAACCATGCTATGGTAAACTTTAAAAACATATATAAATTACATGGAAATCTGAGTATACTTACACGAGTTAATGCGCGGCCAGACTGTCAGACAAACCGAATTTATAAACACTTTTCAAGTATGTTGGAAAACTTTAAAAAAACAGAAGAAACATTAAGGTTCAACATTAAAAAAGACAATTTTCATAGTCTTGTAGGGGAGTTACCCAAGTTACTCTTCATAAAAGTACCGTAGCGCACGACTTAGTTTTGAATGCGTATTTGTCTTGCTAATTAACTTTTCTACGTGAATCTGAATCATGTCTTGTCTTCCTTTAATATTAATAAAGTAGATAAAGACTCAGTGGAATTGGATCATTCATTTTTGAATTTATGATAGTCTTTGCACGTGATTATTTCATATAAATTGTGAAGCTTTGTGTGATGGAGTAGGTTTTTACACAGACCTTACGAAGAGTTCGGAACTCATATACGGCCTTTGTAGCTACCTTGTGACAGTGAGTTAGGCATTTAGCTTGACTGCAGACGATATTGTAAAGTACGAATGGTGTATCTCTGTTACTAAGTAAAGTTGCCAGTTTGATTCTTTTTTTATTCAGAAATTTAAAAAAAAAAAACTTTTTTCTTTTATTTGGTGACAGACATTTTGCAATTATATAAACTGAATATTTTTCATTCGGATTTTTCGGCATAAATTCAGAATTTCTGAATTTAAAATAAAGGATCAAATTGGTAACTCTATTGGTAAGCTTAAAAGTATCGATTCATTACGATAAGGATGTGCTGGTCGTTCAGAAGACTTCAAGTATTTTTAGACATTATTCATAGAAATAGTTTTGATCAAGCTGCCCTTAACTGAGATTAATTTTGTTTAGGGTTATGGAGTATTTTTTTATTTATTACTCTGGTCGTGATAGTACACACGATTGGTGAGTACAAAAACGCTGTTACGAAAAGAAAACCCAGCTGAGATGATCCGTTTCCTAGAAAAATCCATCAGGCAGTTATTCAAAAGAAAGAGTATTTATTTTTATGAAAATAGTCATAAGATGTCAAGCAGTGGTGGTCTCCCTACTTAACAACTTTTAAGGTATTTCCAGTACCAAGAATAGATGCGAAGTGTCTTCCGATCTACGTAATTGAATACGCCAAGAGCTCTCCCGAGCCAATACGCCGAATCCAAAATATTCGTTAGACTGGTAGAGATATTAAAATTCGAACGAGATCACGCCAAGTACAGAAATCACATTTGGCAATTAATCAGAACATTAGGATAAAAAGGCAAACCTATCATTGCTTACAGAACTATAACGGCAAGGATAATTACTGACAAATATCTATTTGCAAGTAGATGTAAAAACGTAATATATGGGCCTTTGATGCTTATACGAGTTGCCAGCTAGCTTAAAGCAAATTTATGATCCTTAGATTACATAAAAAAAATTGTAAAAAGCAGTGTTTTTCTAATAACAAATCAATAAAGAATATTTATGCGGAAAAAGGGATTGTGCTTAAATTAGAAATAAATAGAAATCATTTTTCTGAATGATAGCTTTTAACAGAAGAAAGGGAATGCGTTTACCTAATAAAATGTCAACAAAAAATATTTATGTGGGTATAACGATTGCACTTAAATTAGACATAAAGAGAAATGATTTTTGAATGCTAGCGTTAAACAGGAGAAAGGGAAATAAATTTTGAAAACAGATTAATTTCGAATACATATCTGATACAAATATATAACCTCGCCATAAGGGCATAGACATTTTTGAAAGATAGTGGGATTTTCTACAAGCTTATAATATTAGTTTGAACTCAGTTTTTAAGTTGAAGTCCCTGTACTCATCTGCAAATCTCCTTATATATTGCTGTTGTTTGTTTTCTAAAAGCTGCTGCTTAGGTGTTTAATCATGACCCTCGATGGCAACTCTGTCATTATGTGATTAAATAAAACTTCTTTTTTTCCATATAATGCTTATTAGCATTATACGACCACGACTATAGTTTCGAAAGCAATTATCTGTTCTCATCATCATTCGAGTTTAACAGAGAATAGTAATTCGGGCCAGTATCAGAATAGTTCTGCAAAGATGTATTAGATTCTTTGATGTGTATCGAAATGGGAAGGAGGGATTGAACACCCCGATCAAAAAAAAAAAAATGTCAACAACAGAGGAAAAGGGTTCCCCGAAAGGAATGTTTGTGATGATCAGACCTACACGTAAGTTGAGAGATGAAAAAGGAATATAAATTCCCCAGAAATCAGCATATTTGTTGTTGTTGTTGTTTTACGTAGTTCTTGTGCTCAGATATTCTTTTAATTAATGAACGCCTAGTTTGGCTAATGTATGATAATTCACTATTATTACAAGAAATATTAACTCCAGATTTGTATGTTAACAGGGTTACTTACTTAGTAAATTTAAAAGGTGCTAGTGATTTTTAAAATGACTCAAAAAGTTAAACTTTTGCTAATTTATACGAGGGTGTATCAATAAGTTTTTGCCCTCACATAAAAATAATTGAGTGAAATTTATGAAATTGCTACATTTAATCCTTTTCTATATAGTCACCGTACACAGTAACACATTTCTGCAAACAGTATTTCAAAGAGAGGGGGAGGATGTATTCCAGGACTCGCGATAATAGACCCGAAGCGGTGCATTTATCTAACTTTTTCCGACCCCCACAGGAGACATGTTGTTTGAAAAGCCTGTGACCAATTATTCATGCTATTCAACTCCCGAACCTTCCCCCCCCAAATTTGCCCCTCCGGAGGCACTTTCCTAAATTTTGCGGACATCATTCATCAAAATGTTTCGACATCCGGTTTAGACAGACTTACACGTTTTAGGGATCAGAAAACCAGAAAAACATGTTTATACAAAATATCCGTTTGTCAGTCTGTGTGTCGTCATTGTACTATCCAAAAGTGGATGAAGTTATGCATAGAATTGAATCAAATTTCATGTATATGTGTATGGCTATGGGAAGCAGGTCCTCCTTGAATTTGGAAGTATTCCACCGCCGGAAGGGGGTGCTGTAATAGCGACTTTTGTGCCATTTTCATTATTGTACTTTCAAAAAGTGTATGAAGTTATGCATAGAATTGAATCAAATTCCGTATTGTATATGCTTTTGGCAGTGAAAAGCAGATCCTCTTTGAATTTGGAAATATTCCGCCAGAAGGGTGAGCTGTAATAGTGATTTTATTGTAATTTTCTCTATTTTTGGTAGCTCTCTTGTACATCGGCGGCTCGGGTAGCGACAGGAACTTCCCATCTTGGTAAGCTGACAATTCGCAAATAGCTGACGTATAACAGAATAACAAAAAATGTTGATTTTATTAAATATCATGATCGAGATTAACTCGTTTTACTCCGATTACTTGACTGAAGCAAAAATTTAAGATGAAAGTCAAAGTTGGAGTGTTATTGAACCAACAATATTAAAGTATTAACATTTATAACTACTTTTTGAAATATTAAGATGTATGAGATAGAAGAAAGTTTTGGGATTGGCACATCCAACTAGTTGTTTAGTAGGATCATTTGACAAAGCGTGCGGAGTCATCATCAAAGCAATTTTCAAAGCAAACCCTATATACAGTATATATACAGTAGTTATTCGAACCTTTTACCTAGGACGTTGAGAAAGGAAAGCTTATCATTAAGGGTTTCAGCCGTGAATTGGATATGAAGATCAACAGCATTTGCGATAGTTAAAACAGCAGACAGGTTAATGGAATTATGGGAATACAATAATAATATATTTTTTACAAAGAAGCATCACAGTAACAACTTTTATTTCCGCGCACTTAAGCTTTTTAAATGAAACCTTTGTGATTGTTATTTTTCTAACTCAATAACTGGCTCTTTTCCAACTTCTAAACGACAAATGATATTAAGAATTCGCAGATACCTTAACAGTGCGGGGTTTATTGATTGTTGCTTTTTTCTTTCATATTATTGATTGTAAATGCATATTTATCTTATTTTAAATTTTGTTTTTCAGCTCCAATTGGCATCTTAGATGCAAGGGATGACATGATGTAAGTCCTTTCATTTTACTTTTGTTTGTTTCATTTTCGGCAAAATTAAATCGCAAATACCATGAAGTCTCTACATAATTTTTAATTAGGAAATAAATTATAGTGAATAATGTTTTCTTGCATTTTAAATTATAAATTATGTTGAACGAATTGTTTTTTTATGACTGTTTAATTCATTTTTCATATAAATTGATACATATAAGCCATTGGTGATGATGAATGGGGATAGTCCATTTTATGTTATTGCTAGATATTTAATGGTTTGTTTTCTAATGTAAGTATGAATAAGAGTAATAAGTCTTAATTACTTCCACTAATAACCATATCACAATATATATTCCAAACGAAAAAGATCAAAACATATATTAAAATATTTATTTGCTTAAAAGAGTTACTAAAAACACATCAATACTGCTTTTTCCCGGCTGAATCAAATAGAAAACATTAACATACTTTTTAATGAGAGTAGATTAATCTACAAATGTAATTTTTATTTACAATTATTATTATATATATAATAGCGCTGAGTGTATAATACTTCCAGGGTGAACTCATCCGAATCCCGGATCTTTCGTAAGAAAAACATATCGCGGCCATGCTAGGCTTAAGCATTCCGATTCCGTAAATAAGGCAATTGTTTGACTTGTAATAATATACGTTGTACCATATGTATTATACATCATTGCTTCTTCATTTTCTCTAAAACCTATACAAGTATAATGTTTTAAGTTCTAAATAAAAAATAACCTGCTACCAACAACAGATTACCGATGTGTCCGAGATATAAAGAAACGAAACTGTCGCCATTCAAAAGCACAAATTCCAAATCCAAAAACAAATGAATGACTATTTGATCGACTCATTATAAAATACGTTTGGCATCCAATTCTGCTCTTAATATGTTTGTAAAAACATATTAAAACCTTTAAATATTTTGAAATGCGTTTTTCACTTTTGTTTCCATTTATAGGCAGTAAATTTGAATTCTGAATTCAGTAAATTATTCTGTGAACCATTCCCAGCATTCCTGTAAATTATTTTGTACTGGATTAAGGTTTCGCTGATAAAAATTGCTTTGGCGCCATCTACCGGCCTTCAATCTAAACAAAGAAACTTCCTGTTTAAATTGTACTTTTTTCAGCATTTTATCAGATTTGAAGGCATGGCATATGACATGAATATTTCTTATCAATTCTTATTGTAATTAAAATATTAGGGATATTTATCATTCCGATCAACTTTGACGAGGTTATATACTAGTTTATAGGAGAGTCCATTGAGATTTATTTAAGAGGTTCAGGGGTTTGTAACGATACGTTATCTTTTCGCATCCCGAAATGGATTAAGTGGTTGGACAACTTGCGGAATCGCGACATAAAGGAACACGTGCGATATCGAAAATGTATGGGGCGTAATATGTTTATTTGTTTATATTCGATGATTTTTTTTTTTTTTTTTTTTTTTTTTTTTTTTTTTTTTTGCCATTTTTCATATGCATTGTATTTGTAATTTCTGTTATATATTCTGATGACGACGCAGTGAAGGAGTTGAAACATGTCAATATAGGTTTTTAATACATTTTTAATACATTTTTAATGTGTTTTTAGTAACTTCTTTTAAGCAAATAAATATTTCAATATATGTTTTGATTTTTCCATTTGGAATATATAATGTGATATGGTTTGTTTTCGGATGAGTTTTAAAATATTCTTGAGTAGACATTTTTTGTGATCTCATTTCATGTAAATGTAATATGCAATAATGGTTATCCTTGTTATCTGAAGAAAATCATGATTTTGATATGCGTTAATGGTCTTGCCTCACTTTCGAAAGCAATGATATGTTGATAAGATTGATTTTCTTTGAACGGAATAAAATTATAATAACAAGAAACAAACATTTTGTTTATTTAAATATTTTTTTTATTTCATTATTTCATTATTCTTTAGAAAAGCTACAATAAGACAAAAAATAAATCTTATTTTATCGGAAAAAGTGGAAAAAAGTTTTTAGTCAGTAGGTTTATGAAGATAATTATATTTATTAATATAGATAATGAAGATTTTAAAAGTAATCTGGATGAAATTCTGATTGTCCTTGTCAATAGTAATCAGCATAAAAAATATAATCTCAAAACAAAATTGTCTCAATGTTAAAATCAACGCATGTGAAATATGTTGACCACATAACTTACTATTAACAAATTTATACTGATATTAAAACACAGTTATTATGAATTGATTTAAAACATAATTGTTAAGCATAAAAAATAATTATATTCAAAGTGGACTTGCCTCATTTTAAAAATCAAAGCATTTGAAATATGTTGACCACATATTAACCACATATTATATTTTACACTGATATTAAGGGGTCTCACAACTCTTAAAATTGGAAAAAAGTTTTCAACATTTAATATCTTAAAATGTATGTGATTTTAAGACACAATTTTAATTGGGATGAAAGATATAAATATGTTCTTTAATTTCAAATATTTAAAAAATTGCAAGATGGAGAATTAGCATTTACAGGGGGCATCAAACTGTTAGACATTTGACGAGCAGAAAATCGGCATAAAAGATTACGCGCAGGATTACAAAATAAATATTGTAACTAGAATGAAAATTTTGGGAGCTACTTATACTTCAGATTGTAATAAGTACCCTGAACCTAAATAAATTTGTATTGAAAGCATTTTTATATTTTTAATACAAAGTTGTATTTAGCTAATGCAAAATTTAGATAATTTCAACAATATAATCAACAAAAAAAATTATTTTTAACAATAAAAAGGAAATTTTAGGTTCAATTTATGCAGACTAACATGAAATCTATATGTTTTGAAAATTTCACGAGAAAATATTCAGAAGTTTTTGAGATACCGTGCGCGTTATGCCCAAAAATGTCATTTGGAGAGAAAGACTTCAAAGTTTCGGGAACGCCGCTTCAGCTATAGAGCAGGTATAATTCAAAAAGCCATAAATTCTGTTCTAATGGAAATTTCAAGCAAACAATTATATCAGAATGTTGAGAAAAGATAGGTGTTTAACACCTAAAAAACTTTTTAATTTCGAAAATTTTAAAGCTTTAAGAGTCGACCCCTTAAAAGCAGTTGTTGTGAATTGATTAAAAACATAATTATTAAGCATAAAAAACAATTATATTTAAAGTGGACTTATTTCACTTTCAAAATCAACTCATTCGAAATATGTTCACCACATATATTACTGTTCACAAATTTACACTGATATTAAAATATAGTTATTATGAATTGAATAAAAACATAACTTTTAAGCATAAAAAATAATTATATTCAAAGTGGACTGGCCTCATTTACAAAATCAACGCATTTGAAATATCGTTGACCCAATAAATTACTAGTAAAAAATTTAAACTGATATTATATGATAATTATTGTGAATAGATTAAAAATATAAATTTTAAGCATAAACATTAATTCTACTCTAAATGGAACATAAATTTTAAGCATAACAAATAATTCTATTCTAAGTGGAACATAAATTTTAAGCATAAAAAATAATTATATTAAAAGTGGACTTGCATCACTTTCAAAATCGACGCATTTGAAATATGTTGACCACATAAATTACTGTTAACAAATTTATACAGATAATAAAAGAGAGTTATTGTGAATTAATTAAAAACATAATTTTTAAGCATAAAAATAATTATTTTCAAAGTGGACTTGCTTCGCTTTCAAAATCAAAGTATTCTGTTGAGAAGTTTTTTAAATATGAGAGTTTTTTAACATGAAACGGTTATTGACAAATTCCACTTTTTGAAAGCGTATAATTATTTCACTTGAGATTAATAATATGTTTTTATAATGGATTAAAGTTACAAGTTCTGTAAATAAAATAAAAATAAAACAAATGTCATAAAAAACTTAATTTTTTTAATTTAAATTTAATGGTGCATAAACGCATCATATGCCTAATGCATGAAAAATAGGCAAAAGTCGAAAACCCATTTTTTATGCAAGGTTTCAGAGTTTTGTTGCAAATTTAGTGTGATTTATTTGTGCCTCAAATGCCAAGTCCATTTTCACCCAAAATGTTTCGAAAATTTTCATTTAAAAAAATGTAAAAATGCGACTATAATACAATTGTTCATCTGAAGGATTTATTCATCGATTAGGTCAATGGTGCGAATACGCACCATTTTATTTATTAAATAAAATATCATTTTTCATACACGAAACTTTTTTTGCATCATAATGAAGGTAATTTAACCCTTAAATGCCGGGTGTTGCTTTTCGGCAACATACCCAATTTATGCTCTAAAATACTATTAGAATAATATTGAAGCTATAATGCTTAATGCTGCCAATAAAATACATCCTAAAAATATTATTAAATCAATTTTCAACATATAAATGGCAACACTTGTGCTGTTTAAGAATAAAGATAGATTTATTTTTTCAATTGTTGCTACTTGTCCTTTTTGTTCTGTTTGGAAGCTTGCGAAATATATATTGCGAACAAAATATTGTTCTACCGTGAGCAAGTAAAATCTATTTCTTATTATAGTTCCTAAAATTCTCGTGTGTTTAATATTATAGAATTTTATAAAGGAAAATTATTTTTGTAATTAAAGACCAGTATTGTCGATTAGTAACAAATAGTTTTTTAGTCCTAAACCATACTTAAAACAAAATATGATTTTTTAATTATTTTTCCCATGATTTATTTAAAAAATGAAAGCCGAAAAACATTATTACAATGATTTTTGAAAAATCAGTCATTTAAGGGTTAAGCATATTTCAATGAAAATTATATCACATTTTATAAAATTTCTATTCTTGGCCTAAAATGGGATAAACTAAAAGTTGGTCGAAAGAAGTTTTTAAACCACTGTAATTATGACATAAGTTAGGAGTTTCATATTAGACTTAGATGAACGAAAGAGTTAAAATCTAAGATTGCTAGGTCACCAAATTTAATTAAAAAAATTATATACGAATAAAACCTTGATTCAGATGAACATTAATCTCAATTAAGAGTTGTTTTCGTACAATTTTATAAATTTATTATTTTTTTTTTAGTTTTTCCTCTTTTCGGATTTATAATCTTTTATATTTTTAAGCGTCCTTGTTCTATCTTTTTCTTTTTGCGATCATTAAGCTAAGAGATTAACAAATATAAAATAGACTGTCCAATCTTAAAGTGCTTAGGTAATAAGTGAAATATTTTATTTCACTAATTGCTCTTCAATGACACTAACTCGCAAATACAAGAAGAAATCTAGAAAAGGAAATCTCATTTATTTGGAAAATGTGTTTACTTTCTCAGGAAATTAGCTACTTTGTTATTTTCAAAGGTTCAAAAGGAAAAGATAAAATAAATCATTAAAACTAATTTCAAAGGAAAATTTTACTTTTGTTTTCGTTTCAAGTGCAATTAACAATATACTTCTAAAGAAACAAACAGATAAAAAAATACCATTTAGAAAGTCATTTAATTTTTAAATGTAGTTTGTTGTTGTGATAATCCAAGATTACTTACTTTTTTAGGAACTATGTATTCGGATTTTTTTCAATTAGTTTTACTGTTGTAATTATTATTTCCTCACAATTATTAAAATCCTATTAAAAGTTTATCTCGAAAAAAGAACTAAATCACCATTGTAATTATTTGTTATAAAGGCTCAATTCACATTGTAATTATTATTTATTCCAATTTAATACAATCATATCGGAATCTTTTTCAAAAAGAAAGTTCAATCCACGTAGTAATTATTATTTAAAAAAATAAATAAAAATCTTTAGTTTATCATTTTTTTTTGCACCTTAGTGAAAAGTCATACAGTGGAAAGCTTCAGTTAAATTCTAAGATTATCGTATCATAAAATTTAATTCAAAAAGCAAATATAAAAGTAAAACTAGTATGACCTCGATTCAAATGACTATTAGGCCCAATTAAGTGTTGTTTTCGTATAAATTTATGTTTTATAAAATAAATTTCTTTAGATTTTCCTCTTTTGGGATTTATAATCTTTAATATTTTTAAACCTTCTTGTTCTATTTTTTTCTTTTGAGATCATTAAGTTAAGAGATTAATAAATATAAAACGAATTGTCAAATCTTAAAGTGCTTAGGTAATAAAGGAAATATTTTATTTCACTCTTCAATTGCACTTAGTAACTCTTCAATGACACTAACTAGCAACTACAAGAAGAAATCTAGAAATGGAAGTCTCATTTATTTGGAAAATGTGCTTACTTTCTCGTTAAATTTTTTAATTTGTTATTTTCAGAGGTCCAAAAGGAAAAGATAGAATAAATCATTAAAACTATTTTCATAAGAAAATCTTAGTTTCGTTTTGGTTTCAAGTGCAATTAACAATATATTTCTAAAGAAGCAAATATATAAAAAATACTATTTAGAAAGTTATTTAATTTTTAATAAAGAAGTTACAAGCATTTAGTTGTTGTTGTTATCCAACCTTATTTAGTCTTTTAGAAACTGTGTATTCAGATTTTTTTCAATTAGTTTTATTTTTATTGTTGTAATTATTATTTCCTCATGTTTGATGCCATCTTATTAAAAGCTTTTCCCGAAAAAAGAACTAAATCTACATTACAATTATTATTAAAGCTCAATTCACATTGTAATTATTATGTTTTTTCCAATTTAATGCTATCATATTAGAAGCTTTTTTCAAAAAAGAGATCGCGATCCACGTTTTAATTATTATTTCCTGACATATTTAATACAATCGTAGTAAAAGATTTTCTGGAAAACAGAGCTTAATCCACATAGTAATTATTATTTCCTCCTTTTTAATACATTGAAAGCTTTGCTCGAGAACAAAACAGAGCTAAATGTACATTGTAAACATTATTTCTTCCCATTTAATACAATCTTGCCAAAAGCTGTTCTCAAAAACAGGATTAAATCCACATTGGAATTATCCTGTCATCATATTTAATACAACTGCGTTAAAAAATTTCTCAAAGAGAGAGATAAATCCACATTTTAATTATTCATTTTAATTATTATCTCCTCACATTTAATATAATCGTATTTAAAGATTTTCTCCAAAAGAGAACTAAATCTAGATTGTGATTATTATCTCTTTACATTATTGCAATCATATTAAAAGCTTTTCTGGATAAAAAAAAGGACTAAATCCACAAATATTATTAGTATCATTGCATTTGCTCATATTGGGTCATACATTAGTAATGTCATATATCTTCGAAAAGGGGGGGAGGGCGCAAAGTACGATACAGTTTCACAGGGGCTGAGGTAAAAGTTAACATGTTGTCTCGATATGACATCGGGATTATTGACGGGCATGTTTTTCTTTCTAATATAGATTAAAATATTATTTGGAATTATCAAAAATATACAAATTTATTTTTTAGTCACACATTTTTGTCAAACTTTTGAATGTAGATAGCTTGCTATGAACTGTAATGATCATTGTTTACTGATTTTTTTATGCGTTGACCGATGCCCCTTGTTAATAAAATAAAAAGAGATCCAATTTCTTTGCAGGTACCAAACCGCATTGCATCGGGCAGCTCTTAGAGGAGATCGTAAAGTATGTTCCGTTCTGGTGAGTGCTGGAGCATCGCTGGATATCAGAGACAAGCAGGTACGTAGAAAGTCGAAAAATGTTTTAGAGTCCTAATGTGAATACATATACAGCTTTTTTCCCATAGTCCAAGAGCCGACAGCACAAAAAACTATGTTATCAAGTACACGAAAAAAACCTTTATGTTATGGGAGAGTAGAACTAGGGGAATCTAATTATCCATGTCTGCCGGAAGTGAAGTGGTGCATTAAGCTAAAAATGAATACCACCAGTGGTTCACTCGTAGGTTTATCATTGTGTTTTCCTGCTCCCAGTCCGCCCCGTTTTCATACCTTTGTTTGTAGGACAAACACAATGATAAACCTACGAGTGTGCCACTGGTGGTATTAATTTTTGGCTTATGCACCACTTCACTTCCGGCAGACATGGATCATTAGATTCCCCTACTTCTACTCTTCCATAAAATAAAGGTTTTTTTCTTGTGCTTGTTAACATAGGTTTTTGTGCTGTCGGCTCTTGGACTACCAGGAGAAATAACATATAATAAATGTAATATAACATATAATAAATGTACTGTTCATAAAAAATTACCGGATTTCGACCATAACAATATCTATCGCATTTAACAAGTCTATAATGCGCACTTTTTACAAAACATTTTACCTAAAAAGTGGGCTGAGCATAATAAACAGAATATGCCCGAAAACTTTATGAAGCCATACTTGCTACTTACTATATGGATAAATCACCACTTCTGGGATAGAGTTTGTTTAAATTTTTCTTCTTCGTTTCTGCATATTTGTACACAAGACTCGACAAACATCGAATTTTCGAGCTGTACCTGGATTGTGGTTAATAGCTTTAGCTAGCACAATCTAAAACTTGCAATTGGAAAGCGGTGGTAAAACTAGCTATCTTTCCTACCGTAATTGTGCAGTATCTGAAAACAGAATAAACGCAAGTAGAATACATATCCTTTATTTCCGATTATCACATAGTCTCTTAACTACTACTACTAGAATTATATTACCATTGTTGATATGTATTTAAAAAAAACATTAATATGAAAAACTATGTATTGCAGAAACTTATATTTTATGGTATTTTATAGTATGGTGAATATACAAGAAAGAACACGGAAATTCCGGTTCGAATTTTTTCTTTTTTTGTGTGTGTGTGTGTGTTGGGATTTTTGTAGAATTTTCTTTAAAATTTCTGAATTTGTTGGCGTTATACGCGAGACATTTTTTTTTTCGTTTTTCTCAGTCACAAAAGGTGGTGCACAAGGTGACTAAATACGGCATAATCCATAGAAATAAGAAGATTACCCAGAAATATATACATGGATAATTTATTTTCAATTTTTATTAAACAAAATCCTTACAAACAAATGGATTATCAACATCAATATTTTGATAAATTTTGATTCGTAAAAGGAACGAGCGAAAAAAAGTGCAAAATTCATATTGAAGCCTGTTTAATCCATAGAATAACGACAGTGTCCTTGGCCCTATTGATCTGCTTTATTAACACTATTTCTACGCAGAGGTGTCAAAAGACACCTTTCGGATTTTAATTTAAAATTATTCTCTAAGTTTAACCCTAAAATGCGCGATTTTTTATTTTGTTTCTAAAAAATTACATATGATTGTCTGAAAGGTTTATTTTACGGGAAAAATAATGAAAAAAATCAGCAATACATTTTTCATATAATACGTCAATCTTTTCTTCTGTTACACATCTGCAATACAAGTAAAAACTACTGTAGTGCAGCTGTTTTACGCTAAAATATTGCAAATTAGTAAATATTTTAAGAAATATGTCTCCAAATACCTTATTTTATAAAACTTAACCTTTACCTTTTAATACCCATGATAGGCAACTTTCCAGAAATTACGTAGTTCAGAGAATTTGACTTTACACCAGAAAATTTCAATGGTTAATTTTGTTTTATTTAAATACGGAATGTCTGTTATTAATTAAAGCAAATATTGTTTTTTTAATTTTCTGGTGTGTATTAGGTATATACGAATAAAAAAAAATCTATTCAATTCGAAACACTGCTGTTTGCATATATGCAAAGCTGCGCACTAAAGGGTAAACCATTTCTCCACAATTAATTTTTTCACTTTACGTACAATAGTTGTTAAATTAATTCAGCGGTATCGTTTTCCTCCAGCTCATCCTGGATCTAAAACTATGCATATGGTGTACAGTGGAGCCCCGATTTAACGAATTTCTCGATTTAGCGAATTTTTTTATGTTCCCGACGAAAATGGAACACAAATACTTCGATTTAACGAATTTATAATCCCGATTTAACGAATAACTTTTTATGCAAAAAAAAAGTAAAAAATTGAAGAAATTTTCTAATATTTATAAAATATTTTCAGTGTTCCTGATTGTCGATCTTCTGAATATGGATCGAGGCTAACGAGAAAGACAGGCTACCGCGGTGGGTCCGATTCTTCTTTCTTTACAGACCGCTGGAATCACGTGATGCTCTTTTCGCACACCTTTATTGGTGCATTCGAGCATGACGTGACTCCAGCGGTCTAAAAAAAAAGAAGAAGAATCGGACCTACCGCGGTAGCCTGTCTTTTTCTTTAGCCTCGATATGTATCATATGACGCAGAAATATCTACATGCGAAAATGTACATTATACCGAGGTTATTCATGCTGTAGTAATGGATCGGATGAAGATGATGAAATAGAAATGAAGCATTCAACATTCAAAGAAGCATTTAGTTAGCAGTTTAGATTCTTTGAAACTTGAAACAGAATCTAATGGCTTATAATGTTGATAATACTATTTTCACAGCTTCATGAAAAAATCCATAAAGAAGCTTGGAATACAAAATTGAAATAACGCAAACAAGCATCTACACTGTTAAAAATTTTGCAGCATTCTGGCAGGACATTCGACCGTTTTTTGAAAAAAACGGTTTCATAACCATAATTTAACTATATTCTGACCATAAAATGGCCAATAATGTGGTCAGAATAGTGTTAAATTACCTGTTGTGTAACCGTTTTCGGAAAAAACGGTCAGATGACCTGCCAGAATGCTTCAAATTATTAACAGTGCACTGTTAAAAATTTTGCAGCAATCTGGCAGGTCATTCGACCGTTTTTTGAAAAAACGGTTTCATAACCATAATTTAACTGTATTCTGACCATAAAATGGCCAATAATATAGTCAGAATAGTGTTAAATTCACGGTTGTGTAACCGTTTTCGGAAAAAAAACGGTCAAATGACCTGCCAGAATGCTGCATAATTTTTAACAGTGTGTATAAAAGATATCTTATAATTTATCTACAAAATTTGAATGAATGAGACTCCTTCTTAATTAAAATGATTGTGATTTATAGCGGTGCATAAAAAATGAATGAATTTTTAAACAATGTATTTTCGTAAAGCAACAAATGTTTAAAATCTTTATTAAGGCAAGTGAGGAATATTCTTTTTATTTACAGCCATTTTTTAACTTGTGCTGTTGTATAAAAAAATTCCTTTGAGTATCCCGATTTAACGAATAATCTCGATTTAACGGACAAAGTTGCTAGTCCCGAACGATTCGTTAAATCGATGTTCGACTGCATTTATTTCTACACTGTTAAAAATTTGCAGCATTCTGTCCAGTCATTCGACCGTTTTTTGGAAAAACGGCCAAATGACCTGCCAGAATGCTGCAAATTTTTACCATGAGGTGTCTTCTGACACCTTAAGGATTTCATAATTTGTAATTTCAAACGATTTCATAATTTCCAATTTTAAACAATTTTAGATATAAATATCAACACTATTTTGCATTATCATATCAATTATAATCAGATTATACACTGTTAAAAATTTGCAGCATTCTGCCCAATTATTTGACCGTTTTTATCGAAACGGTTACACAACCGTAATTTAACACTATTCTGACCATATTATTGACCATTTTGTGGCCAGAATACAGTTACACTGTTAAAAATTTTGCAGCATTCTGGCAGGTGATTCGACCGTTTTTTGAAAAAACGGTTTCATAACCATAATTTAACTATATATTCTGACCATAAAATGACCAATAATATGGTCAGAATAGTGTTAAATTACGGTTCTGTAACCGTTTTCGGAAAAAACGGTCAAATGACCTGCCAGAATGCTGCAAATTTTTAACAGTGTACAATTATGTTTATGAAACATTTTTTTCAAAAAACGGTCAAATGACTAGACAGAATGCTGCAAATTTTTAACAGTGTAGAATACCGATTTCAGTTGTGAAGGAAAATACAGGAGTTACTGCATAAATTTTATATTAACTTGTTTCCCGCCAAGATGTATTTTAGCGCAGATCATTGCAGTGACTAGTTCTAGAAAAATGACTAACGCGCTTTGTTCTCCAATTCTACACTGTTAAAAATTTGCAACATTCTGGCTGGTCATTTGACCGTTTTTTTTTTTTTTTTTTTTTTTTTTTTTTTTGAAAAAACGGTTACACAACCGTAATTTTAACATTATTCTGACCATATTATTGGCCATTTTATGGTCAGAATATAGTTAAATTACGGCTATGAAACCGTTTTTTCAAAAAACGGTCGAATTACCTGCCAGAATGCTGCAAATTTTTTAACAGTGTAATAGTGAGTTCAATACATATGAATTTTGTTTTCATCCGTGTAAAAACTGTGATATTGAAAAAGGAAATAATTTTTTACTCTGCTGTTTTTTTTATTATGGTTGTTGTTGTTTTTCATGTTACAAAGGTTGAATTTTTATACATGAGAAATTTTATAATGAATTTTTATACTGAGAGTTTGATAAGTTAAAAAAATCCCTGCCGGCTCGGGCCTACAGGTGGAGGTAGATTTCGAAGTTAAGTACTAAATTCTCCAACAAAACTTAAATCAAGATTAGAGATAAACCCAGTTTCTTCACAAAGAGTGAGCTGTAGGGAGCTAAACTTTTTGTGAAAATTATAATATACACGAATACACACACACATGTATATGGAATAGGTTTAAAAAATGGCTACAAAAAATTCAGAGAACCTTAAAGTGTTAAAATATGTTAATATTTCCATAGTCGGGTTTTTATCATGTTTTAATACGTTTCTTCAAACTTACAAGGCGTTACATATTCACCTGCTGAGCAGGGGCGCCATTTGAAGGGGGCTGGGGGGGGGGCATGCCCCCCCCCAAGGAATTTGATATTTTAGAAAATTTATCTGTCATCGCAGGTCAGACTCAAAAGAATTTAAAAAAATTACTCAAAACCTAAAATAGCTTGTCAAATTTTATTATAATAAAAACACGTATAAGTAAACACTTTAGGTACATAAACTAATAATTATAAAAAAAAAAAAAAATCTAATTTGCCAATTCATCTATTTTTACCAAGTCTAATTTGCAAATTTCGCAATTTTTTTCTGCGGTCAATTGACGAAATGATTTTGCGTCGCTCTGCAAAAAAAAAAAAAAAAAAAAAAAAAAAAAAAAGCAAATAAATAAATAAAATAGCATGGTCTTCCCTTGAAAATTAATCAAGAGAGAAAAATCATGCGTCAAGCATAGATTATGAAACACTTTCCAACACATCAAAAATGCTTTAGCAAAACTTAGCCTTTCAATAAGGTAAATAATGTATCTAATTAAAAATTTTACAAAACATAAGGACTTTTTCCTAGAAATCCGCACAAACTTTGCAATTATGTAAAATAGCAAAGGAAATCGAATCAGGTGAAACTTGCGCGTGAAGTGTTGTGCTATGGTATATAAGAGCATGGCCATTAGCCAAGAGATCATTAATTAATCTGCGTTTTCCAAGAATAGAACCACAAGAGGAGTGTCTATGTATTATTGTGTACAAGTTTTACGAAAGTAATATTCATCAAGGATCAAGTCCATTGTGAACTATTTATTTTCCGAAAATATCACCAAACGAACTATGTACGATGTTCTAGAATGTTACTAGGAGGGACTCTCGGCCAAAAAAGAACTGGGATCGGGTAGGAAGGCAAAAAAAAAAAAAAAAAAAAAAAATCTCCAAGCCAGAGTTAGAGCAGTTGAAAGGATTGTTTGACGAAAACGACCGAGTATTAATCCATCCCATGCCTTCGAAATACAGTGTTTCACCTAACCACCAACAAAAGACAATCACTAAGAACCTGAACATCAAATATTACCGATAGGGGAAACGTACTTAATTTCTTTTGTACAGCCCCGTATATGACATACAGATTTTAATACACGCAACATATTAATGCTGAAATTTAATTCAAGCAATGCTACTTAAATTACGCTTCCATGAGTTAATATCCATAGGCGATTATATATCCAGTTCTTTGCATAGTCCTGTACATGATTTTATTGATATGCAGCAAACTTACCTTAGTATATAGTTGAGCTTGAAAGACAACTTGAAGCTGCATAACTCAAATTAAAAATAACATCTTTAAGCAATTCCTGCTCTTTCTCAATAATGCTTACGAATTTTTCTGTGTGTCTTACGAATTTAAAAATTGCTCTGTATATGTTCTATTGAATTTATGCACACTATGTAGTATTCAAAAATTTAATTAAACTAAAAAACCATACCATAAGTGAAAACGGACTTGCAGCAATCATTCCTAATAGCCAAACTTCGCATACAGATTTGTTCCCGAAATCTTTTATGTGTCCCTGTAAATGAATGATAAATGCAATCCCCATCCTATTTTACTGCAAAAATTTTGTTGTTAGCTTCAGTAATGTATATCTGTTTCATCATGTTTGAAATAGTGCAACATAATTGAAATACGCTGCGAACAGTTTTTACCCGTAGACCATCATATAATCGAACTCTTTTGCATAACCTTGTAAATGAGTGATGAATGCTTCGCACCCCATATTCTACAGAAAGTATGTATTAGCACTAGAGATGAGACGGACTCAACCCGGACCTGACACGGGTTTGATTTTTATACCAGCCTTCGGGTTCGGGCCCATTCTTTATCAAATTGGCAATTTTATTTATTCTCGTACTCATATAGAAACAAAAAATAACTTTTTTACCCCTTAAAAATTAATTATCCCATTGCAAGTCTTTTTAATGCTATTTTGATTAGGAGGAAAGAGAACTAGATTTTTTTCTTTTTTTTTTTCTTTAGTATTTGTCGAACATTATTTTGAAAGAAAACTTGTGATATTTGATGATTTATGGCTGTAGTTTAACGCGAGTAACGACCTGTTGATGTTGGCGGCAATCAGAATATGGCGTCATTAGGATACTGTTTAATTGGAATGTTTATTTATTATTACTTTTTTCAAAGATCTAACGCGAAATAAATATTTTCTTTTACGCCAATCAGCATTAGCCCAAGATTTGCAAATTTTTAGTCGACTATTGTCTGCGATTGTAATTGCTCTTTATATGAAAATAATGTTCGTGATTTTATTCATGCTTCTTCTTGAAGTCTGTTCATTCTGTGGCTCTGTTCTTCATATTCATACAATCACTTTCATACGTAAGTAGATAAAATTGGCATGTGTTGTTATTCCCAATTGAAAGCAATCAAGCAGCGTTTCCTCTTTTTCTATAAAAGCATCGGATCTTTTCGGTAACGGTGTCAAATTTATAATTTAAACTGATTTTCAAAGCCATGATAAATGCGAAAGATGTACAGTCGTGGAAAAAAAAAAGTAAACACCCCCTACTAACTCCTCAACAAATTATCGTAGAAGAAAGTTACTGGTACCGAACGATTGGAAATAAAGTCTACTTTTAAATTATGTATATAAAATTTGCTTAGGGGGCCATCTACATATTAAAACGAATCCAAACTTCATTTTTTTTCAATGACAATACCCAATTTTAACAAGATATTTCAAATCTCCGGTTCAAATTATGCCTAGGTACCGAATTTCAAGTCATTTGAACGATAAGTTTTTGAATTATAAACATTCAAAATTTAGTGCTTCTAATGTTAAATTACATTTTCATATTTTTAGTTATATCTCCAGAAATTATGCTCCTAATGTGCTAATTTTTTTTGTAGCAATAATGCTAATATACCCAAACATAAATACGCTGAATTTGCAATTTTTATAATTTTATGATATGAATTATGAATTATGAAATTAATATTCGAAAAAATTATGAATTACAACCTACAATTTTTTTGATGGATTTAGATTTATTAAGTCCTGCTTTATGTAAATCCCAAATTTCACATTTTTCTTCCTAGTAGTTTTCAAATTATGCTTAAAAAACGGCAAAATGATTGTTTAAGGGGCCGTCTATAATAGAAGCGACTAGATATTTTGAAATTTCTTCTGCTGTCCCGTAATCTAGCAGGATTCATTGACTTCTTAAGGTGCCTTGATCAAGATGGGGGCTCTCTCGGTCAACAATCGATTTCCGAACTTCAATTTGGATACAGCCCTTAAAATACGCTCGTTTTAAAATAATTCATTTATCAGAAACTTATGGTACGAATTACATAAAAATTCGTTTTTAGGCTAATTGGAGGGTGTAGAGTTTATTTATGCTGTCAGAATTGTGTACTGCTATTGAAAAAAACAAAGTTCTGGTTCGTTTTAATATGGAGATGGCCCCCTAAGCAAATTTTATATACATCATTTAAAAGTAGATTTTATTTCCAATCGTTCGGTACCAGTAACTTTCTTCTACGATAATTTGTTGAGGAGTTAGTAGGGGGTGTTTACTTTTTTTTTTCCACGACTGTACAACTTCTATAGGAAAGAGAAAACGCTTTTCGATTCTTCGTCATATAAATCATAATTTCTGCAAATTTCATTAATTTATACATAAAATGCTCTCCGTTATTGTGTCCATCAGAGATACCTACTTGTTGCGGGAGAAAAATTTTAAATCTTTTTAGGGAAGTATATTTCTATTTGACACTAAACGTCTCTTTTGATAAGATTTAATGTAAATTTCATAAAATTAATTATGTGCTAGAGATTAACAGTTGTTAAAAAATGAGATCCATTACATCTAGAACAGCTTTTAAATATGCATTTTTGTTAAACCCTTTTTTTTTTCGTGCATACTTTCGGTATCGGGCTCTGATGGCACAAACATTTTCGGATTCGGATTTAAAATTGTTGGCCCGGGCTCTAAAAAATGAGCCCGAACTCATCTCCAATTAGCACATCTCAGAAATTTTTATCAATTTCATTATGTTTGTAACGGAGTAACATTATTAAAATACGTCACAAATATTCTTTCTTCATAGACTATAATATAACGGAATACTTGTGAGTTCTCCTGGACGCGAACTGTAAGTGCTAAACACAACATTACATGTAGTAGTCATCTTTTAGTACACCCCAATAATGTATATAAATGTTATTATGTTTAAATACTGTAATACAACAATATTAAAATATACCAAAAATGATTTTACCCGATAGCCCATAATCTAACGGAATACTTTTGAGTCCTCCTGTAAATGAACTATGAATGATACACACTTCATTTTGAATACCGAACATTCCATTGTAAACATTAATAATATATATCAATTACGCGTTAATCCGAGTATATTTACGTGAGTTAGAGCATGACCAGACGGGCAGACAAACCCAATTCACTTTTCAACTGCGTTGGAAAGTGTTAAAAATATTTCTTGAAGAATCCCATGCTTATGAAAATGTTAAGAATGGCATGCTATTTCAAACCCTTCCCCTCAAACAAAATCTTGCCTCCTTTCCCCACTCTAAGAAACTTATTAAATGGCTCCCTGTCCTGTCCGTAAAGCCTGCAAAGTAAAAAAAAACATCTCCGTTTTAGACAGGTACCCTTCTTAGCAAGTATAATTATATAGTGCTTTCTTCATAGAAACTTAATTTTTTTTTCCGTTTGCGAAACAATTCTTTTTTTGACAGGTTTCGTATTCGCAAGTTTTACAATAAATGTAATATACATATACTCTTTAGAGGTATACTATAGAAAGGATGTTTTAAACACCTTTAAGAATACTTGTAAAAAGGGAAACTGTCTGTAATAGGATACTGTCTTAAACGGAAAAAATGTTAGTCACTATCTTGAAATTATACCTGCTAAAATTAAAAAAATCTGCTTAAAACGGAATTTTTCATAGGGTTTCGTTTTGATGGGAGAGAGTACAGGCTCCCCCCCCCCCCGCCGCCGAACCTCGCCCCACCCTTGGCTATGCCACTGTCCTCAAAGACAGCTTTGCCCCCCCCCCCCCAAGAAAATTCTGAAATGGCGCCCCTGCTGCTGAGGTCCATTATATTTCCAATATGACGCAATATACATATTTTTTTAATTCGTCAAACTATTTATTTTATTTCGAGTTTTCATGCTGAAATCTTGCTCTAGAAAACTTATGACGTAATATTCAATTTGTTTTCAATTTGCCAAACTATTTAATTTTACACGTGAAAATTTTGCATTAGAAAAGTAATTGTTGTGGTGAGAATTTTATTGTTTTTTCTTTTTTTAATTGTTGGCAACTGCTATAACGAAAAACTTTTATTTTTTTTCCTGCCATTGTTGTGTAAGAGCTGGTTTTATCAGAATCATGTTAAGACAGTATTCAAAATTTTGAACCCTCCCCATTTCCACCCTCTTGGGCCGATTTCGCCCATTTTCAATCCCCGCCGAGATATTAGCCATATCAAAGTTGTTGACGAGTTTGAGGACAATCCGTGCATAATTGCGACTTTTATCGTGCGGGCAAAATTTAGTACATACATACATACATACATATATATATATATATATATAACTTTTTAGGTGGGGGTGGTTTTGGGTTCCTGGGGTCCTATAATGAAAAGTTATGAAGGAATTTTTCAAAAGTCGCACCATGGTAACGACTGCAATAGGTAGTATTTCTTACGAAATCTACCTAAAATATATTAAAATGTTCGATTTTCTAATAGAAGTAATAAAAATGAATAAAATAATATTTTTAATTGTTGTTCATGTTGATATAAAACTGGTTTGATTACATTTATGTATATTTATATTTTGTAGATTGTTGAATTAAGCTAGAATTTATAATCTGATTAAATGATTTCAAATAATGCGTATGAATGTAATAATATTTCACAAATTATCTACTATAATTAATTAATAATTGCAACATACCCAATTTATGCTCTAAAATACTATTAGAATAATATTGAAGCTATAATACCTAATGTTGCCAATAAAATACATTCTGAAAATATTATTAAATAATTTTAAACATGTAGATGGCAACACTTGTGCTATTTAAGAATAAAGATAGATTTATTTTTTCAATTGGTGCTACTTGTTCTTTTTGTTTTGTTTGGAAGCTTGCGAAACGCCCTATTTTGTTCAGCAGTGAGCAAGTAAATTTTATTTCTTATTATAGTTCCTAAAATTCTTATGTGTTTAATATTATAGAATTTTATCAAGGAAAATTATTTTTTCAATTACAGACCAGTATTGCCGATTAGTAACAAACTGTTTTTTAGCCGTAAACCGTACTTAAAACAAAATATGATTTTTTAAAGTATTTTTCCCATAATTTATTTAAAAAATGAAAGCCGATAAACATTATTACAATGATTTTTGAAAAATCAGGCATTTAAGGGTTAATATGAAGTTTAAGAACGCTCATAAATTCCCATGAGTATCTTATTTTTATCCATAAAAATCACATGCAAATAAGTGTTTACAGGGTACGAAGTAGTCCTTATGTTTGAGTACTACTATTTAGAAATATTAATCTTCGCTTTATTTAATCAGAGAAATCTAAGATTAGAGAAGGCGAAGGTTATTGTTCCGAAAGCATCACCAAGTTATTTTCCCGTATAATTTTAAAATTATAATTCATATAAAATTTCATAAAATGATAACAGCAGTTCTATAATAAAATAGTAATTCGATTTATTTGTTTGGACTTTCAGGGTTGCACTGCTCAAGACTTGGCGGAAGCTGTCGGTGACAAGAACTTATCAAAATATTTAGAAAGTAAGTCATTCTCTTATATGTGTGTGTAGTTTTATTTCATCTGAAATAATTACATTTCTATCACTTGTTCAGTCAAACAGCCAATTGCCTTTTGAAATAACTGCAAAAGGTAATGTCTATCTTTAATAAAAAATTAAAGTATTCTCCTTTTTCAAACGAAATATTTTAATTCATTAATTAAGTGAAGAAGATTCTCAAATATTGTATTGAGTAACAGGAAATTTGCCTTTTTCACCGGTCTCCCAGATGGTCCGTTCTTTTATTACCAGTAGTGGAGACCGGGGCTAGTAGGCGCAGTTTTTAGTTATTGATTTTTATTAATTTTTTAAAAAGTTTTTATGAAACTTTAACTGTACTTTTAAAGAACAGGCATTGGGCTATAAATACCCGGAGTTTTGAGTTTGTAGCTTTTGTAGTTTGTATGCTTAGCGGAAGCCTAAAGTAAAAGGAAAATTGTGCGCCAACCTACCCCGTCGCGGGGCAAGTTGCCTGTACCTATGGGGTAAGTTGGCACACGCTTTATAAAAATTTAAATGAAACTCAAATAAGGCACGCAGTTAAGAGAAATCAATTTCATTATTACCAGTATCTTTAAACAAAGGCGTTATCGCCGTACAATGTAAGTTCTAAATTATACAGACATAAAAATTATGAATAAAACATTAACATTGAGTAACTTCTATCCTACTCGATATCATCATCAGAGTTACAGTTGTCACAAATAAAAAATAGAGTGTCTCCATTTGGCCAAGCCTCGTGTGCCCAAAATCTTGCATTGCAACCACTTTTTTCGGTGTTTTCTGTTTTTCAAGCTACCAGCACACACCAGACACCGAGCCAAATTGCCCCGTGTTCAATGCGCCTACTAGCCCCACAATAAATTTCTTCACAAAAATGACACGTAACCATCTAAGCATAAATAATCCAAGTAAATCACATATGGGGTAGGTACAGTTAATCACACACTAAGAAAAACTGCACAAGTTAAATCGCAATTATTAAGATAAGTATTAGAAATTAGAAAAAGAATGAAGCAACAAAAAATTACTTATGAGTGCAAAAAACAGAAAAATCGTAATAAATGTCCACTGCACGTAGGTAACGCTGCAAAACTACAATGAGGATTGTAAAAAGCAAGAAGAAAGGTACTCTGTGACTGGTTTCTCAATCTATCCACAAACAGGCGATTTATGAGGACTGCACCTACTTACCCCTGTAGCCAACTAGCCCCGGTCTCCCCTAGTTCCTAAAAAATATGTTTGAGGTAGATTTCTATAGTATAAAAAAGGTGACATTCAAAATACGACCATTTAGGAGCCTTGTTTTCATGGTTAATCCGCCAACGCCTATGATTTCCTACACTGTTAAAAATTTGCAGCATTCTGGCAGGTCATTTGACCGTTTTTTCCGAAAACGGTTACACAACCGTAATTTAACACTATTCTGACCATATTATTGGCCATTTTATGGTCAGGATATAGTCAAATTATGGTTATGAAACCGTTTTTTCAAAAAACGGTCGAATGCTGCAAAATTTTTAACAGTGTACAGGTGATATGCCCTTCAAAAGACCTCTCGGCTTAGATTTTAATAGAATATGCACCGTGGCGCTTTTATTGGTATCTAAAACAGTTTACCTCACCATAGGAAAAAGTCCCATGGTCTCTCGAATTTTTTGATAAGACACTATAATTTTCCAAACTTATGTGCTTCCTCTAAACAAGAATGGACATTTTTTTTGAGGTGGTGGGTAGAGAGGAAATGTCTAAAAAGCAGTAAATCTCTTTCCCTTTTTTGTTTTCTTTTTTTTTCTTTTTTCTTTTTTTTTTTTTTTTTTTCTTTTTTTTTTTGCATGAATGATAAAATTAACTAAATGCTATTTGTAGGATTTCAAATGTTTGATTGATTTTTGTTGCTGTGATACAATCTTAAATTTGCGTGTCACTTGTAGATGGCAGCTCACATTGTCAGCTCTACATGTACTTTTGATAAATTTGTGTTTTATTGCATTTTTAACGTAAAAAATACAATACAACTTATGAATTCAAGAAGCAATATATATTGTATATATATATATTGTATATATATATATATATATATATATATATATATATGTTTACTTATAGGCTTGTGGCAGATTAAATTTACTATAAAAATTAAATATGTTATTCTGACCAAAAAAAAACTCTCAGATGAGGAAACGAATTTCATTTTCCGACAAAATCTGTTTTCATGAGCCGTGAAAACTGTATTTGAATTTCGTAAGTAGAATTTTTAATAAAATAAATATTTTTCTCAATAAGCACATGAATACTTAATTCACAATGCATTTTGTGAATGTGTGACATTTTGTGTTTGTTGTTTTTGATTTCACCCTCTGATATTTAACCAGCGTATGGCTTTCAGGCTGCAGCAGTTGCCCTGATGACATCTAATGTTTAGTTGAAAGCGCTAGGAATTTTAACATCTTCTGACACCAATGTTTTAACATCGTGAATGGTTTTAAATGTTTTTAAAACTTGAACATACTTGCACTTATTTAGTAAAAAAAAAAAAAATGTATTATGAATTAAGTATTCATATGCTTATTTATTTTAATATGGTGAATATGTCATTTCAACTTGAGATGTAGCGTTTCTATATATTTTATATTTTAATAGTTTTCTGTTTTAATAAATAAAAATTTTATTAGATATTTCAAATATTTTTAGAATTTATTAATAAATAATAAATTCTTATCTGAAATAGCGGTACCAGACTACTTGGAAATTTCAAATATTTACAAAACTTGGCCTAACATTATAGTTGAAAGAGCGAAGATTAATATTGCACGCATATCAATATAGTATTATGATTTTTACTAAACAGAGTTCTTGAATAAAATAATTTATGTGTTAATAAATAAAGACACAATCTTGCTTAATGGTACACAAAACACGAACTTTAATAAGCTAAAAGTTAACTTCTATGTCTCGAGCTGTCTTCAGGAAAATATGATGGTAAAATGGCTCAAAGTTCAGAGATGAAAGCTTCCTGTGCAAGAGATAATTAGTCGAAACTTGCCCAATGATTTGAATACAAAAATGCTCATTTTTGTACATTTTTTCACTTTTAGCTTATTAAAGTTCGCGTTTTGTGTACCATTAAGCAAGATCGTGTCTTTACTTATTATATTTTATGGTGCAATTGTCCAGTATGTGTTATTAATTCGTGTGTTTTTGCTTTTATGTTATTGATTTCTGATTCAACTGTGTATCTTTTCAGCTATGGCCACGCCAGTGATTCTATGATGGATCCATCCTGAATTTCCCAAAAGAAATAATTCCAGAAAAAAATCCGTTCCAGAATTTGTAACAATCACTATGATTTTACTAATTTGTTTATGCAGGACTATATTTGTATTAAGTGACTAGAGCTTCATATTCAATAAAACCTATTTACTTTTCATAAAAGCGGGATGAATTCTTTTTACCATTTTCCATCAATCTTTAAAGAGTGTCAAAGAATGATATTTTCATCATGATATTGCTAGAATATGATGAAAAGCATAAAGGATTGTATAAACAGAAATACAGCAGTGAATTGTTTCTTCTAAAAACTGGCAAATGCGTGAATATGTACTATTGATGAATTTATACTCTGTTTTGGATTTATTGATTTTCAAAAGTTTATTATATTTGTACAATGTGAATAGTATTTGGACCCCGACTAAAAATTAGTCTACGAAATTAACGCATTTTCTTAGTATATTTATCTAGAAAGGTTTAATAAAGTTCGAAATGAAAATTTTTGAGATAATAAAATCGCAAAATATTTTATTTATCTCAATATTGCTCGAAACTGGCTAGATATTTATATGTGTAAGAGCTATTCGAACAAGATAATATTTTTCTGGAGGTAATGTTTTCAAGGGTTACCATAAATGAATGAACGGGTTTAAAAAATTTGTATTTTCAAAACTATTACCCATATTATAATAAGTGATATATGAAAATAAAGTAAAACAATAAAAGACTATCATAAACTACATAATGTGAACTTTAAAAAGTTCACAGTTTTACTTAAAAAGTGACAAATAATAATAATACAGCTGTTAAAAGTTTTAAAATATACATTTTATTTAAATTTTCGAGTATTTTCGGTCTGCAATTTCGCGGCCATCGTCAGCGAATTTTTCTCATGAATTGCTGTTTCATTTATTTGAAATAAATGACTTTGGGAGAGTATATAGTTCTTTGGGTAGCTGGAAGTAGTATTAGTGGTATTTTGACTAAACTTCTGTAGAGGAAAGTATTTAATTGCAGTTCCATTCGTGTTTAATACGTCACTTTTTTCATATACGTCACTTTGTTTTAAATGCGTAGCTGAAAAGTAGTAGAAGTAGTAGTCCTTCGGATAATTTTTAAAGTTCGTATTATGTAGTTTAAAGGAAAACATTCAAAGAATTTTTTCAGCAACAAATGTTTGATGTATGAACGTTTCGTAACACAGCAAACGTCTAATCTGTAATGAAATTCTTTCCATACATTTTGCAGTTTTATATTATCAACGGTTCTTAATGCAGCACTGGTACGTTCGTTAAGTTCTATGTGTGTTGTCGTCAATGGTAGTTCATAAGCAAGATTTTGGTGTAACCTGACACACACACGCAAAAAGTCACATGGAGTAAGATCCAGGGAACTTGGTAGCCATGTTAATAAAGTTAAATCATCGTTACCCTCACGTCAAATTTAGCGTTGAGCGACGGCTAAAAAAACTTGGAATGTTTATAAAAACTTACACATTAAATTCAGACAATTTAATAAAATCACATTAAAAAGTCTCTAGACGTTTCGGCCAAAAAATATTTTCTCATCAGTAAAATAAAAAACATTCAAGTCAAGAAAGATGTAATTAAAGACAATTTTCAAAAGGAATATGTCAAAACAATTAAAATAGAAGTTAAAGTCATAGCAAAACCGTGTATTCTGAAAGAACCTGGCCTTTTTCATTTAACCCTTTCAGGGGCAAAGCACTTTCATTGATAAAATGTTGAAATGAATGATTGGCACCGGAATTTACGTACAAATTTAATGATAAATAAGAAAAAGCTGTTTTTCACGTATATAATAAACAGAAAAAATATCAAATAAAATTCTTGTGCCTATCGCGTTTGGGAATTAAATTTAAGTGGTATATCTATGAAACCACCTCCCCTGAAAGGGTTAATGTTGGATTAACTAATCTTGTGTACCATGTTTCAAGAAAAATGTGGCTTAAGTATGTATTGCAATTCTGTTTGATTATGGTAGAGTTAGCAATATCCGGGATGTGGTCTGTATCTAGAGCATGGACAACTATTTCGCTTACATTTTTGGTCTTGAATCCATATTTATGTTCCTTCAATATAATTTCTTTTTAATGTGTTTTTTAATGGGATTTTATTGTGTGTTTTATAAATTGCCTGAATTTAAAGTGTTAGTTTTCCTATAATGAATTTTATCAGACACAATATGTTTACCTGCAGTTAAATTTGGAATGTTTTTCTTTATTTTCATACATCACTTATTATAATAGGTGTAATGATTTTGAAAATATAAAATTTTTAAATTCGGTCAGTCATTTATGCTACGCCTGTATAGTCAAATGTTCTTTCCATGGAATAATTACATGAAAGTATTATCGGATGCCCATTAGTTCGTTGAATTCAATCGTCTTACCTAATTTTTTAAAACAACAATGAATACATAGAGGAAAAGTATTTGTAAAGCCTATGAATGTTTTAAAAAGTTAATTGTATTATATGTTTTGTGTATATGTAATAAATGTACTGTGTTACATTGCTCATCAGCAAATATGCCTTCATCAAGGTAAGTGATCGTATAAAAATAAAAGTCAGTACTCCAACA
The DNA here is from genome assembly GCA_963932465.1 of Maratus speciosus. Lineage (NCBI taxonomy): Eukaryota > Metazoa > Arthropoda > Arachnida > Araneae > Salticidae > Maratus > Maratus speciosus. The sequence goes on along the minus strand of OZ010786.1, from coordinate 563,185,650 downwards.
TGACTTTTATTTTAATTTTATGCATTTTTGTCGTATTTTGTCTTTTTGTACCTTGTGCATAAGAATCGTTTTGTATTTTATGCTTTAAAATCTAGAAAGACTAAAATACGAAGGTACAATGATATATTTAACATATTAGTTTGAGTGATTTTTAGATATGGATAATTTAAGATTTTCTATAATTTACTATAGTTAATAATCGATTATAGTTAGATTATTGGTAATTGCAGTGCAGGCTTTGTCATTATAAATAAAAAACAAATATTTTCTGTGGAACTTTTCAATCAAGTTCAGCAGAAAAATTCATTGAATCTTTGTTATAGTAAGATTTATAAGCATAGCAAACATCTTTTCTTTGCTAAGCAGGTTGAGAATAAAGTCTTTCCCTTATTACAAAAATATACAGCGTGGAAAATAATATACTAAGACATACATGGGTTTTTGAAATGATAATAGTAAGTGAGGGTTTTAGGAACACCAATTACCTTCGATAACTTCTCTAAGAGTTCTTTAACATTTTCTCTGTAACTTTTGACTCATTATCTGTTTATCTGTGTAACTTCGCCGGTAAAAGTTTTAATACCGTGAACTGGTGTTTCAAAGGCTATATCCTTGTTAAACACTAAAAAGCATTGTCGCAGAGCAAATATCCTAAAAACAAGTTGAAGAAGAATTGGAATATCGATTCAACATTTTTCGAAATACATTGTCAACGTCCGTCGGAGTTTACTAAGGGCTTTCGTGCTGATAGAAAACTCGATTACTGCAATTATCATTTCCAAAAACTATATATGTGTAAGAAAATTATTTTTCGAGCAATATATATTTGTAATCAGGGAAGGATTTTGTGCTCAATTTGTATAGAAGTAATCTAAGTTCGTCATAATATATAACATCACAGTATCACCTTTTTTTACTTTGCCTTTTTATAAAGGAAACTTTTTTTCTAAAATAATGTTAACAAAATCTTGAATATTTTGTTAATTAAGGGTATTTTATTGTTCTAATAGATTTATTTTGTAAGATTGAAAAGCTGAAAAGCAATACTGGGATAATAAAAATGAACTTCAATTTCTTTGAGCAACAAAATAATAGACAGGATATATTTATCTAACAATTTGTTAATTATTTTTCACGATTACAATTATTTAATGCGTCATTCATGTTTTATATAGATTTTTTTACCCTTATTTGTCACAATAAATATTCTTGTCAAGTTAGCGTTGAATCCAAAATAATTACTTACTTTCAATATCAATTCAAACATATAAAAATTATGCTTAACACGTTCACGCCGGCGCGGTGGGTCACACTCGACTGTCTCGGAGCTGCCAAGTCTCCGACTTTTTGGATACCAGTATATTAATACAGAAAATGTTGTTTTATTTAATTAGAACAATTGGGCGATTTAAAGTTACAACATTTACTCTAAAATAGTAGCTGTGTGCAAAATGCCGGAGACTTGACAACTCTGGGACAGTCGAGTGTGACACACCGCGCCGGCGTGAACGTGTTAATTAGTACAAGAAATACTAAATATACAGATGCATATCCTCTCTTTTTAGAATATGTTAAAAAATGTCTTATACACTTAAACAACGGACCTTCAAATATTAAGATAAAGTTTTGGAATGACTAATAATAAAATGATTTTTTTTTCTGTTTATACATGAATTAGTGATGCCATTATATAAATAATTGATGTTGTTTCATGTTTTTATTCATATTTTTGTTTTAACTGTGATGTTCTATGGTTCCTAAACATATTATAAAATTTTTAGCATATTGTTCAAGTTTCTTGTTTTATTTTGAAATACTAAACAATATAAGTTGAAATTTTTCAACTGAGCGAAAAGTGTCCAGTTCAGGAGTCGAACCCACTATCTCTAGCCAGTATATCCAACGCTATCCTGGCTGGCATAATTCACTCAGACAACCTTTTGACAATATCAATGTAATTAAGTGTTTATCGTTTAAAAGAATGCTTTTATCTGGCACATCATTCGTCCCTCTATTCTTCCTAAGAGCTAGCTAAACAATATCGTCACACGCCCAACACTACTATCAAAGCTCAAAAACATTCACAACTTTTTCCGTGACTTTTCTAACTAATATGTCCTGTTCCTTTATCGTGTGGTGCTGCCCAGAGTCGCGATTTGAGCTTGTTCAGGTGGCACCGTTATGACCTGACTGCCCAGTGTCGCGAAGGAAATCTGTTTTCCGGCAGTGAAGAATTGATTTGTGCAATGTTTTCCATTTACTTTTCTTACCCGCCCCGTGTCGCGTTTAGGTTTCCCCCGGCAGGCTGGAGCCTTTTTCTTAATCCCGCCCCTTGTCACGTTTTTGTCAGGATGTCATTGTAAGATAACTTGCTAATCACTGTATTTTTTTAAGTTCTTAATAATGGAATCTGGGAGGGATATTATGCTCTACGGACGTGGTTTCTTCGTCTGAGCAGTCCCTCTTAGGCTATCAAATCACATCTGTTGAGCAGCAAAATATTAGAGACCGGATTTTATTAACAAAACGTTGTTTGAGAGAATTTTGTTGGTCATAGTCGTCCACGGTAGTTCAATTGGTAGAGTGTTGACCACATTAAGTCGTCCTGAGTTCACCTAGACACTTTTGCACTTAGAAAATTTCAACTCGTATGATTTGTTTATCAATAGATATGATAGACGTAAACAGTATACAGATTAAACATTATACTTTTATAAACAATTCACTTATTACCACGTTTCTTTGAATTTAAATTTCAAAAACAAATTCTTTCAGACTTGCACATTCAAATTATCTTATTCATATGTTTCTTTTTTCGTAAAACTAAATTATCTACAAAACATTCTTATTTATTTGAAAATTTCAGATAAAAACATAAGAAATTAAATGATATGTAAGTAAATATAATGCTAGCAAAAGCATTTTTTAGTATGAAATATAAAATTCAAAGTGGAAAAAAAATATTTATTGACTAATCTAGTGCTGGAAATATATGTTTATCAGATACAAATCCAACTGCTGTCTTACATAAAAATGATCTCCGCTTAATTAAAATTAATCATTAGTTTAAGCAAACGAGAAACGTAAATGTTATGTTTCATAGTATACGAATGAATATTATGAAGTTTGTTTGTTTTTTAATATTTTCATTATTATTAAAAGAATGAATAACTTTTTCCTTTGATTATTATTTTTTTATTTTTTAAAAGTAACAATCCTATGTTTATTTTTCTTTTCTTTTTACTATTCCTTTTCCTTTTTGTTTTCCTTTTTGAAATCAGATATTTTTCGTTTTCCTTTTTGTTTAAATAAAATAATTAATATACTACTTAGTAATATTAGTTTTGCTTTATCAAATAATATGATTTATTGAGTCAGGTTAACCAATATTTAGATTGAAAGAAAATTTCATAAGAAAATGAGCTTAGTAAATTCTTTTTACATCAGAAAGTTATCAATGGTTAAATGGTTAAATCAATGGCTAAGGTTTTTAAATTTTGAAGAAGATAAAATTTATAAGTCATGTCACATTTAAATACTTAAATGCATTTTATGTTAGAACTTATACAAATGTAATATATAATGATTACCGTGTTCACGTCGTATAAAATTATCTTTCTGTTTAAACATTATTTACCTTATTCAATAAATCATTTTTTTGATTAAAATATAATTAACTTGTCGAATGTTAAAATTCTTATTTTATTTAGTTTTTAAAAACATAGTACTTTCTTTTTTTCAATAAATGTCTTTGACAAAGAAAATTATATTCCTTAGATGAATAAATAGTTCACTCAATTAATAATTATAAAAATAACATATTTTTAAAATTTTTATAAATAAAGTTATATTGGAGAGATCTGGTTCAGTTCAGTGTTGCCTGTTTTCATACCAATAGACTTTACACATGCCACGCCAGCTGCGGGTATATAGAAATAAAAACAAGCAAGAGTGAAGAATACTGCTTCCCCGTCGTCCAATAAGCAGTCTTTTGGGGGTAGTATATACCCGCAGAGGCGTTACTATTGTCATTCGTGGGTAATGCCCATTCATATGGGAAATTCTCAAAGGAGAATTTTTAGTTTATGTAATCACAAAATGTCTGTTATTAAATAAAGCCAAAGTGAATTATTATTCTGATATGAATTCGGATTTTCTGAATAAAAAAAGAGATCAAACTAGCAACCCTAGTCTAGTTATGATAAATGTAAGTAATACGCTGTATGACTTGAAAGGTCGAAGAACCTGTTGAGCTTCCTAAGAAAATATTACATTCATCGTCTCAAAGTGCTATATAAGTTTTGAAATGTACAGAAGAATAGTCTGACTTTTAAAATTATTTATTGTTCTTTCAAGTTTCATGATAATATAGGGTAAAGTGGCCATGTTTCGTCCCCTTTCCTAATTTCGTCGCCCTTAACTTCTCCGCTTCTGCGAAAGTGGCGCAACTTATGACGTAAAGTACAGGAGATGGAAGGTAAAAGGGGTCAGTATTGAAAGTTTCGTTCGTCAAGACGCATACATAAATTAAACACGTCGAATTTCCTATTCTTAGAAGACCTGAGTTCTTATTTCGTCGTTTGTAGAACGTTGATTACTGTACTGTAAGTATTTATTTCTTATTCATTGTATGTATTTTACGTCGGTAAGATGTTGACAGTAGCATACAGTGAGTTTTAGGACGCTTAGTTCATCTTACAGGAACTGAAGCTCCGTTATATTGGAAAGTAGCGTTGTCCCAAATTCGTCCCCCTTGCAGTTCTTATTTTCGTCCCGGGTTTATTGTATGATGAATATTGCTTATTTAGATATAGCTTGTTTAGACTGTCTGCGTCCGTGAGCATAGAAATAGATATCAGCTTCTAACGTAATAGCGTTAATATCGTGTAGCGATTTGTGTCTCTTAAATATGGCAATGGCAACTGCGTATAATAGAACCGTGAGGACCGTGTACATACCAGCGAAATTTCATTGACGGACTCTCAGTGATCAAAGAGATTATTAGTAGAGCATATTCAAGTCAATGAACCGAGTATAACCGCGTTCCATAACGCCACCTATTTCACACACTTTTCAAGACAAATTTTTCTTCTTCTAAAGCCTATTTCGTTAGAAGCCCTTCTCTGTTCTATGTTCATGGTCGCATCTTAAAGTTTTACTCTTGAGTACCGATTGACCCTCAAATTCTCTGAACGAAGTTTGGTTCAATTTGAAATCCAGCCCTACGCCTTCTCCTGAGCTCAATTGTACCTCAAATAAAGTTACTTACTTTGCAATTTCTTTATTTCTTCTTCTAATTTTCATCCGCATCAGCATTCTAATTAATAACAATATTCCGCATAAATAATATCAGTAATCATTTACTAGATATTGTGTAGCAAGCAGAGTTCTCCCCATATTCAGAAAGCGCCCTTTAGCACTTCACAGCTTGAGTTACGACCATGCATTCTATGGTGTTTTGAGCTTGTCTAGGTTTGTTATGTTTCGCCTTAAATTTTTTCCATGAGTTCACATTACATTTTTTTTTCTCAGAACGTTTATTTTCTACTTATGCCATTCATCTCGAAAACCAAGGATAATATAAGAATTTCAAAGTAGATTCAACTAGACCAAAATAATATGGTTAGTTTCAATTCTAAATATCTCAAAATTGTACGCAATTTTTTTTAAGTAAACAAGAAAGAAAAATCATGTGTAAAGCGTAGATTATAATACATTTTTTTACTTTTCCAGGATACTGTAACTGAACTTCGTCGTTTACTAGAGTAAAGAAGTTACGTAAGTCAGTAAACATTTAAGAAAATCCATAACACGTGTGAAAAGCAGATTTTAGTATTTACCGTCTTTAGACGAAAAAATACTCAAATTCTTTTGTGCAGCCCTGTAAATGATCTATAGATTTGTATATATTCTACATAGTATGCTAAAATTTACTTTTGTAAAAAACGCATAATACAGTTGAAAAATCCCCTACCAATAGACGGAAACGTACTTAATTTTTTTAACTCCTGTATATTACCTAGAGATTTTTATACATTCCACATATTACGCTATAGTTTAATTCGGGATAAAACACGCTTCAAACTTTTAAAATCATTCTTCCAAAAATTGTAATCCATAGGGGGCCACGTATCTAGCTCTTTGCGTAGCTTTGTAAATGATTTTATTTATATTCTACAAATAGATCTTAGTATATTAAATATAGTTCAGATTGAAAATATGTAGCTCGATTAAAAACTACTTTTAAGCAAGTCAGACACTCAGTACTGCTTATGAATTATTTTGTGTAGCCCTGTATGTAAGCTATAGAATTTATACACACGAGGTAGTCTGCAAAACTTTAATTACAGTTAAAAACGCATACTATAACTGAAAACACACTTACAGCAATTATCGCTAATAGAGAGTAATTCGGATACAGTAATTTATAAGAAATCTTTTGTGTGTAAATGAATGATAAATGCCATGCAGATCTTATTCCACAGCAAGCATTTTGTAATGAATCTCAGTAATGTATGTCAATTTCATTATGTTTAAAAGAGTAACAAAATTAAAATATGCTGCAAACAGTTTTTCCTCGTGTAATCCTATTATTTTGCGTGACCTTTATAAATAAATGATAAATGCTTTGCACTGTATATTCTACAGAAAGCATGTTTTAGTGCACCTCAGAAATTTATATCAATTTCATTATATTTGTAATTGTGTAACTTTATTAAAATACAACGCAAAAGATTTTCCCCAAATATCATAATGTACAGGAATTCCTTTGAGTGCCTCTTGTAAACGATCTATACGATCTACACGTGTTATACATACCGTATTCTACACTGGTCATCAAAATTAAAGGATAATGAGAAAAAAATGTGCTCACTAAATTAATGTTGTAACCAATGCCCAATGCTACAATTGGTTATGTTAATTAAGTACTATAGAACTCAAAATTGCACTTCCGCGCATAAGCTAGCGTCGGAAATATGCAAATTAGATGATTGACAATGTGGTGCGCAATGGATGTATGTTATAATTCTGGTCTGTAGTGTTGTTTAAAGTGAGTATGGTGTCTTAATGTGATCAGTATTCATTAGTTATGGCTCAAAGGCATAATTTAAGTTAAGGTCAAAAGTGGAGAATAGATGGTAGAATCGAGGAAGGTTAAACACAAATAGAAGTCGCCCAAGATTTGAATATCCTTCAAAATGCCATATCAAGAACTTCGAGACGCTTTCTAAGCACTGGATCCTTTGATAGACAGCCTGGTCAAGGGAGAACAAGAGCTGGGCTCAAGTATTGTTTGCTGACGAGTCTAGATATAGTCTGAACACTGATTCTAGAAGTGTTTTGATCTAGAGAGAGGAAGGAACACGCAACTTCCCTTCCTTTGACCGTGAAATATCCCATTTGATTCCAGTCTTCTTGGCTCCAGCATTGAACATGACGACGGCAACAATTTAAACGGGCCCCTTTCGAAGCTGAAGTGAGTGGGACACAAACTATTGGTTTTCTCGCATACAGTCTACCCTCGTTAAGCATTCGTGTAGCCGTAGAACGACTAATTCGAGATCTTCTGGCAGCCGGAAGGCTTGAAACCAAATCTCTTGTAGTCGCTTCGCGGTTTCTCCGTGCCGGCAATAACAGAAAACGGTCTCCAGAATTCCAACATACGTCTATTGCACACCCCATTGTCAATCATTTACATATTTACATATTTACATATTTCCGATGCTAACGTATGCGCGGAAGTGCAATTTTGTATTCAATAATATTTAATTGACATAAATAATTGCAGCATTGGGCATTGGTTGCAACATTAACTTAGTGAGCATAACTTTCCTCATTATCCTTTAATTTTGATGACCAGTGTATAGTAAGAATCTTGTAGTGCATTTCAAAGATGTATATCAATTTCAATATGTTTGAAATAGTTTAAAATAATTAACATGTACTACAAACAATTTTTCCCTATGGAATTCTTTTAAATTTCACTATCACTAAGCTATAAATGCTAAAAACTTCATTTTCAATACCATATATTTGCGTGAGTTAAAAAACGGAGAGACGGCCAAACACAAAAGCAGACAAACTGAATTCATAAAAACTTTTCAATTATACTGGAAAGGGCAAAAGACTATATTCTCTCACTGAAAATGAATGAAGTACTCAAAATGAGTAAATCGATGTACTCATATCAAACTGAGCATGTTTGGTTCAAAATGAACATATATTTTCTTAATTTGGAAACATCACATGTTATCAAACCCAAACAGAACGATAATTTTGTATCCTGTACTGGTTTATTTCATTTATGGCTATTACATCGCCGTACTCTTATTAATACTATTTACTGACTAAGGAGGCATAACTATAAATATTCTTATAGTTTATTTACATATTTACAAGAGCCGCCTAAGTGCAGCTATTCACAAACAAGTCATTCTTACAACTGCATCGATTTCACTCGGCTACATGCAAAGCCTTACAATTTTAGACTCTGTGTATGGTGCTGCCATCTATTACTACAGTTCGCTACTATTATTGCAATCCTTGTTGGGATATAACACCTCTAACCTCATAGTTCAAACGAACTACAGGCAATCTTGCTCTTTGACTTCTTCGAACTGGAGCACTTTTCTTTGAGTCCTTGTCATTAGTTTTAGTCAAAGTGTCTTTCACAGATTTATCTGTTGTATCATCAATTTTATTACTTTCAACTGTACCTGTTGCAATATCATGCGAAGGCTGAGATTGGCTTTTTTTCTCTAGTATTATCATCATTAAGCTGTTCTTTTATTTTTCCATTAATTCCAGAAAAACGGTTTTGGTTAACCCTTTTATACCTATCATAATCACTGTAATTTTTACCACTATGTCCCATATTTACAACTTTGTCTGACGTCAGTTTATCATTTCGATTCATCTCTACAACTTTCTCTGGTATTTCATAATTTATCTATTTATTACGTCTCAACTGATCAACGAGACGCTTACACATTATTCCGTCACATCTATTTACTGAAACCCATCTACTCCCCAATAATTTCATAATTTTTCTTTTTACCCATTTCTCCCCTTTTCCAAAGTTTTTAACAAAAACTAAATCATGAAGCTTATATTTGTGCAGAGGTTGCTGTATTTTATGTTTTGATGGTAATACCAAGTGAAGGGCTGTTCGAACTGGCCTTCCAAACATTAATTCAGCAGGTGTTTTACCAGTCACAGAATGAGGAGTGGAATGATTTTCTAACAAAAATCCCGAAATTGACAATGTTAGGTCACATTTATCTAGCTTTCTAAGACAATTTTTCACAGTTTGCACATATCTTTCCGCTTGTCCGTTCGAAGACGGATGATATGGTGGAATAGGCGTATGCTTAATTCCATTATTTTTAAGAAATTCTTCAAATTCATCGCTTGTGAACGTGGAACCATTATCACTGACCAATTCAACAGGTAATCCAAATGTAGCAAAATTTCTCCTTAATACCTTAATTGTAGTTTTAATATCAGACCTGAGTACTACCTCTACCTCCAACCATTTAGTATAAGGATCGACTACTATTAAAAATATTTTACCTGCGAAAGGACCGGCATGATCTACGTGGATCCTTTCCTGTTCGAACTGGCCTTCCAAACATTAATTCAGCAGGTGTTTTACCAGTCACAGAATGAGGAGTGGAATGATTTTCTAACAAAAATCCCGAAATTGACAATGTTAGGTCACATTTATCTAGCTTTCTAAGACAATTTTTCACAGTTTGCACATATCTTTCCGCTTGTCCGTTCGAAGACGGATGATATGGTGGAATAGGCGTATGCTTAATTCCATTATTTTTAAGAAATTCTTCAAATTCATCGCTTGTGAACGTGGGACCATTATCACTGACCAATTCAACAGGTAATCCAAATGTAGCAAAATTTCTCCTTAATACCTTAATTGTAGTTTTAATATCAGACCTGAGTACTACCTCTACCTCCAACCATTTAGTATAAGGATCGACTACTATTAAAAATATTTTACCTGCGAAAGGACCGGCATGATCTACGTGGATCCTTTCCCAGGGTAGTTCAGATTTCCATTTCAAGGGTTCCATTTTGGGACAATCCCTCGCAAACAACTGGCATCTATTACAAGAATTTACCATTTGTTCAATTTCTTTATCCATATTTGGCCACCAAACTACTCCCCTAGCTTTCGCTTTCATGCTCGATATACCCTGATGAACGGAATGCAGTAATTTTAATATATATTCACGGCCTTCCTCTGGTACGATCACTCTATGTCTCCACAATAGACAATTTTCTAGACAGGCAATTTCCTCCCTTCTACGAAAATATGGTTGATATTCTTCTGGTTTAACCTTTCGCGGCCACCCATGTAACACCCACTCTAAAATTTGTTTAGTTACAGGATTTTTAGTTGTCCACTTTGCAATAGTTTTAGAAGTAACGGCCCAATTATCATTATTTGAAACGAGCATTATTTCAGTAGGACTACTTACTATATTTACAGTTTCTGGGAGAGGTAATCTACTTAATGCGCCAGCATTTTTATTATTTTAACCTTCGCGATACTCAATTGTATAATCATACCCAGCGAACATTAACGACCATCTCAGCATTCTAGGTGATAATGTATCAAGTACCTTTTTAACCCCTTGAGGGGCACCGGTATATATTATATACCACCTACGATTAATGAAATTTTACACCAGAAAAATTTTATTAAATTTTACTTTTCTAACTTTGGTGGAAAGAAGCCGTAAAATTGCTTTTGCTTATTTTGAATTCAGCATTTCACAAACGTAATTGCTTGCCCCTCAAGGGGTTAACAGGATCAAGCAAAATTAAAGGTTTATGATCTGTTATAATTTTAAACCGTTTTCCAGCTAAATATTGGTGAAATTTAGTGACACCAAACATTACAGATAAAACTTCTTTATCTATCATTGCATAATTTCTTTCAGTTTTATTTAAAGTTCTAGAAGCATAAGCAATAGGTTTCTCGTTATCCTCAACAATGTGGCTTAAAACTGACCCTATGCCATATTCAGAAGCATTACAGTTTAAAACTATATCTTTGTTAACACCATATAATTCTAAAACAGGAGATGTACATAATAATTGTTTAACTTTCTGAAACGCTTTTTCATGCTTTCTGACCATGTCCACGTTACATTATTATCTAATAATCTATGTAAAGGTTCTAAAACATCTGAAATATTAGGCAGGAAGTTTCTATAATAAGAAATTAAGCCTAAAAATGAACGCAATTGTGACACATTATTTGGAATAGGAGCATTCAAAATATCATTAACTTTTTCTGGAATAGGTCTAATTCCTTCCTGGGATATTTTATGTCCTAAATAAGAAACTTCCGAAACCATAAATTTTAATTTTTCCTTATTTAATCTTATACCATGCTCAGAAAAGCATTTCAGAACACTTTCAACTCTTTCAGAATGTTCTGATTCGTTACTAGCACTTATGATTACATCATCTAAAAATACACCAACATATTCATATTTTTTAAACATATTCTCAATTTTTCTTCGGAACATTCCAGGAGCACATTTTACCCCAAATGCTAATCGTAATATATTAAATAATCCTTTATGTGTATTTATAGTTAAAATTTTACTACTTTCGTTATCTACAGGTTGTCGTAAATACGCATCTTTTAAATCAAAAACAGTAAAAAATTTTCTACCTGCTAATTTAGAAAATAATTCTTCTATTCTAGGAAAAGGATAATTATCATTTTCAGTATTAGCATTAACTGTTGCTCTATAATCACCACATATTCTAACAGAACCATTAGGTTTAAGAACAATTACTATAGGACTAGCCCATTCTGAATGATCAACAGGTTTCAAAATACCCGCATTTGTTAATCGTTCTAATTCTAAATCAGTAGCTTTTCTTAAAGCAAAAGGAACAGATCAAGACTTAAGAAAAACTGGTTTTGCATCTTTTTTCAAATTTACTGACACGGGAGGATCTTGATTGTCTCGATCCTGTCAGCAAAAACATTAGGAAAATTTCTAATTAAGTCATCTTTCGAAATGCTTTTAATCATATTTACATTAGGCCAAAATAATTTTGATGCTTTTAATCAAGTTTTTCCAATTAGACTCGGACCTTCCTCTTTAATTACTAATATTTTTAAATCAGGAATACAATATTCATCAGTAACAGCATTTACTTTTAATTCACACAAAACAGTTAAAGAATGTTTAGTATAAGTTTGTAATTTTATTTTATATTTAATTAAAGGCATCTTACTGAGAACAATTTGTTTGCAACACTTTTACTTACAATAGTATGAGCCGCACCTGTGTCTATTTCAAATTTTATATTTACTCCATTTATTTTAACCAATTTTACCCACGACACATTATTGGAGTTGTCCATGAAGTTTAAACAATATTCTTCCTGAACAGTTTTAATTTTTCTATTCTTATACTATTTCTCATTTTTCATTCCAATTTTTCGATTTCGACAACAAATTTTTAGGTGGCCTAATCGATGGCAGAAATGGCATTCTGCAGATTTAAAAGGGCAAAACTTGGGATTATGGTTTTTAGAACATCTGTAACACAGTTTCTCATGCGCGAATCTATCTTCTTTAGGCTTAAGTGCATACGCGAACTTCTCTAGTTTTGGTTTCCCCACTTTCGAAACACGCACTTGATTGACAGTCGTACTTTTTCCGATATGTAGGGATTTTACGCCAGCCTCAGCTGATCCAAAGGATTCAGCAATTTAGACCGCTGTTTGGAACGTTAGGTCTTTAGAATCCAGTAATTTCTGTTGTATCTTCACATCCTGGATCCCAAACACCAATTGATCACGCAGGCGGTCATTAAGAGTATTTCCGAAGTTACAATATTCGGATAACCAACGTAAGTCTCTTATGAAATCTGCTACATTCTCTACTTCTTTCCTTAGTCGTTTCTAGAACTTAAATCGTTCTACTATTTCACTAGGGCGTGGTGAAAAATGCTCCTTTGCGTTCTTTAACCCCTTGGGGACGAGCGACCCGTATACGTGCCGCATGAAACGCTCAGAATTCTTGTTTTCCTCACCAGTAAAATTTTACTGTTAAATTTGCCTTATTTAATCAGCACATTTTCCCGATTCAAAAAGGCACAAATTTCTGTTTTTAAAAAACGGTGACAAAAGATTAAAAATTTCGCAAAAGGCTCCCGTCCCGAAGGGGTTAAAAAGATCTTCGTAACTCATCTCTTTCAGAGTATTAGGGACTATAATATCTCGTAAAATGGAAAAAGTCGATGTTCCAACAGAACTCAACAATATATTTTTCTTCATCTCATCACTTTGGATATTATTCGCTGAGAAATAAAAGTCAATTTTTTCGACATAAATTGTCTAGGGAACATTCAAATTATATTCGTTTAAGCGTCCCAGAGAAATTATTTCTTTATCGGCCATTTTTCGTTCTTTTTTTTTTTTTTTTTCAAAAAAAATTTTCACTGCATTTTAATTTGGGTTAAATCCTACAAGGTCGCCAATATTACATCGCTTTACTCTTATTAATACTATTTACTGAGCAAGGAAGCATAACTATAAGTATTCTTATAGTTTATTTATATATTTACAAGAGCCGCCTAAGTGCAGCTATTCAAAAACAAATCATTTTTACAACTGTATCGATTTCACTTGCCTACATGCAAAGCCATACAATCTCAGACTCTGTGTATGGTGCTGCCATCTATTAATACATATCACTACTATTATTGGGATTCTTGTTCGGATATAACAATGGCGGCATAAAAGATGTTTGTTAATGTAAATATTAAATTATGCACAGTATTTTAAAATAATTTAAAAGTGCATGCAAATAAGGCTCTCATCATAAAAATATTGGATTTGGGTATCTTGCTAACAATTTTGCTATTTTTCTTAATAAATAATCAGTTAAACGTTTCTTGTTAATAATTTTGAACAAGAAATAAATTTCAGTACATTTTTACTTTAATTTGTAAGTTCAGGAGGGCAGTACATAACGATTCATATCTGAAGACAACCGTGGACTCAAAAATGAGTACATGTTTTTCTCAATTTTGAGCACATTTGGATCGGAGTTATTTTGAGTATGTGACGTATTTAAAATTGAGTACTTTTTACTTAATTTTGAGTACCCATTTTTTGCCGTGCTGAAATGTTAGTTTTTTTATAACCAATCACCGGCTTAAATATTTTCAGAACCTCTAATAAAGATATTTTACATGTAAGACCTCATTTCATACTAATCCGAGGATGCTCTAAATTTTTGTAATTGATATTTTTTTCCCCTATTTCTCATATTTTTCCAGATAGCGTCGATATCTTCCCCATTAAGTCACTGGTGGGGTTTGGGCTGCTTTAACCACTCTCATAGTTTAGCTCATAGTAATTTTACGATAGGCAGATACTTGTTCCGCTATTCTAGCTATTTCCGTTCAAGAGATATTTGAGTATACTGGGCATTATGTTGCAACCAGCCAGGATTCACCTAAGCCGATTTACATTAAATGAGCCATTTATTCCATATAATTTTATGTAGTTTTTCGCAGTCTTCTAGACTTCCTGAGACATTTATAGAGCTAATTACTACGGAGAATACAGCTGCGAGTCCCACACAAAATTGATGTTTTTAACCTTAATTTATTTACTTTATACCGAAAGGACCTAAAATGAAACAAAAGTTTTCCTGCCAATTAAGGTGTGTTCTTTCTTGTAAATGGTAATAAAATCAGAAGTATCCCTTTTGAAATGTGGGCTTCTGGAAATAGGACTGAATTTATGAAATTTTTTTAAAAGGATTTCAAATATGAGTAAATTAATATTTAAGCGGGAGAGAAATTACTTCAACAGCTGTGTGACATTTCCATAGGTAATTAATTAGTAAAGTGTCAAACTTTTAAAGTAATTCTCTCAGTAGCTACAGCTTGTTAAAAGTTAAAGTAAGGGTAAAATCCACCGCAACAGGCTGTATGGCCTACTTTGAGGGCAGATAATGACGAAGATATTGATCTGTGATCTTTAATACTGCGATTGTGTTTTTTAACATAAAAGTTGTACTAGATCATTTATTTTCAATATTAAAGTTTCTTGTATCATGAGCGATAAGATGACAAACTTGGTGGTTTGAATACTTTATGGCGACTGTGAAATAGTGAAATTTACAGAAGCATCCCTGGTGAACCAACCATACTACTTCTGACTCTGACAGTTTGTAGTTCGATCTATATGCACGTCCTATAGCAATTACATCAAAATTAAATGAGTCGAACAGGAGCCTCTAGCCCACTTTTTCACCGAATGAGCCTTTTTCCTTTTGTTAGAATTCCTTTTCGCCTGTGAGAAGCTGGAGCAATATTCATTATTGGCGAATCACACTATGTCATGCGTCAGCGTATAATCGCAGTAAATGTTTTAAAGAAGGCGAAAAAGGATAATATAATGCATGAATTTCTTGAGGTGAATTTTTCATTTTAGTCAAATTTTCGGCAAGTGTCTCATTGTGCTTGGAATTCTGCAAAATTCAAGCCAGTATTTCTACTTTGTCATCATTTATGTAAATTGTTGGATGCGCGAGATTAAAAAAATCAATGATAGTCTCCAGAAAATATGAAGAAATTGATTTATACTGTAACATTGTCATCAGCGATGTATATGGATTAGTTAATCTTATGCACTCAAAATAACCTACGCAAGGAGGAGTAAAGCATTTATCTTGTTTTACATAGATAATTTTGGAAAAAGAAGTGGATTAGTATACATTTTTCATTAAATGCATCACAGTTTAGTAAGCTGAAATACTTAAAATATAAATTGTTGAACACATGGCATGCTTTAATAATTATCCAGATTTGAATTTAATGCTTGGAATTCAATAAAAGCACCAGACAAATATACACACTACTTTTCAAAACCTGAAAAAGCTCCAGAAATGAAATGATTTGAAATTTCAATTTTTTTTTTTTTTTTTTTTTTTTTTTTTTTTTTTTTTTTTTGCACTATTAGCTTATTATTAAAGGAAAGAAACAGAAAAAACACAAAAGATAAATATGACTTCATAGCAGATAAACCATTTATTTATAATAGACCGGTAGGCGGCAGCACAGACAATAACTTCATCGAGTTACGGCTGTAATTCCAGAATTAGTTAAAAATCGATTCGCATATTAAAACGCAATCGGTCTGCCAAGTCATACCTTGGTGGAAAACACCTGAAAACCGATTTTAGCCGTTGACTCGCAGGTTTACCATTGTGTTTTCCTGCACCTAGACTTCCATGTTTTCATACCTTTGGCTACAGGAAAACACAATGGTAAACCCACCAGTCAACCGCTAAAATCGGGTTTTCAGGTGTTTTCCACCAAGATAGGACTTGGCAGACCGATTGAGTTTTAATATGCGAATCGAGTTTTAACTGATTCTGGAATTGCAGCCGTGAACTCGATGAGGTGGTTGTTTGTGCCGTTCTATAATTTCATATTGGCATTACTGATTTTGAGTTTGAAAAATTTGAATTATACTGTAAAAAAAGACAATTATTTTAATATACGAAAGTATAATATAACCAAAAACTACAATATACAATAGCCTCTTACGAGTTACCCACGATCTCGAAAAGCGTTCGTTATCTTTAAGAATGTCTGAAACCAATATATTTTCAAGATTTAAAGAAATATTTATAAAAACAAAGTTTTTTTTTTGGTTGTTGTTGTTGCCTTTCGGAGACGTTTCCAAGTAGTTTTTATAGATTAATCAGTTTTCTCAACCTGAATATAGCTTTTTCGGATGCTATCTATTCTCAAGTAAACCTTTTCATGTTCATTAAATGTGTTTTACGGACAAATATGATAAATGAACAGCATTTTAAAAATAATATTATTTTGTTACATTTGCAAGTATAAATTCATTTACGCAGCTTGAAATGTTTAATAGAGAATAGATAGCATGGTGAAATACAGATATTCTGGTTCGAGAAAACTGATTAATAACCTATAGAAACGACTTGAAAACGCTAATGAAAATCAGTAGCAGCAAAAGAAACTTCATATTTATAAATGTGTCTTTAAATCTAAAAAATATATTGGTTTCTGATATTTCTAAAGATAAAGATCCCTTTTCGGAATCATGGGTACCTCAGAAAATTCTATTCTGTATATTTTTACATGCTTATATTATACCGGGTGAGCCAAAAATTCATTAAAATTTTAAAAGCTCATAAAAAAGGAAGAAATTGTGATAAAGGGGTGTGGTTTGCATAAAAGGGCTCACTAGGTAGGCGGATTTTTTTTAGCATAAAAAAGTAGTTAAAAAATCACATGTAGAGGGCGCTGACGAACCGAAACACAATGAACAGGTACTACGACACGACCTGGTAGAGGTCTGCACGGGCCCGGGCTTGGCCCGAGGCCCGTACCCGGCCCGGCCCGCGGGCCGGGCCGGCAAAAAAATTAATCGGGCCTATCGCCCCGATATAAGAATTTAAGCGAAGCAGATAAAATACGAGCCATTTTCAATGAATATGATTTTCTCGTGAAGTATAAATGTGCGTCACGAGCCGATGCGAGTTTAACAACATCAATACAGAAATGTAACGTGTCCATCGTAGAGATCGGCATCGTACAGTTACAAGATGTCTGATTCCGAGTTTAATTTTTTTTCAGCAGACTCGTGCCGGGAAGGAAGTGGTCTTAATCGATCTCAGGATGTGTAGAACAGTCATTTTGTTTTGTAATATTAATAGTGATAATGAACTTCTCTTAACAGTATCTTTGGAAATATACCTTAAAGTGGTTCTCATATTCACTGCTCAACAATGCAAAGCTTTCCGACACATGTTTCTGACAAAAACTTTAACTATAAAGGCATAAAATTGACAGGCCTGCCTATTGAAGGCATTTGGAAACGAATAGCTTTTTCCATATTTAATAAATTTCTTACAGAGATAACAGCGATTCCTGTCACGTGACTGTACGTTTTTCTCCTTTACTGTGCTATCGCTTCCGGAAATTCGATTCAAAACGCTAACTTTGACAGTATTTTCAGAAAGATATATTGCTTTTATCTATGAAAAAAACGACATTTACATAGCTTTTGAATAAGAATACCTGCCAATCTTACGCGTTTCCGAAAAGAAAAGACTTCATAAATGTGTCGAAATGTAGCTCCTTTGGATTTGAGAAAAGTCTTAAAAATGAGAGAAATATTTTCACAAATCTACTTTTTATTATACAGCTTCAAATGCTATCTTGTTTTTAATCCTTTATTCTGAACTACATTAATCTTTTAATGAATCCTTATTTCTATTTTGAAATGTCTGTAGACACGATGACTGTAAGTAATCGTTAATGTTTATTATTGTGCGTTTTCTGTTTTGCAAACATCATAGTAATGTAAAATATACTGTAAAATGTTCCCATAAATATGTATGTAGTATTCATTAAAAGAATCTTAATTGTATGTTGAGAAAAAACGGATTTTTTTTTTTTGTTGTTGAAATTGTATCTGACTGGGCCCGTTTTCATTGATTTTTGTACGGGCCGGGCCGGGCCGAGAACTGTAATAATGTAAACGGGCCGGGCCGGGCTCGGGCCGAACTTCCAATTTTTACAACGGGGCGGGCCGGGCTCGGGCCGAACTTCCAATTTTTACACCGGGCCGGGCCAAGATAGCTTTCGTACGGGCCGGGCCGGGCCCGGGCCTGGAAATTCCGGCCCGTGCAGACCTCTACGACCTGGTTGTGTTTTAGAATACTCTGGAGGTCATGTTGAACATTTGTTATTGGAAGAAATGAATGGAGCGTACTGTTGCCCTGTTCATTGTGTTTCGGGTCGTCAGCGCCCTCTACATATGATTTTTTTACTTTTTTTTGCTGCTAAAAAAAATCCGACTACCTTGTGAGCCCTTTCTTGCAAACCGGACTCCTTTATTATTCCTTCCTTTTTATGAGTTTTAACGAACTTTTGGCTCACCCGGTTTAATTCAGTCAATGAAAATAAATTCAGAATTCAGGGAATTAGTAGAGTCGTTCCCAGTGGCAAATGATAACTATTCTTTAGCGATTGATAGTTTAGCAGAGAGATATGGTAGATCCGATTTGTTAATCGGTTTTTATGTGAGAGAATTATTGAAACTAGTATTTAATAATGCACCAAAAAGAAAGTTGATTCTTTGAATAGCTTATACAATAAACTTTCGACCCAAATCAGGGCATTGGGTTCGCTAGGTGTCACTACAGAAATGTGTGGTGTTATATTGTATCCGTTGGTTGAAAGTTCATTACCGATTAATATTTTACGATAATTCGAAAGACAGAGGAGAACTATTGAAAATTAACAAAAATTATCCAGCATCAACGCTATAATCTTATTTTTTTTAAATGAAGTACAGTCAGAGGGAAAAATAAAATTGAGTAGATCAGATATTTGTAATTTTGTACCAGAAAGAAAAAAATTGGCATCAAGCCCGAATTCTAAAGGCAGTAACTTTTCCGCGGCAGAACTTATTTCTCATAATTATAATAATGTCTCATGCGTATTTTGTTTGAAAGACCATGAATCGCGTTTCCGCAAAAAGGCATTTTTATGCCGATATCAGAAAAACTTTCGATCATCAGAAGTAAAAGACTACGCCGTACGTGCTTTTCTAAGGGTCACATGGCTGTTTCGTGCACTAGATCAAACATTAGATGTCAAAATTGTTCGAAAATTTATGTGTCCTAATTTAGAATGTAATAAATCTAAAGAAATATCAAAATCACCCAGTGATGAGGCAAAAGAAAAAAGTGTTGATGCACTTTTTACACATAACCATAACATAAAAAAGAAATTTTCTTCTACCAATGAAGTTTCCTCACAAACGCTAGTTGTAAATATAAAAGGGAAAATTTCAAACTGTAAGGCAAGAATAATTATAAACACAGGATCCCAAAAATCTTATAATTTAAAATCCACTGCTAAGGAACTGGGTTTTGATTTTCAAAGAGAAGACGAGATTTGCCATTCATTATTTGGCGGTAGAAAAACAAAAATGGTTAAGCATAAATACTACAAAATTTATTTAAGTAGTTTTGATGGTAATTGTGTTTGTAATTTGAATGCTTTAGATCAAGATGTCATATGTAATGATATTTCTGCGATTAAATATGGTTATTGGATACGCGAACTAAAAGATAAAGGAATCCACTTGAGTGATACTTGAGAATCAGGGCCTATTGAGGTACTTTTAGGAGCAGCTGTAACTGGTAAGCTATTCACAGGAAGAAGAGAACAACTAAAATCTGGTTCGGTGGCTATGGAAACTAAATTGGGTTGGACTTTAATAGGCAAGATCCCGCAGTCTAATCGTCAGAATGATGTGAATATGACTATAGTCAGTATGCTGTCTCAAGAAGATGTACCTGTTTCAGCATTATGGGATTTAGAACTTCTTGGTATTCGGGATTCTATTGAACAAAATAGTAAAGAAGATTCGAAAAGAGCTGTCATGATACATTTTGAAGATACAGTTAAACAAAAGGATGATGGAAGATACGAAGTCCATTTGCCCTGGAAGAAGGATAATTCTTTTCTACATACTATATATGATCGAGCTTTAAGGAGACCTGAATCTACTACCAAGAAATTAGAGAAAACTGGGTATCGAGAAAAATACCATAAAATTTTTGAAGAATGGCTTCATGAAAGTGTAATTGAAGAAGTTTCTGAAAATGAGTTATCATTATCCGTTGCTCATTATCTCCCTCATCGTGCCATAATAAAAGAAACGTCCTCATTGTCTTCTTATGAAAGTAAGGCCTTTTTTCGATGCTTCAGCTAAGACAGCTAATTTCCCCTCATTGAATGATTGTTTAGAGACTGGAATTAATTTTATAGAAACTATTCCTTTGATTTTGACCAGATTTCGTCTTTATGAAATTGGTGTTATTTCTGATATAAGAAGAGCCTTTTTGCAGATCTCTTTACACGAAAATGACAGAGATTTTTTACGATTTTTTTGGTATAATGATGATGGCTCTATAAGGGTTTTCCGCCATAATCGTTGTGTTTTGGAGGTTACAAATAGCCCCTTTCTTCTGATGGCAGTTATTCATCACCATTTGTCCCAAGAATTATTAAAAGGAGAATTTTCCAAAGAAATACTTGTTAAATTGCGTGACAGTTTTTACGTAGATAATTGCGTAACAAGTGTTCACAATACTTCAGAATTAGATAATTTTGTAAGAACATCTACAGAGGTAATGAAAAGAGCAAAGTTTTATCTTACAAGTTGGGAAAGTACTACATACAATAACTGCGATACTTTTTCTCTAGGAAATTCTAAAACGTCTGTATTAGGCTTAATATGGGATAGGAGTTCTGATACTCTCGAAATCGATTCTGAACTTTTAAATCTTGATGAATCAGAAAAAATAACAAAGCGAAAAATTTTGTCCCTTATCAGCAGAGTCTTCGATCCTATAGGATTTATTTCCCCTGCGTTAATACAACCTAAACTTTTGCTTCAATCTATTTGAAAAACGAAGGAACCATGGGACGCAGAACTAAACGAAGACACTAAACGAAAATTTTTTAAGTGGTTTTCTACAAGATCTTCGCACAAGTGAAGTTCCTGATTTAGACCAAATTGAAAAGACTAATATTTTGAAAAGATGGCGATATATTCAAAGAGTAAGAGAGAATATAAAACAGAGATTCAAAGAGGAATACTTAGGCTTTCTGCGATCTTCCATCCCTAAAAAACATGACAAAGTTAAAGTTGGAGATGTAGTTTTGATTGGTCGAGATGATAAGAAAAGACTGTATTGGCCTCTAGCAAAAGTTATAGAACTTTTTCCTAGTAAAGATGGAGTAGTCAGGCTTGTTAAGTTGAAAACAGCAAAAGGAACTTTATTGAGACCAGTACAAAGGCTTTACCCGCTTGAGATCACACAAGAAGACTGTGAACATTTTCAGTTAGATCCTGCATCAGTTACAGTTGATAAGATCAACGAACAATAAAAAAAGATAGATATTCAGACTCGTTCTGGTAGAAAAGTAAAACCTCCAAAAAGACTTGATTTGTGAACTATGAACATTTCAGCGTCAACTTTTTCATTAAATATGAACATTTCTTTAATGACTTTAAAAACCTAGAGCTTTAAAGTTTGAAAATATTTTCATTATTTCTATTTTTTCTGATTTTATGTATCTTTATTAGAATCTGTATTTTTAGTGTATGTTTTAATCTTTTGTTTAGATTAGTATTTATATTCATATGTCATTTCAGTATTTTTCAGTTTTATCTTTGCTGAGTTCCTTCCAAAACTCAGGTGGGGAGGATGTCGCGAAAAGAAGAAACCCACAGAAGCTACTTTTACTTTGTTACGAATGGCAACGGCAGGTTTGTTGATAGAATGATGTTCGAAGGTTTTGAGTCGTAACAATGGAACGCAAAAGCAAATGCTTTTATTTTGATATATAAGATGTTCCGAATGAATATGTCGAAAAGAAATTATTTTTAAATGTACATATGTAAATATCGGGCACTTTATATTTAGCTGTGTTTGTTTTATTGGAAATATTGTGTTATATACAAGTAAACAATGTATCTACGTCGTCTGTCGTCAATTCCAGCGAAGTCTCTCATTTTATTTTAATTCGTAGTGTTTTTTCTACACCCGGTATTTTCGTAGATTAAGGATTTTTTTCTTTAGTGTACTGATGTTTAACCCAATAGCTTTTTTTTTTTACCTTATTGCGTATACTGCCACCTACATTATTAATCATTTATAACAAATTTCAGATTTATTTATTTTGTTTTTTCTGCATCATCAGGGTTCCAGTTACTTCTAGAATAAAAAAACCTTAGCAAACGTAATGCAAAAAGCATTAAAGAAACTTCAAATCTTAAAATATTGATCATGGAGTATTGACCTCTCTGTTTGAGTTTTTCATAAAATGTTCATATAGGCTGCTCATAAATTTTGAAGTTCCCGAGTATCAGATAAGTTTACAAAAAAGGGAATCTTACGAGGCTCATTATCAAGGTTGTGGGAGAGAATTTATTTTGGCAGGGATAAAGATATTAAATTTTGAGAAAGGACATAAATCAATTTAGAATTTAAGTTAAATTTTAGTGAAGAAAAATATTTGGAGGGAGGTATACAGAGGACTTTCGTTAATGCATCTTCCCTGAATGTAAATATCTCCTCTTAATGGTGATAATTTCGTTTTGCTTATAACATTCTAAACTAATTTAATAATTGCTAAAAAGGGTAAAAATACACTTAAAAAGGCTATAAATACCTTTATTACATCGACATATGTTTCGTCGCACAGACAGCGACATTCTCAAGATCTTTGCCGATAGAAATATTTTAGTAAAAATTTTAAAAAACCAGAAATTGGTAAATACAGTTGGACCTCGTTATCCCGATACCTGGCATTCACGTCACTCCGCTTATCACGTCAGTTTTTCAAAGTCCCGATTTTCTGTATATGATATTTATGTAAATAAACTCCAGATTTTACGTAGATGAATAATTTTAAACTCCGGATATCCCGACGGTTTAGGAAAATTGTCCATTTTTCATAATCCATCTAAACACGGAAATTAAGCGGAAAGAAATGTCTTAGCCAAACTTTTCACAAAAGTGTCTAAAATACCCATTTAGATAAATAAGAAATTTTACTTGAATCCTTTATCTGAATAAATAAACCCATACACTATGAATGACCCATTTAAGCTCCAAATATACGTATCAGTCTACTCGAGGTCTTTTTGTTCTGGTCAAGTGGCGCTTTCTTTTTGTTACACGACGTTTTTCATCCGACTAAAACCCAAGCATTGCATTGCATTGAAAAAGTCAGTTATTATCTAACATCCATTTCTGAAACAACGAATATTGATTACAATTCATTGTATAATATTGAAAAAAGAATTGTAGGAAGCACATCTAGGGATAGGCAAACCTTAATTCATCAACATTTCATGTAACAATAAAAATTCACATACATTGTCATCATAAATCTGATTTTTATTCTTTTCAATTTTGTTTTTGTGTTTATTTTGTTAAATAATAATGTTTTATTGCTTAAAACTGCAAAAACAGTTATGAATTTAAAATTGTGTTAAATTATTTAAAAATACGGCTATTTAGGTGCGTTCGTAATTATATAAATACGGAGCACCTATAGTCGTCGTTCAGTCCGTCTGTCTGTCCGTCTGTCTGTCCGTCCGTCCGCATATAATAGAGCAAAAACTACCCAACCGAATGGTCTGAAATTTTAAATATATGATTGTTGTAAAAGTTTGTCGAGCCTTTTCAAATTTTATGAAAATCGGATGTAGAGTTAAATTACAGGGACAGTCAAAAGTTTTTCTTTACATTACGGCCAATGGGAAAAATTATTGCACGTGCATTTTAATGATGTTAAAGCTTTCCGAATGGTCTCAAATTTTAAACATATAATTATTGCGGCATTTTGTCGAGCCATTTTAAATTTTATGAAAATCGGATGTATAGTTTAATTACAGGGACAGTCAAAAGTTTTTCTTTACATTAAAGCCAATGGGAAAAATTATTGCAAGTGCATTTTAATGATGTTACAGCTTTCCGAATGGGCTGAAATTTTAAATATATAATTGCTGCAAAATTTTGTCGAGCCATTTCAAATTTCATGAAAATCGGATGTATAGCTTAATTACAGGGACAGTCAAAAGTTTTCCGTTACATTAAGGGGAATGGGAAAAAATTATTGCAAGTGCATTTCAATGATGTTACAGACTATGCACTTATGAATTGCAAATAAATACACATTCAGTGCAATATGGGGTGCAAAAAATAATTAAAAAACTAGTTATAGTACGAACGCACCTCATTTGCCACGTTTGACGAGCAATTTCCAACTTGTTTTAAACATATTTTTCTCCATCTCCGGTTACCACGGCACATTGCTTATGACGACACTTTTTTCTGGTATTTAGAGTGTCCGGATAAGGAGGTTCGACTGTATGTATATTACAGTAAAACCCTGACTTACGTCATCCTGCATTTACTGGAAAAACTACACTCTAAGACTAGACTGGAAGCATTTTCCTTGATTAAGACGCACTTAGAACTTTTTTGAAGAGTTTTGGAAGAAATTTAACATCTCAGATGTAGTTACAATCATAAGGCATTCATGGGGTGAAGTTCAGCAAAAAACAATGAGAGAAGCTTAAAAAGACTGTTCCTTTTTTTTTTTTTTTTTTTTTTCTGCAGAGACTAAGAAAACATCTTAAAATTGAGATCCTGTATCTCTCTTAATTGATGAAATCGTCGAAAATGGATGCGAACTCAACTTAAACACTGGAAGCTCAAAATGTTGTTGAACTCATAATTCCCCTAATCTGGAATTAACCATAGACAAATTTATCGAATTAAAAAAACAATGTACTGCCGCAAGATATTTAAATATTTTGAGCTTAGGGGGAAGGGAGAACATTATGATGGTTTCAAAATTAACCGAAGGACTAAACTTTATTGAAGCTAAGATGACGGTTCTTGAAAATATTGATTCAAGTGAACAAAGAGTAGCAACAACTGGAAAAAGCATAGAAAACTCACTTTAATATTACAAAGAGCTTCTACGAGAAAAAAGAAAAAATGTAGGTTCAAACTTCATTTCAAGATTTTTTTCACATGTTCAAAGACTCGAACGAGGCTGCTAGTAGAACAATAAATTGCAAGTTAACAGTTTACTCATTTACACCAAATTCTTGTATTGCAAAAGCATTTTTTTTACTAATGTTAAATGCATATCAAAGACTGCTAGAAGAACAATAAATTGTAAGTTAACAACTTACTGATTTACACCAAATTCTTGTATTGCAAACGCATTGTTTTACTAATGTTTAATGTATTTCAAAGGGTGCTAAAAGAACAATAAATTGTAAGTTAACAACTTACTGATTTATACAAAATTCTTGTATTGCAAACGCATTGTTTTACTAATGTTTAAGGTATGTCAAAGACAGCTAGAAGAACAATAAATTGTAAGTTAACAACTTACTGATTTATACCAAATTCTTGTATAGTAAACGCATTTTTTACTAATGTTAAATGTATGTAAGATAATCCCTAAATACAATAGAATATGTTCATTAGGTTTTGGGGAAATTTTAATACTTATCCTGTTTTGATCATCTAAATGTAACTCGACTTACATCGCTATTCTTGAAACGTATTGCTGGCGTAAGTCAGGGTATTACTGTATATAACTGTTAAGTGTATTTTTATTACTTTTAGCCATTATTAGCTTAGTTTGGATAATTTTAAGTGATTTTTACACATCTATTATATATATATAATCCAAACGGAAATTTCGTTCCGAACGCAGAGATTTCAAGTTCTACCGCATGGATTTTTACGGAACTTGTACCGTTAGATAGGTATCGTTCCAGGGAAGGTTTTAAGCTATAACACATCATTCTACCTAGATTAGTTATAGAATTATTACGGAAAATTCTATTATTTTGGACTTTGTTACTTCATATTTCCTTAAATATCTGGGCTCCTATTGGTCGTAGAGCTTAGATCTCGCGCCAAAAGTAGCTCCGAAGCACCCAAGCAAACTTTTCCCCGCGATTATTTTGCCGTCTTCCGATTTCCTCTAACTCTATTAGGGCCTCGCGTAGAGTCCCTTTAAAATATTTTTCGTAGTAATTTCAGCAATTATCTTAAATTATTGGTTAAGACCGCCACCCTCCCGATTCATGTATCTACGGAAAGGTTGCATGAAGGAGTTTCGTTCAGATACGCTTTCGTTAAGAATAGAGTGCGCTCCCTGGTGGTGGAATGTGGAACTAACATAACGCGATATTGTTAAAATTAGGAAATCTAACAATGCGATCTGTTTTAAACTTTGAGATAGTTCATAACAGATAATCTATTATCTATTCTATCTATTATATATATAAAATCCAAACGGAAATTTCGTTCCGAACGTCTAGATTACGAGTTATACTGCATGGAGTTTTACAGAACTTATACCGTTAGATAGGTATCGCTTCAGGGACGGTTTTAAGCTATAGCACATCATTCTACAAACATTAGATATAGAATTATGACGGAAAGTTGTGTTATTTTGGACGATAAGGTTACCATTTTATTTCTTGGCGAAATTTATCGTTGATAAAAAAAAAATAAATAAATAAATAAATAAATAAATAATAAATGAAACGGCTACTACATCTCGAAAAATAAAAGAAAAAACTGTTACTAATTTTATTTAAAAGGGAAAAAAAAAAGAAAAAAAGAAGAAAAAATCCATTTTAATGAGTGATAATACTATTAAAAAGCGAAAATATTTAATTTAAACATGAAAGGGAATGTTCGTAATGCTTAAAAATTTACTCAGTTGAAATATTGCTACAAAACAACAAGATTTGGCGATTTATCTTTTGAATGAGGTTAAGAAAAACACATCTGAAAAATTGATAAGATGATACCAAGGAATTTCTCTCATGAGGATAATATATGTTTATTAAAAAAATCTGCAGAACCTCGATTTAACGTTCGTAAAACAATAATGAAAATTTCATTTTTTGCGATTTAACGCTGGTTGGCGACACAATTAATGTTTGAATAATACTATTATGAATATTTAAAAAAAAATAAATAAAAAATAAAAAAAAAATCAACTCTCCGTCTCCATACGAAGTTAGTTTGAGTTTAACTTAAATAAATACATTTTTATAACTGCTGCTTTATGATATACTTTTATATGTGTATGTAATGAAATTTAACGATCGTAATTATGCTGTTTAGAACAACATTTAAATGGATTAAAATTGTTTCAATCTCAAAATTAAGGTCCTATTCCAAGCATTCGCAATTTGACATCGATGTTGTTAGTGCCAGAGACAACAAAAGAAATGTTTTGTTGCCATGGAAACAACCACTTCATGTTGAAATGTTTAATGATAGCATTCATAATCAAAATACACAAAACATATACAGCCGGTGACACCGTATAAAATAAAATAACTACAGCAACACGCAATTTGTATATATTTAATAAGCTTACAGAAAAAAAAATAATAAACTAATCCACCATTTAAGTTTAAATTCATTGAGTATTAGGCATTTAAATACTTATTTAACAAGAAATTTATAAATGCATTTCAATCTTTTGCATTTGTCCAGGATATGTATTCGTTTGCGAAATAGCGTGGAGCGTTCGTCTTTTCACGCCAAATACTGGAAAAAATGTTTTTTTGCAGTTTTTTTACTGGAATTCCGACGCTACATTTGACTGATCTTTTTTACATTCACGAGTAATTTTATGAGCATTTTGCCGCCAAACAATTTGATTTTAATCCAAAAAGGCGTAAACATGACATAGCCCCATCGATGCATTATAGGTGTTTTTGCAAGTGTAAGACGGCATTTTGGGAGGAATTGTTTATATTCAAATGTAAATTATATATATAGCAATTAATATTATGAAAGTAAGGTCAAATATTTAAATTTTAGTGCAAATGTCTGCTCCCCCCCCCCCCCTCCCACACACATATTGTAAATAATTTAATTTCAGACATTTAAAATATTTTTTACATACTTTACTACGGAAACATGCTGGTTTGTTTCCCCAAACTTGTGACTTTTATAACCTTGAACTCAGATCAGCGAATATTGCCCACTCTTTTCTTTTAACACGCCCTTTAGAAATGTCTACTACTTCAAATGTTAAGTACTAAAGATTATTCTTTAGAAAATTTATGGAATTATGCGTTATTAATACCACAAAAGAAAATATTTTACACTAAAAATTGCTTATAATTGATATTGCATTGATATATTGAAATAAATTTTTGATAATCTTTTTATTCGTCACCCCTTTTTCAGTTTTTTTTTTTTTTTTTTTTTTTTGGCCTATCTGTTCTTTTTTTTTTAAGGTTTTAGAAAGGTATATGATTAATTTTCTGTAATCAGGTTACCCCTTTAATTAACATATTTAGTGAATTGTTGGATGTTTCTTTTTATTTGAAAGAGACTCTAGACAGTGATCCCGATTGCAGAAGATTACATGAAATTCTACATAACGATTAGTAAATTTATGGTTTTTCATTATGAAGCAAATGGACAACAGAAGATTTAGTATTATATATTTTTTGCAGTTATTTTACTATTACAAAATAAACAATATTTGTTGATTTATCATTTTAGCCTAGATAAGAAAAAAAGTACCTAAAATTCAGATAAAATTGGATAATTATAAAGCAATTTCTTATGACTCATAGCCGTAGCTACTAAACTTTATGAAAATTAACGATTTTAGGTTTATTTAGGCAAAAGACTGAAGAATAATGTAATCTTGAAAATAGAAAGCCTATTTATTCCTCTGTGAATTATGATAATTAGAGAAATGAAAAAAAATCTTTGGTGCATCAAAAAGATTATTACATATATTATTACGTACTAGGCTATTAAGTTTTATATAACTGACTTTATTTATCATTCTCAAAGATTAATTTTGGTGAAAGATCTATAATTCAGTCAACAGCAAATTCACTTTATTTAATGGAATGTTGTTTGGCGCATAATTACCTTTGTTTTATATCTAACTCTGGTACAATTATAACCGTATATTTGGAAACACTTCCAATGTTTGACGTCAAACTTAGCTGTGTACCCGATTACGGAAGATTGGGAAGATTTTGATTGCATGAAAAAAAAGAGGTTCATTTTTCTATTACAATCAGTTTTCGAGGTTTTTTCCAGGTTAACAGCTGCATGATTCCAACTGGTATTAAAAAAGAAATGACAGTGAAAATGACATTATTTTAATTTTATTCAAACACTTGAGTTTTAAAAAGCCATTTTTATATGATTCACATTTATTTTAATCATGAAAGTTAAACACTGTCCGTTGTGGGCAAATAATTTATTACGTTCTTTGGCTGTATTTACTCTGCTGTGATCCGAAGATAGAAAACTGCAGTATTCATGCCAGAAGAAGACGTATATTACGAAATATAATGTAACGTAGGAGAGATTGTATTTAAGCTACCAGAACCACATATAGCACCAAACTGAGGAGACAGGAGTTCAAGAACTAACAAACGATAGTGAATAATCCGAATATGATTTATTATCAGTAGTCACTCTCTGCAATCATTGTAATTATCTCTCATTTTAGTAGTGTGGTGACTAGAGAACATTTTAATTTCTGATGATCATAACGGTCATATTTCCCTCCCAACCCCTACTTTATTAATCTACTATAAAAGAGTTTATTCTGAATAACCCGAAATTTTCCTAACCCATAAGATAACATAATAGCTAAATGGCGTTCGCATTGTATTAAGCAAATGCAGAAAGACTTTCCAGGTGAAGGTCCGTATTAATTTAAAATATAAGGTCGAATTCATCATTTTGTTTTGTCAAGGTTCAATTGGAAAATGGACCAGCGAAGCGGGTGTAGCCTGCTAGTCTATTTATATAAAATCCAAGTCTCTGTGTGTCCCTCACTATTCCGGTAGGACCGCCTCATTGAAATGAGTAATTGTTGAAAAATATTAATGCAGGGTTACCACAGTAGCGCCGAATGTTAGCCAACTTGGTGATATCTGGCTAATTTGGCGAAATTCCCATTTAAAACCATTAATCTTTCACAATGGAGGTCACCGAAACTTAATTTAAACTCCACTCTTTTAAAGATATTTTTTCGAAATCTATGGGTGAGAATTTAAAGTACATCTTTACATCTTCCTTCCGATGCTACTAATAAAATAACCGCCAATAGACAAAGGTGTACTGTGTGAGCTCCTAACTGCGCGATTTTAATGTGCTTTAGGTACTTTTCCAGTATAGGTGCCTTGGCGAAAAAGGAAATTTGGTAACATATTTTCCGGGAACCTATTCACTGTTTCATTTTATATACACACGCATTTTTTTCGATATTTATACGATTTATTTAACATAAAAAAGCCGTTTCTCTAATTTTATACAGAAACAAATGTAATTTGTACATAAGAACATCAATAATACACATATAAAACAAACAAAAACGCTCATCAAATTTGTTTTCATAGCTGTTTACATGATTTGACAACAAATCTCGATATTTTTCCGTTATACGGACACCATGCCAAAATGTATGCTAATGCGCCAATTATTTCAAAATGCTAAAAGATATTTGTAATTTTATACCAGCAGTTTAATATGAGTTTTATTTTAGTGCTTTATTTTTTAGCAGTTATTTGTTTACTTATTTTAAGTATATATTTGTGATTTGATGAAATAGTTCGTAAAAGTCTGGAATTTTCAAATGTTATATTTTTTAAATGCTCACTTTAGTATCGACAATGGTTTTTCTTTTATTTTTCAAATGCTTCAATTCACGATTTTGCGCCAACTATTACGCTTGGCGACAATGGTGTCCGCATAACGGAAAAGTACCCAAATCTCACTTTCTGATGCCCAAATTACACGAAGCTTTTTTAAAAAAAATGCCAAAGCCCCTACAGTGGAAAAGTACCAAACTGTCTATTATTTTGCGCTATCCGTGTTATAGTTTGTACTATATGCAAGGGGAGTGGAGCGAAGAGTTTAAACATTAAATATTAAAGTTTCGGCACAAATGTCATATACATTTGTCATTTTTTTTCTGACGCCAATGTCATATACACAACGGGTACTTAACTGGCGCCAAAGTGTCGTAATTTTGTTTGATATGATAATCCGGATATTGTTGTTTATGCTGTTGATGTTTTCGCCAAATTGGCGTCGGAAAAAAATCGCGCCAATATATGATAACGTATATGACAACTGTGCCAAAGTTTCTATAAAGCAGTATAAGACTAAAAAATTAAGAATAAAATAAATGCAAAATAAGACTAAAGAAGAAAGAAAAATCATGCGTTAAGCATAGAATATGAAACACTTTCCAACACATCCTGAATACTTTAACAAAACTTCGTTATTTAGGGAAATAAGGTAAATAAGATAACGTTACTTCTTAGATATCCCGTCGACCAATTTCGCCAAATTATATAAATTGCCAAATCAATAGTAAAACATTGACAAAAATACAAATAAAACGTCGAATTAATGGTTTTATTGGCCATTATTGGCATTTAATCTTACAATTAATTAATTAATGGCAACCATTATTGGCAATTAATCTTACAATTTGGCGACAGTAATTTGGTCGACGGGATAACTAGGAAGTACCAAGATAACTAAGTAAACATTTTAGAAAACGCATAAAAAAATTAAAAATTGATTTCAGCAGTTACCGTCGATAGCCAATTGTACCGTTATTACATTCCACTATTTAGCTAAAATTTAATTTAAACTACTCTTAAAACTACTGAAATCACATTTCCAGATATTATCATCCATAGACGGTTATGTATCCAATTCTTTGCGTGACCATGTATATCATTTTATCTATATTCTATAAACATTTCTTAGGAAACTAAATGCAGTTCAGCGTAAAAATGCATAACTCCTTTAAAAACCACCTTTAAGCAATTTACTCTCATACTCAGTAACCCTTATGAATTCTTTTGTTTAGCCCTGCATATGAACTGTAGTATTTATACACACAGTATAGTATGCATAAATGTAGTGAAACTTAAAAGCGCATATCATAATTAAAAATGCATTTCTAGCAATCATTGCTTATGTACAATACTTCGGAGAAAAGTTTCTTGGCGAGAAAGAAGTTTGCCAACGTATTTTCTGGCAACCTATTTACTGTTTCATACTCACAAGCAAGTTTTTCCATATGTATACAATTGGCTCGATTTTTTTCCGACGCCAATTTGGCGAAAACATCAACAGCATAAACAACATTCGGGTTACCATTACAAGCAAAATAACGACACTTTGGCGCCAGTTAAGTACCCGGTGCGTATATGACATCGGCGTAAAACAAAATCGCGCCAATATGGGCGATTATGACATCTGTGCCGACAATTTAATATAAAAAAAGCTATTTACCCATTTTTATAACGAAACAGAAGTAATTTTTGCACAGATATCATATACGCATGGGGGTTGGCGTGATTTTTCTATGACACCAATTTAACAGAAATCTCGCTTTCGAATGCCAGTTACTTATATATTTTTCAATTATTTGCTATCATTTTGAAAAGGAAATAACTATAAATAAATAAAAGTTTGAATAATAACTATAGAACAAAGCAGTTTATATAATTAAAAAACAGAAAATAAAAGTAAATAAACAATTTATTAATAAATAAAAAACAATAGCCGGATTACCATAGCAGGCAAAATAACACCATTATGGCGCCAGTTAGGTATCCCGGTTCATATCTGAAATCTGTGCCGTAATTTGTATATAAAAAAAATTATATATATTTAGAAACGATTTTGGGACAGATGTCATATTCGCCCCATATTGGCGCGATTTTTTTCTGACGCCAATATCATATAGGCAACGGGTACTTAACTTGTGCCAAAGGGTCGTTATTTTGCTTGATGTGGTAACCCGGATTATGTTGTTTATGCTGTTGATGTTTTCGCCAAATTGGCAACCGAAAAAAATCGCGCCAATATGGGGCGAATATGACATCTGTGCCACGATTTTTTTATGTATATAAGTGCATATACAAACAAAGATAAAAGTTCATTAGATTTGTTTTCATAGCTGTTTATATATTTTCGCAACATATCTCACTTTCTGATGCCCGAATCGCGCCAAGCTTTTTTTAAAAATGCGCTATAATGGAAATGTACTTAATAAATAATTAACAGAAATAACAAATTATACAAACTAAAACTTTTTATTTCGAGATCAAAGCATTGTTTTTAATTTCGATTAAAAATACATATATCCTTGGATAACTTCAATTGAAATTAGGTTCACAGCTTAATATCTCATTCCATAAACCTAAACAAACACAAGTGATTCATTCATCGTGAAACGTCAAAAATATTAAATCATTGAGGTAATCATTCACAAAGTAAGTTCTCCAACAATCAATGGGCAATATTCTAATGACGTCATAGTAGGTAAAATGGTGGCGGTATCGTTTGTTTATGGTTTGTAATCACAAAGATTTAATTTTGAAATATCTCTTAGTTACATTATTTTATTGTCATATTTATGAGCTCAGAACAAAAGCCTATTTTTTCTTTATTTAGTTATTAAAGACGGGAAAAAATCATAAATGCATCATTTAAAAATTTTAAATAAATTTCTTTCTTAATACTAAAAAATAACATCGGGAAGTAACAGTGGGTTTAAGTTAAATAAGTTTAACTGTTTAATTCTGTTGTAATATTCAAAATAACTGTGTTTATTAGATTTCAGTACTCAACATCAGGGCCCGATTAAACTTTGAAGTTAGAGGAATTACAATGTCATTTCAGGACCTTTCTTTTGGAGAAGCTTTTCTAAATTCCATATATACATGGAAAATCTTCAGTGTTAGAAATATTATTCCTAGGACTGACATAACACGAGAACGGCCTGCAATTTTACACAAGCTTTTGAAAGCTACTTTATATCAGAAATTTTACTAAAAACTGGTTACTTTTTTGTTATAGCGGCCCACACTATTAGGATTATGACAAGTTGCAGCCAATTTCGCCAACGTCGTAACCAAGATCGTGAAGCACACACATATAATATAATACTATATAATACCATTTCATGAAATCGTATACGATAATTTAATAGTTTATAACCTTACTTCAAGTGTGTTATTTATTTATTTTCAAGGCTCAACAATCTAAATTGTCCAATATATGAATTTAAAAATATGCAAACAAAGATTGAATAGACATGACCGCAAGAAAGCCTCAAATCTGCATAACACTTGGAACCAAACTGTGCAGATTAGTGGTCTTCTACTGTACACAGTTTTTCATAAATGTGTTTCGTTCTTAAAATGTGTTATTTTCATCTATCACTGCGGAACAAGCGAGAAAACTCATATTCTTGCACATGAGTTGTATATATCTTTATATCTAAATTTCCGTCATTTTTGACGGGCTATCTTTCTAGTAATTTTATAATATTCTATTTGAAATGAATGTTAACGACATTGCTTGATACGTCGTATAATGCGGACAAATTTTTCACAGTTAACCGGGTAGGATCTAAAAATACTCATTTTAACATTACCTTTAAAAAAGCAATTTTTTTGCCACATATTTAATTGAGATATCAAGGAATTGTTTCGTCAATGAAATTGCAAATGTTTTTGTTAAAAAGGCAATCAAATTCTCCATAGTTGCTTGCTGTGTCCCTCTGCTTGCGCCGTACTCATATATTGACCCTTAAGCACTATATTCAATTTAGGGTTCTTGTTAGTTATCCCGTCGACCAAATTACCAAAGCGATATAGGTAAGCGTCTTATCTTAAATGGGAGAGGTAACCGCAAGATTAAAGGCGAGGTCACATCATTCAAGGTCGCACGCCACGTAGCGGACGGAGTGAACAACAGAAAGATGCCTAACTGTTTTCTTCTTTATGGATAATCTATTAATTGCACATCTATGAAATAACTGCGCAAGCGCCAACATCGTGTTTTCATTTGTTTGTAGCATTTATATTCTGAGAGTAATATAATGTTCTATTAATTTTTATTCGTGTTTTTTGACTTATTTATTATAGTTAATTATTTAAATAAAAACAGTTCTTTTTAAGAAATAATATTATTTGTTAAAATTGCAAAATGGTGGTAATCGAATAACTCTAGTTTTCAAAATTGTAAGAAAATTCTTTTTCTTATAGAATTCATATGTCCTTTTCCAAAGAGCAAAACAAGTTAGTTACGTATTTTAACTTTAATTTATTTAAAAATTTTAATTTATTTGTATTGTATTTATTTGCACAAATAATAACAGTAATGAAACATTTTAAACTGATTTTAGCTAAAACGCACTAGGAAAACACATCCGAAATAGTAAATGACATTTTTTAAGAAAAAAGAAAGTCAAGAATAATTTTAGGTTCCTACTCTAGTTCATTAAATTTGCATAAATTTTCAACAGAAAGGCATATGTAGAAGACTTAGAAAAAAATTATCTTTATAAAAAAAAATATTAATTTAATTTTATTTAAAAAAATTAGCTTTTGAACTTATACAAGTTTAATTTGTCTGAATAATTATTTTAAATATTTGTTTAAAAACAACAACAACCGTTTGCTTTTTGAGGCATTTTAACAGCTTGTTGACCGGTGACAAGTTTACTCGTGATTAATCTCTCGCGTACATTATTATTATTATTATTATTCAAAACATCTACCAGAATTTTTACTAGCATTCTTTATTTTGTTTAGTCACGGATTGTCTGCCATTAAATAAAGTGAAAATTATTGTTGGAAAATTCTGGTAGATAGTTTGAATAAGGAAAACTTACTAAATTGCTAACATTGCCGTTCAATAATGTATTAACAGAATAAAAATAGTAGATTTAACAGTATTGTGAATACGTAATGAAATTTTTCAAAAAAATTGACTTTGGTTTGACTGCCAGCATTGTTAGATTTCTGAAGAGAACTTGAATAGGCCATTGGTATTGACAAAAATATGGATTCTCTGACTGGGGAACATAATAATCAACTGCTTCAAGAAAAAAAGGACAACATTAAATAACACAAATTGTAAAAAAATGCGTATGCAAAAGAGTACATACAGCTGTTTCGAGACTTCTAAAGTTCCACTAAAATTGTTTACTAAAGCTAAATTTTCTTTAATTCACTCTCTTCCCTTCCCCCCTCTTTTTATGCTCTCTGGTTAAGCTCTTACAAAATGACTAAACGCTTATCATTGGTCCCGGCGTGTGCGCGGGAATGATTAACTCCGCTGTTGTTTTTCAATATGCAAGGAGATGTGCGGTGGTAAGGATCGAACCGGAGAGTCCACGGTCAGAAATCGAGATCTTTAGTGCCGAGTAAAAGACTAGCTCGATCGCTTCCTGCGAAAAACTCGTTTTACTGACCTCGCAAGATGCGTCACACACAAGTGCTCGGCAACATGACAGCCCCCGGAGATGCGCGACTTGACAGGCTTTGTGCTATGAGAGTTGACATAGGCTTTTGCGTGCTGTGAGCGTTTCACAGGCTTTGCGTGCTGTGAGTGTTTCACCTGCTCTACCTGCGAGAAACTCATTTTACGGACCACGCAAGATGGCGTCGCCACAAATACTCTACTCCATTTCGCTGTTGGCCGCGAGCTGTGAGTTACGTCTGTCTCGCAAGCATTTTTCTAGGTTTTAAATATTAATTTTAAGCTTTGCACTGGGGCTGTAGCTTTAGAAGCACTGAAACAGCTATATGCACCCTTTTGCATACACATTTTTACAATTTGTGCTATTTAACGTTGTCCTTTTATTTCTTGATATGTCGGCACAAAGTTCAACCTCTCATTTTAAACTCAACTGTTTATTCTTGATTTCATCGATAGTGGTACCTATCGTTGGAAAGATATTGTCATGAGAAGTAAGCAAAATATATGAACTACCTGTCCAACCGTTTACGAGATATAGACCAATTCCTTCCATCACGTTATACATAAAGGAAAATAAGGAATCCGATTTCGCCAAGATCGGCATCGTTCGAAAGATCTTGTCATGGAGATCAAGAAACATATAAAAAATTACCCGCCCGAATTCAATCGTTTACCAGATATGGGGCGTCATGCATAAAGAAAAATAAAAAAGAATTTTAGTTTCGTCAAGTAGTATCATTGGAAAGATATGATCATAAGATTAACTAATTAACAAAATTGAAATGAGACTGTAGCTTTAGCTTCTTTTGGATTCTCCTTTTCTCTTTTTTCCCTTCTTAGTTTCTTTGTGCATTACGTCACGGGAAAATGAATCCATATCCCGTAGATGATTATTAAATAATGTAACTAGAATGAATCCCTTAAAAGACACTCGAACTTTAAAATTCAATAACACATGATAAAAATAAATATTTAAAAAAAAATTCAATTTAACAAATTACAACGGCCATTTGGAAAATGATTTTTTCAAAGGCTAAAATTTAAGACATAAAAAATCGCACGGAGTTGATCATACATTACGTACGCCATGGATTACATTTTTCGGTACTGTAAATTTTTAAACTTCTACGGAGCTGGTCATACATTACGTACGCCATGATTAAACATTAATATTCCTGGACCAATTTTAAATGAAATTTCATTCTTAAACTTCAAAATATCCCACAATATTACTTTTTACACCGTCGTAGAGAGAAAAAAATGTACTTTTAAATGCAATTTGTTTGAAAGCTGTATCTCAATTTGTTTCTGAGTTCTTAATTTTTTTTATTACTTTTTTGTAATAGTGGCAACAGAAGTATCCATATCTGTTGAAAGTAAAGGGAAAATACAGATTACTGTATATACCCATCAGAAAACGAATAAAATGCGGGATTCAACTAATAAAACGCTTCAGATATATTTTTGATTTCCTACCCTGACAGAGGACAATAACCATTTTTCCAAATGGTTAGTAAATGCCATGTTTATAACAAAGCTCATAAGACAATTATAATAGCTGTTGATCATTTAGATCAACAGCTATTAATAATTGTCTTGGGATATTTTTGGCTTCCAGAGTTCCTCTCGCTTGATCTATTTACCGTAAAATGTTTAAATAAATAAAAAATTGTATATTACATAAAGATTTTCTTCGGTAACTTATGTTAAATCAAACAGTGTATAGCACATTCGTCTATGCTGTGGCTCCACTGGTATTAATTAATTAATCATGACATAGAAGGTCATAATATGTATCATATAGTATATAATTACAACGAAGCAAGCAGTAAAAATCGTATAGGCAAGTTTTGATTAGATATGGTACTATATCAATTGATCAACTACTGGGCTGACATACTAGCATAGGTTAAATAAAGGGAAGATTTCTATTCGTGTTTTCTGTTGAAAGTTTGCCCTAGCTTTAATCAGGTCCTATTGTAAAAAAAACAACAGCCGCCATCTTGTGGATCATCTACATTTACTTCACTCGCAACTGGCAGACACTACACTATATATCTCTTCCTATTTATTCATAGCTCTATTTTCTCATCATGCAAAATTTCATTACGCTACGTGTAAAGAAGAGTACGGTCTATTTAATTAAAAATACAGGGTGTCCCGTAAAAGCAGGACCTTTTTTTTCACATTTCAAACTACTAAGAAGAATCATACATTAAAGCAAGTCAATTTTTTATCTAGTTTTACACATTAGTTTGATCAACCTAAGAAATCGAGACAGCGCAATGCCATCTGCTGGCGAAAGATATATCACTATTCGTAAAAAATACCTTTCACAAAATTTATGAGTTATGTTATAAATATGTTATATACGCTGGTTATCAAAAATTAAGGAAAAGTCACAAAATGCTAATTTTCAAATGCGCGAACACTCAAAAGGAAATAATATAATTCGAGTAATTACTATCTCTATAACACAGCTAGTCCATATAACATCTCATTCATGTCACACATGGTCACAAGTGTCACAGTCACTACGGTGAAGCAAAAAGATAGGAAATTCCATACATCTCATTATGAGTCTCAAATGATCACTATATGTGACTTCACTGAGACGTCACTGTGACTGCTGCTTTGTGACGAGTCACCATGTGACTTTACAATGTAGTTACATTGTGACTCTCATGTGACTGTCATTTGTAGACTCAATTTCAAAGTCATCGGAACGTTGCATTGTGATAAGTTACCAAATAATGTCACATTAAAGTCACATGATGACTTTCAGGTGACAGAGAGACTACTGTGAAGTCACCATTGTGCTCTTTTGGGAAAAGTCTCCATGTGACTATAATATGATAGTATTTGGTGACTTATCATAATGCAACGTTCATAATAACTATGAAATTGAGTCTAAAAATGACAGTCACATGAGAGTCACAATGTAACTACACTGTAAAGTCACCTGGTGACTCGTCACAAAGCAGCAGTCACATTGATTTCTCAGTGAAGTCACATATAGTGATCATTTGCGACTCATAATGAGATGTATGGAATTTCCTATCTTTTTGCTTCACCGTAGTGACTGTGACACTTGTGACCATGTGTGACATGAATGCGATGTTATATGGGCTTGCTGTGTTGTAGAGATAGTAATTACTCAAATTATATTATTTCCTTTTGAGTGTTCGCTTATTTAAAAATTAGCATTTTGTGACTTTTCCTTAATTTTTGATAACCAGTGTATATAAAACCTCTTTACTATCTATTAAAGTTAATAAATGAACTTTATTTAATTTTAAAGTTTCGATGTCCTCATTTTATGGAACATCCTGTAGTTTTTCATTAAATAGAGCGTCATCGTTTTTACACGTAGCGTAGTAAAATTTTCCATGGTGAGAAAATAGAGCTTTTATAAAGAGGAGGAGCTATATAGTGTAGTGTCTGCCAGTTGCGAGTGAAATAAATGTAGATGATGCACAAGATAACAACTGTTGTTTGTTTACATCAGATCAATAGGGCCTGATTAAAGCTGAGGAAAACTTTCAACAGAAAACATGAATAGAAATTTTCCCTTTATTTAAATGCCTTGTTCATGCAAATTTCTGTTATAAATAAGTCAAAAATTTTTATTTGTTTTAACAGGTGGAAGTTTGCTCTGGCGGCGGTATTGTAATCTCTTTCACTGACATTGACGCTTATATAGTCACAATATGACGCAACCACACAGCCTGACTACCATCGAAGCAAACTTCCACCAGTAAACACAAATAGAAAAATATTACCGTATATTTCCGTGTATAAGCCGAGTATACAATTTTTTCAATGAAAAGTCGTCCAAAATTGGAATTCTGTATGTAAGCCTATGTTAAACAAACGTGATGAAAAATTCAGCGAACGAAAACATAACACTTTTTTGTGCATAGCTAATAAAAAAAAAAAATGCGCTCGTCAAAATTAATGATATCTCCTAGAGATAAACTTAAACTTAAACTATGCGCAAAACTACTTAAAAGATGAGACAATATTTAAAAAGATGTTAAATTACTTTAATGCCTTAGTACTTTCAACTATAAAAACATAGTCTCCGTCAGAGAAATATAAGAAATACAATTGTTAATAACGTCTAATTTTCAAAATTCACGTAGATGGTGGCGAAAGGAGTGAAAGTGGAAGTCAATTTTTAGATCCGGAAAACATTGGGAAAATAAAAGGGAAGTGGAATACTACTCGTTTTATGATTCTTTAAGCAAACTGAGCCAAATTCTGGGTATGTTGTAGGATAAAACGTCATTACAAACAGTATTTTCTTTAGTAATAATTTCTATTGATTCGTGGATTATTAAAACATGATAATTCTTTGATGGATATATAATTTTTGAGTCTTCGAAATTAACTTGTATACTCTGCATCTGGTTAAGTCTTGACAGGGCTGTTGTAGGTCGGTTATACTTTAAATATCTCAAATATTCTTTAATACGAACTTTAAGTTTACTCGAAGTCATTCCTATGTATTCGAGATAAATATTTTCTGTTTTCAGTGGAATTATATATACTCCAGAAACTTCATCTTTCGGGATCGGGTCTATTTTGGCACTAATTAGATTTTTCAGTTTTGCTGGAGGAGTGGCGATTAAGTTTACGCCAAAGCGAAAAAGTGCATGTCTGAGTTTTTCGAAAAGTCTTGGTATGTACTTCATCTTGCAATATCTCATATTACTCCGTGGAGTTTTTTGTATTTTCATATAATTCTTCTGTGAGTTGATTGATTAGCTTATCAATAATGCGTATTGGGAAACCATTCTCAACTGCAATGTTTCTCATGGTATTTAATTCATTTTCAAGGTGATTAATATGATGATTCATTGACTTTGACGTTTATGTAGTCACAATATGACGTAACCACAAAGCCTGACTACCATCGAAGCAAACTTCCACCAGTAAACGCGAATAGAAAACTATTACCGTATATTTCCGTGTATAAGCCGAGTATACAGTTTTTGTCATACCATGTCATTGATCAAGGTGATGATTATAATTCTCCTAGAAATCTTTGGTAGATCTCCAATTCCCTTACTTCCATTCCTCAACACTCGGGCGGTTTTCTACATGAGTCACTTAAAGGCAGGCCCGTTCGAAACGGACTGAATTGATGTCATCTGGGGATGCAGGTATAACAAATGGCGGTAATTTGAAAAAAAAGTTGACTTCGTTGCTATCTCTGAATGGATGAAAGAAGCTTGGCTTGAGTTACCACAGAAAATGATGGTCCGATTTTTCAAAAAATGTTGCATCAGTAGTGCGTTGCATGTAACTGAGGATGATGCCATTTTTACCCGACTGCCAAGAAGGGTTATGTGTTTCACGCGTATCTGGGTATGTGGATTTTTTATACCCTCGAAAAATCCCAGCGACTGGATGGATTTTAATGAATGAGGTCTCTATCGATTCGTCTTCACCGTCCGATGGTTATAGGCTATATTTTGTTTTATAAATTCAAAATGGTGGCCGTAAAATACAAAATGGCGGTAGAGACGAAAAAAGAAATTTACGCACCCTACTAAGTGGCATACCATTGGATAGATCTTTCAAAATGAAGATGATGTTTCATTGACTATTTTACTGTCAGAAGCTCCGTTTAAATATTACACAACCGGGAAGTTGTGTAGGTAGGATCTCTAGCTGTACTGCAACTCTAACCTTCATAGACATCTATAGGCCTCATCAAAACAGTGTTTATAGATAGAAACTAACAATTAAACACAACTAAAAAGTCATCAATACAAGTAAAAAAAAAATAGGTAAGTAATATAAAAAATAGTTTCACATTGATGAGAAATAATTAATTAGTTCGCTTTTTATGCAGTCGGGTTTTTTGATTTTTTAAATTTAATTTTTACTTGTTGAAGAAGAGATCGATGATGATGAACTAGATACTAACGATATTCACTCTGTTGCACCAATGAGAGAAAGCAATTTTAAAGAGTCGCTTGAAAATTCTGATAATGACTTGGATAGTAAAAGATGATT
Source organism: Maratus speciosus (assembly GCA_963932465.1). Lineage (NCBI taxonomy): Eukaryota > Metazoa > Arthropoda > Arachnida > Araneae > Salticidae > Maratus > Maratus speciosus. The sequence continues at coordinate 563,142,644 of OZ010786.1, read as the reverse complement.
GATGACTTGTTTCATTATAAAAGAATGACGTATTAAAGTATTTTTTGAAATTTTTAGGTATTTTTTATGTTTTTAATATTTACCATTCTTTTTATACTAGAATATCAAATTTGGAAATTGTCATAGACTCGTGTACAAGCCGACCCCTCCACTTTCGAGCCAAATAAAGTCCCAAAAGACTCGGCTTTTACACGGAAATATACAGTACCTTAATTTTGACATAAGTCCTGCATGAATAAGGCGTTTAAATAAGGATAAATTTCCTATTTATATTTACTGGTGCAAGTTCACCCAACGGTAATCAGCTCCTGTGGAACTAGTTACAGTCGAAGATTTACCATTTTGATTTACCATTCAATTTCCTTCTTATTCATAGTTCCATGGGTGAGAGACCAATTTCTTAGAGCTAAGGAGTAGATTATCAGCACTGGGCCAGTGTTGCCAGTTGGGATACTTTTTTTAAATTCGATTTTTTGATTGGCACCAGTTTTTTGAAACGGTAAAATTCCCCTTCCTTTCGTCTTAATTAATAATTCCTTAAATAATGCGAATTTTGCCAATTCAAAAAAGTGATGCCATTCAAGAAACCCGAATTTTAAAAAAAAAGTAGCCCACTGGCAACACTGCACTGGGCTGCAGTGATCGAAAGTAGCGCGCTACAAGTACAGGGCTCCCAAATGGTCCGCCAACTGAGTACCAATAAATTTTAACAGAAAATTTTATAGTAAGTTTGCGCTAGAATTAACTTTCAAAGGTGATGCCGGGGCGGTTGGTAAGAAGAATCTAAAAAGAAAATTTTTCTAAAATAATATTGGTATTCAGTTGGCGGACCATTTGGGAAATGTTTCCGAAGGAAATGAAGCTTTGTTTTCATAAGTGCTTCTTTATTTCGAAAATATATTTTTGGTAATAAATTTATTTATGGCCGATTGATGATAACTTATTCGTATTCGCAGTATCGTAAAAAGACTCATACTTAGGGTATGCAACGGATGCGACTGCACAAGACCTCGCGCCTAGTAAAGCCTTGAGTCCGGTAAAAAGAAAAGAATGATTTTTAAACTTAAACTTACACTATGTGCAAAACTACTTAAAAGATGAGGCAATATTAAAAAGATGTTAAATTATTTTAATACCTTAGTACTTTCAACTATAAAAAACATAGTCATCGTCAGAGAAATATAAGAAATACAATTGCTATTGACGTCAAATTTTCAAAATTCACGTAGATGGTGACGAAAGAAGTCAAAGTGGAAGTTAATTTTTAGATCCGGAAAACATTGGGAAAATAAAACCTGGATATAAGGAATTACTCGTTTTATGATTATTTAAGCAAACTGAGCCAAATTCTGGGTATGTTGTAGGATAATTTTTATAGTTGAAAGTACTAAGGTATTAAAATAATTTAACATCTTTTTAATATTATCTCATCTTTTAAGTAGTTTTGCACATAGTGTAAGTTTAAGTTTAACTTTTTAAAGATGAATTAAGAATTCCTATTTATTTATTTACTGAATGGTTTTTATTTAATACAAAATATAATTACACTGTATAATAATGAAAGAGCTTCTGAAGTCAAAGTGTGCAATCCTGTATGAAATTAAATCACTGAACACGAATATCACAATGAAAAACCTTGATTGGCTCATCTATTGTAAATACAGTGAAAAAGTTAAGATTGTTTCTAAACATATGTATTTTTAAATTAATATTTAAAAAAATATATGAAATGTAACAGAAAGATTTAACAGAATTTCTAGAAGCTTCAAATATGTGAATATAAAATTACAGCTCATTTCATCAAGTAGGTTTTAAGTTAGACTTAAAAAATTACCTTCAATGCAGTTTGTTTTGGAACATTATTAAAAAGGCATTTAACATTAGGCGTTCCAAATGTTACATCTGTATATTTCTTGAATACTTTCCCAAATGATTACATCTTTGATATATGAAAATAAAATTAATCGAAGAATCTAAATTTCATGTCAAATTTAAGCTTAATACTGAAAATATGAAAGTTTGTTAGAATTGCTATAGGGATTTTAAGGATTTTTGAGGAAAGGGGAAAACTGATCTGAATAACACTCGCACAAATTGTTAATATATACAAATTGATCTGAAAACTACACTGTAAAAAAAAATCTGTAGTTCTACAGATGTAAAGTTACATGATTACTAAACTTTTATCTGTACAAAAAAAGCTGCAAATATACAAAACTAGTTTTTGTAAAGCTACATAAGTATGTAACATTACAAATGAATTTGATAAAATTTCAGTAATCTTACTAAAATGTTATCTGTAACCCTGGTTGTAGTTGCATGAAAAGTTCTAGGCATCCCAGTTTCCTAAAAATTTCATAGTAACCTTACATATTTTTTGATTTTCGACACAAAAGTGTGTCTGTTACATGAATTTTTTTTATTGCCGTTACATAAAAAGTTCTAGGAATCCCAGTTTCCTAGAAGCACCTTAGTAACTTTACAGATTTTTTTTACAGTATATGATGAGTAAGTAAACAATCTGTTACAAAAGTATCTATCAGCAGCTGGATGGCATATGTTCCTAAAAATTCACTTTCTTCACGCTCACCTCGATTTTTTTCCCTGCAAAATGCGGTGTCGTGAGTGACAAACATGTATAATGATTTCACCAAGACGCATAGAGAATGGAAAAAAATCACCTCCCCCTGAATACTAGGCTTGAGCGCTGACACAAAAATGGCGACTCCCGAAGGCGAATTTTTTAAAACGTAGGTACGGTCCCTTAAATGTTGACACCAGAATTTTATAAAAGGTTTCTCTGACTTGTTTAATCTCAGAAAAATAAAGCGGGAAAAGCTTTAAAAAATTATTGGTACGAATATTTAAGGGACCCTACACACGCTGAAAAAAATCCGCCTTCGGCAGCCGCCATTTTTGTGTTAGTGCTCAGGTCTAGTATTCAGGGGGCGGTAAAAAAAATACCAGGAGCGATGGAATGCGTCACTGTTAGCAGACTACTGCTGGAACTTGAGTAGGGACGCCCTTGAAACTAAACACAAAAGACAAACAATAAACGGTCAAGTGCGAGTGTTACTCGCGCACAGAGGGCTCCGTAGAATGGATATATGAATTTGTAATTGTATTGTTAAAAAAAAAAAAAAGTTGCTAAAAGAATACTTAGACTTCGTAAAAAACTATAGAACGCAGAGTTGGATATAACTGTACGTACTAGAAAAGTGTAAACGGATATACCATGAACGTTCAACGAGATATGTAACCTAAATAATATAAAATATAGCTTTCTGTATAACTCATTTTTTAATATTATCCTAATCTGTTTATGATGAACTTAATTCGGTACAGACAATAAAAACAGTGCATATTTAAACTTCATTTGGCATTTCATAAGACTAAATTCAGCGTAGTAATAACCTTTTTTCTACAGTATAGCTAAAACAAAGTCTTTGTGCAAAGTTTAAATTTGGCATTGTGCTAAGCGCGCTTCGAAAGGAGGCGCTTCGAAATCCCATAGTATTTATGTGTTCTATTCTAAATTAAGTGGTCTCAGGACTCTTAAAGCTTCAAAATTTTAGAAATTATATATTTTTTAGATCTTAAACTCCTATCTTTTCTGAACATTTTGATATAATTGTTTCCTTGAAATTCCCATTAGAACGTAAGTTATGGCTTTTTAGAATTATACTCGCTCAGTAGCTGAAGCGGCGTTTTCGAAACTTTGAAATCATTTTTCTCCAAATGATGTTTTGGGGCATAACGCGCAGGATTCCTCAAAAACTTCTGAATATTTTTTTATGAAATTTTCGAAACATATATTTCATGTTAGTCTGTATAAACTGAACCTAAAATTTTCTTTTTGTTGTTCAAAGAAATATTTTTAGTAGATTATACTGTTTTCAAAATTTTGTATTAACTAAATAAAATTTTGCATTACAAATATAAAAATGCTTTAAATACAAATTTATTTAAGTTTAGGGGAATTATTATAATCTGAAGTACAAGTAGGCACCAAAATTTTCATTCTAGTTACAATATTTATTTTGGTATTCCCGCGCGTAAGCTGTTATGCCAATTTTCTACTCGACAAATATCTAACAGTTTCGACTCCCCTATAAATACTAATTCTACATCTTGCAATTTTTTAAATACATGAAACGAAAGAACGTACTTATAGCTTTCATCCGAATAAAAATTGTGTTTTAAAATTATATACATTTTAAGACATTAAATGTTAAAAATGGTCTTTTTCCAATTTTAAGAGTCCTGAGACCCTTTAAATTAGTCTGTTTTTAACAATTTGACGTTTATTGCTTTTATATTGCTACTGGACATTACAATACACATATATATCATTAAAAGTTTTTAACTAGGCATAGAGTACGCCGCCCCTGTCATTATGTATGTCCAAACTGTCCGTATCTTTAAGGGTTAATATCTTGGCTAATTACTGACAATTTTTTTCGAAAATCCTTATCAACAACGCTTTTATACTTCTGCTACGATAGGTACGTCCGGCGCATCTCAACACCTTTGCTGAATGACCATAAATCGAAATTTGTGTGTAACAGAAAAATGCGATTTTCTCAAAAACGTTTTGACCTAGGGTAATCGCTACAATTTTCCTTCAAGGTTTAAATTAATGTCTACTACCTCTAATTTTTTCATAATTTTAGTTTCAGTACATTCGGAATTGGATAGGGGAACATATTTTTGCGCTACAATTTCGACGATATCTTTCAAAATATAATAACTAAAATTAAAAGTAAGGTATTTTTGAGTTCAGCGATACAAAAGCTTTCACACGATACCCCACAGGTTATACAAAGAAAATATTTTTTTTTTCAAGTGGCTTAATTAGCCCCTCTACATTTTTACTAAGTATATTTATAAATGTTTAATAGTCTGAAAATATGTGGGCCAATAGTCTTTATTACTTCCCTGATTTTGAACTTTCCACGTTCCATAGTTTACGAGTAAAATGGCTGTGACAGACAGACACAGGAGTGATCTTATAATGGTTCCGTTTTAACTTTTTAAGTACGGAACTCTAAAAAAGAAGAGAACTTCTTGTTTGATGATATAAGGTTAATGTTTTGATATTGTTCATAAATTCTTAATTTCATGCAAAAAGTTTTTTAACAAACTAAATAAGTTGATGGGATAAAACTATATTTAATTTGATGGGTTTTTATTTTTTTAATAAATAGTTTATGCTCTCTGACATTTAACTTAAAATCGTCATTTTTCATACTAGCCATATTTTTACACCGAGAACTAACATTAAAATTTTAATGTTTAATTCATATTCTGTGACACCAAATTAGCATAAAAATATATTGTTTATTTAAAACAGAAAAAAATAGTAGAGCAGTGTTACTTAGCACTTGGAGTTTTATTTGTTTCAAGGTAAAATTAAATTATTTAAACATGTTTCTTTATAAAAATATAAAATATTTTATCTATAAAATGTTAATCGCAAAACGCGAAGTTCGAGAGATGTTTGTTTGTACCATATTGATTGTACCCTATAGTCAGTCTGAAGATACTGTCATATTTTCGCCTAGACTCCTCCCATTACTTTTATTATTAACCATTTGGAAAAATGGTTATTGTCCTCCGTCAGAATAAGAAATCAAAAACATATCTGAAGCTTTTTATTAGTTGAATCCGCATTTTATTCGTTTTCTGATTGGTCTATACAGTTGTCTGTATTTTCCTTTTACTTTCAACAGAGATGGATACTTCTGTTGCCACTATGACAAAATAGTAATAAAAACTACAAAAAAAAAATAATAACTCAGAAACAAATTGAAATACAGCTTTCAAAAAAATTGCATTTAAAAGTACTACATTTTTTTCTCTATACGACGGTGTAAAAAGTAATATTGTGGGATGTTTAGAAGTTTAAGAATGAAATTTCATTTAAAATGGATCCAGGAATATTAATGTTTAATCCATGGCATGCGTAATGTATGACCAGCTCCGCAAAAGTTTAAAAATTTACAGTACCGAAAAATGTAATCCATGGCGTACGTAATGTATGATCAACTCCGTGCGATTTTTTATGTCTTAAATTTTAGTCTTTGAAAAAATCATTTTCCAAATGGTCATTGTAATTTGTTAAATTGCTTTTTTTTATTGTTGTTGTTGTTGCTGTTTAATAAAATTTGCAACTGACAAATAACTGATTAAGAATCGACAAATCGACGTTCCATCGGCATGACTGAAAGTCACAAATTTGTACTGTGACGTCGTTGTGATGTGGAAACTACATCACAATGCTGCACAAATAACTCAAACAGGCTAGATTTTTTTTTCAAGCAAATCCATATTATCCCCTTTAGCGGGCGGTGTCCACAAAAAAGGACAACTAATTTTAAGAGTACTGGCACCAGGAATATTTAAAATTTAATTAAATTTTTCTTTTTACAAAGTACGGTAGAATTAGCTAGTTTTTATGTTGATATAAATTCGTTTGTAAATTCAGGTGTCAATCCACTATTTCATCATTTTACAAATAAAATTATGCCTCGCCGGAAAGGGTTAAGTTAAAACAAATTTTACAATATTAAAGAAACCGTATCTACTTTATTTCTATAATTAATGTTTACGCTTCTTCGTATAGGGGAGAGTAGGGACGGTTGACCATACGGGAGGTTTAACCCACCCATCAAATTTCATATTTAAAAAAATTTCGGAGTTTTATCAATAGGTGTCAACCAAAGCTAATGGGATGCTCAAACAACAGTCTTCGTTTCATAGAGATAATCAAAATAGGAGTGGAAAAAATCAATAGTGAGAATTTTCAGCCTAAATGTTGTGTTTTTTAGAAATATTTTGTAAGCTTTTATCAGATAAACTATATCATAGAAATTTAAGTAAGTAGGTTTAAAGTAATGCAGAAATATCGAGCTTTCATTCCAGACATATTGTACAGAAAGTTAGACTTAACATAACTATGTGTAAGTATTTAGAAAAGGTCTATGTAGGGAGGCTTGACAAGGGCAATGTGAGGGAGGGTTAACCAGATGCTCTAGGCCCCCTTAATTAAGTGGTTTTGGAAATATTTTTATTATACACTGAGCATAATGAAAAGTTAATGGTTATATATATTACAGAATGTACACACATTTATTCTGTAAAGCTATAGTAAAATGGTGTGATGGAGAAGAAAATGTTTAAAACTGACCAAAGAAAGATGGGAAAAATTGCAAGAAAATGGGAAAATTGATAGGAACTTTTTTCCATTTAAATATTACTTACAATAGGTAAACAGAAACAGTGGGAAAGACTATAAAAGACTAGAAAGAATGAAAGCAGCAGTCTGGCAGTGGTATGCTTATAAAATCACTTAATTTTAATTCCGAAAGTCACAATGGCACCAGAATTCTGCTAAAATCTTTTCCATTTAATATGTATATGAAATGTAGCCTTTTTCTTATTTCCAAATAAATTTGTTCGCAAATTCCGGTGCCAGCCATTTATTTCAACATTTTAGTACTGAAAGTACTTTGCCCTTTAAAGGTTTAAATCATGTTAATGATAAGCTAAGTGCTCATGCGGCTGCAAAAGAACATAGCATAGATCAAAAAACTTTAGGAAGGTATGTAGACAAATTTCACCAGGGTGAATACAGTGAGATGAAACCAAACTATGTGACAACTAAAGTTGTCATGTAGTCACAAAATGACTTGACCCATTACCTATTGTCACAAAAAATAAGACAAGGAGACAAAATCCATCCCTGTGGCTCCTAAATCCGTACATAATAACATGAAACACAATAAAAACGGAACCTGTCTCTAACAGAATACTGCCTTAAATGTTAAAATTTCATTTTTCCTGCTGTACAGTTATACCTGCTCAGACAAAAACCTGTTTAAAACAAAATTTTTCTCCTCTGACTGGCGATTGCGTTTCGACAGTTTTGTTTAAGCATCATATTTAAAATATATATTTTTTTATAATAATTAAAGCATGTAGCATAAAGTTATTTTGATTTTTTTAAACTGATTTTATTCTTCTTCACAAATATTGCAATATAAGACAAAGTGGGTCAAGCCTCCCATATAGTGGGTCAACCCTCCCATATGTGGGTGAGCCTTGACCCATTATTTTTTATGATTAAAATCAATCATTTTTTCAATTTCTTATATGTTACACTTATGTAGCAATTTTAATTTGATAACTGATTGTATAACGAATAAGATGAAACATAAAACTTTATTCTACGTTTAATATTTAAAAAATAAAAAATCATTTTGTAAAAAGTGGGTCAACCCTCCCTAGTCTCCTCCACACACACATAAATGCGATCAGATTATAATAAAAATATTGGAGTGCAAAATGAAACAGTTTACAGCTTATCGATAATAAAGTGTGATAATAGTATTGCTAATGTACAGGGTATCCAAAAAGTCCCTGACACATTTTAAGATTCAATATAAAATCCAGTAATTGTCGTACAGGAGTGCGGTTTGGACTAAACTGCTTCTCACGATGGAAAGTTTTTCAAGCGAGTGAAAAAATTAGTTCCGAACTTCGATCATGGATGGCGGCACTTGTGCGTATGTTTCGGTTCAAACGTGCGTTTTTTCAGGTTTTCAGATTAGTTTCGATTTGATTTCGAAGTGCCAACCTACGCAATTAGGTTTTTCGCTGGGAGTCATCATTTCTATGTTACAGCATCAAAACTAATCTGAAAATAAGAAAAAAATGCATTTTCGAAACCAAACATACAGACAAGGGGCGCCATCTATTTATCGAAGTTTGGAAGTAGTTATTCTCATTCGCTTGAAGAAAACTTTTCCTCGTCAGAAGCATTTTCGTCCAAACCGCACTTGTTTACGACAAGTACTTGATTTTATATAGAATTTTAAAATGTGCCCGGGAATTTTGGGACACCTTGTATGTTATGGAGACGAAAGAAAACAGGAAAGACATTTATTATTTATTGTTTACTTTATTTGTGAGTCAATATCAACTGAAAATATCAACAAGAGATTTCCATATTGTTTTTATACAAATATTTATTTACTTAATAATAGCCAGTCAAATGAGCTGTGGTTTAAAAGTAAGAACGAGTATGGTAGTACACTTTTAATCACAGTAATTGTTTTTTCTTTTTATTTGAAGATGGTTTCTTTCGCAACAAATATGAAATTCCACAGTAGTTTGTTTCATCGTTAAGGGGTCTTCTACCATTTAAACTCGTTGAAAATCAATAAAAACTTTCTGAATTAGTGTTGAATTAGTAGAGTTTGAATTAGTGTATCTTCATTATTTTTTTTTTATAAACAGGAAATTTTGACATTTGATTAAGCAGATTATGTTTGTTATAGAATACCACTAGAAACTGACTAGTCTTTTACAGAATTTGTGTATTGTTGAAATTAAAACAGTTCTTTTTTTCACTCCGTAAGTCATTACGCGCATGATATCTTGAGAGCGTACATGGTGTGTTCACAAAGTTTCAAGACTTCTCTGAGAATACAAAATTTATTAAACATTTTTGTACAGCGAACAGAAATTCCTCGAAATATGATCCTTGAGCATCAACACACCGCTGCCAGCGTTTTTACCATTATTCATAGGCTCTCTGGAAGTCTTCGCACGCGAGGATGTAAAGGGACCTTGTCGAAGCTGGAATCGTGGACCGCTGGAAACGTGTCAAATTGCTTCCCTTTCAGGTCTTTTTTTGATCCGGAGGACCAAAAAAAGAAGTCGCTGGCAGCGAGGTCGGGGCTGTAGAGGGCCTTGTGGCAGGATTGCCACATTAAACATAGCCAAAACTTTGGCAGATGTGAGTGACGTGTGAGAGGGTGCATTGTCGTGGTGAACAATGCAATCGTTTCTGATGCCTGGGCGGACGCGCTGGACCAGATCAGTTTTATGCTGGAATGCACCACCATTTGAAGGATCGAGTCCGGCGCGTCCGCCCAGACATCAGAAATGATTGGATTGTTCACCACAACAATGCGCCCCCTCAACTGCCGCTTGCCGCAGACGAAGTTTTCGCTAAGTTTAACGTAGCAATACTGCCGCAAGCCCCCCCTACAGACCAGACCTTGCTCCAAGCGACTTTCTTTGTTACCCGGATTAAGAAAGACCTGAAAGGGAAACGATTCTACACGATTCCAGCGATCCAGGAAGCTTCGACGAGGTCCCTCAACTGGCTTACGGGCGAAGACTTCATGCAGCTTATGAATAATGGAAAAAACGCTGGCTGCGGTGTGTTGATGCCCAAGAGTCATATTTCGAAGAATTTCAGTTCTCTGTATAAAAATTTTTTGTAAATTTTGTATTATCTGACGAGTCTTGATACATCGTGAACACACCATGTATGTATGGATTGTTACGAAATTTGGTGTAGATACTAAGCAAATATGTCTGTTTAAGATCTACTATTAAGTAATTACAGTGTAACATTTTTAGTTATGATTATTTTTATTCATTAAAAAATGTAAATTTTTTATTTTTTTTTTTTTTTTTTTTTTTTTTTTTTTTTTTTTTTTTTTTACATAGTTAATGAAATAATTTTGACCTAAGAGTAGATCATTTTAAACACACATATTTGTTTAGTTTCTACACCAATTTTCATAACAATCCATACACACGTTCTCAAGATATCATGTGCGCAATGACTTACGGAGTAAAAAAAGCAGCATTTTAATTTCAACAATACAGAAATTCCATGAAAGGCTAATCAATTTCTAATGGTAGTATATTGCAAAGCACAATCTTTTTAATTAATCTTCAAAATTTCATTTTTTTATATTTTTATTTATATTTATTTATTTATGTATTTTTTTTTCATAAAAAGGTTATGAAGGTAGACTAATTCAAACTTTGAATTTTTTTGTTAATTTTCGCCGCGTTTAATAGGTACAAGACTCCTTAATAACCCTTAACTTTTACGTATAATTTTCAAAAATATAGGATCCGAAGAAAATCCAAGTCAAAAGTAGTAACATTAAAGGTGAAATATACTGATTTCATCATTCTCATTGTTTCATTTCTTGAAAGAGAAAATTTCATAAAATTTTATAAAAACTACCGTTTAAAAGTTTTAGGTATCTGTTTTTTTTTAATATAATTTTTGCATAGCATTAAAATTTTTCAAAACTGTAATACATTTTATAGATACAAATAAGACAATTAGGTAGCTTTCTTTACAAAAAAGCTACTTACTGCAGCCGTTCGGAGGAAAGCGATTTCAAAAAATTTTGGTATATTTTCATCGATCATGACCCCCAGACCCCGAAACCACCCTCCGTTCAAAATTGATATATATATATATATATATATATATATATCAGTGGCGTGGCGTGAAAATTTTCGGTGGTCATCGCAATTATTTAAGTTTGTGTTGAAAAATTATTAACTCTAAAATTGAATGGTTGAATGTTCAAAAAAGAAACTTTAAATCTTACCTTCACATATACATGAACTCCAAATGTTCTGCTAAAACTGGATCGAAGAGTTTTAAAAGCTTATTAAGAGTTTTAAAATATTGCTTGGTCATCGCCGCATCCAGCGATGACCGGACGCCACGCCACTGATATATATATATATATATATATATGTATATATATATATATATGACCTACCTATGTCACACTGTAACTCCCGTAATTATGAACCGATTTCAATGTAATTCGGTGTGTACATAGTACATACAAATGTATCGACCGAGTTCGTTGGCCAGCTTCATCCGCCGTTTTGTTTCAAAATGGCGGCCATTTAAAATTTTTAAAAAAATTTTAAACTTGAAATGTGGTACCAAAAAATTAAAAATGGAAAAATATTTTTTTCTTATGTATTTGACCTTTATACAAAGATTCCGGAGCAGTTTTTGTTTCGTCTATATCTTAAAAAATGGCTGAGTTATAGCATTTTGAATTTCTAGCGTGGCTGACATTTGGAAACGTCCTGAATTTTGTCACGCGATAAAAGGCGTATTTATGAACCGATTTGGATGTAACTTCGTTTATACATAGTACATACCAATGTCTCGACCGGGTTCGTTGGCCAGCTTCACCCGCCATCTTGTTTAAAAATGGCGGCCATTTAAATTTTTAAGAAAAATTTAAATTTGAAATGTGGTACCAAAAATTGAAAATTGAAAAAATATTTTCTTCTTATGTGTTTGACCTAGATAAAAAGATTCGGGAGCAGTTTTTGTTTCGTCTATATCTTAAGAAATGGCTGAGTTATAGCATTTTGAATTTCTAGCGTGGCTGACATTTTGAAACGTCCTGATTTTTCTCACGTAATAACAGGCGTATTTATGAACCGACTTGGATGTACCTTGGTGTGTACATAGCACATACAAATATCTCGACCGAGTTCGTTGCTTCGTTGCTTCCGAGTTCGAGCAGCTTCATCCGCCATCTTGTTTCAAAATGGCGGCCATTTAAAAAAATAAAAAAATTTAAATGAGATACCAAAAAATTGGAAAATGAAAAAGATGTTTTTTGTATGTGTTTGACCTTAATACAAAGATTCCGGAACAGTTTTTCTTTCGTCTATATCTAAAAAAAAATGGCTGAGTAATAGCATTTTGAATTTCTCTTGTGGCTGACATTTTAAAACGACCTGATTTTTGTCACGCGATAACAGGCGTATTTATGAACCTATTTGGATGTAACTTGGTCTGTACATAGTACATGCCAATGTCTCGACCGAGTTCGTTGGCCAGCTTCATTCGCCATCTTGTTTCAAAAGGGTTGCCATTTAAAAAAAATTAAATTTAAAATTCAAAATGAGGTATTAAAAAATTGGAAAATGAAAAAGATTTTTTTTTATGTGTTTGGCCTTGATACAAAGATTCCGGAGCAGTTTTTGTTTCTGAAAATTTGTTCTTTTGTTGATATCTTAAAAAATGGTTGATTTATAGCACTTTGAATTTCTAGCATGGCTAACATTTTGAAACGATCTTGTATTTGTCACGCGATAACACACGTATTCGCCTATTTCGATGTAAGAAGGCATGTGGATAGTATACATCAACACCTCGACCAATTTCGCTGGCCAGATTCATCAGCCATCTTGTTTCAAAATGGCGGCCATTAAATTAAAAAATATATATATATTTAAAGTGAGGTGCAAAAAAATTAGAAATTGAAAAAGGTTTCTTTCTTAAGTATTTGATCTTGATATAAGGATTCAGAAGCATTTTTTGTTTGTCTTTACCTTAAAAAATGGCTCAGATATAGCAGTTTCAATTTCTATTGTGGGTGACATTTTGAAAAATCTGATTTTTTGCATGCGACAGCACTCCTATATATTAACCGATCCCGATGTGAGTGAGCATGTGCACAGCAATTACTAAGGTCTCGACCAAGTTCACTGCTTAGCCTCATCCACCATGTTGTCTTAAAATGACAGGCACTTTAAGAAATTGCCGAATTTGGCAGCCAAATATAAGTTACTTTAAAGAAAAGCAGCTTGGATAAAGCTGACTAATTTCGCGAAATTCTCATTCATTATATTGATAAAAATTAGTATTGAATCTTCTATATTCGGTTTCCACTAAATTGAGCTTCGTGTGTTTGCATGATATAAGTTGGCTTTTTTTAAATAAGGATTATGAAAGCTACCTCTTCCTCCCAACACTGGCCATAAGGACTATTTTCGCTTATTTTTTGCCAATTGAAAATTTGAAAAATAATTTTTTTTTAACATTTTGACTTCACTTTTTAATAGCTGAATGTTTTTTGCTTTAAAAGCAAACCAATAAATCACATCTGATTTCCTCATAAAATAAATGTTATTTTCATCTAAGTTTGCATAATGCCTTCAAGATAGTGTGCCCAAGAAAGTGAGAAAATTTCGTAAGTATTTAACTGAAATAATATACAATAAAAATTTTTGAGCATATGTATATCACTCAATTATTTAAAGCTGTTGTTAAAAATCTGTGATGATGTTAATTTAGGTTAGTGATAATTAAATTGATATTTTAAGGGGGTTTGTTATTTTAGATCCATATTTGTGAACCTAAATTACTAGTCATAGTATTAAGGACTTTACGTTATATTATCTAATACTGAACAAAATAGGTGTTTCTATCTAGCGTACACTTTATTAACTAATTAAAAGGTGATAAAAATAAACACATGAATAAAATGAATCTCTATGTTTCGGTTCAATCTTTAAAGCCATCATCAGGAATAACATTTTCTAAAACACAAATAGGCAGAAAACAATCTTATATGCTACATCTTAAAAATTAAATCCAAACTCATTGACTCTTCACTCATCAAGAAGATTTCTTCTTTCTGTCATTTATGATGTCATTTTGTTTGTGAAAAACCAATGTATGATTATTTGTCGCATTATTTTAGTTTCGGGTCTGAAGAGGATATTGATAATAAATTGTGATAATAGCATTGTATGTTATGTAGACAAAAGAAAACAGATAAGACATTTATTATTTATTGTTTACTTTATTTGTGAGTCAATATCAACTGAAAATATCAACAAGAGAGTTCCATATTGTTTTTACACAGATATTTCTTTACTTAATAATAGCCAGTCAAATGAGCTGTGGTTTGAAAAGTAAGAACGAGTACGGTAGTACACTTTTAATCACAGTAATTGTTTTTCTTGTTATTTGAAGATGGTTTCTTTCTCAACAAATATGAAATTCCACAGTAGTTTTTTTCATCGTTAATACCCCATAACTTTTACACAAAATTTTGCAAAATATAGGGTCCCAAGAATATCCAAGTCAAAAGTAGTAATATTAAATGTAGAAAACACTGATTTCATTATTCTCATTATAGATATCGCAAATCACCGACCTCCATGGGCATGTTCATTGCGGAAATAGACTTTTGTTTTCGCCTTTGGCAACAGTATATATGTTGTTGAAGAAAGAGAAAAGTTTTTGTGTGAAATGCGGGTTTTTCCCCATCAAAAAGAAATATCGTATTAGATACTATTTTACTAATAAATATTGAAATTTACGAATAAATTTTGTGTGAGTTATGATATGAAATAATAGAAAATACTAAAAATGTTCTCTTCATTCGGAGTATTATCTTATAAAATTCACTAGATGCCAACTTCTATTCTTAAAACGAATTCAGCTATAATTAAACGAAGGTGGCCCACCTTGGAAAGGTGTTTCTTACTTACCTTTATAGATTTGCATGATATAATTTAATGTGTATCCGAAAATATTGACTTCTTGAAAGTGGAAATTTCATAAAAATTTATAAGAATTACGATTTAATAATTTTAAGTAACTGTTTTATGATAATATTTGAATAGCATTAATTTTTTTTAATTCTGCAATATATTTTATAGGGGCAGATATGACGATTTTAGCTTATTTTTTGCGCATCGACAATTGGAAGAATAACTTTCACTCAATTAGTTTAATAATTTCAATTATTAACAAAGCTAGTTAATGCATTAATAATTTTCGTGGAATTAAAATATTTACAGCCATACAATTTGAACAGATTTTTCTTATTCAACTTCAGTGAACAATATATTGGTGAATTTCTTATT
Source organism: Maratus speciosus (assembly GCA_963932465.1). NCBI lineage: Eukaryota > Metazoa > Arthropoda > Arachnida > Araneae > Salticidae > Maratus > Maratus speciosus. Next base: position 563,127,122 of record OZ010786.1, on the reverse strand, counting down.
GTATTTGATAAATTCGTAAAGAGCAAGTGCTTCGTATGTATTACCAACTCAAAAATAATAAGACAAAAGTTATTTTAGATAATAACTCACAAAATCAGATGCATGATTACTAGTAATTTCATTTCTTATGTCATAAGTCAAGTTAATGTCAGTAACTTTAACAGCGCATCAAGTTAATTAATGTGTTTAACACAATAAAGTTAGTCTTAAAATCGCTTTTGTATCTTTCCAAACGCCATGCTAATCTTTCAAGTTTCTGGTGTGCATCGTCTAATGTTATAAGTTGTAGAATTTCATATTTTGAAACATTTTTTCTCAAATTATATTTGAATCTCAACAAACCTGGTCAAAAAAAGACAAACAAGCTGTTTGATGGCCGCAGGGTACGTGTATATTTTTTGTATAGGAATAATAGAAATTTTGAAATTTTATACGCGCAATTTTTTTATCTCAATAGGTTGATTGTGACTTTTCTGCTTATTATATTCAACGAACTGGAGATTTTTTTTATAGATTCAGAGATTTAGCGTAAGTTGTTGCAGAAAAGTATGTGTGTGTTTAGTGGTTCGAAGCCGCATTCTTTAAGTTTTTATACAATATGGAGATAGGAAAAGTTATATCTATTTTTTTTTTTTTTATCTATATCTAATTTTCTCTCTCTCTCTTTCTCTGAGTGTATCTAAATAACTATCTCCAGATTCTTAAACTCAAAGAAAGTTAATATGATATCAAGTAGTATGCTTATTTATTTATTGTATTTTTTTTTGGGGGGGGGGGGGAGAGAAGGTAAGCATCATTGGCCAGATTCAATCAATATAGTCTTATTTTTATTTTTATTTCTCATTTTATTAAGATCTATCAGCATATCAATTTATAAGTCCTGTCGCCTTTTGAAGTAAAATCGTTAATTAGGAACGGGTTTCCTAACTTAATTATGTTGCCAAAAGAAATAGAATGTCAAATTAGTCAAATAGTAAAAAATCTTTAAGCCCGCATTTAATTAAATCAAAATCTGAATTCAATATGAAGTTAATTGAAATAAAAGAATTTAGTATGAAGTTATAACAGGTACATTGATTTTATGTTCTTATCATATCATATTTCTTTGCTTTCTCGTATAGACTTCTTAGTGTTACTAGCCAGATTTTGACACAAAATTTGATAATTTACCGTAGAGTGCTTTATTTGTCTCTGTTAATCTGTATCAGAAATTGCTGAAGGTACTTTAAAAACAGTCTGTGGACCAGCCATTTATTTGCAATAGGAACTAAATACAAAATACCTTCCTCACTGATTATAAAATTTATTTTTAAATAAAAGGGGTAATTCAGAATTTTTTTAAATGTTTTTATATAGTTTTTTAGCACAAATTATTACATAAATTATCACGAATTTGAAAAGGAGAAGCACTTTAAAATTTGGAAATTCTTGAGACCCTTTATAATCCTTTTAAGTTATTTATTTATACAATGATTATTTATAGCATAGAGACACTGGAAAGCAACTCAGAAAAAGAGTCAGTAATATTACAATATATGCTATACTGAAAAATTTCATTACGTTAGAAGAATTGTAAGAGTAAAATTTAAATACATGCCGTGCGTTTCTTCACGATGCAAACATTTTGCTCTCGTTATTTCTCATTCGCTCGTTTTGATATTATTTTTTTTCGAATTAGCATTTCGAACATATATATATATGTGTGTGTAGAGATAGGTAGCTACTAATATATAAACCACCTGACGGTGTAGCGCAATTATCATAAGGGCTGCAACCAATCCAGACACACAAATCAGCTAGGACGAAGCAAAAGAGCAAATTTTAGGCAGGCTTTTGCAGAAGTATCTCAGAGTACTGAAAAAAAGGCCTGAAGTTTTAGAAACCCGTCTGAAATTTTTTGGGTACAAAATTTTTATTTATTCTACATTTTTTTTGCAACATTTTTTTAGACATGTTTTTAGCGTACCCTGAGAGAATTTGTTTTTGTGTTTTGCATAGGTGGACGCCTGTAAAATTCACTCTGATAAGCCATAGCCATTGTCTACAAAAGTGCAGCCCCCTATTATTTTCATTTTGTAAAAATATTTATTTATTTTTTAATTGGTTATAGTAATCCTGCTACGAATGATTAAAGTTGGAAGAGTAAAGTCGATAATAAGAAGAAAAAATTGAATGAGAAAAAATTGGTTCACGTTCGTTGTTTTCAGCATTTACAGGGTGATATGAAATAAGAGAACAAAGCTTTTGCCGTTTAAATTTGTAAAGCTTTTTTTTTTCATGAATTGTTACTGCGCATGTGATTTTACGCAATTTTATATCCACGACTCGCGACCAATATGATTTTAATATACATATTTATATAGAACTCGACTCTAACAAAGTGCATTAATGAAATGAAGTCATTTAAATCATAAAGTATTCAATGGAACAAGATAGAGCTATCTTAGGACTCAGAAACAAACTTTATAAAATAAATAATCCAACGAAACTCGCTTCGTGCGGTATTCAGGGTTCGTACGTTTCTATAGTGCGAAATTTCAGAAAAAAAAGTCAAGGAAATTTAATCACCTATAGTGGATTTAAAATGCTTCCTTTTTTTTCGAAATGTTTAAGATCTTTTGTTGATATTCGTCATATTTTCCCTTAAAATCTGCCGCAGTAATAAATTTCGATTCTTAAAATCACGTTTAACTAATTAGTTGTTTCTTCAAAAGCTTTCCATAATATCGAAAAATTCTCCTCGTTTCTCTCTCTCTTGCAAATATACTTATTTATCGGGATTATGTGAAAAGAAAAATTCCCAGTAACATTTCCAGGGAATAAATCGTGGAAAGAGTAAGATATCACTATATTCTGGCTTCAAGATGGAGGCAGCGATTTTTTTTTTTTTTTTTTGCAATAAAATAAATAAATTACTGAAAAATAAATTTCATTCTCAAAGTGAGAATGAAGATTTCAGGAAAATTACCATCTGTACAAATGTTAAGTTCCAGCCACCTATAACTTTCACAGGTCATTCATTCATCAATTTCTGATGTTTAAAGAACTTTCAGAGTACTTGCATTCGCGGTCAAGTATTTTAAAAATCCATTTTTTTTTCCTTTATTTTTTTCTTAAGTCGTGAAAAATTTCAGAACTTTTCCGATAATCGTACGAACCCTGTCATAGTAACATGTGACCATCCATCTCAATTTTCACACCATTCTTCACAGCATTTGCCCAGTGTATAAAATTTCTTTTTTTCCCTTAAATTATATCACAAATTCAACACACCAAACATATTAAGTTCACACTTTCTTAATAAGTTAGCAAACACTTTTAATTTTTACCTTCTTCATGAATGTGTTATATACGTCCATGAACAATAAAAAAATCAACTCCAAAGTTATACGTTTGTGATATGCAACATCGTTAAAATTTTGTGAAAACGTCAAATATATATATAATCCGCACCTAAAAGTTGAGAAACACACTTTGATTTTTGCTTTTGAATCTACAGCAAAACAGAACGATAAAAATCTGATGAGTGAAAAAAATGAATAGAAAACAGATTAACTATTACAGTACAATAGAATTAGTTATGGTACATACAGCTCTCTGAAGACAAGTGTCAATGTGTTAAGCATGTATATAGCTAGTAGCTATTTACAAACTCTACGTTCAACCCTATATATGTATATATATATATATTTATATTTATATATATTTCTAGATTTTTTTGGACAAACAAATGTTAATTCTCACTGTTAGAGCCAGAATTTTATGTTCTGAATGTTGTGCTTAAGGTTAAATAAATACATAATCCCCGTCGAACGTTCTGAAAAGAGAAAAAGAAAACATTATTCATAACAAGAAAGAAAATCATGCGTTAAGCATAGATTATGAAACATTTTCCAACACATTCAGAATACTGTAAAAAAAAAAAAAAAAAAAAAAAAAAAAAAAAAAAAAAAAAACTTGATCGTTTAATAATTAAAAAGATTATATCTGAGTAAACAATTTAGAAAATGCATAACACATTCGAAAACACAATTTCAGCAATTAAATTTCTGTAGTCGAAAAATTATCCGAATTTTTTCCCACAGTAATATATAATAATATCTATAGATTTGTATATATACTGTTCAGTGTGGATAGTCTAATTCAGTTGGGAAACGCATAGTTGAAAATTTCCCTTCATCAACTTCCGTCAATAAGCTGTATTTTAATTGTTTTGTGCAGCCCTGTACATGATCTATATGATTTATTCATACCATGTTATATGCAAAAAATTACAAAATTTAAGACTCATACCGCAACTTAAAATGCATTTCCAGCATATATCGGACAGTAACCAATTTCTTTTGTGTGTCCCTGAAAATGAACGATAAATGCTATACACACACTATTATACAATAATATATGTAGTGCACCTCTGTGATATATATCAGTTTCATTATGTTTGAAATAGTATAGCATGCAGTTTTGCTCACATCTTCTGTATTGGGTGAAAATTCTCTATGACAGAAGTTATATTGTTCGTCCGGATAATAGATATTTTCTGCTTTGTTGATGTGTTTATCCTTATACATTATAAGATCCATTAAATCTCGCCTTCAGGTCCCTCTGATTTTAATTATCAATTATCTTAGAGTATTTAATCAACAACTCCAGATACTGGATTGCAGTGCATAATGGAAGAAAATTACAACTTTTTTCTCTGTTAAGACTCCACTTCCGTCTGGATTAAACTGCGATATTTTAGTATGACACAATAAGAAGACCTTTCCATCAAAACCTTCCAAGTTGGAAACCACCCTAAGTTAGACACTTTTTCTGGGAACGGAATGTGTCCATGAGATTAACATTATGTCCAACCGCTATGAGTTGGACACATTTACAACTTGTATACTTTTGTGGGAACGGAATGTATCCATCGGATTAATATTAGGTCCAACCTCTGTAAGCCGAACATATCTCTAATTTGGTGCCCTTTTTTGGGGAACAAATTATATATAGAGGATTAACATTAAGTCCAACCTATAAATTTGGACCCACCTCTAACTTGGACACTTTTCTGGGGACGGGATGTATCCATACGATTAACATTATGCCCAGCCGCTAAAAATTGGACGGCTCTCGAACCTGGACTTTATATCTGAGAACGGAATATATCCATGGGATTAACATTATGCCTAACTTCTCTAACTTGTACTCTTTTACTAAGAATGGAACGTATCCATAGGATAAATCTTATGTCACACCTCTATAAATTGTACACCTCTGTAACTCGGACAATTTTACCAGGAACGGAATGGTATCCATAGAATTAACATTATGCTCACCCGCTATAAGCTAGACCCATTTCTAACTTGGACACTTTTTGTGGGAACGGATTGTATCCATAGAATTAATCTTTCGTGTAAACTCTATAAGTTGGACACATCTCTAATTTGGACACTTTTTCTGGGAAGGGAATGCATCCATAGGATTAATATTATGTCCAGCCTTTAAAAATTGGACGACTCTCTATGTCAGACCTTACTTCTGAGAACGGAATGTATCCGTGGGACATTATGTCACACCTTTATAAGTTGTACACCTACTGTCTATAAGCTTACACCTACACTTTTTCTGGGAACGGAATGTATCCATAGAATTTACATTGTGCGAAACCTTTATAAGATGGACACTTCTCTAACATGAAAATTGAACAGTCAAAAATTGTCCTGGGCCTTTTCCCCTTATTTAAAAGAAAAACCCGTAATTTGTTTTTACATTCTTGAAGAAACATTAAAATTTATCCCACCTGTCAAAAACACTAATTGTCGTATTTAAAAACCAATCTTTCTTTTCCAATCTTTAGTATCAATTTTATCACGACCTATCTTAGAAAGCATTACTTTTTCCTATTAAAAGATTTACAGTTGAATCACACTGGTGTTTTAAATATCTCATCCTACGAAAAGCATTTGCTTACGAATGGAATATATATGTTTTGTTCGATACTATAATTAATAAATAGATACCGGGTGTCCTAAAAAGGACTGACTGATTTTAAAATTCAATAACTTGCAAACGGTGACAGATATTTAAAAATTTCTTGCAGGAGGTTTATGCATAAGGTCAAAAGTTTTATTACAGTGATTTTCGATTTTAATTCGAATTACAAACAATAGATGGCGCTGTAAGCAATAGTCACTAAATACAGGCTCGATTTTTGGTCCTTTCTCTTCTTGTTTCATGCGGAAAAAGGAGATGGAAATGTATTATCCGGGCCACGAAGTACCAAAAATCGAGCCTGAATTGAGCGTCTATTGATCGCAGCGCCATCTATTGTTTGTAATTCGAACTAAAATTGAAAATCACCGTAAAAAAAACTTTTGACCTTATGCATAACCCTCCTGCAAGAATTTTTTAAATATCTGTCACCGTTTACAAGTTATTGAATTTTAAAATCAGTCAGTCCTTTTTGGGACACCCGGTATGTCTGTTTATGTTTATTACCATTTCTTTTGTTTATATTTTCAATTAAAAAATGAAATATTTTATGTATAAAAACAGTGAAAGATTAATTACTTATTTTACTTTAAAATAATTAATATAATTAATATTTAAGAAGCATGCAGAAACACTTGTAATTAAACTGAAAAGTTTATAAGCATCTTTATAAGTTAGACACCTGCCTTAGTTGGACATCTTTTCTAGGAACAATAAGTGTTCAACTTAAAGATGTTTCACTGTATCCCTACTGGTGCAATTGTGTTTTCACATTTCGTAACCACTAATATTTTATTGTAATATTCGCCTTAATTAATCGCAGAATTTAAAAGTCGAATAATTACTATGCAAAATTTGTGGTTACAAAAATCTTGAAACGTAATAACTCCTGCTCCTCCTTGGATGGCAAAAAACAGTAAGATCTAGATTTACTTTTATTTTATTTTTTTAATAACGGCATATTTGCCAATTTCCAACAATTCTTTCATAAAATATGGATCAATTTGATCCAAGTTAATCAATTTTGAAACAGGAAAGGTATTTGAAGTATTATTATTTATTTAATTTCATGTTCCTGTGTGAAACTTATCTGTTTTTATTTCTTAAAAAAAAGAATTCTGGTTCGAAACGTGTTTAAGGTTTAACCTGTATCAAATTAACCCACATTTTACGGAAGATTAGTGGGAGGTTGGCAAACATGTATTGAATATTTGCCAATCCTCGATAACTAAATTTAAATTAGAGTTACTCGATAACTGCTCCTAGGCTGCAAATTAAGCATGTTTTTGTGTTTTCCTTCTTTTTTTTCTAGCAAAATAGCCAACATAAAAATACAATATTAGCTAAAAAGAAAAAAAACTGTTCAAAAATCCCGTTTGCACTCTTGGTAGGTATTAAAAGTGTATTTCTATCAAATAACTCTGTTCCTGTAGTTGCTTATGCAGAGAAAAATATCAATTAGTATTTCTGAATAGGTATCGTCATCATTTTAAAACTCAGAATTAAGTATGAGAAAAATTTCGACTAAAAAACTGGTGAAGGTTTGCACCTCTGGTAATAGGGCTTTTACGATAGCACCCTTGTAACCGGAATTTTTCAAACCCTGTATGAAGATATTGTGAGTTTCACAGCGGGAGAGCTGCAGAAAATTGTCGAAGTCGCAAAATAGGTGATGTCTAATTGACTAACAGAGAAATATTTAATTACCTAAAGATTTGATTTTATTAATACATTGGCGAAAAAATTAAAGAAACAACTATAAACAGATGCTTTAAGTTAATTCCATTATGCAAAGTCTTATAAAAGATAATAGGTTTGTAGCTCAAGGTCAACCTTATCATGTAATCGAATGATATTCACATTTGTTACACAGAAATGTGGAAAGTGGATAAAAGTTTCTCGTGTGGAAGCTGGAACATGTATTTGGCTGATTGTGAGGAATGGCATTTAAGTGGGAGAATGGAAGGTGGATAGTACTGTAAAGCTTGCACTTTGGCCGCTAGTGTTCAAACACCTTATAAATTTTGTCTACCTATCTTAAAAATTTGTAAAGCGTAACATAAACTCCCCCTACCCCATTTATATCTACTTTCTAAATTCTTATTTAATTCTTATTTAAATTTATTTTATGCAGAAACATAATATTCTGCATTTTGAATATATTTCAGACATGACCATGACTTGACAAATGTGGTCGACAGATCGCTATTGACTACCAAAGTATTTTAACTAACGACTGGGAACATCAACAGTGAATGATCTAATGATGATTCAGTTATATACGGTTTATTTAATAATTATAAACTAAAGAAAGCTATAGATGTGTGGTACATTGGATATTTAAAAAATACAGACATGCATAAAAACATATGCTTCTAGTTAAGAAGCAAAATTTTAAAAATGTTGATTTTAAAGAACCATGACAATAAAAGTGTTTGTAAAACTCTTATATAATGCTCTAAAACTGGCACTTTAAGAATATTGTCAATGTTTTGCCTAAGTAATTTCTTCCGAAATATATATTTTTTTAATAAAATTATTTTAGTAAAAAACATTTTCCTTATGACGTTGGATGCATTATTAATACCAATTATATAATGTAGCTATACTTCTTTTTATTTATTTATTTATTTATTTATTTAGTTATTTTTTTTGTAATTTTTACAAGTTTTGCCAAGAAAATTAATTAACTTTCTAAATAAATTTATGAACTGAGTTTAAGAGTTATAATTTCAGAGAGAGGCAGTTCAAGATATATTATTAGCTATTCTCAGAATTACATTTTTTCAACCAATCCATAAAATATTTTTAGTGGTTTTTGGAAAATCCATGACTAAATAAAATTGTGGCCAAAAACTAACGATGGTGGGAAAAGGTAAATATTTTTTACTGCCGACCAAAATTTTTGCTGGCTTACACATTCTTTTTTTTTTAATTAAATAAAAAAGTGGTTTAAAAATGACAACGGGGGTAAGGGGTTAATATTTTTTACTGGCGACCAGAATTTTTGGTGGTTACCAGATTTTTTTCTAATTTGTGGATCCCTAGGTATGACAAATTAAGGGTTTCCTGATACCTCCACGTTTTTAGCTTCAAATTTATTCAAATAAAATGCCTTTTTATGCTTGTTCAATTAATTTTTTCCGCCAATGTATTTCACATATAAGGGTGATTTTTACTTTAGACTTGCTTGAAACGTTAAATTGAAAAAAAAAATTAAAAATTAAAAAAATCTCTGCCGGATTGGCCTACAGGCAAGGATAGTTTTTAAAGTTAAATACTAATTTCTCCAATAAAAACTAAAACAAGATTAGAGATGAACCCAGTTTAACATTTTATCTTTCCGCTTTTGACGAGTTTTTCATTTCATTTTTCTGTAAGAGCTGGTTTTATCAGAATCATGTTAATACGATAATTTTTTCATCAGCACCTATTTTTGTTTAATTTGTTTTGCTGTAAGAGTGTTGGTCCTATAAAAAACTTGTCAATATAAAAATTGTAGATAATATTAAGAAGATTTATAATAAATTTAAGCAGATTTGATATCTTATGAATTCACAAAGTTAGGAATTTTTTCTTCTTCAAACCCCTCTTTTTTAAGTTTTTAATTTTTTTGCGGTAAGAGTTGGTCCTGTCAAAAATTTGTTAGCATAAAAGTTGTATATAGTATTGAGAAGATTTATAATAAGTTTAAGTGAATTTGATATCGTGAGAATTGACAAAGTTATGCATTTTTTTTCTACCTAAAACCCAATTTTTTTCGACTTTTGAGCCCATATTAAAGTGTATCAAAAATCTGTAATACAAAAATATTTGGCCTTTTTCCTCTTTTCTCTGTTTTCCTTTTTTGTAATAATAACTTTAAAATGATTTGATATGTATTATAATTAAGAAGTTATGGGTTTTTTTTCGGTTTTCACAAAATCCCTCCCTATTTCCACCCCCTTGGTCCGATTTTGCCCATTCACTAACTTGACCGATATTTTCTGTCCCTTGATTTTATGTATCGGTTTGAAACAGATTTGTGCAGAATTATGGAAGTTATCGTGTCCATGAAAAAGTTATATATATATATATATATTTACAGTTTGTTAACTGGGGTTATGTGTTCTCAGGATCGGCGTAGATCTGCAAAAATTTTTCAGACATTCCAACATAGCGGCAGGATGTAATTAGTATTCCTTACGAAATTTACCTAAAATGGTAAAAAAAAAAAAGTCATCTTCCTGATGATACTCACCAGCAGATTCAGTTGTCTTGCCCCTCTTCTGGATCTTTGAGCGAATGCCATTGCGCAATGGGTCGTCGTGGGGACGCGAGCATATCCATCCAGTGACGGAGTTCAGTGCCACTCGCGTTACAGCCCAAGATAACCTTCCCAATGGGATCCGAGGTGCCGATACGATCGTAATCGACCACCGTGATGACTAGCTGTACTTTCTAGAAACAGAGAGAGAGAAAAAGAAAAGAAAATATTACGGAAAACGAGTAACAATTTATTACTTTTTAAAAATGACTGCGAAAGCAAAAAAACTTGTAAAAGGAAAGGACAAGCATTTACTTTTTACATTGTGAATAATGTTTCTTAACCCTTTGTGACTCAACAACCCCGATTTGAAAAATATTTACTTAAATGTTAGGGTACATCACTTTAAGGGGTCTCAGGACTCTTAAAGCTCCAAAAATTTCGAAATTTTAATTTTTTTAGGTGTTAAACTTCTATGTTTTCCGAACATTTTGATATAATTGGTACCTTGAAATTCCCATTAGAACAGAAGTTATGGTATTTAGAATTGTACTCACTCAGTAGCTGAAGCCGTGTTTCCAAAACTTTCAAGTCATTTTTCTCCAAATGCCGTTTTTCGGCATAACGCGCACGGTATCTCAAAAACTTCTGAATAATTTTTCATAAAATTTTCAAAACATATGTTTCATGTTAGTCTGCATAAACTGAACATAAAATTTCCTTTTTATTGTAAAAAGAAAATATTTTTTTTAGTGGTTTATATTGTTGAAATTTTCTAAATTTTGCATTAGTTAAATACAACTTTGTATTAAAAATATAAAAATGCTTTAAATACAGATTTATTTAGGTTCAGTGTAATTATTATAATCTGAGGTATAAGTAGGCACCAAAATTTTCATTCTAGGTGCAAAATTTATTTTGTAATCGTGCGCATAAGCTGTTAGGCCGATTTTCTGCTCGTGAAATGTCTGACAGTTTTGAGCCCCCTGTAAATTCTAATTCTGCATCTTGCAATTTTTTAAACATTTGAAATGAAAGAACATACTTGTATCTTTCATTCCCATTTAAAATTGTGTCTTAATATCAAATACATTTCAAGATATTAAATGTTGAAAATAGTCCTTTTTTTTCATTTTTTCCAATTTTAAGAGTCCTGAGACCCCTTAAGCATGTAAAAAATGATAAAAATAAATTTAGACTACAAAAGTAAAAAAATACATATATTGACTAGAAGGTACTTCTTTCACATCTGCAATAAACAGAGTATTACACACTTCTCATAACCTTTGTCAATTTTTAAATACAATATTGTAAAGTATACGAGTTTACCTTTACCTTTGCAAAAAATCTATTTTAATATGTTTCTAGCCATTTTAATTTCACAAAAATTACGAAGTTCATTTTAGCAATAACGATGCGAAACGGCTCAAACGATAAATAAAACTTTGGCGTGAAAAATTAACTTGGTATGGCTGTCTGTTGAGAGTTTTATGAACAATTTATATTTACTGCTCTGATAGAAGATAGCAGCAATCAATAAAATCGTCTTTTAAAGCGCGCTGTATAAGTAACGTTGACTTTTGGGTATGTTGCAGATATGCAACGCGGTGATATAAAACGTTAATGTAGGAAAATATAACAACCACGGACTAAAATTATACAATAACTTCTTTCGACTTACCCACGATTCCGAAAGCATTTTTTAGTTTTAAAAACCTCAAAAACCAATATAATTCCAAGATTTACAAAAGTATTTATAAAAACTAAGTTCCTTTTGCTGCCACTGATTCACAGAAACGTTTCCGTGTAGTTTTTAGTGAATTGATGAGTTCTATTTTGCAAACCGATTTTTGGGATACTATCGATTCTCAAGTAAGCATTTTCAGCTGAGTAACTGAATTTATACAGGCAAAAGTACAACAAAATAATATGAATGTTAATGTTTATTAATGCTGTTATTTTACCATGTTTGAATGTAAAACGTGTTAATAGAGATATATGTTAATTGAAACATATATAACATGTGAATAGAGGTTTAATAAAAAATGTATAGTATCTGAAAATCCTAATGCTTCGGGTTAAGAAAACTGATTAATACACTACAAAACTACTCGAAAACGTTTCCAAATATCAATCGCAGTAAAAGAAATTTCGTTTTTATAAATGATTCTTTTAATCTTGAAAATGTAAAGCTTTCTGAGCTTTCTAAAAAATATATAAGGCACGTTTTTTTGAATCATTGATAACTCGGAAGCAGTTATTGTATATTTTTGTTTGTAGTTGATTTTTTTTTTAGATTAAGAAACATTTGTATTTTTTTTTTTACAGCGTATGATATAATCAAATTATTTCAATATTTAGAGTGTACGATTTCATCTAGAATCATTCCTATTTTTTTTCTTTGATCCGTTTGTTATTTACTTGTTCACAATTTATTATGTTTGGTGATGAATAATTGCTAAATTTACATAACTTCGATACATGCTTTTTAATAGAACAACCATCTATAAACACTTTGAAGATATCCCGTTATTCCAGAAAACATTTATATAGATATAGACTATGACACTTTGGAAGAGAAAACAAAAAGTTTGGTATCACGTTTATTAAAATACATCCATCCGTTCTAATTTTATTAAAGAATAAAAAATTGGATATTGGCAGCAATCAAAATCATTAACCTCCTTTTCTGCAAAGATGTAGCAAATTTATTTGCTCACCTTGTAATAATATACTAATTTCAAATGCTAAAAAGTGTAAATTAAAACTTTAAAGTCAGTAAAAATACGTTTATTTCGACTGTTGACATGTTTCGACTCACCCCGAGTCATTTTCAAAAACAAATAAATAAAGCTATTCTAAATTCGCACGGTCTATGACACGCCATCATTCAGTTTTCCACGTATTCTTTCATATTATGCACGTTACATTTTTATTTTGTATGGATGTTTATTTTACTTTATTTTCATACTCATTGAGTAGCTCGAGCCATATTTTTGGTAAGTGAAATGATGCTGCATCGTTGTATATTGATTTAGCGCGTTACAATTTCCATGGTTTCTCTTATAATCGATGTTATAATCGATAGTATAGACAAGAGGGGAAATTTATTTTACTTTTATTGAAATTTATCTGGATGGTTTCATCTTGATAAAATCTTGCTAGGGCTGTGGTTTTTCTATTATTGTTTCTAGGGCTGTGGTTTTTCTATTCCTCTATATGCTCCTTTTTCTATACTTAAATTTCTATCTAGTCATACCGATATAATAATTCTTTGATCCGTTTGCTCTAATAAATGGTGTTTCACACACCTCTGAGTAATTCTCAAAATTAATTGGGTCAATTTTAGCGCAAATGATATTCTTCAATTTCAGAGGCTATTTGACTACTAAGCAGACATTGAAACGTTTAATATTATATTTTAATTCCTCAAAAAAGCTTGGAATATATTGAATACTATAAAGTTAGCATTTTTGCGAATCCAATTTACGTTCAGGCTTCTTATTATTGGCAATATCCACGATCAATTTGTTAATATGTCGAACTTTAAAAACATTATTATGAGCAATTCTGCGAATATTATCTAATTCATCATTCAAATTATTCTGTGTGCATACTCCTTTTCTGCATTCTTTTAGATAATAATTAAAGACTGTAATAGGGACCTCAATCTATCAGAGTAAGGAAAGGGCATGTTTACAAATAAACACTTCCGTCAACCAATCTACCTACTACATTTTTGCTTTAGCAATCATTGCAGGAATCATCATGGCGACGTTGACCAATAGTATAAAACAGCTATTAACCCCTTCAGGACCATGGGTGCATATATGCATCTTCAGAAGGTGATTACAGTACTTGCTTTAGGTACCAGTAAAAAAGAAAAGTAAAATTTACCTTATTTTATAAAGACATTTCCGCGATTAGTAAAATTAATTATTTAAGAAAAAGTGACGTAAACCGAATAGAATTTGTGTAAAAGATGCTGATCCCGAACGGGTTAATTTTACCCCAGTCAATTCACCTGGATTCATGCGTACAGTAGGAGTTATAAAGACGGATAGGAAATTACCATGGATCCACAGTAATTTTACCAACAATAACTTCGGCTGTCATTTCCTTATAGCTACCGCAACCAACGAAAAACTGGTATAATGGTATAGACCAGTTTCAACTGACGTCACACCCTAGCAACCACTTTAACAACCAGATGGGCGTTTTGTTTGCCCATCGGTTTTTGATTGGTTAAGCTATAATATAGGCTGTCAAACTGACGATTTGATTAGTGTGATATAAATTGGAGGCTTGTGATGACGTATTTGAAATTGTTCTTTTTTACCGATCTCGGCAGCTTTTTTAGCCTACCTTGATCATATGGCGGTTCAACAATTGATGCAAATTACCGGGCTGCCTTGATCATGTGACAGCGTAGCGGTATAGCTTCTAAACTTCCAATTTTTTTCAAATCAATTAAAACTACGTTTAAACCAGAAAATTTATTTAATAAAATGTGTCATGTCTTTATGTACTTCTAATTTCACTTCGTATTTTAAGTAAAGCTGTTCGAAATATAAATCTCTCTTTCCCCACCCCCTTTTTTAAGAGTTCGAAGCTATGGGGGAGGAAAAAGATGAGATAAGTATTACTTGTTACCATTTTCATTTGACAATCTTTAAGAAATGGATTTACAATAATATTTATTTTTTTCATATATTTCGAAAAGTAGAATACAAAATGTCTCAATTTTTTACGCGAGAATTGTTACAAATTTAATTTCCAGGTTCATTTCGCTGATGGAAAGCGTTTAACACAAAAAGATTAGTGACATTGACCTCTGGGGAAATAGACGGACGTAAAAATGAATATGGGACATTCTCACAATCTTTTGACTTTCATGTCCCTGAATAATAATTTTTATTTTAATACACTTTTTGTGTTTTTTTTTTTATTTCATATACTGGGGAACATCACATTGCATGATTGCATAACAATATTAACGAGATAAATAAGTTTTGGACGATGTTGGGGGTCCAAACACCTGGAAAACTCCCATACCGTCCTGTGTCCCTGAAGCTGATTTTTTAGTTTGAAGCTGTCTGGATAAAATTGTTTCAATAAAAATATTTCGATGTAATATTTTTCTGAAACTGGAACTATTTTTTTATATAAATATGTAGCTAAAAATTAACCTGCACACATGTTTAGGGTTGTTATTATTTTTTAAACTCTGTCCTTGGATTTTAGATTCCTTACCATCCTTCTTCTAAAATTATACAAAAAATCATTTCAGATGCAGCCACAGAATTATTTTAAAGTTTTTTCTCATGAAGAAGTATGCTAGAGAAATAATGTCTAAAATTCTTTAGCAGGAAATTTACTGTAGAATTTAAATCAGCATTTAAATATCAATTTCAAACATCGTGGCTTTATTGGTAGTCTCACCGTCCCCAAGGTTAATTCTTGCACTTTTCGAGGTAAATTAAAAAAAATTAATTTAATCCAATGTTAACAACTGTTTCTAAAAATCAATGAACATTGAGGCTATCACTTAGTGTTAACAGGATATTCTTAAAAATAGGTGGTAATTTTCCTTACCGTTTCTTTTTTCCAGTACCATCCCCTTTTTTTACCTTACCGTCCCTTTTTTCCAGTACCATCCCCTTTTTTACCTTACCGTCCCTTTTTTTAACATCCCTTTAATACAATGTTATACAAAAATTCTGTATTAAAAGTACTACATTGTTATTATTTCTTATTTGAAGGTCCTGTGGGTACTATGCAAATTCATTATAAGTAAAAATTTAGAAGAAAATAAAAAGTTTTAGTGGTAAAATGGTAAGGAAAATTAAACTTGCAAGTTTAACTTAAACCTCAGTTAAAAAAATAAATTTCGCTGCTGACCATTTTTTCTTTATTTTGAATCATTAAGGCATTCGTCTATCAGATTAAAAGGTTATTTTAGCAAATTTAATTTTATCAGATTTTTTCCACCAAAAGTCAAAAGATTGTGAGAATGCCCCATATCAGTTTCATAAAGACACGTGTGTCATTTAGGTCTTGCCGTCTTGCATCCTATGTGACCTTGAATGAAAACGAAAACACACCTGCTGAAAACGGTTTTTAATATGCCATAGCGCAGTAACAAATCACTCTACTCAGATGAAATGAAAGCTAGGATTTAGAAAACATTCTACAGTATCACATACATGTTTACATAATTTTTTTAAGATTACTAGGGGGCTCGGCCCCCTATGAGCTACGCTCGCCAACCCCCGTCCAACCGCAGACTCTAAATGCACGCTAATGTGATCGGCTTTAAAAAGATTTCGAAAGATTGAATTATAATTTAAAAAGCAGTGGCGATCTCCCTATAAACGGATTTCTATTCATCTCTCTTTGATTGGGGAAATTTTAACGCCAAATCCGTTGCGGTACTACTTGATTATCCCGTCGACCAATTTCGCCAAATTATATAAATCGCCAAACCACTCGCCAAATTATACAAATTGACATAATTTTTATTTTAAATAACGAAAAAACAAATAAATTAGTACAACATTAATAAAAATACAAATAAAACGTCGAAATAAAAATAACTTGATGACGTAGAAACGTGTAACAACATTTCAAAATAAGCTAATATAAAAGGAATTAAGTAAACAGAGTCTTTGTCTCCTGGTATTTTTTAACAAAGTGAAAAGAAAGTTCTTTTAAATGAGACATTTTAAATTAATCGTTTTTAATCTGACGTAATTTTGACCAAACTATTCTTTCTCTTTTTAATATTCACGTGAAAATACTTGTGTTAGAAATTAAATATTTTTTGCGCTTTCCTAACAAAAATAGTTGAAAAGTATCCTCTTAAAATATCAAATAAATGTCTAGCGCAATTTCTAAATTTAAACCGTTATTGCAATATTATTTTATGTTAATTTTATGTAATAACTGTAATGTGACGTAAATATGACGTAATTTCTCCTATTTAAGACTTCTAACGCATGTTAATAAATTTATTGCTTTACAAATTTCTTTCTCTCTTAAAATTCGCGTGTAATTATAGTTTTTATGACGTAATTTTTAATAAGTTCCTGCTTTTTGTACATAATTATTTAATTCTAATTCCAAATGTTTTTTTCTGTTTATAATAGTCACGTGTAAATAAATTTTTAATTTATTTACACGTATAAATATTTCTTTTTTTGAAGCAAACATTATTGTTTCTGCTGTTTATACAGTTGGCAACAGTTTAAATTAATATCACTTTCTAAAATCTGTAAAAAATAATCTCTAGAAATGTTGAAAATTTGAATTTAAAATAGAAATAAAACCTCAAAAAATTAGTCAAATTAAAAAAAGAAAAACAGTCTGCACACCGGGAACTTCAAACGTATAAAATGATCTAAAAATGATTAAATTACTATGAATAGTTTTTGCTCCTATAAAACTTTTTTAGTGGAACGATTTTGTCCAACTTTAGCATTAAATATCTCTTAAAATAATTCTTCGATTTGAAAACTGTCTGCATCAGCGTGTTTATCAAATATTTCTGTATCATACTGCCGATTTTCATATTTTTGTATGCATTATTTTTCTTAATATTAACGAAGCAAGACTTCCTGTCACTAAAAATTCAAAACCGGCGGCGGCGGCGGCGGCGGCGGTGACAGCGGTAGTTACTTTTTTTTAGAATAGAGAGATTATGTACATTCAAATAAAAACAAAATAAAATAAAATACATGTATATATGCTAAAATGATTACAGTAAATACATAAAAAATGCTTCAAAAATAAACCGACGAAAGTAATTTTTAATAAACAAATGGATTCGTTTCGTACATTTAACAACAATGGCATTCTCGAGATCTATAATGATAAATAAGCCATTTTTAAATAAAATTTGAACTATGTACTTGATAAACTTTTTTTTTATATTTATTGTAATCACGTGTATGTATATTATTACAATGCTAGTAAGATATTTTTCTGACATAATTCTATATAAAAAAAAAAATAGATAATTAAATTTATTTTGCTATTATGTCCAAGCGAGAACACAGAAATAATGTGTGTTAAAACATTTTTTAAGTACTATTATTTCAAATTGTACTTTTTATTTGAGTTCCTTCGATCAAAGCAGCCCAGAAAAAGATATAGTTCATAGACTTTTTATTAAATCTTCATACAGTTATAAAAGAAAATATGTTAGGGGGCTATCTATAAACCTCGAAAAATTAAATTAAGAACCTACAAGATAAAAGACCGTTTCATTTAACTAAAAAGAAAAAATAAATAGAAATTTTGAATATAAAATAAACACACTTCATAAAAAAAGAAAATTCTATATATTTTTTCTTTTACTTTTAAAGATTTTCTCTTTTGTGGATGCGAACGATAACAGGAGGCGGTCATCTTAGACCGTAGTAATTAATGTAAAGATAATTCATGAATTTTTACATGAATTTATTAATAATTTTCATAATTAAAAATATGAATTTAACTCGAAAAGGTGCTTGGAATATGCTTGGATCTATCCATTGCATCACATTAAAAAAATTTCTGTTGGATGATTTTTTTTAGGAAGATATAAATTAAAGTTTACCACGTGGGTTTAACGTTAAATTAAACTATATTTTAAATAAACATTGGGATCCTTTATTTTAAATAAAACATTAGCATTCTCAAATTTTAATCTTTTCTACGTGTACGAAGATTTAAGAAAAGTAGATAAACTGCAGCTTTTTTTTTTCGGACACTGCCTTTATCCAAGGACCTCAAATATGACATCAAAAGTAGGTGTTACCATTTGAAAATTTAAACGTAGTAGAATTTTTTTTATATGTACATGACCTCTAACTGAAAACTTATATTCATATTCGGAAAATAGACACAATATTCAGTCAAACGGTAGATCTCTTATCTCTCCTCAACAATTTTGTGATCAATTGCATGGGGTAGTGCACATTTTTTTTCCAGGACTGTACATAGAAATGATATTAACATACGTTTCCACATGAATTTCCCAAGGGGAGATTCCATTTTTATCCTTTTATCCTTCAACCTAGGTTTATCATTCAATAGTAATCCTCTACCAACAGTTTTTTTTCCCCTTCTTTGATTACTATTGTTTTTCTTTTTCCTAAATGCATAATTTTCTCATTTTCAGCTTCAATTTGCATGAAAAACAGTTGGTTGATACCTCAGAAAATTCTGTAAACCCATCTATTACAATAAAACCTGTCAAAATAGAATCGCACGGCGGAACCGAGAAAATAGAACAGATTTCTGCCTTAGCAGTTATATTTGTATGGTATTCTTTCCATCGAAAGCATAAAATTTTCGTCATAGATTGGTTGCGGTTTTACGAGTTTTACTATATAACTGGTTTTTGAATCACCATTGCGATGCTTGAGGGTTTTCTTGGTATATTTTTCTGTTTCTTACTTTAAAAAATAAAAATCCATTTTAAAAAGATACTTAAAATACTAAAATCATTAAATAGTCCAGGCAATAGGGAATTTTACCTGGCAAAATTAATGGTAGTACTGGAAATCGGCTTTCTAGATGTTTTTTGGGTCGCTGAATTCGAATTTGTAACTTCCCACCAAAATTTCCCCCGGCAACCTCCCCAAATTTTGGTAAAAAGCCCCCAAAAAAGGTTTTTATTAAAAAAATCCATTTTTTATTGTTTTAGAGAAAAGGTATCTAGAAATTCAGAAAGTAGACAAAATTTCCAACAAATTAGATATATGACATTATGACGTAGGATGGAGGGGAAGGGGGGATCTTCCTCGGAACATGCGCGCGGTGCTGCGTAAACTAAGTTGCGCAATTCCACTTAACCACTCACACGTTTACGTTCGCCCTCCCATCTCCCCTCCGAACTTTCTCTATAAGGTTTACTTTAAGATTTTTTGGGTCGCTGAATCCGAATTTTTAACTTTCCCCCAAAAATTTCACCCCCCCAAATAGTTGTTTTTAACTTAAATTTCTTATTGTTTTAGGGGAAAAGCATTACGAAATTCAGAAACTAGACAAAATTTGCAACAAATAGGATATATGACATTATGAATTAGGATGAACGGGGAAGGTGAGGGCCTCTGAACATGCACTGCGGCGCTACGTGCACTAAATTATGAAGTCCAGGCAATAGAAGATTTTATCTGGCAAAATTAATACTGGTTCTGGATTTCGACTCACTTTATGTTTCTTGGGTCGCTGAATCCGAATTTGCAACTTCCCACCAAAATTTCACGCGGCAAACCTCCCAAAAATTGATATTTTCAAAAAATTTGGTTTTTGAGAAAAGCGCGCGGGGAAAGTTCCGAGGCAACCCCCTCTCTCCCCGTTTATCCTACGTCATAATGTCATCTATCCTATTTGTTGCAAATTTTGTCTAGTTTCTGAATTTTGTAATGCTTTTCCCCTAAAACAATAAGAAATTTAAGTTAAAAGCAACTATTTGGGGGGGGGATTTTGGGGGTGAGTTAAAAATTCGGATTCAGCGACCCAAAAAACTTAAAGTAAACCTTATAGAGAAAGTTCGGAGGGAAGATGGGAGGGCTAATGTAAGCGTGTGAGTGGTTAAGTGGAATTGCGCAACTTAGTCCACGCAGCATTGCGGCGCATGTTCCGAGGCAGATCCCCCCTTCCCCTTCATCCTAAGTCATAATGTCATATATCTAATTTGTTGCAAATTTTGTCTACTTTCTGAATTTCTAGCTGTTTTTCCCTTAAAACAATAAAAAATGGAATATTTTAATAGAAACGTTTTTTGGGGGCTTTTTACCAAAATTTCGGGGGGTTGCCGGGGGAAATTTTGGTGGGAAGTTACAAATTCGGATTCAGCGACCCAAAAAACATCTAGAAAGCCAATTTCCAGTGCTACCATTAATTTTGCTACGTAGAGTCCCTATACGGTCTCTATTTCCTGGACTATAAAGTATGCATGTTTATTTTTACTGTAAGCGTCATTAATATTTTTGAGATCTTCTCCTGTAATAAACTTTGAAATAGCTTCCCCCCAAATCAGAAAATGTAATGCTAAATTTGCTATGATTTATGTTTATTTCTGCACTTTATTTATTCAAGTGGCCTTTATTTTATAATAGCCTTATAGCCACAACTTTTATATATAAGTAAATAATATACGTAGATACAATAATATGCATTCCTACTATAATGAGATAATATTGCTTGATGTTTCCATTCACATGAATAATGGCATACTTCAGTTTTTGCCACCAGTTGAGATGAACCCTACTTTCTGAATGGATAAGTTTGCTATATAAAAAGCTCTGAGGCCCGAATTTGTTTATCTATATTTATCTACGGTTTTAGTCACATAGATTGAGACCTTTTTAACAGAATAATTTAGTTAGTTGGTTTACATTTAATGATGCAAATATTATGTAGTAAATGTCATTCATACATTACAAAAATTAACAAATTATTTTTCCTCTTCGAAATTATTAGGGTGTCCGAAAATTTCCTGACATATTTTAAAATTCAATATAAAATCAAGTAATTGTCGTACAGGACGGTTTGGACTAAAATGCTTCTCAGGATAAAAAGTTTTCTTCAAGCGAAGGGAAATAATTAGTTTCAAATTTCGACTCCCAGTGCTGGGAGTCTTCATTTCTGTGTTACAACGCTAAAAGTAATCTGAAAATCAGAAAAAAATGCATGTTTGAAAGAAAACATACGGACAAGTGGCGCCATCTATGATCGAAATTTGGAACTAATTATTTTCCTTTGCTTGAAGAAAACTTTTCATCTTGAAAAGCATTTTAGTACAAACTCCACTTCTGCACGTCAATCATTTGATTTTATATAGAATTATAAAAGGTGTCAGGGAATTTTTGGACACCCTCACGAACGAAAATATACAATAACCTCTTCCAAATTACCCCTAATTTCGCAAAGCGTATGTTGTGTGCATTTGTATTTTGCAACAAACAATTACGTGGAGGTGAAACGGAAGATGGCAGTCGAGTTTGGAGGCAACAGCCCATTTCTGCAAACAATCTCTGGAATAAACAAGAAATTTGAAAGTGATACTATTCTGTACGTCAAGATGCGCTATATTGGTGTACCACGTCACAGAGAACAGAGATTAAAAATGTGTATGCTGTTTATGATTCTGTTCCATTATATTCTTGTTTATTAACAAGAATATTGCAAGTTTCTTTACTACATTCTGTGAAACATCATAATTATGTGCTACTCTGTAGATCAATGGCCAGATGAAAAGCTTATAAACACTAATGTTTCATCAAACGAACTAAAAAAATGCCGTTTTCTAACGAATGATTACTTTTTCTTTACTTCCTAGATATTTTGATTTAGTGGACTTTTCCATCCAATATTGCATGTAGCGGACTTAATATTTCTCTACCTAATTTTTACTACTATCTTAAATTTAATGGTCAAACACAGATAAAAGGCTACATAACAAAGGCTACGTAAAAGAAATGAGACTAATTCTGGAAAAATCCTTTTGTAATATTTTTTTTACTGTATGCTTCTGAATACACTCACTATTTTAAAGTGAGTGAGCCTTGAGCGTTAGTATAATGGTTCCATAATTGTTGTCACTGTATTCAGCAACTGAGATGAGGTATGCTTCCAGGGCACGCATTTTAGCTCTTTGTATTTTGGGAAATTCTCCCAAAATAGTGCCCTTTAAACTCATCCTTTCACATGTACTGAAACAACAGACACTTAGAACTAGACAGCATATGGCATCACTTTTGCCTATATCTGCAGAAATCGAACATCAATCATGTTTCTCAACTGCACATAACTTCATTAGACAACTGGTCTATAAGCGATAATGACAAGCAAGAATGATAAGATCCACTCGACCATTCAGACAACTTCAACAACATCAGCTACACGCTACACTTGGGAAACAGTTTTCATTGTACTCTAGGAGGATAGAATAGGAGGAGTCGTCATTTTTAATGACATTGGAAGCCGTAAATATATAGAAAATTAACACCTTGTACTGATATGCTAATTTCAGTTGCTAAAAGGTGTAAATTAAAACTTTAAACCCAGTAAAAATACGTTTATTTCGACTCAACCCGAGTCATTTTCAAAACAAACAAAGGTACTTTTCGGTTAGCCGGGCGCCAGTGTTATATATACATATATATGCATATAAACATGCATATATATATACATATATTTTTTCATATGTATGTATATGTGTCTATATATACAATATGTGTATATGTATATATATGTATATTTACATATATGTATGTATATAAATATGTATATATAACACTGGCGCCCGGCTAACCGAAAAGTACCCAAATAAATAACAATATTCTAAAATTTCACGGTCTATGAAACGCCATCATGCAATGTTCCACGTGTTCCTTCATATAATGCACGTTATTTTTTATTTTACTTGGATGTTTATTTTATTTTTATTTTAATAATCATTGAGTAACTCGAGACATAATTTTGGTAAGTTAAATGATGCTGCATCGTTACATATTGAATTTTTGCAAGTTACAGTCTCGATAATTTCTTTTATAATGGATGGATAGTGTAGATTGGAGGGGAAAATTATTTTACTTTCATTGAAATTATTTGTGTGGTTTCTTCTTATAAAATCTTGTTAGAGTTTTTCTATTATCTTCAATATCAGCTATATGCTCCTTTTTTTCTACCAGATTACCAGGAAATTTAAGTACAGTAAAAATGAGCATATTGCTGATATTAAAGATAATAGAAAAATCACAGCTCTAGCAAGATTTTATCAAGAAGAAACCATACAAATAAATTTCAATGAAAGTAAAATAATTTTCCCCTCTAGTCTATACTATCCATACATTATAAGAGAAACTATAGAGATTGTAACGTGCAAAAATTCAATATGTAACGATGCAGCATCATTTAATTTACCAAAATTATGGCTCGAGCTACTCAATGATTATGAAAATAAAAATAAAACAAGTAATATAAAAATTTTGTAGAAAAATTTAATATAATCCCTTAAGCTAATATTAGTTTTTGTTGCATTAAAATATCTCAATTTGTTGATTTTCTATAAGCAAGTAGGTTTTCATTGGAACTCTATGGGAATTTGGCGAAATATTAGAGACATCGCCAAGTTGGCGTCCCTTTTGGCGACTCATTTTGGCCGCCAAATTTGGCGATATATCGCCAAGTTGGCGACAAACTTGGCGGTATTTGGCGACAGAACAGGGTGCCCCCTATGGTAACCACTTATTAAAAATACTTTCATTGATCTTCAATAACCAATGGCCGCCATTTTGTTTCCCATGCAAAACTAAAATTAATTAATTAATATTTGAAAAAACTGTATTAACATCAATTGTCATCCAGTACAAGTTTTAAAAATTTATTTCAACTTGATAGGATGAATAATGAGTATTTTATTAACGATTGAAAATTTGAACAAGATAAATATATAAATAAATATAGGAAGAGTGTGAGCTATTAGTAGGAATTGAATAAACATCCAAGTAAAATAAAAAATAACTTGCATAATATGAAATGATACGTGAAAAATGGAATGATAGCGTTTCATAGACCGTGCAATTTTGGAATATTTTTATTTATTTGTTTTGAAAATGACTCGGGTTGAGTCGAAACATGGAAACAGTTCAAATAAACGTATTTTTACTGGTTTTAATTTACACCTTTTAGCAACTGAAATTAGTATGTTGGAATTCGTTTCTACATCTCCGTGTCCGCCATATTTGAGGCGCTGCGCCTTGCATGGAGACTGCTGCTATCAAAAAAAAAAAAAATGTCAAATATGGTGAACTCAGGATAGGGAAAAAAACACTCGTTTGTCAGCTTCAAAACTTTCCACATGGGCATATTGATATGTCGGCTCTCGTATTTGATCCTCCTAGATTGTGCCAAAGAACCATGCCTATATGTGCCATCTAGATATAAATTGGGCACAGATGTCATATTCGCCCCATATTGGCGCGATTTTTTTCTGACGCCTTTGTCATATACACAAAAGGTACTTAAATGGCGCCAAAGTGTCGTTATTTTGCTTGATGTGGTAACCCGGATTATGTTATTTATGCTTTCGCCAAATTGGCAACCGAAAACAAATCGCGCCAATATGGGGCGAATATGACATCGGTGCCATAAATTGTCTAAGGCTGATATAACGTCTCACCACCTGAGTAATAATTCGAATGCAAGATGCGAAGATGTTTCAGTATGCATGAAATAATGGCCAGAAAGATAACGTTTTAGGAATATTCTAAACTTTTTTCTTTCCTTTTGTTTATACTATTGTTACGAATCCGGTCTAATAATAAAAGCTTCATTGTATACAAGAAAGAGTGAAACCTTATCTCCAATCACTTACCTGTATCTGTTCGAAAGGGATCTCGAAAGTAAAGGATTCATTGTAATAAGGGTTCAACGTGCACTTCTTGATACTCGTTTTCTTCTTTTTTATCCGTTTGCCATTCATCATGATGGCAATCTTCACATACGGATCTGTTGAATGAAACAAAAAGGGAATATTAGAAAAAAAAATTAATGAAAAAAAAAAGAAATTCGTGTAACGTGATTTTTTGTTTTGTAAAAAAGAATTATTATTTCTTAAAATGAAAAACTCGCATTTTCTTCTTTGAATGACGTCAATTTCAAAAACAGCAAAAATATAGTGAGACAATCTGAATTTTTATTGGCTCATAAAACAAAGTACTCGAGTTATCATTTTTTTTTTTATTATTGAGCAGTTTTTTAGATGTGTGGCAACAGGAAAGAAACTATTAAATTAGAAAATTTAAAAAAGAGATATTTCTATAATGTTAAATTATGGAAGGTTGTAGAAAAAAGGGATAAATAGTGGTCTGATAACTTTTTAAAGTAGACAGCGATCTTTTCCACGTTCTAAAACGTATGTACATAAAATTTCGTGCAAATCGGTCAAAATTTGAAGATTTGTATAAAGGACATACACTCAGAGTACGGCTTTTATATATATAGATAGACTAGCAGATCTACCCGGCTTCGACGGGGAAATAATAAGGGTCCTCCAGGGTAAAATACATTAAAAAGAAATAATACGGCAATGACAATAACTGAGATTGGTGCATTCCCGTTCACGGATCGTTAAAAAGATCAATCAGAAATATAAATATAAGTAAAATAGTCTTAATTACATCAACTAGATCTAACTGTAGTATAAATGGAGACGCGCACAGGCATTTTCTTTTCTATTTAGCGATGGCCAAAAGCCCGATCTAGGTGTTTCTTGGGCTCGGAGTTTGGATTAATTTTTCTTGGCAGACTCGGGCTGGGCTGGGATCGTGCTCACTTTCTTTCTACACATTCGGGTCGGAAATAAAATTCATTCTTTCCATAGACAGTGGGGCCTCCACCACTAGGTTCGTTTTTATATTATTATATTTAAGGTATTTTAGATATATTAAAGGTTAATATCGCTTTGTTAGTACATTACATTTAACCCGGGAGAACTCGCTAGTGAGAATGCCCAATTGCTTTTCTTTTACTTTGCATTCATATAATATCAACTTTTTTTGGTTGGCTTAGTACTTTTATTCACAAAATAGGTAAATTAATTGAAAAACATTTTGAAATTTTAATTAAAATGAAAAATGATTTAAATAAGAGTCTTAAAAAAGTACGACTGTGAGAGAAAATCTCATGCAGCGAGTTCTCCCAGGTTAAGGCAATTTTAGGCATATTTAAGGTTAATGTCCCGGACAACGCTGAGTGGGTCTGCTAGTAAATGCATAAAATTCAGCTTAAATGCATATTGTAAGTTTTTTTAGCTTGTTTAGATTACAATCTTCACACAATCGTATAAAAAAATAGAGAAAAATATGCCCTTTTAAATGACTTTTTCTTCAGTGAAAAGTAGATTTTCCTATAAACTCATTTGTTTAGAAAAACATACAAATAAATGTATCCCAGTTTTAACTCTTTCTCCACACCCCTTTTTAACAATATAGAGTGTGTGGTTAAAGGTAACAATATTTTATGCGCAGAATTTATCTTCTATAAGGAATCCTAATATTTTTTTATTGTTCAGACTCCTCTTCTATTTCATCCTCTAAAGATTAATAATCCTTCAATTATAAATATAATTTTACTTTTTTATTTTTTTCCAGCCAACACAAAGCTGGAATTGAAGAATCTTTTATTAAATTGCGTTGCTCGGAAAATGAAGTTGAAGAATGTACAGTCGTGGAAAAAAAAGTAAACACCCCTTACTAACTCTGCAAAAAATTATCATAGAAGAAAGTTACTGGTACCACACGATTGGTAATAAAGTCTACTTTTAAATGATGTCTAGAAATTTTACTTAAGGGGCCATCTACATATTAAAACGAACCATAACTTTGCTTTTTTTTTTTTCAATAGCAGTACCCAATTCTGACTGCTTAAATGAACTCTACACCCTTCAATTAGCCTAAAAACAAATTTTTATGCAATTCGTACGATAAGTTCCGAGAAATTAATTATTTTAAAACGAGCATATTTTAGGGGTTGTATCCAAATTGAAGTTCGGTACTCGATTGTTGACCGAGAGAGCCCTCTTCTCGATCAAGACATCTTAAGCGCCACTCAAGCAGTCATTGAAGACTGCTAGATTACATGACAGCATAAGAAATTTTAAAATATCTAGTCACTTCTATCATAGGCGGTCCCTTAAACCATCATCTTGCCGTTATTTAAGCCTAATTTGAAAACTACTTGAAAGGAAAATGTGAAATTTTGGTTTTCCATAAAGCAGGACTTAATAAATATAAATCCATAAAAAAAATTGTAGGTTGCAATTCATAATTTTTTCGAATATTAATTTCATAATTCACATCATAAAATTATAAAAATTGCAAATTCAACGTATTTATATTTGGGTAGTTTAGAATTATTGCTACACAAAAAAATAGCACATTTGGAGTATAATTTCAGGAGATATTAATACAAATATGAAGATGTAATTTAACATTAGAATCACTAAATTTTGAATGTTTATAATTCAAAAACTTATCATTCAAATGACTTGAAATTTGATGTTTAGGCGTAGTTTGAACCAAAGATGTAAAATATCTTGTTAAAATTGAGTAATGCCATTGAAAAAAATGAAGTTTGGGTTCGTTTTAATATGTAGATGGCCCCCTAAGTAAATTTTATATGCATCATTTAAAAGTAGACTTTATTTCCAATCGTTCGGTACTAGTAACTTTATTCTACGATAATATGTTGAGGAGTTAGTAGGGGTGTTTACTTTTTTTTCCACGTCTGAATCAATCTTCAATCTGCTGGAGGAGGAAAATTTATAGTAGCGAAATTCGGTTTTACTAATTCGGTTATAATAATTCAGGTTTTAAAAAGGCGAATAACTAAATAACATTTTAATCGCTGATTTAGATGAACTACCAATTAAAGTGAGGACGATTACAATAAGGGTCTACACGAATTGCGTTTTACCGAAGCCGAACGCGATTTTTTTGTTAAAATCAACCTGAAACTCTACCCGAACCAGACAAAAATATTTTGTCTTCTCAAAATTCGACCTGAACCGATGCACTTTAAATTTACATATTCAAACTTGAACTCGAACCGAACCCAAAGTGAAAGAAAATTAATCCATATTTTAATATAATTATATAAAAATAGTCTTTAATTATATCTCTAATATCAATTTTAACTTTTTTGCATAAAAATGAGTACATATACACTAATTAATATTCAAATACATAGTTTTTTTTTTCATTTGAAAAATATTTAGGACTTTCTTTTGAAAAATTGGGTCAACCCAATCGACCAGAAAGAATCAAAACCTAACCCGAAAATAACAAAAAATTCGAAACATTTAAAGTCAACACAACCCAAATCCGACCTTTGAACGAAAAATATTAGTCGACTCGAAACGATGATCGGGTCGTGTTCGGGTAAAATCGGATTACACGATGTAAGACTAATTGGAACAAAGCATTACAAATACCAACATCGGTTGGTATTGACAGAATAATTTCAGCATTTGAAATAGTTTTAGACGACAAAGGACAAAATATAACAGTCGAAAATGCAGAAGAATTTTTTTTTGCGTGTACTGCAACAAATAGTTTAATTTGTAGCATTATACATATGTTTTTTAATAAAATTATTATAATGCATTTGTTTTCAAAAGTAAATATTGATTTTACCATCGATTAAACTCATGTATAATAAAGTTGAAAGAAAACAGAAACTGCATTTACAGGTATTTCACTAAAAGTTATTTGCACATATTTCGGATCTTAAGATCATATTTTGAGATTTTTTAATGCATATTTTGGCAGTTTTAAGCACATATAATTCGCAGTCTGGTCATGAGCTTAAAGTAGTTTTGATCAAATTATTTCATTCAGATTTTAAAATTAAATATATATATATACACACAACGTTTTAAGCATTAATATTTCACAATGTTTTAAGCATTAATATTTCACAATGTTTTAAGCATACTTCAGTCCTATGCATAACTGTTTTTAGTTTGAGACTTTAGTTTGAATTGTTTTAGACTAAAACAATAATTATACTTTTACTTCTAAGAAATATCCCTCAAATAAATTTGCAATGCTAAATAAAATTGCTTTTTTGTTAAACACATATAAGTACTTAAACGCATATACGATTTACAAAATAAATAAGTCAGAATTTCATACTTGATATTCTACTTATAATAATCAATAATTTAAAAACAAAATATTGAAAACTTGAGGTACAAATCCTCTGCAAATCCAAGGAATTAATAAAATGAATGTTGAAATGTCATCTCAGATGTGAGAGAAAAATAATGATCGTAAAAATTAATAATTTATAAATGCCATGGGGGGGGGGGGGGGCTCGATATCTTTTTAAGTATTTATTATAAACAGATGTTTAACAAACGAGAATCAATTCTTCTAATAAAACCAAGCAAAGAATAAAACAATCAAATTACTTATCAAATATGAAAAAAAAACTAGAATTGCATTTGTGTTTTTTATATCAATATTTATGGTCAAATCAGCTGTTTCTTTTTTCGTGTTTGATTTATTTATGTATCATAGAGTCATGTTTCCTATATTCAAAACAGCTAAATGATTGTAACTTTCATATCGATAATTCAATAATAGCTTTAAAAATGGTAGCGCTTGCCTGAAATTCAAGGCAAACTGGATGAATCGTTTGAGAGAATAAAACAAATTATTCATAGAACAGAGTCAACAACGAAATTTAATTATTTATTAACACGGACATATACTAAATGTACACGGGTTAACTGTCGAAAACTTGTTAGTATTTGTTTGTCAGCACCAGTATTTTATGATATTTAATTAGAAAGTAATGAATGTTTTTCTATAGTGAAAGAGGGTGACAGTTTAATTTAAACAAATCTGTCCAAAATATAAGCATTTTCTTAATAAATTTCCTACAAATTACACAATAAAATATGCTTTGCGGTATTTATTTACCCCTAATTACACAGAATTTTGTCTATGAAATAATTATATTACAATCTTGAAAATAAAAATAAGTTTTTTTTTTTTTTTTTTTTTTTTTTTTTTTTAATAAGAAAAAATTCGTTTAGAAAGCCACCATTATTTTACAAGTGCGTTTTATTTTTTGCGTTTTAACCCGTGTACATTGAGTTTTTCAAAT
This sequence comes from Maratus speciosus, assembly GCA_963932465.1. NCBI lineage: Eukaryota > Metazoa > Arthropoda > Arachnida > Araneae > Salticidae > Maratus > Maratus speciosus. The sequence continues at coordinate 563,096,227 of OZ010786.1, read as the reverse complement.
GATATTGGATGTTTTATACTTTGGTATAACCAATTTCTTAAATTGTTAATTTTGAATTTTGAATTTATAATTTGTTGGGGTTTTTTTTTTTTTTTTTATCAATTCAAAATTTCAGCATGGAAAGGTGAAATTTTTGAAATGTGGAAATACATACAATTTGGATTGTGGATTTACATACAATTTGAAATTTGACTCTCTATTAGGTAGCTTTCATTACAAAAAGCTACCTATTGCAGCCATTCGGAGGAAAGCGATTTCAAAAAATTTTGGTATATTTTCATCGATCATGACCCCCAGACCCCGAAACCACCCTCCGTTCAAAATTGATATATATATATCTGACCTATGTCACACTCTAACTCTCATAATTATCAACCGATTTCGATGTAATTCAGTGTGTACATAGTACATATCAATGTCTCGACCGAGTTCGTTGGCCAGCTTCATCCGCCATTTTGTTTCAAAATGGCGGCCATTCAAAATTTTTAAAAAAATTTTAAATTTGAAATGTGGTACCAAAAAAATTGAAAATGGAAAAATATTTTTTTCTTATGTATTTGACCTTTATACAAAGATTTTGGAGCAGTTTTTGTTTCGTCTATATCTTAAAAAATGGCTGGGTTGCAGCATTTTAGGTAGCTTTCTTTACAAAAGAGCTACCTATTGCAGCCGTTCGGAGGAAAGCGATTTCAAAAAATTTTGGTATATTTTCATCGATCATGACCCCCAGACCCCGAAACCACCCTCCGTTCAAAATTGATATATATATATATATATAAAAAAAAAAAAAAAAAAAAAAAAAAAAAAAAAAGCGGGGCTCTTGTATTATTACTATTTTTTTGTTATGTATTTTATGTGGATGTTGATTTGATATTTTATATGTAAGTTGGAGATTTTCATTAATATTATAATTAGCTTAATTATTCATTAATCTAATTTACAATTATTTGTTATTAAATTCTAATTTACTAAGGACAATATCATATTAATTACTAATAGTATGCCACTCTTAGTTTAATGTTTTTGAATGTCCCATATTCATACTTTATGGATTTTTATGGATGTCTGAAAATAATCCACATTCTATATTTGTGCGTTTTAAGTAATGGGATTTTAAGTATTATTTAACCTTCTATATACTTCCACATGTTTGATATTTCCTGTTCATTTTATAAATATCTTATATATAATTCATTAAAAAATAATTTTTAGATAATTTTTAATAATTATTTATATTAATTATTACTGAATTTATTTTGTTTTATAGCATATAGATATATGCTATATATTATCAATGTTCTAACATTATTTAAACTCTTAGTTTAGTTTAAATAATTTAGCTAATAGAACATATTGTATGCTTTTAAATTTTATTAACAATAGTTTTAAATACTTTGTGTGATTTATATTAGGTTTATAATTCTCTATATATAAGGATTTGTTTGGTTTTGCTGTTTAAACAGTTATTTACATTCAAAAGCTTGCAAATTTTTATCTTGCGATAGATGTTTAATATAATTATTAATAGATGGCAGCACTAAAATTGTATCTTTCATATTGCTCTTATTTTTAATTCTTCTAGCTCCATTTTAGTTATATTTTATACACCAGGGTGTATTTTTAGCTAAATTTTGACGATATTGTTAAACTGTTATCTATTAATTTAATAGTGCATTTTAAATATTGTAATTAATTTCTATATATTTTATATTATATTAAATTTGTTTTTACATGGTATTTCAAATATTATTTCAAAATGTATTAACTGCATCCTTTGGTATCATTTACTGTGATTTCTTAACTGTTTTATTCACCTTAATCTTTTTGATATACTGGAAGACATGTGCACATGGATTTTTGTAAAATACTGAAATATTAATTGGTATGGTGTTTATTATTTCTATTTTATATCCTATAAATATTTAAATACGTTTTATTGATTCTTCCAATTCATATTATTTGTTTCTATTCTGCTTTCATTTTTAATCAATTCACTTGATTTTAGTGGTTGTTCTCTAATTCTCTATATATAAGGATTTGTTTGGTTTTGCTGTTTAAACAGTTATCTACATTCAAAAGCTTGCAAATTTTTATCTTGCGATAGATGTTTAATATAGTTATTAATAGATGGCAGCACTAAAATTGTATCTTTCATATTGCTCTTATATTTAATTTTTCTAGCTCCATTTTAGTTATATTTTATACACCAGGGTGTATTTTTAGCTAAATTTTGACGATATTGTTAAACTGTTATCTATTAATTTAATAGTGCATTTTAAATAATGTAATTAATTTCTATATATTTTATATTAGATTAAATTTGTTTTACAAGGTATTTCAAATATTATTTCAAAATGTATTAACTGCATCCTTTGGTATCATTTACTGTGATTTCTTAACTGTTTTATTCACCTTAATCTTTTTGATCTACTGGAAGACATGTGCACATGGATTTTTGTAAAATACTGAAATATTAATCGGTATGGTGTTTATTATTTCTATTTTATATCCTATAAATATTTAAATACGTTTTATTGATTCTTCCATTTCATATTATTTGTTTCTATTCTGCTTTCATTTTTAATCAATTCACTTGATTTTAGTGGTTGTTCGGGCACAGGGGAAAATTAATTTTAGCTTTAGCTTATTTCTCCCACAGAAAACAACCATTTTGCTTATATCATTGAATTCTGTGCCCTCGATAACGTAATTCAATGTATAAGCTTTTCAATTTTTGTCGGTGTCCACTTTTTTCTTTTTTCTTCCATAATAATTCTTATAATATTTTTTTTTTTTTTTTTTTTTTTTTTTTTTTTTTTTAATACTTACAGCTTTAATTCATAATAATTGACGGTGGCAGGTTATGTTTAATTAATGGTAATATATATATATATATATATATCTGACTTATGTCACACTGTAACTCCCGTAATTATGAACCGATTTCCATGTAATTCGGTGTGTACATAGTACATACCAATGTCTCGACCGAGTTCGTTGGCCAGCTTCATCCGCCGTTTTGTTTCAAAATGGCGGCCATTTAAAATTTTTAAAAAAATTTAAAACTTGAAATGTGGTACCAAAAAATTAAAAATGGAAAAATATTTTTTTCTTATGTATTTGACCTTTATACAAAGATTCCGGAGCAGTTTTTGTTTCGTCTATATCTTAAAAAATGGCTGAGTTATAGCATTTTGAATTTCTAGCGTGGCTGACATTTTGAAACGTCCTGAAATTTGTCACGCGATAAAAGGCATATTTATGAACCGATTTGGATGTAATTCGGTGTGTACATAGTACATACCAATCTCTCGACCGAGTTCGTTGGCCAGCTTCATCCGCCATTTTGTTTCAAAATGGCGGCCATTAAAAATTTTTTTTTAAATTTTAAATTTGAAATGTCGTACCAAAAAATTCAAAATGGAAAAATACTTTTTTCTTATGTATTTGGCCTTTATACAAAGATTTCGGAGCAGTTTTTGTTTCGTCTATATCTTAAAAAATGGCTGAGTTATAGCATTTTGAATTTCTAGCGTGGCTGATATTTTGAAACGTCCTGAACTTTGTCACGCGATAAAAGGCGTGTTTATGAACCGATTTGGATGTAACTTCGTTTATACATAGTACATACCAATGTCTCGACCGGGTTCGTTGGCCAGCTTCACCCGCCATCTTGTTTAAAAATGGCGGCCATTTAAATTTTTAAGAAAAATTTAAATTTGAAATGTGGTACCAAAAATTGAAAATTGAAAAAATATTTTCTTCCTATGTGTTTCACCTTGATAAAAAGATTCGGGAGCAGTTTTTGTTTCGTCTATATCTTAAAAATGGCTGAGTTATAGCATTTTGAATTTCTAGCGTGGCTGACATTTTGAAACGTCCTGATATTTCTCACGTAATAACAGGCGTATTTATGAACCGACTTGGATGTACCTTGGTGTGTACATAGTACATACAAATATCTCGACCGAGTTCGTTGGCCAGCTTCATCCGCCATCTTGTTTCAAAATGGCGGCCATTTAAAAAAAATTAAAAAATAAAAAAATTTAAATGAGATACCAAAAAATTGGAAAATGAAAAAGATTTTTTTTGTATGTGTTTGACCTTAATACAAAGATTCCGGAACAGTTTTTCTTTCGTCTATATCTAAAAAAAAATGGCTGAGTAATAGCATTTTGAATTTCTCTTGTGGCTGACATTTTAAAACGACCTGATATTTGTCCCGCTATAACAGGCGTATTTATGAACCTATTTGGATGTAACTTGGTCTGTACATAGTACATACCAATGTCTCGACCGAGTTCGTTGGCCAGCTTCATTCGCCATCTTGTTTCAAAAGGGTTGCCATTTAAAAATAAATTAAATTTAAAAGTCCTTCCGGCCAGTGCCGGGAGGAAGAGGTAGCTTTCATTTTTCTTATTTTAAAAAGCCAACTTATATTATTCAAACACACGAAGCTCAATTTAGTGGAAACCGAATATAGGAGATTCAATACTAATTTTTATCAATACCAAATCATTATGAATGAGAATTTCGCGAAATTAGTCAGCTTTATCCAAGCTGCTTTTATTTACAGTAACTTATATTTGGCTGCCAAATTCGGCGATTTCTTAAAGTTCCTGCCATTTTAAGACAACATGGTGGATGAGGCTAACCAGTGAACTTGGTCGAGACCTTAGTAATTGCTGTGCACATGCTCACTCACATCGGAATCGGTCGATATATACGAGTGCTGTCGCAGGCAAAAAATAAGATTTTTCAAAATGTCACCCACATTAGAAATTGAAACTGTTATATCTGAGCCATTTTTTAAGATAAAGACAAACAAAAAATGCCCGTGAATGCTTATATCAAGGTCAAATACTTAAGAAAGAAACCTTTTTCAATTTCTAATTTTTTTGCACCTCACTTTAAATATAATTTCTTATAATTTAATGGCCGCCATTTTGAAACAAGATGGCCGATGAAGCTGGCCAGCGAACTTGGTTGAGATATTGATGTATACCATTCACATGCCTTCTTCCATGGAAATAGGCGAATACGTGTATTATCGCGTGACAAATACAAGATCGTTTCAAAGTGTTAGCCATGCTAGAAATTTCAAGTGCTATAATTCAACTTTTTTTTAAGATATAAACAAAAGAACAAATTTTCAGAAACAAAAACTGCTCCAGAATCTTTGTATCAAGGCCAAACACACAATTTTTTTTTTCATTTTCCAATTTTTTAATACTTTATTTTAAATTTTAAATTACTTTTTTTTAAATGGCAACCCTTTTGAAACAAGATGGCGAATGAAGCTGGCCAACGAACTCGGTCGAGACATTGGTATGTACTAAGTACAGACCAAGTTACATCCAAATCGGCTCATAAATACGCCTGTTATCGCGTGACAAAAATCAGGTCGTTTTAAAATGTCAGCCACAATAGAAATTCAAAATGCTATAACTCAGCCATTTTTTTAGATATAGACGAAACAAAACCTGTTCCGGAATCTCTGTATTAAGGTCAAACACATACAAAGAAAATCTTTTTCATTTTCCAAATTTTTGGTATCTTATTTTAAATTTAAAATTTTTTTAATTTTTTAAATGGCCGCCATTTTGAAACAAGATGGCGGATGGAGCTGGCCAACGAACTCGGACGAGACATTGGTGTGTACTATGTACACACTGAATTACATCCAAATCGGTTCATAAATACATCTGTTATCACGTGACAAATATCAGGACGCTTCAAAATGTCAGCCACGCTAGAAATTCAAAATGCTATAACTCAGACATTTTTTAAGATATAGACGAAACAAAAACTGCTCCCGAATCTTTTTATCAAGGTCAAACACATAAGAAAAAAATATTTTTTCAATTTTCAATTTTTTGGTACCACATTTCAAATTTAAATTTTTCTTAAAAATTTAAATGGCCGCCATTTTTAAACAAGATGGCGGATGATGCTGGCCAACGAACTGGGTCGAGATATTGGTATGTACTATGTATAAACGAAGTTACATCCAAATCGGTTCATAAATACGCCTTGTATAGCGTGACAAAATTCAGGACGTTTCAAAATGTCAGCCACGCTAGAAATTCAAAATGCTATAACTCAGCCATTTTTTGAGATATAGACGAAACAAAAACTGCCCCGGAGTCTTTGTATAAAGATCAAATACATAAGAAAAAAATATTTTTCCATTTTCAATTTTTTGGTACCACATTTCAAATTTTAAATTTTTAAAAAAATTTTAAATGGCCGCCATTTGAAACAAAATGTCGGATGAAGCTGCCCAACGAACTCGGTCGAGATATTGGTGTGTACTATGTACACACTGAATTACATCCAAATCGATTCATAAATACGAAAGTTACAGTGTGACATAGGTCAGATATATATATATATATATATATATATATATATATATATATATATATATATATATATATATATATATATATATATATATATATATATATACATATATGGATATATATATATATATATATATATATCAATTTTGAACGGAGTGTGGTTTCGGGGTCTGGGGGTCATGATCGATGAAAATATACCAAAATTTTTTGAAATCGCTTTCTTCCGAACGGCTGCAATAGGTAGCTTTTTGTAATGAAAGCTACCTAAAATTTAAAATGAGGTATTAAAAAATTGGAAAATGAAAAATTTTTTTTTATGTGTTTGGCCTTGATACAAAGATTCCGGAGCAGTTTTTGTTTCTGAAAATTTGTTCTTTTTTTTATATCCTAAAAAAATGTTTGAATTATAGCACTTTGAATTTCTAGCATGGCTAACATTTTGAAACGATCTTGTATTTGTCACGCGATAACACACGTATTCGCCTATTTCGATGTAAGAAAGCATGTGCATAGTATACATCAATACCTCGACCAAGTTCGCTGGCCAGATTCATCAGCAATCTTGTTTCAAAATGGCGGCCATTAAATTAAAATATATATATATATATTTAAAGTGAGGTGCAAAAAAATTAGAAATTGAAAAAGGTTTCTTTCTTAAATATTTGACATTGAAATAAGGATTCAGAAGCATTTTTTTTGTCTTTACCTTAAAAAATGGTTCTGGTATAGCAGTTTCAATTTCTATTGTGGGTGAGATTTTGAAAAATCTGATTTTTTGCATGCGACAGCACTCGTATATATCAACCGATTCCGATGTGAGTGAGCATGTGCACAGCAATTACTAAGGTCTCGACCAAGTTCACTGGTTAGCCTCATCCACCATGTTGTCTTAAAATGGAAGGCACTTTAAGAAATCGCCGAATTTGGCAGCTAAATATAAGTTACTTTAAAGAAAAGCAGCTTGGATAAAGCTGATTAATTTCGCGAAATTCTCATTCATTATATTGATAAAAATTAGTATTGAATCTCCCATATTCGGTTTCCACTAAATTGAGCTTCGTGTGTTTGAATGATATAAGTTGGCTTTTTTAAAATAAGGAATATGAAAGCTACCTCTTCCTCCCGGCACTGGCCGGAAGGACTGTTTTTTTTTTTTTTAAATCTTAATTGTATTTTCTGAAACTATAACAACATGTTATTTAATTTTGTAGATGGAACAAAGTAAAGCTCCTAAAAATACTAGGTCTGTTTGTACTTTAAACAACTTCATTGTTTGAAGGTTGGGGGTAATACTTTTTATCTCACCTAATTTTAATCAAGAATTGCGCTTAGAATTTTTTAAGAGAATTTTACTTTTATAATTTCAGTAAAAAAAAAGCTTTAAAACTGCATTTTCTTACTTCCAAATAATTTTTTTCGAAAATTGTTGTGCGTGTTAAACATTACAGAAACGCAATTACTTGTGCCTCAAAGAATCGACCCACTTAAGTCAGTACAGCCGTTTGATGGCTCTTCTCACCATCTTTAACTTTACCACGTGGCCCCCAATTTGACATATGATAAGACATTTTTAATTGATAATATTTTATACAACACTTCGATTTCTTTTCATTGTGCGTGCGATTTGTAGAACAAAAATTAAAACAACTAATAAATTAGGAAAAAGCACGCTTTTGCATAAATGCAGGACACCCATCATTAAACTACATGTATTTTTGTTGATACACGTATTTTGTTTGTCGTTGAGAGTATGGCGTTAATGGACTATATTCCAAATCTGGGTTCGAGGCTGAAAAAAGTCACGTGGTACCGGTAATTTACCCAAAGAATTTCTAACTGATAAGAAGGGAGGCTACTACTGCTTTCCTCATGAACTGTTTCACTGGCTGGCGGTGTTTTACATTACGTCTACGGAGCCTTCCCTTCTTTACGCTAGAAATCTTTACCTTGACCACGTGATCATAACGTAGATGGAATATCATCCTCCATTGTACACGTAGCTGGATAAAACATTATACTGTAGGCCACCACTGGTGCATGTCGTCTTATGAGACAGATAATTGATAGCCACTGGTGGTGTGTGCCAGTACCATTATTTTAAAAGTATTATATTATTGAAATAGGTGTATTGAAAATATTCAAATTACATTACTAATAAAATAGGAAATAAGTCCAAAATTATATGAAAACAGAATTATACTTCGTTTGGACAGAGATTTGAAGAGAATTTGTTGAAGTTTTCAGCATTCCTTTTTAAACGAATGTGAACTGAATAAATTTATATGCATATAGCAACACCTCGGCTGACGAATAAACCATTTAACGAATTTTTCGTTTAACGAAGAATTAAGGGGAAGGAGAGCAAGATTACGAAAACCAAGTGGGTAAGATAAGGAACTCGGAATTTCTCCCGTCAGTCCAACACCTCGTCTGATCCACCGAGACTCTTGCTGAAAGTTTGTGTGACTCACTACCAATAATTCGATTCAGAGCAAATTATGAGAAAGTTGTGAGCGGAAGTTTGATTTTCATGCATTTTGTAATTTTCGGACCTTAAAGTGCAAGGAATTTTTCATACGTCATACCTTATTCAATCCGTTCCTAAAATATTCTCAAAATACAACTCGACTATAGGTACGACTATAGGCTGTACGGAAAGAAGTTGTAATAATATTCATACGAAACATAGGCTGTTTATAATGAAGGATATGCTAATAAACCCAGTTCAAATAAATAAGGCGGCAGTGGGGCAAATGACGAGGATGATAACGATAAAGAGGATTATGAAAATAAAGACTGGAACAGGGTAAGGACGAAATCAGGTTCTAATGTGTCATGTTTATATCTTGGTATTATGCTAATTGTTCTGGTTAGGATGTAAATTAAGTCAAAGAAACAAAGACCTTGACAATAGGACTTTTTCTTTTGAATTAAAAAATTACAGCCTGTTTTGATTAAACTATGAATGCTTTTGGTATTTTGTAAAATGTGTTAAATAAATTTTAATAGGTACCTTGATAAATATTGCAATCGATCTTATGCCCTATGTGGACAAGATGGCAAATACTGGTTTCCTTCGGAAAATTTACTGTCTTTTTTCCTGCTTGGAGGACAAATGAAAACGTTTTAAAAACTTCCTGTTGAATAGAAGGGTTGTAAGCAATGTCTCATATCAATTACAGCTTTTTAATCAACTTACTGAGTTCAGGAAAAATCGTGGAATCTTTAGCTCGTCAACTTATGCCCTCCTCTCCCCTATTTCGGTGTTATTATTATTATTCAGCTAACGAATATAGATTTGGCTAACAAATGTTTTACTGGATACAAACGCTAACTTAAAGCAACAGCATTTCAATTGTAAAGCATTTTTTAATGTTTATCGCAGTTCTAAAGATGTTTTGATGCAACTTCCTTTACCAGACTGATTTTGAGAGAGTTCTGGAAGAATCGTTATAATATCCACGCTTTTTGAATCATTCCCATAGCACAATTGGGTTTAAATCGGTTCAAAATTTTGAACGTTATTATGATGACAAAATTTGCACTATACATAGCTAGACAGATAGATAGATAGACAGATAGACGAAGTGACTGCAATAGGTCGATTTCTAGAGAAATTAATATAAAATAGATATTTTCTGATTTAAATTTTTAAAAAGTTTCTCTCATCGCCTCAGCTGTTTGTTGGCTCTGGGAATTGTTTGGGAAATAGATCTTTAAATAATTTCTTATGTAATTAACTAGAGTGATATGTCATTAGAAATGGGGTTTTCTTTTGCTATTGACACAAATACCGCCCAAAATAACTTTTTAAGTCAGTTTTTGAATTCTTCGTGCACCTATAGATAGCAATTTTTAATTTTTTAATTTACCATTAACGTGGATTTCTTACGTTCTTAGCTCACATGCTATCAAAGCCTCAGAGATAATGTGTCCGCAGATTCTGTATGTACGTATGTATGTACGTAACGCGATAACTTTTGATAGAAATATCCCATTTGTTTCAAATTTTGTAAATAGGTTAATTCTGATAAGGCGTGTCCTTGATTAGTTTTGGGGATCCATTGGTGAAGTATAAAGGGGAGACCGGGAGTTAATCTCCCCCTTAATTAAGATAAATGGGTTTTTCAAGCAGAATTATCCGATTTGCTTCAAATTTGGTATACCATTTCATTCTGATAAAGCGCATCCCTGATTAGATTTGGAGGTTCATTGGTTAAGTTTAAAGAAGGGAAATGGAGGAGCCAATCCCTTCCCTTTAATTTAGTTAAATGGGGTTTTTGTCTATTTCTTTATTTTTCGAGGGCCGTTATTCTTTTAAACAAGAGTATAATATACAATTAGTGTGAATAGCTTGTGGACTCAATGCCATCAGTTTAACTGGGCACTTTTCTTTTTATTAGTTAATTTTTTATAAATTATTTTTATTTTGATGGGATTTTTTTTTTTTTTTTTTTTTTTTTTTTTTTTTTTTTTGCTTTTTTGAATTTCGTATTTAATATAGGTTATTGTAATATCTTAAAATAATATTTTGTGCGTTAATTTTTAAACTACCATTATTATTGTTTTTTTTCTGATCAAGCGAATTTTTTTCGATGACGTTGTTTGTTTTTTACTGAAGAATTCGATGTTCTAAAGCAAAATGAAGCCTCCTAAAAGCTCGTCACGAAAGCTCATAAGACCTTGAACGAGATTATTATTCCAATAGTGGATCGCAAGATTAGCGCTCAGTACGTTGCTGTAAATTCTTTATTTATTTCTAAATTGAAAATACCGTTAAAAGTACTTTTTGCTTCATAGTAAAAGAAAGCTTTATTAGTTATTTTAACATAACAAAGGACAGCATTAAAATTTTAACAAAATTTGGAATACAAATTTCAAGTACTTCTCTTCTGAACAATGTATAAAATATATTTTAGAAAACACTTCTGAAAATTTAAATTGTTTAAAAAAAATTAATACAAGAATTATCATGTGATTTTTTTTTTTTTTACAAATGATGAATGGTTAACCATCACAAAAAATTCAAAATTTTAACTCAATAAATAAAAATTATTTTAAGGTGGGTGCCGGACCCCTTAAATGAGGTACAAAAAATATTTTTAAAGTCGTCTTCATCACATTTCTTAAAAAGTTACAATATTTTAATTTTTATACGGCCCCTCTGTCCTATAAGTGATATTTAATTTTAAAAAATCTTATTACACTATTAACTCTTCACTGCACGATTTTTTCTATTTTTATGAAAAAAATTATTTGAAATCTATATATCGGTCTAATAATGGGAAAAATAGTAAAAAAAAATTAATTTTCAAATTTTCAGCTAAAATATGATCTTTTATGACATGTACTCTATGTACACAATTAGTGTTTTAAAATATTGTATTTCTATGTTTTACAACTAAATGAGCTTAAATTAATTAATTTTATCTGCTTAACACTCTGCAACTTTTTTTACATTAATATTTTTAAGTGTTCACTAAAAATAATTAAAGTGAATTTTACCTTAATAGCTTGATCGATTTTTTTTTTCTTTGCTTCCGAAGAACAAATTCAAATTTTTTGTCAAATGCAGCCATCTGACATGGACAAAATATGTGTTATTCCATTCTTTAGACTGTTCTTGATCAGTGATAAAGCTCATATTGGCCAAATTCATGACACATAATAAGAATTACAGTGTTTTTAGGTATGTGCCAGATGTGGCACATCGTGCAGTGAAGGGTTACGTAAGACAAGAAAAGTCCAATTCATCTGACACTAAAATTGGCTGATTTTTGAAACTTTGAACTGCATGACTTATGTCAATTTTCTACATCTGAACACAAATGATTTGGGCGATGCTTCGACGGATCTTACGCAAAGTGTTTGAAGTATTAGAAGGATTTATTTTGCGTGTACATGTCTGCAATGCAGCCGAAGGGAGTTACTTCAAGCAAATGTTATGATAACTTTAATTTTTATTAAGTTTTAGATTAGGCAATCTAATTGCATTTTAAAATATGTGTCGTTTTGTAAACCATTGAGCGCTTTTCATCATTTCATTTAACAAAAATTCTGTTATTTTTTAACTTATACTTTTAGTGCAAGTTTTATATTCTTCTTTACGTTAGAATGAAGATAGATTTCCAATTTATATTGTAACGTTAATTTTTCTCTCAAGTGTTAGTTTCTTTATATCTGAAGATTATTTATATTTCTAGTAAATTTGAGAATTTACCCCTATTTCGCAGCAAAATAGATGCTTTAACATTAAACAGCTATTACTCGGTCAATTTTAATCGTAGAAGAATGGAACTTTTCTTTGTTTTACTTCTTAGTGAATAGGATATTTTTAGTAAATATAACATATAGGACCGGGGGACCGTGTAAAAATTTAAATTTCGTAATCTGTTAAGAAATATTTTTATTGATCCAAATCACTTTTTAAATTCTTCTTAAAAGCCTTATTTAAAACATTTTTGTAATTGTAACTGTTACAACTCATTTTGGGGGGAAGGAATAATCCCTATTGGGGATTTCGGACTGCCATCGTCCCGTCCCGTGGGAAAAAAAACATCAGAACGTATTTGGATCCCTTCCTAGGCTAACGTTATGAGTTAATATGATTCGGCAAAACACTGGGTTATGGATAATGAGATTCCTATTGTTTAATGTTGTATTATTTAGTGTTGTGTAAGTGTAAATGTAAATAAACTGTGACGTGTATAACAGGACTTCTTTCATTTAGTCAGGTGGTTTAAAATCTTGAAATGTATAATGACTGTGATCACAGGTACTTTCAGTAACTATATGTCTAATGATTAATTTTAATACAATTATTCTAATTGGTAAACAAATCATATTAGATGTAAATTTCCAACTGGGCGAAAAATGTCCGGACCAGGATTCGAACCCGGGACCTTCTGGCTGAAGCCGCCAGTGCTCTGCCCTCTGAGCTATCCCGGACGGGATCTGAGCTAGTCCGGCATAGCTCAGAGGGCAGAGCACTGGCGGCTTCAGCCAGAAGATCCCGGGTTCGAATCCTGGTCCGGACATTTTTCGCCCAGTTGGAAATTTACATCTAATATATGTCTAATGGTTTAGGAATTACCCATTGGACACGTTGAGAGTGGGCACCCTGTATATCAATTTCAGTATGTTTCAAATAGTGCATTATTGCTAAAGTACATCTCAAATGATATCCCCTAAAGACCGTAACATAACATAATTTTTTTGAGTGTTCCTGTAAATGAACGATAAACCCTACCCGTTTTATTTTTAATACCAAACGAGTCATAGTAAACCTCAGTATCATATATCAATTGCATGGCAATAATCCAACTATATTTACCCAAGTTAGAGCACGGACAGACAGCATACGGCCGACGGCAGACACACGGTAGACGTACAAATCAAAATCATAAATGCATTTGAACTATGTTGGAAAGTGTTCCAAAGTGTTGAAAATTTCCTAGTTTCCGAGGGGCTAATTAAAAATTGTTTAACCCTTTATGTACTGAATTATGAATTCATGAAAATTTTATCTTCTAAAGCATTTTTTCTGAATTTTTGAAACTATATTAGAACATTTACATAGTCATTTACTAAATTTTAGAAGGATTTTAGAAGGATTGAAGGATTTAGAAGGATTAATTAAATTTGAATTTATTGCGATTTTGTGCAATATTCATCACCCCACTCAAATCTTTTATTTTAAATATTTTTCTTAGTATTTTGTAGAATTAGGAAACATACAAATATAATGTTCTTACAATAAAAATATAGAAATATTTCCAAAATCTCACCCCCCCCCCCCAAGGCCAAGGAAGCTGAAAAGATGCAAAGGCAAATAAATCATCTTTTAAAAATATTTTTGTTTTGTGTAACCAATGATGCTTTTGGAACAAGATAAAGTAATGCATCTACAACTCATTCTAAACTGTATGACTACTAATCGATGTATTAAATGAATTTTATAATAAGTTATTTTAATGGGACTTATTAGTACCGTCAGTAGATAAAGGGTTAAAGTCATTCGAAAATAATGCCATTTTTAAACGCCTTTAAAAAGACGTTGCAATTTTGTTCTGTACACATTTTTAAATATGTATTCTTTTTGCATTTTAGCATAGAATTCCGACATTTCGGATACTATAATTCCCCTTCTGTTTTTCTGTATGATATTTGCATACATTTAAGATCGTTGGAAATCTCCGTATTACCTATAATTATTTGTGTATGTAATAAGTAAATGTACATCAGTAAAAAAAATTCTTCTAACTTCTTCTTTCTTCTTCGTTTTTTCTTTCTCAAAACTTTAACGAGGAAAAAATGTGTTTGTTTACATTGCTTTTATTAATTTATCTTTAAACCCAAAAAGTATTTTTTTTATTTTAAAATATTTATAAAGTTCTTACTAAAATCATAGTGACGTATGTCCGTTTGAACAATATACGGGTTTTAAAAGAATAACCTGAATTTCCAACTTCTTAGTTATCGCACACATCCCAATCCCCCTAAGGGAAGTTTTATTTTCTTTCACTCAATTAAAGTTTATTTTGGGGGGATTTTTATTTTGCGAACTAGCGTAATATGTATTAAGAAAATTTTCAAAATAACAGCTATTACGTTACACTAAATTAAAAAGATAAAAGCACTAAAAACAAATTAAAAGGAGGTTTCGGATTTATTGTGAATCCCTCATCAGCTAATTCCAAACTTAAAGTCATACTAAGGTGTTAAAGTTCAACAAACAGAAAAACATTATATCAAGTTGCCATAGTAAAAAATATAGTTAAAACAAAGCTGAATATTCTATTGGTAGAGATGCAGCCTCATTAATTGCAAAATCAGCAGTTCTAATGTACCAAGCTTCAGTTTTGTTTTAACTATAATTTTCACTTTGGCCACTTGACGTAATGTTTTCTGTTTGTTGAACTTTAACACCTTAGTGTGACTTTTACGTTAGGAATTAGCTGATGAGGATTCAGAATGAATCCGAAACGTCCTTTTAATTTGTTTTTAGTGGTTTTTTTCTTTTTAATTTAGAGTAATGTAATATCTGTTGTTTTGAAAAAAATTATAATTATGAATGTATTCAGACGTAGTCCTTTTGTTTATATATAAAACAAGTTGAAAATTGCTCGTCAAACGTGGCAAATGAGGTGCGTTCGTACAATAACTAGTTTTATAATTATTTTTTGCACCCCATATTGTACTGAATGTATATTTTTTTGCACTTCATAAGTGCATAGTCTGTAACATCATTAAAATACACTTGCAATAATTTATTCCCATTCCCCGTAATGTAACGGAAAACTTTTGACTGTCCCCGTAATTAAACTATACATCCGATTTTCATAAAATCTGAAATGGCCCGACAAAATTTTGCAACAATTATATATTTAAAATTTCAGACCATTCGGAAGGCTATAACACCATTAAAATGCACTTTCAATAATTTTTCCCATTGGCCGTAATGTAAAGAAAAACTTTTGATTCTCCCTGTAATTAAACTATACATCCGATTTTCATAAAATTTGAAATAGCTCGACAAAATTTTGCAACAATCATATATTTAAAATTTCAAACCATTCGGTTGGGTAGTTTTTGCTCTGTTATATGCGGACGGACGGACAGACAGACGGACTGAACGACGACTATAGGTGCTACTTATTTATATAATTACGAACACACCTAAAAAAGCATAATATGTGATGTAAATTTCTAACTGGGCGAAAAAGATCCGTACCAGGATTTGAACCAGGGATCTCTTGACTGAAGCCGCCAATGATCTACCAGCTGAGCTATCCCGGACGAATCTGGTGGATCTAATTCAGCCTAGGCTGTTTGCAAAGAGCCGGGCTAATTGGAGAATCCATCTCCCTTTTTTGAATTAGCCTGATATTCTTCAGGCTTATTGCAAAGAGCATAAAAAGCATCAGGCTAATTGAAAAATGACCACTTATTATCCAATCAGGGTGATATTTTTAGCTCACAGGCTATCAAAGCCTGAGAGCTTATGTTCTCGCCGATTCTGTATGTACATGTGTACGTACGTATGTACGTAACGCGATAACGCTTGATAGAAATATCCGATTTGCTTCAAAAAAAACTTTTTCTAGGTTCATTCTGATGAGGTGCTTCCCTCATTAGTTTTTGGGGTTCATTGGTTAAGGATAAAGGGGGAAAATGGGGGCTAGTCCCCCCCTTAATTTATATAAATGGGTTTTTCATGCAGAAATATTCGATTTGCTCCAAATTTCGTATACCGGTTTATTATGTTAAGGAGCTTCCCTGATTAGATTTGGAGGTTCATTAGTTAAGTATAAAGGGAGGAAAGGGGGGCTAGTCCCCCCCCCCTTAATTTATATAAATGGGCTTTTCATGCAGAGTTATTCGATTTGCTCCAAATTTCGTATGACGGCTTATTATGTTAAGGAGCTGACTTGATTAGATTTGGAGATTTATTGGTTAAGTATAAAGGAGGGACAGGGGCTAGTGTCCCCTTAATTTAGATAAATGGGTTTTTCATACAGAATTATTCGATTTGCTTCAAATTTGATATACCAGTTTATTACGATATGGCTTCCTTCATTTGATTTGGAGGTTCATTGGTTAAGTATAAAAGGGGGGAAAGGGGCCAATTGGCCCTCCCCTTAATTTAAATAAATGGGTTTTCATGCAGAATTATCTAATTTAGTTTTTTTTTTTTTCAGCCGGATCCGAACTTGAAGGTTCCATTTGAAGTCAACCCGAAAACCGACCACAACCAGCTTTCGGATTGAGTTCAATTAGAACTTTCAGGTTCGGATCGGGTTGCCGGTGGACGGAGATTATTTTGTCTGGCTTGCATCGGGTTATAGTTCTTTGGAATATTTTTGTCGGTTAAGATTTGGTTCGGGACGGGTTTCAGTTTGACTTCGAATGAAATTTTTAGGTTCTGGTAGCGTTGCGTGTCCACGGAAACTAATTTGTCTTGTTCGGATCCGGTTATGGATCTTTGGAATATTTTTGTTGGTTATCAGATTTGGTTCGGAATTTCGGGTTTTTTCAAATGAAACTCTCAGGTTCGGGTCGGGTTGCATGTAGACTGAAATTATTTTCTCTTGCTCGGATCGGGGTAGGGTCTGTTGTAATTTATTTTTCGGGTTTGGGTAGGGTTATGCGTTAATAAACCTAATAAAAAGAAAATTGCCCAGTTAAACTGATGGCATTGAGCTCACAGGCTAATCACACTAATTGTATATTATACTCTTATTTCAAAGAATAATGCCAAAGAATAATTAGTTAAAAATAAATGAAGGGATTAGCCCCCGTTGCCACCCTTTCTACTTAACCAAAGAATCTCCAAATCTAATCAGGGAAGCTACTTAACATAATAAACTGGTATACCAAATTTGAAGCAAATCAGATAATTCTGCATGAAAAAACCATTTCACTAAATTAAGGGGGAGTATTAGCTCCCCCATTTATGCTGAACCAATGAACTTTCAAATCTAATCAGAAAAGATCATTAGAATGAACCTAGAAAAAAATTAAACTAAATTAGATAATTCTGCATGAAAACCCATTTATCTAAATTAAGGGGAGGTGCAATTGCCCCCCTTTCCCCTCTTTTATACTTAACCAATGAACCTCCAAATCAAATGAAGGAAGCCATATCGTAATAAACTGGTATATCAAATTTGAAGCAAATCGATTAATTCTGTATGAAAAACCCGTTTATCTAAATTAAGGGGACACCAGCCCCTGTCCCTCCTTTATACTTAACCAATAAATCTCCAAATCTAATCAAGGCAGCTCCTTAACATAATAAACCGGTATACGAAATTTGGCGCAAATCGAATAACTCTGCAAGAAAAACCCATTTATCTAAATTAAGGGGGAGTCTAGCCCCCCTTTTCTCCCTTTATACTTAACTAATGAACCTCCAAATCTAATCGGGGAAGCTCTTTAACATAATAAACCGGTATACCAAATTTGGAGCAAATCGAATATTTCTGCATGAAAAACCCATTTATGTAAATTAAGGGGGGGACTAGCCCCTCTTTTCCCCCTTTATCCTTAACCAATGAACCCCAAAAACTAATCAAGGAAGCACCTTATCAGAATGAACCTAGAAAAAAAATTGAAGCAAATCGGATTTTTCTATCAAGAGTTATCGCGTTACGTACATACGTACGTACGTACACACGTACATGCAGAATTGGCGGGCACATAAGCTCTCAGGCTTTGATAGCCTGTGAGCTAAAAATATCACCCTGATCGGATAATAAGTGGTCATTTTTCAATTAGCCTAACGCTTTCTAGGCTCTTTGCAATAAGCCTGAAAAATATCAGGCTAATTGGAAAAGGGGAGATGGATTCTCCAATTAGCCCGGCTCTTTGCAAAGAGACGGATTTTTCAATTAGCCTACGACATATACATCTTTATATCTCATATTTCGTCATTTTTGACGGGTTATCTTTCTAGTATATTTTAAAATAGTCAAAAATTTCCGATATTTTGATATGTATCCGATACTTTGATATACATCCGATATTTTCGATATTTGTATGTCCGATATTTTAAAAATAACCAACTTACTGTTGATAATAAATATTTCCAATCATAATATAGGGTAAACGCACCGGTAGTGGGCCACGTACCTGTAGTGGGCCACTAACTTTCAAAGTTTAAAAACAAGCTCACAATCCATTTCAGAAAAACGACTGAAAGAAATCTGATTAGTTAAAGTCCTTAAATGTTAACTTTCCATAAACAGTTTGGAATAATTGTTATTTTCCTGTAGATATATTTGTTTATCTTCTGGAATGTCTTCAAACACAGATTTTTTGGCAAATTCTTAGTGATTTCATTAAGAGATAAGGTTTTATCTAAAGCGTTGTTTCTTTAATATTACGTTTTATTTTGAATTAAAGTACCGTTGATATACTCGATTACATTGTAAATAATTTGTTAGATTAGCTGAAAACTTAAAAATTGAAAATTATATTGATTTTAAGGGGTGGCCCACTTCTGGATCACAATTTCTTAAATTGTACCAATAGTGGGCATAGTGGCCCACTACTGGAGCACATGCCAAGATTTTTTTTAATGTTCAAATTATTTTAATTAAGAATTTTTTGAGGTTCTAATACTTTGTATATAATTTATTTAGTATTTTGTTCATCAGAACCAGTAGTGGTACTGGTCCAGTACTGGTCCAGAAGTGTACTGGTCCAGTACTGGTCCAGAAGTGGGCCACTGGCCCACTTCTGGAGCAGCGAAAATAAAACTTCACTAAGCTAACAGACATATGATTATTAAAAGAAATTAATATCTAAAATAATTTATACTTCAAAGGTTCAATACTAAAAAAAGGTTCAATTTTTTGAGCCATTTTTAAATAAGCATTGCATAGAAAAGCACGTAGTGTTATTTATGGGTGGACATACTTCTCACATGTCTTTGAATGTAAGAATCTTCCGTTCGGCTCATGGAGTTGTGATGGTACCTTTGCCCCTAAATTCCACATACCTAATGCAACCAATGAGCATTTCTGTTTTCCATACTCTTAAAAGTGCTTAGCAACAGGAAGTAGTGCACTTCAGAATAACTCATGAAGGCAAACAGATGCAGAAACATGAGTTTCCACCAGTCCTAAAATCAGCACTAGATCGTTTAACTCCTGCAACCATTGTGAATGGATTCAAAGCAAGTGGACTAGTTCCTTGGGATCTAAAGAAAGGAATTGTTGAATCCACACTAACATCAAAGAATGTGATAATATCACCAATAAAGGAGAGAGAAATGCCTTCTTTCTTGGAAGTTCTTGAAGATAAAATTGGAGAAGAAATATAAAATCTTTCTCAGAAATAAAGGCAAATTGAAAGGTTCTGTGGAACAAACAGATCTTTACTACTTATGGTCTGAGATGAAGGAGACTTTGAACATGGAACCAATTTCTCAGGTAATCTATCGCAAAACAATTTGGGTATAAAACACTTGAGTATATATTTTTTACTATTATTTATTCCATTTTTACATTTTACTTGTTATAAGGTACGCCAGTCATATCTGTTGAGGCGGCATACACTGAATAGCCTATTTGCACTGTTGATACTGAAACTATTGTTCAAGAGCAAAGAGCAATTGTTGAAGATGCTGAGGTGAACCTTTTCATTCAAGAAGGATCAACTGAGACTGGGAGCCATTCACTGTTTTCAAATGGTGGGCCATCTAGAAATGTACCATCTCCTTTCAAAAGAGTTCTATTTTGGCCAGAAGGGGGAGATAACACAAAGAAAAAGAGAGAAAATTCCTACAGTTGTGGCTTCTCCCTAAATGCTTCAATATTATAAGAATGGAGAAGGCCTTAAAAATGCTAAAGATGCAGAAAAATAAAAAAAACTGAAAGAGAAAAAAGAAAAAAGAAAAACGAAGAGTTAAAAAAATAGCCGATGGGAAAAAAAGAAAGTCAGGAAATTGTCGCCCCAGTCTGATGCCTCTCTTTCATTGTAAGTTTCAACTTAAAGTACTCTTTGTAATAAATTGACTATAATCCCCTCTCACATTTTGAGATCTTTTCCGTTTTTGGATAAATCATTTTGTTTTGCAGTCATTTCAGCTTTTAATTATCCCGTTTATTATATCTGTCTTATTATTTATCACCACTGCGAAATAACAAATTGGGCGGATTTTTTTTTAAGTTACAAAATACAATAGACTGTTATTTAGAGAAAACAAAAACTATTCATTTTGATTTTTAAAAAAAGTTGCTAAATTGTCTACTATTATTGTGGATAAAAACTGATAATTTTTTTTTTCTACCGTTTGTATCATTCTGGTACAAAACACAGAAAATGAATTTTAATGTCAGAAATCGCTAAAAATTCATAAAATTCATTGTAGCACAATTCAGAAAGTCTTGATCACAGAATATGGGAATATTTACTGTTTAACAAGTGAAAGCATATAAGCAGATTTTCTAAATATAACTTATAGATCACTAAAACTGTGACGGAAATGGATTTTCACATGATGAAAAACATGTGAAATAGTTCAGCAATTAAAATTATACCTCTAAAACTAAGCTTCTTGGGAATTAGCTATATTTAAGCGAAACGAAAGGACACTCTGTATATAATCTAAAAAAATTACTTTGCAGCTTGTAGGACATTAGCTTTTATGTAAAGTGAGATAAAATTAAAACTGATTTACAGAACTGAAGTTGAGGCCCCAGATCTGCAGATTTACTAGTGAGATTATTTTACGTAATCATCTAAACTTCTATGTATGATTTTATTATTGTGAACATCCTATTCTAGAACAGTAAAAAAAAAGTATAACTTCAGTATTTTCATACTAAACTCAAAACTGGAGTGGATGGTGGAGTTCTGTGGGGCCTAGTGGGCCCCCCAGAACCCACTTCTGGGGGGCCCACTAATGGTGCATCAAAAATTTACTATGCCCACTACTGGAGCATCAAGGAAGGTAACTTTTTTTATTTTTCATTTTTTCCAAATAATATATTTTGAAACTTTGAATGTTTATTCCGATACATGAAGGTTAGGACTACGTTAAAAATATATGTATAATTTAGAATTCATAAATACTTTAATAATAATAAGATAAATGTCCTTAAGTGGCCCACTACCGGTGCGTTTACCCTAAATTAGAAACTAAAACATATTGCCCTGAACATGAAAACTTAATGAAACAGTAGTCTGAAAATGAATTTTTTTTTCCTTTTTTCCAAACTTAAAACAAAATTGTAGATCAACTAATTGAAAAGAGAAACAATTTGCTTTATACACACAAAAACACACAAAAAAGGAAAAAAGACTATTGGATTCAGCATCAAGTATCAAGAAAATGTTATCTTTTATAAAACAAAACTTTAGAGACGAAATAGTTTTTTAATTGAAAAATTAACATAAATGTAAGTTTGTCTACTTTTTTATTCCCTAAATACAGTTTAAGCTGAACTAAACCAAAACCAGAAAAAAATTGTTTTCAAATGAAACTATAAATAACTGATTATCTAAATTAGTCGGCTTATCTTTCAAAGACTGTTCTCAGTTAATTATGTCCCTGTCCTACATAATTGTTAGTTCTAAATTTAAAAATAAATGCTTCAAACATAGAGCTTGGAAAAGATATTTGATTTCTTTAGCTAAAAAAGTCACTGCTAGAGACAAATGTTCTCTCTACAGGACAATACAGCTGATAACAGTTGAAAATTTCATTTGAACTTGTTTAAACTGAAAATCCAAAATATATCTCGCACAGTGAGATTTTGAAGAAAAAAATGTCAAAGATAGAAAAATATAGAAAATATTGAGTATCTTGTTATTTTGAAAATAAATATAAAATATATGAAATTATCGAAAATATCAAATATCTTGATATTTTGAAAATTAATATTTGATATGTATATCATGATGTATATCCATTGGTATGTATCATTGAACCCTGGTGTTAGCAAAAGAAACTTTGTTTTTATAAGTTCTTCTTTAAAGCTCAAAAAGTATTAGTTTCTGAGGTTTCTAAAGATGAAAATGCTTTTCCAAATCGTGGCAACTCGGAAGAGGATTTTGTATATTTCCGTTCGTGGTTATATTATATTTTCGTACATTAAGTAAATTTTTTCTTTCTTAACAATGTGCATTTCGTGTTAAAAAATTCCAGAGAATATCATAATTTTTCAGAAAGTAACACAAAAGTTGGTTTCAGATGGCATGAAACGTGAGAAAAATGACGGCCTCATTGGAGTAGCGCGGTACACACTGTGCGTCATATGAAGCAAAGTTTGAAATATTTACGATTGGAAAAATTCATGGGGCTTGTCTAAATTTCAATAAATATCGTGCAAAACCCCTGAGTTGCTATATTTATCCTAATTTAGAGGGGGTGGAATTCTCCAAAACATGTTTTTTACTGTTATAGTAATAGAATCGTACCAGGTTAACCCTTTATCTACTGACGGTACTTATAAGTACCATTAAAATAACTTGTTATAAAATTCATTTAATATATCGATTAGTAGTAATACAATTTAGAATAAATTACGGATGCATCACTTTACCTTGTTCCAAAAGCATTATGGGTTACACAAAACAAAAATATTTTTTAAAGGAGGATTTCTTTTGCCTTTTTCAGCTCTCTTGGCATTGGGCAGGGGGAGGGGGGGGGAATTTTCAATTCGAAAATATTTCTATATTTCTTTTGTAAGAACATTATGCTAGTACATTTCCTAATTCTACAAAATACTAAAAAATATATTTAAAATAAAAGATTCGAGTGTGGTTATAAATATTGCACAAAATCCCTATAAATTCAAATTTAATTAATGCTTCTAAATCCTTCAATCCTTCTAAAACCCGTCTAAAATTTATTAGAGGATTATGTAAATCTTCTAATGTAGTTTAAACAATTCACGAAAAATGCTTTAGAAGATAAAATTTTCATGAATTCATAATTCAGTACATAAAGGCTTAATATGCGTTTCAAAGAACTGAACAAAAGTCGAGTATTAAGCGAGATCGTGTGTTAATACTTTGAGGTCTGAGTTATTTCAGCCGCATATCTCCCTCTGGACTGAGGGTGTTTGATACTTTTCATGATTAAAAAAAAAATATTTGGAAGATATGCATTTTAATATTTTTTTTTATTATAAACTGTTCTTATTCATAATAAAGGAACTATTTAAATGTACTAATTCAGAATAATTAAATCAGAAATTGTTGAAAAAAGCATGTTTTATATATTTTTTTTAAGTTCCGCATGTGAAAATGTCATTTTTTAACATAAAATTTGACATAGACTTGAATAGAAACTTATCCGGCATAGATGCCGTATGTTCCCTCAGCCGTTGTTGTTTTGAATTGTTTGGCGATATTTTGTTGGCGTGTTGGCGGTGTTTACGGATATGACAAACTCGATATGGAAACCCCGTGTGACGTATGTGTTGTGACGTGTCGTGTTCTGGCAACCCCTGAGAAGCCTAGATTTTATGGATGTATTTTGATTTTGATATCGTGTTCTATGGTTGTCTTTTTATTTTTGTTAAATTTATTGGATGTATTTCATTGACTATAGTTTCTGTAGTCCGTTTAAACGCTCTTGCTGAAGTAATTAAGAAATATGAGGAAATTTTGACAAGAAAGGGAGGTTTGTTTATAGCGTGTCAATGCGTATTAAGCCTATTTTGGAAAATGACGCCGGTATTATATTTTGTGCTGTAGGTTTCAAGAAAGCAGATGTCTGTTAAGGTATGTTGATAATTTTATGTATATTTTGTTGCTTTAAGAGTTTTTTACATTTTGAGATTGCTACAAAACGAGAACTGCTGAATTTTGAGAATGCTATACCGCGAAAAAGGCTGAATTCGGCGATGTTTTTTTTCGGTAAATGAGCGCAAAGCGCTCATACAACTATTGCTGATTGCCACTTTAGCGAGTTTCGTTTTTTAGGTATATTTTGCTGCTTTAAGAGTATTTTACATTTTGAGATTGCTACAGACGAGAACTGCTGAATTTTGAGAATGCTATATCGCGAGAAATGCTGAATTCGGCGATGCTTTTTTTCGGTAGATGTGCGCGAAGCGCTCATACAAGGATTACTGATTGCCAGTTTAGCGAATTTTGTTTATTATTTACATTTTTATTTTCGTTAAGCCAAACATGCGTATAAACCGGTGCTTGGCGACATTTACTACTTGGCGGAAAAGGGGTTTTCACGCCAAGAATTCCAAGATGGCGGCCGGGGGGGAACTTATGACATCTACTTATCCAAATGTTGTATAAATATCCGAAAATATTTATTTGTATATAAATATTATTTAGTAAAATTTGCTTTGCATGGTACATTTCAAAGCACAAAGCGTAACACCACAAGGTTCACAATCAGTTCGAATTAAGCTCTGATTCTACATATTTTCATATACTTACTTCTGTTGATTGCTGCCATCTATTTTTTTTTCAAAATAGAAGTTTCGTAAATAATAGATAAAAAGACTGCGAATGTATATAGTAGGTATTTTTATAGCTGAGAGAGTTAAAATTTGACCCCGGGAGACTCTCGGGCTTAGTTCGCTTCACCGAAAACGGCACCCGAGTGATACTTGGGCTAAGACCTCAAAGTGTTAAATATTATTTGCATAATGTTGTGAAAAGAATGAACATTTTTACGCATTTAATCGTCTAGATTAACTTTAAAGCTTTAGTTTATATGTTTACGGTCGAAAATTGTGTCTTTTACGCATACGTAGATTAAAATACGAATGTATTCAAGCTTAACTCATTGTGTGTTTTTTATAGGGCCGACAGGAATAATAACTGGAAATAAACATGATTTCAAATATAACCTTATTGTTGATTAATATGTTACTACTAAAAAAAAAGTTTTCCTGCTAGCCTAATTTTTTAAGGCTACATAGTACCCTTTTTCAAAAATAAATTTTGGAGACAGTTAAATTAAAAATAATTAATGACTTTGTTTGAGATTATAAAATTAAACTGAATCTGGTTAAATTAATAATCACCGTTTTTTTTTTGTTTTTTTTTTTGAAAATTTTGAAGTTTTTTAAAACTTTTATAACATTTTTAATTTTTTTTTTAGTTATTTTAAGTGACTTATATTCATTGTATTATTGGGAACAAAAGTTAGTATGAAATTAAAGATGTAACTTTTATTTAAAATTTTATTTATTTTTGTAGCTTGAAACCTGTAAAAAACACGAAAATTTTGGAAATATTAACTTTGACATTTTTTTAAAAAATAAGTATAACCCTCAGACCTAAATCCATACTAATTACTGTAGTACATATACATGTAAGTGTCTGCAAAAAATTTGAAGACTCTATCTGTAACAGAAAAAAAGCCTTAGGGATTAGCAAACACTAACATCAATAAAAATAAAAGTCTGAGAAAATGAATTTAAAGTTTATAAAGGAACACTCAGAACATTCTGAGAACACTCAGAAAAGTTCAAATATCTTTAAAACATTTGCATTTCAGATCTACAATTTGGAGTCATGATTCACAACCGTATGGACCACCAAAAAATTAAAAAAAAAAAAAATATTCGATATTTTTGTCATTTTTAGGGTACTGTGTAGTGTAGTCTTAATACAAACAAAAATATGAAATCTTTGCAGCACAATCCAGTTATTAAAATCATATTTAGTATTTTTAATAATTACTACCCTTATGATGAGTCTTTAATTTTTTACGTAATAGGGAAAAACTATCCGTGTCCATCTTTGTGTAAAAACAATGTTATTAACATGGCAAAAGGTAAACAAAACATAGGAAACATAAGAGAAATGCACAAAAGCAGTCGCATTTGTTCAGTCTTCACAAGTTTCAGTCATTTTGTTTGCTCCGGTCTTGGTTCAACATCTGCTTACGTGCAAGATACATACATTTAATGTTTGAATTTGAAACTTTTAAAACACCTAATAAAATAAAACAGACTTATACAGAGTTTTACTAAAAACATTAAAAATCTATTCAATAAACGTTTCGCCAAGCAACCGCAAGGCCTCATCAGTACAATTTAACCATTGTAAAAACAAACAACAGAACAAACAGCTAAAGTTATTAAAAAAAAAAAAAACAGTATTCAACAGGAATGGAACAGGCTTCATTCAGTTTTGGCGAACGTAATTGAGTAAACCAGCCTTCTAGAAACAATGGTATCAAAATTCAAACAAATGGTACAATATCATGGTAGATTGTTTCTAGAAGGCTGGTTTACTCAATTATCGACAACA
The DNA here is from genome assembly GCA_963932465.1 of Maratus speciosus. Lineage (NCBI taxonomy): Eukaryota > Metazoa > Arthropoda > Arachnida > Araneae > Salticidae > Maratus > Maratus speciosus. Next base: position 563,069,117 of record OZ010786.1, on the reverse strand, counting down.
TTGAATGAAGCATGTTCCATTCCTGGTGAAAACTGTTTGTTTAAAAAAAAAAAGTAATAATAACTTTACCTTTAACTGTACTTGATTTGTTCTGTTGTTTGTTTTTGCAATGGTTAAATTGTCTGTGAGACCTTGCCGTTGCTTGGCGAAACGTTTACTGAATATATTTTTAATGTCTTTAGTAAAACTGTATTCAAGTCTATCTTACTTTATTTAGTCTTTTAATCTGCTAACTTGTTCATCCTTTCCTAATTCAGTGGGGCTTTTTATTCAAACATCTGCACCAATATTAGCATTTCAATATTTAAAAAAATCGACTGAAAAAATGCATCTGAAAATATGATTTTAAACCGAAATTCAAATGCTATCAAAAAACTAAAATAAAATATTATTTCAAATGATTACAATGGCTGCTTGCAAATGATTCCAGAAAGAAAAAAATATGTTTGTTTTTTTATATAGTGATTACAACTACAAGCATATTCTACAGCAGCTGTATTCCCAAATAAAAAATAAACGAGGATAAGAACTTTCTTATCTATAACACTTTACATAATTATTATCAGTCAGTATCTCAAATTGGAAATGTAAATAAATATCTAATTTTTATCGGTTCGGATAAGATATTGGATGAGCACATGTAATTAGAATCCTTAAAAGCTTTTTAAAACTGGCCGTTAAAATTTTACACCCTGAAAACTGTTTATATCGATCTCTTTTTGAAGATAAGGAATGTTTGTTTAACTTTTATTGATGCTATCATAATTTGCTGATTGAAGGTGCTTAAGAGATTTAACGCTCGCAGTACTAAGATGGGGACAATTTGACCCCATCTGAATAATTTGCAGGGTTTTTTTTTTTTTTTTTTTTAATCTCATTTGGAATATGCATGATGAAATTATTTTCTTGGAATTATCTTATAAATTTATTTTTCATGATATTCATAGAATCCTTAAAAGCTTTTTAAAACTCGCCGTTAAAATTTTACGCCCTGAAAACTGTTTATATCGATCTCTTTTTGAAGATAAGGAATGTTTGTTTAACTTTTACTGATGCTATCATAATTTGCTGTTTGAAGGTGCTTGAGAGATTTAACGCTCACAGTACTAAGATGGGGTCAGATTGACCCCATCTGAATATTTTGCAGAGTTTTTTTTTTTTTTTTTAATCTCATTTGGAATATGTATGATGAAATTATTTTCTTGGAATTATCCTATAAGGGTCCTTTTTCATGATTTTATCTACTTACTAAGTTTCGCACAGTTAAATTTCTTTGTTTATTTGTAGAAATTGCGAATGGGCCCACATGAACCCCATCTTAAGCAATCAGGAAATAAATGAAAGCTTTCTAACATTTCACGAGAAAAAAAGATAATTTTTGACATCCTGCCAAATGTAGTTCGCTGTGGGTACAGCGTTACCATGCAAGCGAGTGTAGGCCCCTCCCTCATTTCGTTATTTCTTTATTCTTGTGTTCAGTTGTGTGCAATTTTCGCTATCTAGTGAAATGACGCATCGTATGAAAATTACAATTACTTTGAGGGGAGGGGTGTCTAAATTACCAATAGGGTCTGCCCTTTTTAAATCTTAAGCATTTAAGCAAATTTCTTATCTTAGTACTGCGAAAGTTACAAAATAATGGCATAAGATTATTTTTTGAAAATTTCAAGGAAAATATTTCGAAGTATTTTTTAGGATTTCGTTCATTAGACGAAACCATATTCGTATCACTCCTCTGTCTGTCTGTCTGTCACGGAGTTCATTCTCAGAAACTCTATATTCTATAAGTTAGAAACTTGAAATTTTGCATACTTTATAGCTGAATACCTCCGATCATACGACAAATTCTTAAATTCTGAAAAAGTCTTATGTTATTTTGATTAAATGAATTAATTTAATGACATACGACCATTTCTGCGATTTAGATTTTAAAACAAAACCTTAATTTCAGTCTTTTCTCGTATGCCAGATGGCTCTGTGGTAGCGCATTTGCCTGCTATTCAAAAGGTTTGTGGTTCGAAGCTCGGCGTCGGAATTCGAAATTTTTTCACAGAAGTAGGTTTTATTATATAATAGATTAAATTTTACAGAATTTTATTTTTTTTTCTTGTTTGTTTGTTTGCCATTGTATGGCCGAAAGTAGAAATTTTGGATTTTTCCCCTGGACTACATTTCGTGGACTACATTTTGTTCATTTTTTTTTTGTCTAAAATTAAATAATGTAATTAAATATGCTTTTCAGATATACAAACATATACTGTTGCAATTGTCTGGAAAGCAGTTCTTGAATAGTTTTAATTTGATTTTAAAAATAGCTTCTAATCTGTTTACAATTAAATTTAATGGTGATGCCATCTATGTTCTTATTTATAAAAGATAACGTGTTTTGAAGAAAATATTAAACGAAACCCTTTATGCGATCTTCAATCACACTTACCCACCTGTTTTTATTTATTTTCGTAACTAATCATAGTAAACGCGTTCCACTTTTGAACTGTATGCCTAAAAAGGGGTATAAAAAAATAAAGTGACACAACGTTCTTATTACAAAATCAAATTTACCGGGCCTTTAGAGAAACCCAACCAATGAGTGAAATTTCTGGTAAAGATTTTCCAGATTTCAGAAAGATTTCTTTCTGATGGTGTGCCGAAACGGCGAATTTCCGCAACATAGGGGAAAATTATATCGCTCACCCGCAAGAAACTTGACACATCTCGACAAAAGTAAATTTCGCAGGAGAGGCAAAAGAAGATTTGCATGATTTTATTGTAACGTGAGATGATAGCATTTAGCTAGGCATGCAGGAATAAAAACGTACATAAAAGCATAAAACCCTTAAGAATAAAGACGTAGTTTGAGGTATGGACAGTTGGGTAATTTTATCTCCCCCAAACAATATACCCCTCTTCTATGGTCAAAAATAGACATATAGCGTAATAAAGTGATTTTCTGTATAAGTACACGTTTGAAACTTTTTGTGTAGCAAGACGCACCTATGACAGACCTATTAATCGAATAAAACGCAAAATGAATTTTTGCTAGATGTGTCACTTTTCTTGCGGGTGAGCGATATGTATTTTCCCAAGGTTCATCAACTACGTAGATTTGTTCTATAAGTGATTTCTCATCTTGCGGGTGAGCGATATGTATTTTCCCAAGGTTCATCAACTACGTAGATTTGTTCTATAAGTGATTTCTCATCTTGCGGGTGAGCGATATGTATTTTCCCAAGGTTCATCAACTACGTAGATTTGTTCTATAAGTGATTTCTCATCTTGCGGGTGAGCGATATGTATTTTCCCAAGGTTCATCAACTACGTAGATTTGTTCTATAAGTGATTTCTCATCTTGCGGGTGAGCGATATGTATTTTCCCAAGGTTCATCAACTACGTAGATTTGTTCTATAAGTGATTTCTCATCTTGCGGGTGAGCGATATGTATTTTCCCAAGGTTCATCAACTACGTAGATTTGTTCTATAAGTGATTTCTCATATCTCCAGATCATGAGAAGTTATATACTACGTTTTTTCGCTCACACATACTGTTAAAATTTTGAAACAAACTGTCCCGCCATTCGAACGTTTTCATAGAGAACGGTTACATTGCCCTAATTTAACTTTATTTTGGTTATAATATGGTCAATAATATGATCAGATACGCTTAATAATATGATGAATTAACCTTTATCTTTAAAAACGGTCGAATGACTAGACAATTTGTTGCAGATTTTTAACAGTCTACCGTCTACTCCCATTTTTAAGGGAAGACACGACTGGGACGCACGCCCACTCACATTAATTTTATTAACATTTTATACTCGTTTATTATAAGTAACCAAATTTTAATCAAGAGTTTATATATACTTTACATCATGTGTTTGATAAAACTGTGTAAAAACTTCACACAAGTTAAATGTGTCTAAGTTTTTCAGCGCTTCGAAAAATTGTACTTTTCAGCTAAAAATCACATTAACTCCTAAAGTACTCGAGCAATTTTGATAAAAAAGTTTTCCGATGAAGAGTATAAATATAAGGTCCTATGTGGCAGACAGTTTTTAGATAAATTAATTAGTTTCAGAAAAAAAAATCTGAAAAATGGAAAAAATCTGAAAATTTTCCATTACTCTAAAATAAAAAGTTTTAGTTGCAGAAAAACTGTCTGTCATAAGCCTTGAGCACAATCCAGTGAATATGAATTCCAAATTTCATGAAAATCGGCCGGGTAGTTTCCTAGGAAACAGGCCTTAAATATCGCATATTTCCAATAGGATTTCACATAGTCTTGTCTTCCCTTAAAAAGAAAAGTGGGAAAAACAGGTAAAACAGAAGAAGTTGGAAACTGCACGTCAAACATGGGAAATAAGGTGCGTTCGTACTATAACTAGTTTTATAAATATTTTTTGCGCCGCATATTATACTGAATGTATACTTTAGTGCACTTGCATATCAATTTTATTCTGTTTGAGAGGCTGTCACATCATTAAAATACACTTGGAATAATTTTTACTCATTGGCCTTAATGTAACGGAAAACTTTTGACTGTCCCTGTAATTAAATTATCCATCCGATTTTCATAAAAATTGAAATGACTCGACAAAATTATGCAACAATAATATATTTTAAATTTCAAACGATTCGGTCGAGCAGTTTTTGCGCTGATATATGCGGACAGACAGGCAGACGACTATAGGTGCTACGTATTTATATAATTACGAGCGCACCTAAAGATGAGTAACTGACGACAAAAAATTTGTTATGCAAGTCTAATATTGTGAGCAGTATTCTGACCCTATTTTATTTTGTTTTATTTAATTGAGTTTTGGTACGGTTTTATGTATGGTTTTTGGAATTTTAATAATTTTAACATTTTCGTCTTGTAATATCAAGATACCAAAAATTCTGACAAAATCGTTGATATGTTTACTTTGTTATAATACATTTTGTTTGTTTTGAAACAACAGAGAAAAATCGTGCGCCAAGCATAGATTATGAAACACGTTCCAACACATTCAGAATACTGTAACAAAACCTTCCCGTTTAATAAAGTAAAATATTGTGTTTAAATAAACAATTTGGAAAACTGTAAATAAAATTTCAGCAATTACCATTCATATTCATAAAAATATCCGAATTACTGCCTTTCAGCCTTGTATATGATCTACAGATTTGCATATGTATTACAAAGCATGCAAAAACTTAGTTCAGTTTGGAAATGCATAAAAAAGTTGAAAATTCCCTTTCAGCAATTTCCGTCAATACGCTGAAATGTACACGAACTCTTTTGTGTGGTTTTGTAGTATATGATCTATAGAAATTATGTACATCAAGTACTATACACAAAATTGCTTGAATTTAAAAAACGCGTACCACAAGTGAGCGCACCTATTAAATGAACTATCAATACTACACACTCTATTTTCAGTACCAAACATACCACGATAAACTTCAACAGCATAGACCAGGGATGGCGAACCTATGGCACGCGTGCCAAACTTGGCACATAAGAAACTTCTCTGGCGCGCGAAAAAAGTTATAGATTATATTCAGTTTATGGAAAACAATCCATTTTATGTTTGTGTGTGTGTGTCTGTAACAAGTATATAACTTCAATGAAAGAGCCCTCTGTAGCATCATTTTCTCGTCAAACTTCTCAACATACAGAGTTTTACAAATCATTTTGCTTCTTTATCAAATTTCAAAGGTTTTATTTTTGAATGTAGAATATTAAGAGATAGATTGCATATTTACATACCTAACTGACACTATTTCTACTTTAGATTGGGTTTTATTTTATTTAGGTTTAGGGTTTTAAGTTAACTTAGGTACTATTATAATTAGGTTTTAATTTTGAAAATTGAATTTTAATTGTCAGAGTAAATATCATAATTATGTATCTATTGAACCTGCTTCTACCTGAAGAACTAAAAATGATCTGATTTGGACTTATACAATCAAAGAAAATAGTATTTATTATTAATACGAAATTCGATGCAACATGGCTATATTGTTGAGTAAATACAGTAAAAATAAATAAGTTAGGAATCGAATTTAGTATAAGTGTAAAAATATTTAAGTAAAAATTCTGTAAACATTAATTATTGATTTTATCTTCGTTAAAATGTTTCTGGCACGTTAGAATGCTGGTACATAATAATTTTGATATTTTTGGCACGCATTCTGAAAAAGGTTCGCCATCCCTGACATAGACCATAATGTAACGGCATTCCTTTAAGTACCCAAAGTTTTTAAACGAACATTAAAAGCTACACACTTTGTTTCTATACCATAGTTAATCTCTCAATAACAAATACCAGTTACATGGCAATCCGACTATAGGGTGAGCCAGTCAGTAGATGATCAAATAAGCTCGGTGATACGGGATTCCTTCCTTTTAAGGATTACTTAGAAGTAAACTAACATGATTCCTACAACCCTTAATGAAAGTCCTATAATGGGCAAAAATGAAATCTGCTGAAATTAAACAGCAACAAAACAATAAGTAAATGATTTCTTTAATTGCCATTTTCCCAGTAGTTGATCAAACGAAGAAATCAGTCGAAAATTCAAAAATTAATCTTTAAAATATCATGCTTAAGCTGTGATTAACAATAATTCATATAAAACTATTATTTGAAATAAACAAGATGGAAGTGAATTATTTTAACTTACCGTAATTGGCTCCAACTAATTTAAAACTAAATTTTTACATTTTTTAATAAAAAAATTTCATAAAATGGCTTCTCTTACAGAAGGCAGCTGACAATATTGTGACAACAGGTGCTCCAACATTCAAACAAAAATATTATGCCTAGTGCCACTTGTAAAACTCATTTGGCCCTGAAATGGCGCAATATTTCAAAACTTTGATCAACTACTGGAAGAGTACCAACTACTGGTGGAGTCACCCTATTTAAACGAGTTAAAGCATCGACAGACAGACACATACAGACAGCCAGGCAAACCGAATTCATAAAAACTTTTCAACTACTAAAATGGGAAGTGTTAAGGAAAATCTCAAAAAAAGTCTAGCTATAAGCAGTAAAATGTAGAAAAACTCTTTAATTCAGAGGTCAGTAACTGAAAATATCACTTACCGGATAAGCCTCCGACGTCCATCTTCTTTAGATTTTTAGCTTCTAGAATGACTACGGTTAATTTGCCAGCTGTTGGTACGTATCGTAGAGAGAAACAAATGTCTCCCAGCTTGTTTTCCTGCAAATAAACCCCACAAAATAACTCATCAGCAACAAAAGCATTTACAAGCAATCTCACTTATAATGAACAAGTGCTACATGAATATAAGGAAAATTTGAACTATAAAGTACGAAGAAACAACTATTGATTTTTTCTTATTCGACTGTATTTAAGCAGACTAGCTTTTAAGCAGTCTATGATTATGAAATCAAATAAAATGGTATTCTGAAATTGAAAGGAATTGGGAATTTCTATACGTTTTGATAAAAAAAACAAATGAAATAAATAGCGTTGAAGTTATTTTATTTTGTTTAAATATGATTTTTTTTTTTTACACTTATAATTTTTGTTATAGTGTTCATTCTTAGCTGTTTTACAGTTTGTTATTTTTTATTTTTCATATTTTCATATTTTTTTTTAAGAATTTCATTTTTAAGTGTTCACTCTATGGTAAAATAGTTACGGCAGCTTGCATTATAAGGTATATCATAAAATTATCTAAAAAGTATCTTATTCTTTTCATGTATCTGCTTGTTTTAAACTTTTCTCTTTTTATTCATGATTTTTATTCATCACTGTTCTTGCTCTATTCCTCAATTAATACCAAATGTATATGCTTTGCAACTTGCGCTTTTAAAACTGGTCCTCTTTTGTCTTGAACATGTCCTGAGTAATCCAGGGGCATGCAGGGCAGATGTCTCAGGCCTCTACATTTGAGAGGCCCACTATGGCTATAATCAGGAATTTTGCTAAAAGGGTGCCAAATGGTTAAAATGCCCAAGAGGGGCCACATTTCTTACATTTGCAAAGATTTGGGAAGGACGTACGGCCCTCCCTGTCCCCAAAAGTTACGAAATACCTGTATTTACATTTCAAAGGACTACACGAGCCCTTATATTACATTTAAAATAAATAAATAAATAAAAGAGTAGTATTTTTTATCATCTTTTAAAGTTGTGACCATTTTTTGTGATACCCTGTATACAGGTGTGAATGATATCTGGTACGATATTTATGCGTACATACAATAAGTATGAAGTTTAGTACTAGTATTCTAGCATGATTAACGAACAATTTGTATGGTTGAATAGAAGGGCTCCCCCCCCCCCACACACACACACACCACCAGAGTGATTCTTGACCCGGGGTCTTAGATAGTCGGTCCCTAGTCTTGAATTCAGACTTTTTCTGCCGTGGAGAATTTTGCATTACCGGACAGGGGGAAGCTGTGGTACAACATGCGTACAAGGAGAATTTTCCTTTTTAGACCATTATCAAACATAAAATCTCTTTTTTTTGGGGGGGGGGGGGGGTCGTTCTAATATATCGCACTGGGTTTTTTTTATAACTAATGCTTTATATACTTATTTACACAGATTTACTATTAAAAATCCATTACATTTATTACTACTTAGCATATTTATAACTACTTTAACGTAATAAATATCGATAAAAAAAAGGGTGTCAAAATTTGAATTTTCTTTACATTAAAATGCTATTACTTACGTAGAGATATCCTCTAGGATCACAACAAGCGAGATACATCAACTCCATGTTTCCGCGTTATTATTGACAGTGTAAAATACCTAATTTACAAGCTTTCAATGTCATAAAAAGCATCTGTATTCGCCTGTTGGTAAAGATGATCTAGCGTCATCCTCAAACGTGAGTTACTTCCTGCTTCGCTTTTCTCAGAAAACAGGATATCAATGGGTACGGATTTCAAAATAATACATTCTGAAATAGTATAATTGGGTCTTTATCACTCAAATTCAAACATTGATTTGATCTTCAGATTGATTTTATTACTTTCGCTTCCTTTCTCTTATCCGTTAAATCAACATTTCTCAACTTTGCCTTGTTTAAAATTGAATAAAATTTCTGCGGCATGAGATACATAAAGTTCTAGTCGGATGTGGCAATTTCAAAACTTTCTTTTTTCTGATACATATTAATATTTCAAGACGTTGTAACACATGTTAATACTTCAGTGTTCTAACTTCAATATTATATCAACTTTGATTTTCATCATAAGTATCTGCTTCATTTTACTAATCGGAGCAAAAACGAGTTAATAGAAAATCAATATTTGCAGTGTGATAATTCACGTATTCTTAAGTATTTTTGAACCCGTTATATTTCACAGCTCTCATCTAGTTGTAAAATATTTAAACACGATTATTTAAAAAAGGTCTAAATATGATCTAATTCTGATGTTATATTTGTACTTATACACATAATTTCTCTATTAATGTACGAATAGTCGGCAAATTCTAAACACTTGTTCACGTCGATTGTAATATTCATATATAATTTTTCACTTTGCTTGCTTTACGCTTAATTGGCCATGTGATAATTTACGTATTTAATATTCTATAACACCCATTACACACAGGGTCCGATCAAGGCAAATAGATTCAGGGGCCCCATTCTGGGCCCCTTATTATATATGATCCAAAAAATTAAACACATTCTACGCCTTAAAATATAGAAATCAATACAAAAATACATATCAAGATAAATATATTTTTTGCTCTTAATTTCATTATACTCTAAAGTACAAATTATTGATTACAATCAATACAAGAATTTAGAATAGATTTAAAATAACAAGTTTATCAAATTTAGGGACCTTAAAGTCAGGGGACCCAGGTGCCTGTTGGTCCATGCTTTAATCAGACCCTGTATATGCACACACATGCCTTTTTTCCCCTTACGTGGTTGAATATCTCAGTTCACATAGGACGCACAACCTTTCTATGTGTTCTTTATTCAAATTTGTCTCAGGTGCTATTTTTGTCTTTTCTTTGTTTGAAATGGCTTTAAATTATGCGTACTTCTGTCTTTAGTTGAATAGTGATAAAATTAAATTAGCTTTAAGAGAAAACCTATTAAAGTATCAGAAGAAAAACGCATGGGAAACACGGGTTAAGAAAAGCTGAATTAAAGCATACGGGGTGAAATATTTTGAAAAAACTCAAAAGAAATTACTTTATAACTGTTCTATGAGATTTCCGTAGGTGTCACATGGTCATCTTCCAAACGATGGTCCGTTTCACACCGTAAACTACGTGGTATGTTCATAGTTCGTAGACAAATACATAGCTGCCAACTGTTTTTTAAATTCAAATAAACTCTTGGCTACTCTAAAAATGCTCTTAAGTTCGATCCCAGTGGGGTGGGTGACTGTGCAAGATGCCCTTGCGCCACAACCATAATTCTGGTCAATTTAAGCCCTCCCTAAAGACATATCTTTTATAGCAATATGGCCGAAGCAGTGAGATGCTTAACTCAGTGTGACCAAGGAGAATTACATTAAACTGTTGTTAAATGAATAAAGAAAACTTTCAATTTCTTTCTGCATTGAGTTAAAATTTTATCTTCCAATAGTTGTTTATAAGGATCGAATGAAACAGGTTTTTAAAACTGAAACCGAAAGCAAATTTTGGTAATCACCCTATTTTCGGCCGAAAACGAAAAAGAAAATGTCCAAAATAATTTTAAGTAATTAATACATACATAAATATGCAGAATTGTTAATTAATTATATTATACGTGTGGCCCAAATTGACTCTCCATGTCTCTAACCGAAACCTTTTACTTTCACATTAAATAAAATGTAATTAATTCATCTACGACACAGAATGATTTTCTAATTATACGAATTGCATCTGTTTAAAAAATGTTTCAGGTATACATAACTCGGTTTATCTTTTATAATGATTTTTGTAAATGATCATCTGTTATACTAGAACTTTCTCAAAGAGTATTTGAAACACTTCTGCGGTTTGAAACTAAAAATTTTCTATTACTGTTAAGTCTACAGTTTTTAATGAGCAAGTGAAAAGCATCATATATGAATTGCTTGCTTTATAATTAGCACTAACGTCTCGAGTCAGTCATGACTGATAATTATAAACAGTGAAGTTCATATCAATAAATAAAGAGTGTCTCATTTGAGTCTGTACAGCTGAAATCAACGAGTAATGTTAAAAATTTCTGAAGGAAGAAAGGAGATTTTTGGAATACCAATAGTTTCGGTCTGACCGAATTTTGGCAGCATTTTTGCCGAAAATGAATTTTCAGCGATTTCAGCGAAACTCAGATTTTGGGCCAAAAAACGAAAACGCAACCGAATATTCTGTCGATTTCTTGTTGTTTGCAAAAAAATTTTTGCCCGTCTGAAAATAGAGCAATTACTTTACATCATTCTGTATTATATTTCAAAGAACCGTCAAAGTAGTGATTAAATCTTTTCAATTTTCTTTAAAAAAAAGTACAAAGAAAGACAAACTGTAACAGACATCTATTGTTTAATATATACTATAAATAAATAATGTGTTGCTTTGAAAAATTTAAATAAATTATATATATGCGTAATATAAAAAAAAACTCTTTCTTTTCAAAAATAAACATTATTAATATTTACTATTTTAGATATACATAGTGATTCTTTCTCTCTATCTGTCTTTCTTTTTCTCTTTCTAGCCCTTCTTCTTGTTTGTATGTGTGTGTGTTGTATTTCTTGCGCCTGTGTTTCGTTTTGCTTAATTCTTTATACCCGGTCGGTACTTTAAATTACCACAGATTTCTATACCAATTAAAACAAACTCGTTGAATGCATTTGCAATGGTAGTTTTAAGGAAATAATAGTAAATACTTCCTTTGGCCATGACTAGATAGCAATAGCAGTTTCAGTAAGCTGACAGTTGTTCACGAAGCTATTTTGACGCGTGTAAGTGTCCATTTTGTTTTCATTTTCTTGTCTGACATGGTATCCCTAACGTTTACTTGGAAGCATCTTAAATTTGAAAGGTAAGGCTATCATATTTCTTTCTTGTTTTAAAGAGAACACTTGACAATATGTTACGCAAAAAAATAAATAAATAAATAAATAAATAAATAATAATAATAATAATAATAATAATAATTTTCAGTTTGTTTACTTTACGAAGCACTTTTCAACGCGGTACTTTTGAGTAACGTCGGGATGACGTTGAACAGGATTTTTATTTATATTTTTAACATTTGAATGCACATGTCGCATAAAAACGTATATATTTACTAGGGATACGTGGGTGCTAGACAAATGGATTTTGATACAATGTAGGGGAAGATATTGCATGATTTATGTATGACATGGATGAATAATAAAGCAAAGAATATGTTATTTTTATCTTTTGAAAATTATTGTATTCTTATAAAACAAAATGGAGAAAAAATTACAAATTAGAAAAAAAAATCTAAAAATATATTGTAGCACTTTTATGAATCCTTTTAAGTTTTGTGCAACTGGAAGTTTGGAAATTTCTTTCAGATATGTTTTCCATAGGATGATTTCGATACAATGTAGGGGTGGCTATTGCATGATTTATGTATAACATTTATGAATAATAAAGCAAAAAATACGTTATTTTTATATTTGGGTCATTCCATGAAAAGTGAAACCAAAGTACTATTTTGTTTTTTATTTATAAAAAAAAAATAATATTTAATTTATAAAGTCATGTAATGCATTTTTTAATAGCTTAGAGTGTGAATTTTCTGAAAACATGCAGTTTAAGTATAAAAAGTAAATTGAAATAAAAGTGTTAGCACTAAAAAGGTGAGAGTAATGAGACTGAGAACATTTCCCTTAAATTATTGGTAAAGTTTAACAAGCTATTGTCATTTCAAAAATTATTTGTAAAAGTTGTAATTAGGCTGGTTTTTGTATATGAATATTCTATTTTTAAAAAATTTTAAAAGAAATTAGGGAATATATTATAAATGAATTAGAATTCATAAATAAATTTTGATGTATTCAATTGTTACGTCCGTAACAGGCAAATGTTACGTCTGTAACAATTTAATTATCCCATGTATTAATTAATAATTATTTTAATGTTTTCAAAATTGCAGTTTCAAACAGCTAATACCCTAATAATGAATTATTGAAGAAAAAGTTAAATGTTCTTCCTTAAAATTCACAGGATTATGACAATAACTGCAACTATATGCAATTTTGACTGTTTTGTGAATTACGTCCGTAACACCTAGATTTTATTTTTTAAAAAATAATGGGAACATTTTTCAGATTTCAAAATTTAATATTCTATTTACAATCCTTGGACTGACCTTAAATATAAAATAATCCATGTAATAAGTATTTTTTTTTTACATTATTTATGAAGCTTTAAAGTCTCTGTTACGTCCGTAACGATGGAATGACCAATTTGAAAAATTATTGTATTTTTATAAAACAAAATGGAAAAAAATTACAAATTAGAAAAAAAAATCTAACAATATATTTTAGCATTTTTACGAATCCTTTTGAGTTTTGTGCAACTAGAAGTTTGGAAATTTCTTTCAGATATGCTTTCCTTTGGATGATAGTGTTACAATTGTAGAATATTCTTCTGATGGCGAAATGCTCACTGATGATGCACCAACAGCATTATCATCATCTAGTCATATATATGTCATGTATACGCTAGATAAGTCTCATTATAAGTATGCATGATAAGTCTCATTTAAATAATAAGAAAAAATTAGATATAGTTTTTTTTTCTAAGTCTGGATTGTTATCGAAGTGTTATGACCCAACGGTACTTTTAGACCGGGAGGTGACAGCACAGGCAATCACCTCATCGAGTTCACGGCTGGAATTCCAGAATTAGTTAAAACTCGATTCTCATATTAAAACGCAATCGGTCTGCTAAGTTGGTCCTATATTGGTGGAAAACACCTGAAAACCCGATTTTAGCGGTTGATTCGTAGGTTTACCATTATGTTTTCCTGCACCCAAAGTTATGAAAACATGGAGGACTTGGTGCAGGAAAACACAGTGTTAAACCTACGAGTCAAATGCTAAAATCGGGATTTTCAGGTGTTTTCCACCAAGATATGACTTGGCAGACCGATTGCGTTTTAATATGCGAATCAGGTTTTAACTAATTCTGGAATTTCAGCCATAAACTCGATCAGGTGATTCTCTGTGCTGTCACATCCCGGCAAAAAAATAAGTCTTTTATTTTTAGTGCATATAATCATCTAATGTATCATAGTAATGAAAGGGAAAAAAAGTTTCGAGGAGATTGTTTTTGAAATTCATAATTTGGGATATTCTTCTTATGGCGAAATGCTCACTGATGATGTACCAACAGCATTATCATCATCTAGTAATGTATACGTCATAGACATATATACACTAGGTATATGCATGATAAGTCACATTAAAATAATAAGAAAAATTTGGATTTTTTTTTTTTTTTAAGTCTCAATTTTTGTCGAAGCGTTATGACCAAACGGTCCTTTGAAGCACACCATCAAATAATTAGCAGTAATTAACAAAACAAAAAAATTTTTTTTCAGTGCATATACCATCTAATGTATCATAGTAATTAAAGGGGAAAAATTTCGAGGAGATAGTTTATTAAATTAATAATTTGGGATATAAAGGGTTAAGAACTTATGATACATTTGTAACTTATTAATATCATAAGGACGTTTAAATATTTTGATAGTAATTGTTTCTTCGTTGCTAATAGATACAAACACATAATTTTAAAACTACTACATTAATGTTTTTTTATAGGACAAACCTAACAATTCTTAATTCTACAATTATTTGACAGCCGGGCGTCCACAAAACCGTTTAATATTTTTCAGGCAGTTTCACACTGATTAACACATATATGATCAACAAAAATGCATTCAACAAAGAAAAAAAGCAGTCAAATCATAGGTAAAAAAAAAATAATAAAAACACTTAAAAAATGAAAATGCCAGCAAAGCAAGCATTTTTTTCTGTTGAAAAAAAATCAGCTTAATAATGACACATACAGGCACAACCACAGACACAAACGTTCACCAAACAACACAAATCCAGCCATGACGTAAATATACTTACAAAAGTGGGCGGAGCAACAGAGTCACGTGACGGATTACATCCAATGAAGGTAGAATCAATGGCAAAAGAAGAGCAGGAAATGGTTTTGAGGAAGAGAAATTATATACAAATCAATTCATAAAATTATAAGAAATCAAAGCATTGTTGATTTGATTTCCTGATGACCATCGAAATAAAAAAGCTAAAAATTTTTTAACTGAAAGGAAGCTGGAGGATAAAAAAACAAAGCAGCATGCGCAACTAAAACTTAAACAGCTAAAAGTGAAACTTAAAGCAAAACTGAATGTATATTAAAGTGAAAAAAAAAGTTATGAAGTAATAGAGAGAAAGAGGGACTAGAAGAGGCTAAATAGGTCTATATCTATAAGCCTACATACTAAAAATAAAGGAACGTTTAATGAAAGGTCTACTTGCTCTGAAATGTAATATTTAACATTGGCCTAAAACAATGTACTCCTTTGCATAAGTAAGCCTATGAAATAGCTACTGTAAGACTATTTGCTACTACGATTCTAATTTGATGATTTGTGCGCAAATGTCTACACAACATTAAACATAAAAAACTTCCAACATCTCAAATACTTTCACAAAAACTAAAAAAATATCTGTAAAATCGCTTATTTTTATTCTTATAAAATAAAAGAATAAACAAATCATTGAAAAACATTCATTAGTAAGAAAATACTTTAAACACTTACAGTTATCTTGGTTTTAATAAATAGAAAAAAGTTAGTTTCTTAATTCTTGAATTTCTTAAAGGTAAAAAGTTTCAATGATTTTTACAGTTTTTTTCAATGACTGCTATACAGTGACTGAAAAAAAAGCAATGTGAAGTTACATTCATATTGACCTCAACAAATGACTTTATTTCTTAAAGTAATGCGCAAAATGTTAAGTACCAATACAGGGGTACCTTTGAAGATTAATTTTGTATTTATTGTGCCACATTTTCCAAATACCAATCTCCCATCTGCCTGTCAAGTATGTAGGGCGCTGGCTATTGGACTAAAGGTGTCGGGTTCAAATCCCAACTCAGGCACGACTGTTTGTAGTGTAAGGCTGTTATATTGAAGTAATTCCACTTCAAACGCAGATCTCGGTTGGTTTAGCCCTTGTCAGCAAAAGATGGTCGTAGCGCCCGTAATCAACCAACCAAGTAAATAATAATTTTTATAGTATATTTCTATAACATTGGCGATAGAAATACACAATGAATATTATCGTTTGGTCATTCCGTTATAAAATTGGTTTAGCTTAATGAACAAAAATGCATAGCAGAGGAAAATCTAATGAAAAAGTCCTACACCGCTGTAAAAGCAATAACATCGCATGCAGTACTGTTGCAAACAGCTAAAACATTACTCTGGGTATACAGAAGCTTTCGCTTACAATAAAAGTTATGCATTGCAGCAGCTTCAACATACATACAATGCGATAAATGTTTAATTCAATCTACGTGCATTGTTGAACTTCAACATAAAATGAACTACTTCAGTTCTAAACTTTGATCTGTACATTTTAGAATCTATTTATCTAGTTTTCCATCCTAATTCAAAGTAATGAAAATAAATATTGATAATAACAACAAGTCATAAATAATGTTTGTTACCTCCAGAAAATTTTGGCTTTCGTTTCAGAAAAAAGCAAAGAAATCACATAAATCGTTAATGGACGGATCTTTGTAAGCGTGCGTTTGATTACAATATTAAAAAATTAAACTAAAAATTTCTGTATCAAATTATATTTTTATTATAATTTTAGGATACATATATCACATAAGTGTTCCACTCCCATGAAAAAGTGTGAAGTTATACTTACAGCTCAAATACAGAAATATAACTTTGACTATGTTTCATTTATTAATGAATTATTCTGAAGGAGAATATACATGATACATTTACTTGAGAAGTTATCCTTAGTACTATTAAGTATTTATGTTTTTGTAATTAGTCATGTTTGAGTTATATAGGCATAATATAATAATTAATACTTATATCATTATTAGTGGATTTGATTTTTTTTTTTTTTTTGCGTGTGTGTGCTATATTTTTGGTATTTTAGAGTTTTGTGATATATTTTAAAAAAATTCCGTGTATGCTTATTCAGTTAGATGCATTGCACTTTTAATCTAAAAGTGACAAATAAACGAATACGTACAAAAATATTTTGAGCTCTTACGTTTGTACAGATAAAGTAAAAATTTCATTTAAAAATCTAAGTTTCATGGTCAATAAAATTGAATATTAAAAACAAAATAACAATAATACATCTTGAATTCGTGACATGTGTCTAATTGAAAATGCCTTCTTATATAAGAAAGGAATGTTAAACTTGCATATGAAATACGGGTGTTTTGATATTTTAAGTGCGCATAATTGTTTGTGGAATAATTTGGGGATCTTAAGTTTATACCTATAATATAGAAAACAATTTTCATATTAAAAAAAACTGAGTAATAAAATAAGTTGCACATCTGCAATTATTGATTATCTGTATAATACTTGCCTAATTTCAAACCTCACCTAAATTTATAGCGATTAAAGCTTTTATGTAAAGCAAGAGTGCTTTGATTTTATTATTATTATTATTATTTCTGCATAATTGTTTGTAGGAAAAATTTGAATTCTTATGTCAAACAGAACCTCATTTCAAAAATAAACAAATTATATATTCAATAAAATTGGATATATTTTTTTAAGATCTACAAATTTTGTGTATTGGGCTGCCACAGGCGACAATTTTTATATTCTATTCGCGCCAGTATTTTTCTAATGTAAATTTTGAAGTATATATCTCTTGCAAAAGTTGTCAAAGTGCGTGTTAGGGATTTCTGTTTTGAGAAAACCACACCAGTTAAAATTAAAAAATAGTCGTCTGTGGCCGCCCTGGTATCTGTAACACTTGGATAATTGCAAGCGTCACTTTAAATTACTGTGAAAAAAAAAGTTCTGTGTAAAATATTAGCAATTTGAAGGTGATTTTCTTGTGATAATTGTTTAAATGACAGTAAAAATTATAGACTACTTTAAAATAATCATTCTTATGATCTTTTGTTGCAAGTAATTTTCTCCTTATTGTAATTTTCGACAATTTAATTTTATGAAATAATAAAATTAATTAATCTTATTTTTAAGTAATTTCTTTCTTTCTTATTAATCGATCTTTATACTTTATCAAATTAATTGATTTGCTAAGTCATTTTATTTAATTTTAATAAAATTTTATTGTAATTTCTTATTTTGTTTATATTATTTTTTAACTTTATATTGTAAATTATTTTCTGTTATTATAAGCTCAAAATTCTTACAGTGTGATATTGTTACGAAAATTGTTTTCTTCCACGTACTATCTGTGATAATTGTTTGTAGAGCACTTCAATGGTCTTATAAATTTTACTTACTGTTTGCCTTCCACTCTAGTCAAGTTCCTGCATTCTCTGATGGTCTGAGCCAGGTCAACTGTGTTCAAAGTGATTTTAATTTAATTAATTTATTTTCTATTTAATTTTATTTATTTTTAATAAAATTCTATTTCAATTTTTAATTTCGTTTATACCAACTTTTATTTTTTATTATTATTATTATAAGTATTTTTATTGTGAGTAATTTTCTGTTTTTGTAAACTCGTCATTCTTACAATGTGTCTGATATTCTCATGAAAATCGTTTTCTTCAACATACTACTTGTGATAATTGTTTGTACAGTATTTTGATAGAATGCATTGATCTTATGAGTTTTACTGGGACCTGTTTTCCTTCCACACTTGTCAGGTCCCTGCATTCCTCGAAGGTCTGAGCTAGGTCAACTATGTTCAGGGTGATCTTTATTTAATTAATTTATTTGCTGTTTAATTTTATTTATTTTTAAAAAAATTGTATTGTAAATTTTAATTCTATATCAACTTTTAATAATTTCATTGTAAGTAATCTTCTGTTTTTGTAAGCTCATAATTCTCACAATGGGATATTGTTGTGAAAATCGTTTTCTTCTACATACTACTTGTGATAATTATTTGTAGAGAAGATCCTTGGATAGAATTCATTGATCTTATGAATTTTACCTGACCCTGTTCGCCTTCCACACTGGTTAGGGCCCGCCATTTCTCGACGGTCTGAGCCAGGTCAACTGTATTCAGGGTGATGTACATTTAATTAATGTATTTGCTATTTAATTTTATTTATTTATTAATTGTATTGTAATTTTTAATTTTGTTTATATCAACTTTTAATTTTTTTATGGTAAGTAGTTTTATTTTGAGTAATTATCTGTTTTTGTCAGCTCATAATTCTCACAATGTGATATTGTTGTAAAAAGCGTTTTCTTCTACATACTACTTGCGATAATTGTTTGTAGAGAAGCACTTTGGATAGAATTCATTGATCTTATGAATTTTACCTGGCCCTGTTCGCCTTCCACACTGGTCAGGTCCCTCCATTCCTCGATGGTCTGAGCCAGGTCAACTGTATTCAGGGGGATCTTCACTTCTCCAATCTGGTCATGTTTCGAAAATCGATCGAAGTCAAAGATGGCAAACACGAGTGTCTTGGAAGTTATTTCGGCAAAAGGTACCTGAAAAGCAGCGGAATGGGTAGAAACATCACTCATAACGACAATCCAACTAGAGCCATGCATCGGAACCCGAAAAAGAAAATGTTATTTAAAGTCTTATCATAGTGATATTTATTAAGAAATTGTCGGATTGTCCGTCTCATCACTCGATTTCATGCCATATAAAACTGCGTTTATATCTGGATTTCAACAATCCCCAACAAAAAATCGAAAATTATTCCTCTGGCCTTTCTTTTACAAAAGTTCAGTGGCCATAGGCTGGGAGCCGGCAGCATAGACAATCACCTCATCGAGTTCACGGATGAAATTCTAGGATTAGTTATATTTTGATTCACATATTAAAACGCAATTGGTCTGCCAAGTCATATCTTGGTAGAAAACACCGGAAAACCCGATTTTAACGGCTGACTCTTAGGTTTACCATTGTGTTTTCCTACACCAAAAGGTATAAAAACATGGAAGACTGGGATCAGGAAAACACAATGTTAAACCTACGAGTCAGCCGCTAAAATCGGGTTTTCCGGCGTTTTCCACCAAAACATGGCTTGGCAGACCGATTGCGTTTTAATACGCGAATCAAGATTTAACTAATCCTAGAATTTCACCCGTGAACTCGATGACATGATTGTCTGCGCTGCTGACTTCCGGTTTATTATGAACAAAAGGAGTGTCTCAACAAAAGAAAGATGCTATGATAAACACGTCAGGGATGTTCTTCGCTGACTTCTGACCTCTAGACAAGATTCTGTAGACTAACTCCATAAAAAAGAGCGCCTGACCACATAAAAAGGTACCTCTTAGCAAAAATGTAGTCTTTTATAAACTTAACATGTAATCATTATGCACAAAAGCTTTTAGGACACAAAATTTCAAAACAGACAAATAGAAATACTTCAAATAACTAAACATATTACGTCTAAATCGGAACTGTTTTACTAAAAATACATTTAAAATCGGACATTTAATAAAACTAAAATCACATTAATATCATTCAATAAAATCAACTACAGTTGACGTTTCAAGATCTATACAAGCTCTTCGTCAGTATAAATGTCAATCGAAAACCAAAGCTATTGTTTACAGATGTTCACAGGGCTCGCAGCGTTCCTAAAATTTTCGCACTTTTCTACCACTATTTTAAAACGATAATCTTTATTGTATAATTCTATTACAGATGTTAAAGGAATCTACCACGAAGAATTCTTATTTAAAATACTGGTAGCAAAGTGCGAAAATTTTAGGAACGCTGCGAGCCCTGTGTTCACGTTCAAAATCATGCTTCTTAATGCTAGAACGCCCGGAAGGAGTCGAATCGACTCCGACCAAATGAGCAAATGTCAATTGGAGCCAGAAAATTTCATTAAAATAAGTTAAATGTAAACTACGCAGAAATACGTTGAATAAATCAGTTAAACATTTTAAATAAAAATTCTGGTGTGGAATATTTTTATGAAGCTTGAGTAAAATTTCCAGACGTTCTAGTGTTAAATATTAAATCACCAAAGAATATCTGTCATAATAGGCCAGATATTCTGATGGAATTGTACATGCTTCGATTAGAAGATATTTCCGTAATCTTATAACGTAAAGTATATACAATTCCACCAGAATATCTGATCCTTATGTGAGATACACAGGGTTAGCCT
This sequence comes from Maratus speciosus, assembly GCA_963932465.1. Taxonomy (NCBI): domain Eukaryota; kingdom Metazoa; phylum Arthropoda; class Arachnida; order Araneae; family Salticidae; genus Maratus; species Maratus speciosus. The sequence continues at coordinate 563,047,817 of OZ010786.1, read as the reverse complement.
AAATGATTCATCGAGTTTCAAAACACTGTGTATTGAGAGATGTACGACCTACAAAGATGGATGATACATCACAAGATTCATACACTCCCCAAGTTTAAAAGCTCGCCTCGTGGCTCGCGTGCTACAATGCATCACTGCTGTTGAGACGTACAGTCGTGGAAAGAAAAAAGTAAACACCCCCTACTAACTTCTCAACAAATTATCGTAGAAGAAAGTTACTGGTACCGAACGATTGGAAATAAAGTCTACTTTTAAATGATGTATATAAAATTTGCTTAGGGGGGGGGGGGCATCTACATATTAAAACGAACCATAACTTTGTTTTTTTTCAATAGCAGTGCATGATTCTCACAGCATAAATGAATTCTACACCTATCAATTAGCCTATAAACAAATTTTTATGCAATTCGTGCCATAAGTTTCCGAGAAATTAATTATTTTAAAACGAGCGTATTTTAAGGGCTGTATCCAAATTGAAGTTCCGAACTCGATTGTTAACCGAGAGAGCCGTCTTCTTGATCAAGGCACGTTTAAGCGTCAATGAAACCTGTTTGATTACAGGATAGCAGAATAAATTTCAAAAATTTACTCACTTCTATCATAGACGGCCCCTTAAACCATCATTTTGCCGTTTTTTAAGCATAATTTGAAAACTACTTGGAAGAAAAATGTGAAATTTTGGATTTCCATAAAGCAGGACTTAATAAATCTAAATCCATCAAAAAAATTGTATGTTGCAATTCATAATTTTTTTCGAATATTAATTTCATATTTCATAATTCATATCGAAAAATTATAAAAATTGCAAATTCAACGTATTTATCTTTGGGTATATTAGTACTATTGCTACACAAAAAATTAGCTCATTAGGAGCATAATTTCAGGAGTTACTACTAAAAATATCAAAATGTAACTTAACATTAGAAGTACTAAATTTTGAATGTCCATAACTCAAAAACTTATCATTCGAATGACTTGAAATTTGGTTTCTAGGTATATTTTAAACCGAAGATTTGAAATATCTAGTTAAATTTGGGTACTGCTATTGAAAAAAATGAAGTTTGGATTCGTTTTAATATGTATATGGCCCCCTAAGCAAATTTTATACACACCATTTAAAAGTAGACTTTATTTCCAATCGTCCGGTACCAGTAACTTTCGTCTACGATAATTCGTTGAGGAGTTAGTAGGGGGTGTTTACTTTTTTTTTTTCCACGACTGTACATTGAAGGAAACATGCTATTGAACGTATGGACAGGACTGGAATGCCATTGGGGTGTGTGCCGACTGCCGGGTGACTAAGGGCACACACATTGAACATTTGTAGTATGTATCAGAAACGTAGTGAGTGTATGTATCTTTTCATGTATCGTCTTTGTAAGTCGCATACTTGTAATGTCTTTTGAAACCCGATAAATCATTTAGGCTCTAACCCTATATACTACCAGTCAATATTTTAAATGCATAATTTTGAACGTGAAAATGTGTAAACAACAGCTTTGATTTTCGATTGACATTTATACTGATGAGGGGCTTGTATAGAGCTTGAAACGTCAACTGTAATTGATTTTATTGTGTGACATTAATGCATTGTTTTTAGTTTTATTAAATATCTAATGTTTAATGTTTTGTTAATAAGTAGAAATACAGTACAATCTCTGTTATCCGAAACTCCTTTAACTGAAACTCTCGGTTAACCGAAATCCTTTTTTAAAGCTTTTTTTATCGCATTCCTTTTGTGGAAAATCCATTTTTGAAAGTTTTTTTTTTAACTATCATATTCCTGTGTGTAAGCGGTCCTGTCGAACTACGAGTAGATATAAACATTTTTTATCCTCTTTCTTAGAGTGATCCTCTTTCTTTGAATTTAACTTGAGCTCCTGTAAGCTGCGAAGTCGAAAGAAGAAAACGAACAAATTAGCAATTCTGAACATTTTAAATGCTTTGCAAAAGGTTTTGGCATAGCTGAAGCAGCAGAAAGAGTGGGATACTGGTGAACTAATAATTTTAAAAAACTCCGTGATAGAGCTTCAAAGCAAAGGCAATCGAAACTGCGACAAACAAAACATTTTTCCAAACCCTTGTGATATATGTAAAAGGTACTTAATTTCAAAATTAAAATTCAGGTAATTATTCTTGTTTCAATTTTGCTATTGCTTTATTTTTATTAAGCACTTGTTACCATAATAAGAAACACTGCATATATCTCTCCTTAATCTTATAATTGAGGGATTCTCGATTATCTGAAAATTTCGAGTTTCCAAAAGAGGGTCGGCCTCAATTACTTCGGATAATCGAGGATCTCCTGTACTATTAACAATTGTTTATTGCTAACTAGGAATTTATAGCCTTAAACCAACCATGACGACATTCTTATCTGGATAAAACTGAAACTTAAATCTTACTAAAACACTAACCGAAACCCGAAATGAAAGAATATCAATGCCACATTTTAGTTCAGTTATGGGAGAATAGCCTACAATAATAATAATACTTTTATTTTTATCTATCGTGAAGAAAAATATACTTTTATAAAAAAAAAAAAAAAAAAAAAAAAAAAAAAGTCACTTCATAATAAAATATATTTTTTTTCACCTCAAAAAAATGCTCTTATAATTTTTTTTCTGAAAAAACGAGCAAACCCTAACCTGATCCCTAAGAAACAAAACCCAATCCGAAACCGATTCATAAGCAAAAAAATTAAATTCAACTCGAATCAAACTTGATCTATAATAAAAGGGAAAAAAACCGAGACAAACCAATCCGAGAGTTGGGTCCATTAATATCGAATTAACAAACCCGATGCATGACTCTACAGTCAAATAATGACCAATTAAGAAATATTTAAATTTCACAGGGCACCTAAAAAAATTAAATAAATATAAAATGACATTTTGTTCAGTTGATACTGTTAAACAAGAGAGTTGGAGCAGAAACAATCAAAATTATTTTGTAAGGGAGAAAAGGGGCAGAATGTAAATAAGACGGAAATTTAAAAAATTCAATCAACATATCCGAAATTTCAGATTCAAGAAGAAATTAATCTTAACTAAACTTTACTCTAAAATTGAGGACGATTTCTGCAAGCGGCATCTAAAACCCTAACATAAAAAATCATCTTGATTGTTTTATTTGATTGAATCACAATTTTTCTTTAACACTGCGGCTCATTTAATAAATATAGCATGTACAGATTATTTTACATAAATTAAGAACGAAACAGTATTGTTCTATTGTCTGGGTTTCTTGTGATCAGTTTTCTTTTGGAATGACGTCATTTCAATAACTTCTACAAGTTTATGTCATATTCTCAGATTCGTCATCATTTGAAATTTTTTGTTTTTTTAAAAAATGAGCAATATATACCTCATCTAACTGCGTACTAACATAGAATTTTGTACTTATGTGAACACATTTTCATCACTGTACATGTTCGTACTGTACTCATACTATTCATATGTTTATTTGACATTAGAAAACTGTTGTTTTTACAACCGTGTGAGTTAAATTCACAAAGCTTCATTCTGCACGATGTTTGGAATCACTGTAAACACAGTAATGCTTACCGAACATCGCTTTATCTTCTACTTATATGTTAATGTACATTTGAGAACAAAATTGTAAATGTTGATACTGCAATCGTACTATTTAAATTTATTTTTTTTTAAACATAATTTCAATTACTTATGCTCCAACCCTCCCTTATTAAAATTATTTTACTCAACAAGACATCCTAAACAAAAAAAAAAAATGTCGTTCATACCGACCTTGAAATTAAACGTTTCGTTGAATACCGGGTTGAGGGTTTTACGGTGAACTTTGGTTTCGTGCTTTTTCTTCTTGTCGGGTAGTAGATACACTTTCACGTAAGGGTCGGATGTGCCAGACATGTCCAATCCTGGCAGGTCTTCGGCTTGAATGACTGTGACAGCCAACTACAAGGAAAAGATAAAAATTAGGGAAATCAATAGTCATCACAGGATATGGGTTAATCTTAAATACATATACTTTCAATGTGTTACATGACCTAGATTTGCTATTATTAAAAAGTACAGTCGTGGAAAAAAAAAAGTAAACACCCCCTACTAACTCCTCAACAAATTATCGTAGAAGAAAGTTACCGGTGCCGTACGATTGAAAATTAAGTCTACTGTTAAATGGTGTATATAAATTTTGCTTAGGGGCCCATCTGCATATTAAGACAAACCATAAATTCATTTTTTTCAATAGCAATACCCAATTCTGACAGCATAAATGAACTCCACACCTTTCAATTAGCCTAAAAACCAATTTTTATGCAATTCGTACCATAAGTTTCCGAGAAATTAATTATTATAAATTGTGCATATTTTAAGGGCTGTATCTAAATTGAAGTTCCGTAGTCGATTGTTAACCGAGAGAGCCTCCTTCTTGATCAAGGCACCTTAAGCAGTCAATGAAGCCTGTTAGACAACGGGACAGCAGAAGAAATTTCAAAATATCTACTCACTTCTATCATAGACGGCCCCTTAAACCATCATTTTGTCGTTTTTTAAGCATAATTTGAAAACTATGTGGAAGAAAAATGTGAAATTTTGGATTTTCATAAAGCAGGACTTAATAAATCGAAATCCATCAAAAAAATTGTAGGTTGCAATTCATAATTTTTTCGAATATTAATTTCATAATTCATAATTCATATCATAAAATTATAAAAATTGCAAATTCAGCGTATTTATGTTTGGGCACATTAGTATTATTGCTGCACAAAAAATTAGCACACTAGGAGCATAATTTCGGGAGATATAAATAAATATATGAAAATGTAATTTAACATTAGAAACACTAAATTTTGAATGTTTATAATTCAAAAACTTATCATTCAAATGACTTAAAATTTGGTGTCTGGGCATAGTTTGAACCGAAGATTTGAAATATCTCGTTAAAATTGGGTATTGCCATTGAAAAAAATGAGGTTTGGGTTCGTTTTAATATGTAGATGGACCCCTAAGCAAATTTTATATACATTATTTAAAAGTAAACTTTATTTCCAATCATTCGGTACCAGTAACTTCCGTCTACGATAATTTGTCGAAGAGTTAGTAGGGGGTGTTTACTTTTTTTTCCACGACTGTTCCTATGAGACAAATTATAGTCATTTACCTTATTTACGCATGTATAGAGTGCCGTTTTGAATAGGGAAAAAATGAAAAAAAAAAGTTTTAGATTGTATGTAAGACACAGCTTACTAATTAAGTGACATAAAAAAAGAAGCTTCTATTTTTAACCTTTATATACTAATGTAAATAGTATGACCATAATTTTCGCAACAAGCTACTGAGAAGAATTTGAATGTAAGTTTTTTACACTGCAATACTAGAACACCAGAGAAGGTCTAAAAGTAAAATTATTCATCGAACTGTGTATATACTTTTCAATTGACCCGTCAAAATTTTTAACATGTAATTGTCTACAGAATGTCAAACGTGAGCTATGCTGGCAATTACAGTGTCTTTATAAATAAAAAAGTGGTGACGATAGAAACATATAGATACGATAGTAAAATTTGATTCATCGAGAGAATTTCAGACGAAAATTTCTTGAGTCTTTCATTATCACCAAGTTATAATTGACTTGTCTCACTCCTCTAATCGAGCTTGTCCAGTCGCGTACGGCAAAGTTCTTACATGTAGATTACAAAAATTTGATTCGTCTACAGAATTTCTGACGAAAACTTGTTCAGCCAAGTTACCACCAAGTTATTAATGACTTGTCTCACTCCTCTAATCAAGTTTATCCAGTCGTGTACGGCGAAGTTTTTACATGTATAGATTACCATAGTTTAAACCTCGCAGTACTAAGATAAAAATATTACTTAATGCATAAGATGGGTCATTTTGACCCCATAGGTAATTATAATGTTTATAAGTTATTACTGACTTGTCTCACACCTCTAATCTCGCTTGTCCAGTCGCGTACGGCAAAGTTCCTACATGTAAATTACAAAAATTTGATTCGTCGAGAGAATTTCAAACGAAAACTTGTTGAGCCCCAAGTTATTATTGACTTGTCTCACTCCTCTAATCGAGTTTATCCAGTCGTATACGGCAAAGTTCTTACATGTATAGATTATCATAGTTTAGACCTTTCAGTACTAAGATAAAAATATTACTTAAATGCCCTAAGATGGGGTCATTTTGACTCCATAGAGAATTGTAATGTTTAGGCCGGAAAACTGATCAAAAGGTAAAATATCGGTAATCAAGATTTATTAGAAAGAAGAAAATGTAATTTCCACACTATCACGAATATTTAAATTAGCATAAAAACTCAACTAGAAAAAAGTAAAAAAAAAAAAATGACATTTTATAAGAAGTAATGGTAGTAATGCATTTTAACTATTTTCAGTTCTGCTGCTCATCTTTCTGGCAATCAAAACACAAAATAACACATGAAGAATAACTTTTACACATAAACTGTCTGGATTTATTGCACTTCTGGAAATATTTGGTGTCATGATAGAAATCTCTCATTTATTACCTGACTGCCTAAGATGGGGTAAAAGTGACTTCATTCATAATTTCTACAAATAAACAAAAAAATATTAATTACGCAAAACTTACTATGCAGACAAAATTATGAAGCAGACCTTTATACGGGAGCTCCTAGAAAATAACTTTAGCATACATATTCTAAATAAAAAAACTGCAAAATAACCAGATGGTGTCAAATTAATCCCATCTTAGTACAGCGAGGGTTAAACAAAAACTTCCAGTCTGAGCATACATCTGACGTGTATGCCGTCACTCTTTTTAATTATAAAGATACTCAACAACGTAGACTAAATTGAATCTCTCTATTCTAAAAAAAAGTAACTACCGCTGTCACCGCCGCCGCCGCCGCCGGTTTTGATTTTTTTGTGTCCGGAGGCCTTTCTTCGTTAATATTAACAAAAATAATGCATACAAAAATATGAAAATCGGTGGTTTTATACAGAAATGTTTGATAAACACGCTGATGCAGACAGTTTTCAAATCGAAGAATTATTTTAAGAGTTATTTAATGCTAAAGTTGGACAAAATCGTTCCACTAAAAAAGTTTTATAGTAGCAAAAACTATACGTTGCAGTGTAATCATTTTTAGATCATTTTATGCGTTAGAATTTGCCGGAGTGCAGATTGCATTAATTTTTTTATTTTGACTCATTTTTTCAGGTTTTATTTCTATTTTAAATTCAAATTTTCAGCATTTCTAGAGATATTTTTTACAGATTTCAGAAAATTGTACTAATTTAAACTGTTGCCAACTGTATAAAAAGCGCAAGCAATAATGTTTGCTTCAAATTAAAAATTTATTTACACGTGACTATTATAAACAGGAAAAAAACTTTCAAATTAGAAATAAATAATTACGTATAAAAAGCAGGAACTTATTAAAAATTACGTCATAAAAAGTATACACGTGAATTTTAACAGAGAAAGGATATTGTAAAATAATAAATTCATTAACATGCGTTAGAAGTCTTAGGAGAAATTACGTCATATTTACGTCACATTATAGTTATTACATAAAATGAACACAAAATAATATTGCAAAAAAGTTTAAATTTAGAAATTGCGCTAGACATTTATTTGATATTTTGAGAATTAATTTAAAATGTCTCATTTAAAAGAACTTTCTTTTCGCTTTGTTAAAAAATACCAGGAGACAAAGACTCTCTTTACTTAATTCCTTTTATATTAGATTATTTTGAAATGTTGTTACACGTGTATACGTCATCAAGTTATTTTTATTTCGACGTTTTATTTGTGTTTTTATTAATGTTGGACGAAGTTATTTGTTCTTTCGTTATTTAAAATAAAAATTATATCAATTTGTATAATTTGGCGAGTGGTTTGGCGATTTATATAATTTGGCGAAATTGCTCGACAGGATAATCAAGTAGTACCGCAGTGGATTTGGCGTTAAAATTCCCCAATCAAAGAGAAATGAATAGAAATTCGTTTATAGGGAGATCGCCACTGTTTTTTAAATTATAATTCAATCTTTCGAAATCTTTTTAAAGCCGATCAAATTAGCTTGCATTTAGAGTCTGCGGTGTCTGGACGGGGGTTGGCGAGCGTAGCTCGTAGGGGGCCGAGCCCCCTAGTGTTGGAAAAAATAAAAGTTTGTCACAAAATTCTCCCTTGTACAAAACCACTGTTCCTAAATTAAGTCAATTGGTACGCAGTAAATAAATAATAAATTAAGGAAATTTAATAACACGAGTGGCTTTGCACAATTGCAAGCAAGCCGCGCATAAAGAAACACTTAATTGAAATATGAAGCGTGTTTTTTTAAGTAACTAACCTTTTTTATATTAAAAAAATACAATCCCATTTTCATAATAATTTTAGTTTTAAATGAAAACCTGGACCTTAATCTATTTTTGAACAAAATTCCCGCCTATAGTAAAACACTTAGCGTATCCTAATATTAGGTTTTGTATCCCATACGCAAAAAAATCTGTCGCTTGCAGTGCTAACCACTGCATCACCGCCGTTTTGAAGTCCTCATCGTCATTGTTAGTCCAAGAGCTGTTAAGCATTTTAGGGAAGGTATTTGAGGCACCCTGAAAATTTGTGCAACACTTCTTTTGTAATGGCTGAATACAAATCGAATGTCTGGCTGAAGGATCGTGGCCCAAAAACTGTGCCAGACACGTGTCAAGTGCCATTTTTTGACTACCCCAAAAAAAGTTATTTGAGGCACGCTGAGATTGAGACAGAATAATATTTATACTTAGAAAAAAATATTTTGAAAACGACAGACACTTTAGTCGGCCCGAAAACTGTGCCAGACACGTGTCAAGTGCCATTTTTTGACTACCCAAAAAAGGTATTTGAGGCACGCTGAGATTAAGGCCGAATAATATTTATGCTTAGAAAAAAATATTTTGAAAATGACAGACACTTTAGTCGGCACAAAAACTGTGCCAGACACGTGTCAAGTGCCAAATGGCACTTAACACGTCTCTGGCACAGTTTTGGGGCCACGATCCTTCAGCCAGACATTCGATTTTGTATTCAGGTATTACAAAAGAAGTGTTGCACAAATTTTCAGGGTGCCTCAAATACCTACTCAAAAATGTTCAACAGCTCTCCTACTATGTATCACTGACCATCAAGATGCTTCTTTAAGTGCAGGAACTACAGTGTTGTAGTCGTAAAAAAAGCAGAGAATATACGGTATAGACAGAGGGTATACGCCGAAGTCATGAATGTTCATACATGCTTTATTAGACGCTAATGCTTTATTTGAGAAACAGGGGGGGGGGGAGGTATACGGAGCTTTTTAAAAACATCCAGAAGGTACACGGCGTATACCCTGCACTACATCCCGGGGAACAAATGGTAATCACTTGGCGCTATGTCACGGTTATACGGAGGATAATGATGTTATTCCAACCATATGACATGGTAATAAGAAAATATTTAATAAAAAAATAATTTAACAAAATTTTGATGAATGAAAATTTTCCCAAATTCTAAAAATTAATCTCAAAATCATGAATAAAAACACATGTATGTGCAAAATAAACTTAGCTAATAAATTATCCAAAAATAAGCAATTTAAATAGTCGAAACTTTCCTCATTTTAATGAGGGCAGATATTTTAACTTGCAGGCATTTACAGGTAATGAAACGCTTTTTTTATTTAGCGCTTGATGCTAGGTCATCACTATCAGCTCGTTTGCTTCGACTCTCGTGGTGTTATGTAGAACATAAAAGAAACACTGGAACAAAGAGTAGTTTAAGGAACCATCTAAACATACGCATAAAAAGACCTCATGCTTGACGTTTTGTATACTCGTAAATCAAATCATTGTTTTCATTTTCAATTTCCATAACAGACAGTCAAGTTTGACTCGTAAAACTCGGCAACGCACTATCAAATTTGTGAGCTGAGCCGTTGCCATCGAAATACTTAAGGCCTGCGGACAACAGTTGCGACGTCATCACTAATCGACCGAATTCTGACTACTGTTGGAATTCACACCGGAAAAATTTGAATAGCAATTTTCTGTTTTTTTTTTTTTTTTTTTTTTTTTTTTTTTTTTTTTAAATTGAATATACATAATCCTATAAAGCAATACTAACTATTTCAACTTACTGGTGAGAATTTGGAATCCCGCAATAAAAAATCAGCCAAGCGAGGCAACGCTGTTGCATTCCGCATGTGGCTGAATTTTTATTTAGGGATTCCGAATTCTCACCCGTAAGTTTAAATATTTAGCATTGTTTTATAAGATGATAGATATTCCACAAATAAAAAAAAAGAAAATTGCTATTAAAATTTTTCCGGTGTGAATTCCAACACTAGTGTGAAGCCGGTCCACTAGTGATGACGTCACAACTAGTGTCCTTCGGCCTTGAGTATTTCGATGGTAACGGCTGAGCACTTGCATTCAGACTAAAGACATATTCTCATGTTTTGAATTTAAATTTTTCTTCCTCTTTTCAAAGAGTCACTTTAAAATCTAAAGTAGAATGATATTTCCCTACTTACAGGGCGGTCTACCCAGAATCTAATCGACTACAATTTATATCTTCATCTATCTAAATATGAAGTTTTATGGAAATCTATGCATTCATTCGGAATTATAGCGCCCAAAAAATTTGTGTTTCACATAGACAAACAACGATCCAAAAATAATCAAATCACGCTCACTTACAAACCAGCAATTAGGAATAGGAATTACAATGCATTTTTTATTATTATTTAACTTGGAATTATAGTGATCCACAGATTAAAAAAAGTTATACCATAACGGCGCCCCTGGCCTGTACTCAATTCTAAAATTTAACAAATGTATTTAATTTAAATGAATAAATATAAAATTTGGTACATGTCTACGGAATAGAAACTCAAATACAATTATAATTTTAATTGTAAATAACATAGGGTAACAGCGCCCCCACGCCCTGTTGGATAATCTAAGCAAAAATTGAATCAGCTCGGTTTTTATCAATAAGCGTTACACATACTAAATTTCTTGTAATTCTACCCCATAGATACCAGTAAAATGAAAAATATATTATAGCTGTGCTAAGAGTGGATTAACCAAAATCTAATCGCCAACAATTTATATTTAAATCTATTTAAATGTGAAGTTTTATGGAATCCTATGCATTAATTCGGAATTACCGCGTCCACAAAATTTATGCAGCATAATGTTAGTTGGGGCAACTGGGCCATGATTTTACAATATGACTCTGAAGCTTCTGACAGTTCAGCTTCAAAAAGCTAATGTTCATTTGAATTAAAGTAATATGTAAATGTGTTCAGTTATGCTCCTTCTATCAGACAGAAATGCTCAAAATTGCACTTTAATATTTAAAAATATAAAAATACGCATATTTCATCTTTCTTTCCTCATGGGTCCAGTTGCCCCATAAAAATGGGGTAAGTGGACCAGGAGGGTCTATGTTCCACATGCGTTTATTTATTTTTTTTTTTTCATGTGGGATATCAGTTCCTGTTTGAAAAGGTGTAAATAACTTAAAAAAATTTAAACCAGGCAGATCATGTAAATTATATGTCAATAAAGAGCGTTGTAAGGGAAACCTTTGCTGTCAATGTGTCTAAAAAAAGCACTAAAAGTAAAAATATTAGATTTATTTATACCAAAAACATAAAAATTAAGTAAGTACTTATGTACTTTAGTATAGGTAATATGTATAAAAGTCACATGGTTATTTTAAGGGAAAAAAAATAGCAAGGTAAATCTATGAACAAACGACTACGTAAGTACTTAAGTACTTTATCTGTATCCAGGGGTCGCATTACATAGGGAAAATGTTATTGTTCCTACTAGAACCCTTAATGAGTTACATTTATGATCATTTTATTTAACATATTCTAAAGAAAGGTGCGATGAAGATATTATTTTCAAAATAGTGGTAGGAACAATAAAAGTTTTCCCTAGAGAATACGACCCCTGTATAGTACAATTTCAAGGTTTGGCAATCTTGCTTTCAGGGGCAAGGTATTTGCATTCGTAAAATGTTGAAATAATTTATTGACACCAGTATTTACAAGAAAATCTATTTGAAAACAAGTAAAAGTATATTTTCGCGTACTTAATAAAGGTGAAATTTTCATTACAAAATTCCGGAGCCAATGTGAAAATTAGGAATTAAAATTATGTGATGCCATAACGACATCACCGCCTCTCAAGGGGTCAAGAAATTTGGTTTGATATCACCCAATATGCTTTTTTTTATTACGTATTTTTAATAAGGTATTCTATAATTTTCTTTATTGTGAGAAAAAAACAATGGAGAAATTTACTTCCGTTGTAAGAGAAACTCAAAAAAATTATTTATAACTATTGGGGTAACTGGATCCTGCATGGTCCAGTTACCCTGGATACATGCCCCAGTTACCCCATTCTTGAAAAAATTATGGGGCAACTGGGACACCGGACTAACATTTGAAACATGAAGTAAATATGTATAGATGCCTAATAATATTAATGTAGTTATATTTCTAACCTTTAAAAAAATATATTGTTTAATAAAAGTACTTACAGTATTTTAATAAAAATCCGAGGAAGTTCAACCAAATTGACGTTGTTTTTTAAAAAAGAAACGTAAATTTTCGACAACCTATCACAGCAAAGAGAGAGTTATGATTGAGTTGACACACGTTGTTTTAGGAAGTAGAGGTTAAGGGGCATTGTTCACAAAAGCTAAAACTTAAAATACATTAATGGTTTTTTATAAAATAGCCTATGGCCCAGTTACCTCGTGGGTCCAATTACCCTAACTAACCTTAAATACATTAAAAATAAGAAGTCGAAAATTATCATGAATCCACTGCTTTTTTAATGCGTGTATGAGAAAGTTAAAATATATGTTAAGTGCTACATTCTATATAAAGATATTTAATTTTAAACGCAATATATACATGTTTATAATTAAATGTAAAAACTACAGTATCGTTCTGAAAACTTTAACTTTATTTATATTACAAATTCATTTTAAATTGATACAACTTTTACTGTTTATTTTAATTTTCATTTCGTTAGATGTACTACTGTGTTCGCTTGGATGTGTTATTACTGAGTTTTGTCTGTGTATTACACATTTATCTTACATAAATGAGAAAAGCAATTAATTCTTCCTAAAAAAAATAAAATGCAGCAAAATTTGAGAGTAGAATCAATCAATTTAGAAAAAAACTTTTTTTTCTACATCTAAGTAAAATGCATTTATTTATAATCTTAATAAGTGATTCGTCATAATAAAAAAAAAAGAAGAAATCTGCACTTTTAAGTAGAACATCCACATCAAAAATAACAAAACATTATTTTTCTACATTAAAACAAAATGCATGAATTTATAATTTTTAAATTAATTAGCTCATATAAGCCGTGTACAGTCGTGGAAAAAAAGTAAACGCCCCCTACTAACTCTTCAACAAATTATTGTAGAAGAAAGTTACTGGTATCAAACCATTGAAAATAAAGTCTACTGTTAAATGATGTATATAGAATTTACTTAGGGGGCCGTCTACATATCAAAACCAGACCAAACTTTTTTTTTTTTTTTTTTTTAATAATAATAGCAATATCCAAGTTCATAATTCGTAATTCATATTATAATTTTTTAAATCACAAAGTCAATATATTTTTGTTTGGGTTTTTTATTATTATAACCAAACAAAAAAAAATGTCACATTAGGATTATAATTTCAAGAGATATTAATAAAAATATGAAATGTAGTTTAACATTAGAAGCTCTAAATTTCGAATGTTTGTAATTCAGAGACTTGCCATCCAAATGACTAGAAATATCGTTTCTAGACATAGTTTGAACCGAAAATTTAAAATATATTTTCAAAATTGGGTGTTGCCATTCAAAAATACAAAGTTCAGTCTGGTTTTGATTTGTAGATGGCCTCTAAGCCAATTTGATAGACATCATTTAAAAGTAGACTTTATTTCCAATATTTTGGTACTACTAACTTTATTCTATTGTAATTAGTTGCAAAGTTAGTAGGGCGTTTACAGGCCTCCCACTAGTCCGTTTTTTGAACACCAGGATAATTAAAGAAAAAATTTTACGGTAGGTTTCGGCAACAATTGGAATAAAAACGCTTTTCCTGGTAAGTTTCTACGAAATTTATAAAGGGGATTTTTCTTATAAAAATAGTGGTGTTCAAAAAACGGACCGAGTGGGAGCCCTGCGTTTACTTTGTTTCCCCCACGACTGTAGATTTGCACCTCTGATAGGTTTGGATTGAAAGCAGAAATTAAACACCGCCCCTAAAACAATTATTATACTACATTTTATTACAGCTGTTCGATAAATCAAGTTCTGCTAATAAAAATACATATTTATATTGTTAAACTTCAAAAGCATTAAAGAAATTTATGAATTGGTCTGCCGATTATAATAAAAGACATTTTATCTGTCAATTGAATGTGTAGTAATACATTCTATTTACAATTAGTGTATCTCTTACGGTGAGTTTGGGGGTTTCCCTTTATTTTCCAGGGATAATACTAGTATTTTTTTTTCTAAATATATCTATTTCAAACGCGCAAAATTTCTCCTTTTTCAAGGAGAAATTTTCTATAAGAAAATACTGGTACCTAAGAATTTCCTGATCTGGAAATTCCAGGACCCCTACGAACCCTGGAATGGGAATTTTAATTTTTGTGATCATTTTTTGAAAATAATTCTCACATTTCTTTTAATATGAAACACTAAAAAAGGTCAAGAAATACCAGTCTCTGGAAATATTTAAAAGGAAAAAGAAAAGACTCGCGGGATTTTTTGTAGGCAGCGTTTAATTTTTCAGATTACTGTAAGTTATTTTAAAACCACATATTGAAAGATGCAATCTATTGCTATTACTAACTGAGCGTCGCTCGCATCTTAAATTAATGAAATGTTGAAATTTTCCCATTTTTTATGCTAAATCATTTTTAATACAGTAAAAAAGCTCTATAAAATTTCATTTTCCTAAAAATCATTTTGTTAAATATGTATATAAAAATATGTGTTGTTAAAAATGTGTATAAAAATGTGTGTTGTTCGAAATGTGTATAAAATGCGTGTTGTTAAAAATATGTAATTTTTATACAAGGTGTCTCTTCTTATTGTTGACCAATAGCTATTTCCTAAACCATTAGTTTTATAGGTATAGTTACGATTGCAAGAATGTCTTAAATGGTGTTATTCATCATATGAAAATTAATTTATGTCAAACTAGTTCATTTTTAAATAGTTACTAAATAAAAAGAACTATATGGTCCCTGCGTCCTATAAGTTTTATTTAGAAAACCTTTCTCGGCGTTCTAACAAATAAAACGGTAAAAATCCATTCTTATACGACCACAACTTACCCAGTTATGATACTATTATTCTCAAAGTCTCATAAAAAGATAAAGATGAAGAGTTACTCACATTGTTGGAATTGAAATCGTAATCCAACTTGTATTGTAATCGTCCAAGTTTTTCTTCTGATTTTTCACTTTCCTTTTCACCTTCGTTATCTTCCATATTGTCTTGTAGATCTTCCTCATCCGGCTGTACCTAGCAAGGTAGATCATTTTAAGCATCAAAAAGATAAAGGAGGAAATAGTGTGTGATTAGGAACAATGTGTTATGTAAAAGTGTATAACCAGGCTTCCCATAACTTATTTAAAAAATATAATAATAAAATCGACACATTTTCGCTGTAGAGCATGGGTTGCACATTAAAACTTTTCAGAGTCTGAGGGGGAAGGCGTAAAAATTATTGGAATTTTCACAAATAGGTGGCGCTGTACAGTATGGTTTTCTGAAAATATGGAAATTTGAAGCTTTGAAAAGATAGTGCAAATGGACAACAGATGATTTTTTTAACCTCCATAGGGCTAGCAGCGTTCTTAAGTTTTCCTAAATTTTCTATCACCTTTTTTTAAACTATAATTTCCGTGTTATAGTCCTTTAAAATCTGCAATAAAAATATACTCTCAAGAATTTTGTTTTGAAATAGTGGTAGCAAAGGTAAAAAAAATATCAGGAACATTGCGAGCACTGGTATTAGATTGTACGATTGAATTCGTATTTTTTTTATATCGAATGGTAGCAATGTTGTCATCTGGTAAAGTTGTTAACAATGAACAATTTAATGATGAATTTAGCAACGAATCTTCAAGAATATTCTTGAACATCGTAGTAAATACATCGAATGTTCGTTCTTTAAATACATTCTCAACTGCAAACGTATGCTTGCCAAATTATCTTAATACTTCTTATGCCTTTTTACAATGTGACTCCTAACAGCACCACCTGTTGTTGAAAATGTGAACTAATGTTTGTGGCAAAACAAATACTACTTTTTTTACAAGGCCTGGGTTGCAAACCGCAGTCCAAAACAGAAATTTGTTGTTTTTTTATGATTTTTTTTTAAATGCCTCCAGATTTATGGGACGCCCGGAACGCCACATGAATTCGCAAAATGACACAACTCAAATAATAATAAAACTTTAAACTCATTAACTTCAAAATTTCAAGAATGAAAAATGGAAAAAATGCCATCTAAATTCAAATATCCAGGAAATACTGATTTCTGCATATTTTGTTACTTGAAAGCACATTTATCCAATTTAAGATACCACTGCCACTCTAATAAAAAAGCATCTATAAAAAATAGCAGTGACACAAATATTTTTTTAAACATGAGATAAAAGAGATTATCGGAATTGACAAAATGATTGTAGAAAAACTAGATTATGTAATTACAAAACAAAAGCTCCTACTTCTTTTTTATAATAGAATGTATAATGCGGCATTTAATTAACAAATATAATTATTTTAAAAGCGAAAAATTTAGTGTAACTTTTAATCTTTTACAGACTGGTTAGGATCAGGTTTATTTATTTATTAATTATTATTATTCCCTTGTAACCATATGGGTGTTCAAACTGTGGCCAACAATCCACCGGACTACCACTATTTTAGAATACATTAATCTGCCTTATTTAATGACAAAAACATTTCGATTAAATAAGGCGAAAATTTTCTTTCGGAAATTCTGATGGCAAACGCCTTCAGGCAAAAAGGAGCAGCTCTATAATCTGCCGTTTTAATCCAAAGATATCAATCAATGAAATAGAGAAAAGGGGTACTTCTCCATAAAATATATATTCCAAAAAATTTCAAAATATATACTAAAAATACTTTAATTGCTTAAAATATGTCAAATATTAATTTAAAAAAACGTTAAAATATTGACACGTTTTGATTGATTCACTCAATCATCATCAGAACATATAAAAAACACAAATATAATGTACAAAAAACACTGGAATGCGAGATCAGTCTCTATTATAAAGTGAAGATAAATACCGTCATTTTCAACACTGCTCAAAAAGACAAAAAAAAAAAAAAAAAAAAGAGAGAGAGAGAGAGAGAGAGATAAGGAGGGGGGGGTGGCGGCATTGTATCTTCACATGTAATTTTTTTCCATCCATTGCGAGCTAATCTCTCATTTACTGCCCAGTATAGAGAACAGGAGAATTTAACGAATTAGAAAAAAACTGTATTCCTTTTTTCTCAGTATTTTAAGTCAATGAATTATTTTACGTATTTTTAAAGTTCCTCTACTAAATTGCAAGCGTTGGATATTTTTTTACGGGGGAAAGTCAGTAAGTAGGTCACAAACCGATATGAGAGATCCGAAATTAGTAGTAAATTGTTTCCAAATATGCCAATAGGTGGCAGCACTGTCCAACTGTAAGATGTCACTTTCGAATTTATGAGACAGCAGATAGATGTACAAGATGAGCAGGGGCGTTCAAAAGTTGTTGAAGAAGAACAGAGGGGTCGTCCTGTTGAGATTGCAACAGAAGAAACAGTGCGGAAGGTTGAGGAATTGGTTAGAATTGACAGGCGAACAACAATAGACAGCATTAGCAACTGCAACAGGGTGTTCACATGGTTTAGCCTGCAGCCGACTGATGCAGACATTGAATGTGTGGTACAAAGATGGCTGAGAGTGCAGTCCAAAGACTTTTATGCAGCAGGTATTAGAAAACTCATAGACAGATGGGACAAATGTATCAATGTAAATTACGATTATATAGAGAAATAAACATGACTTTTAAGCATGTATCTTGGTTTCCCTTTTTTTTATTGACTTTTGGAAACTACTTACTGACTTGCCCTCGTATTATTATCATTTTATATGAAATTTTGAATTTTGTACTGGGAAAAATGGAGATAAAAGGTCTTTTTTATGATTTTCTGCACATTTTTTAAAATTCTGATATGTAACTTCTATATGAAAAAAATACTCAAACTATTTGCATAACTGTCAGTTATATAAATCAATAAGAATAAAATTTAATTTTTAAATTATTTTTTAATCCGATGTTCCTAATTGGGAGAAGATTAAGTGTGTTGGTCAGCCAGATCTCAAATTCCCCTCATTAATGGAATAATGGATTTCAAATGGACTAATCAAATACCCCTCACTTCACCTAAGGGCGTGTAGTGCTTTCGAAGTTTTGAAATATCTCATCAGAAAATTTACATTCTTAACTTATTTTTTCGTACACTCTTTCTGAAAGATGTCTGAAAATATTTTTTATATATTTGCATAATTTTGTTTGAAGTGTTAAAATTTTCCTTACAGTTCGCCCGCTTAGTTAAGATTTTAGCAAATGAAATATAAAATTAAGCATATTTTAGAAATATTTTGACAACTACAAAAGAAAAGGACGTCTTTTCAGAAGAGTACACAGAAAAAAGAAATTGAAGATGTTAATTTCCTCGGGAGATATTTTAAAAATACGAACGCATTCCATGCCCATAAAACAAACATTAATGATGGTAATTTAAGATGTGATTGACCAACACATTTAAATGCCTTCACCCTCAGCATACGATATTCGCAAGCTAATTTTAAACCATTGAAAGCATTCTCTACAATTCTTCATTTGCATTTCAATATTTTTAGATAATTCTTTTTGCTCGCGATATCTGAGCTCGAAGTCCTCAGATATCCTGAGAAAAATGAATCATTTAATAATTATAAAAGTAAAAATATAAAAAAAAATTTTTTTATAATCAATCTGTAGTTATCTTGAAAATCCCGCCTATTTTTGTTACTGCAACTCATGATTTTTTCCGAAAATTTCCGATACAATACATTAATTTGACGTGGGCGCTGAGCTCGATTATAAAAAATTCACCGCTGTTGATACGCTTAGTAGAAAGCGCAAGTAAGTGAATTTATTAAAAAATATTTAAGTTTTTGCTTTAAAAAAAATAGAGCAACGGGAAAGAAAAAAATTAAAGTTATTTAAAGTATCTTTTTAGGATTTCTGAATTGGTTTCTTAACGTATACTCGTAAATTAATTAATATTAAATTATTAATTGATGAAAGCGTATTTTTTTATATTGTACTCCTGATTTTTTATTTCTAATTTATTTTCCCCTTTTTAGCCATTAAAATGTTTCATTCTTGAAGCTTCACAGCCATTTTGGCGATTGTTAATTGGCGCATCATTAAATTCGATGTACCTTCAACTCGTGTGCAATTGTATGAATTAGCAGATAATATTTGGCATTTTATTACCTATGGCGGAAAAATTCCTTAAAATTAATTTATAATTAAGTTCTAAAGATATTAAAAAGCTGCATTATTATCGAAAACACATGTGAGCGTAATTTTTATAATTCTAGCATACCAGAAAGTGGGCTAAAAACCGATTACAAAATTAAAACTTTGTATATAAACCCCAGGTTGAGTGTAATAAAATAAATTAAAAACATTGAAATGCAAATCGGAAATACGTAGAAAACATTTAGATAGCGAATAATACCTTGGTTTAAAATTGCTTTGTGAACATCATATGCTGATAAGCGTAGGCTCTGAAACTTAATAAAAGTAATTTAAAATAATATTCGATAGAAGAGTCACACCCCACCTTTTCTTTGTATGCATCGCCAAGGAACCCCATTCCTTTAAGGTCAACTCCTCCTTTGCCTCCTTTTTTATCCTTCTTTCTGCGCTTGCACCACCTCCTGATGCAGCAACAACAGATACAGATCAGCAAGGCTCCAATGCCGACCAGGATCAGTATGATGCCCCATACAGGTACTGAAAAATGTTTTTAAAAAATATTGGTACTTTCAATAACAACAGCTACATTTTGTTATCATTTTTTTAAAATGCACATAAATACGGTGTTTTATATACAGTAGATGCCTGATGAACTGACATTCACGGGACAAAATGTGCGTCGGAAAATCGAGTGTGCATATATATATATATATATATATATATATATATATATATATATATATGTCGCATAAACTATAATAAACTTCCGATTATCCGACGCTGAAGGGATCAGGAATGAGACATTGAGATATGTCAGTTAACCAAATTTGTCACATAACCTAATGTTGGATAATCGAGAATCAATTGGAGTTATAGAACATATAAAAGAAATTTTCTAACAGCTATTCTTTATCCTTGAGTTAACAAAGGCCCTTTCTTTTGTCTTTGCGAGACCCCATGATTTGAGGTTGAAATTATTGATAATGTTTAGAACATATCGAATACGATTTTTATAAAAAACATAGAAAGATAAATAAACTACTGCTGCAGTTTTTAATATCGTAGTTTTTTTTTCATTTTACTCGGAAGATTTTTTCGTATTTTAAAAAAAGAGAAATATTTTATTTTGAATAGAAGAACTTCGTGGACCCATAGAAGATGTGCTACGGACCCCTTGGATTTTGCAAATTACGGTTTAAGACTTATTATAAATTTTATGTACAGGATGTGTTTAGAAGTCGATTGTAAAAAAATCCACTGGACGAAACCCTGCTACTTGTTGTAAATACTAATATCATATCATGGGAAATAGATTTAGTACAAGGTAATTTAGATCAGATTTTTATTCCAACACGGGCAAAAGTGACACTAGAAGCTGAATTTGCGCTATGAAATAGGCATAAGAACTTTTAAAAATAAACGTTTCACTTTGCTGTCTATAATTATGGAATATTTAGTTCCTATGCCTTTTTCACTAACATAGAAATCAAAAATGAATGTTGCATAATTGTCTAAGATATTATGAAAATCTATTTTTCTTGTTCTTATTAGGTAGCTTTCTTTACAAAAAAGCTACCTATTGCAGCCGTTCGGAGGAAAGCGATTTCAAAAAATTTTGGTATATTTTCATCGATCATGACCCCCAGACCCCAAAACCACCCTCTGTTCAAAATTGATATATATATATATATATATATATCTGACCTATGTCACACTGTAACTCCCGTAATTATGAACCGATTTCGATGTAATTCGGTGTGTACATAGTACATACCAATGTCTCGACCGAGTTTGTTGGCCAGCTTCATCCGCCGTTTTGTTTCAAAATGGCGGCCATTTAAAAAATTTAAAAAAAATTAAAACTTGAAATGTGGTACCAAAAAATTAAAAATGGAAATTTTTTTTTCTTATGTATTTGACCTTTATACAAAGATTTCGGAGCAGTTTTTTTTTCGTCTATATCTTAAAAAATGGCTGAGTTATAGCATTTTGAATTTCTAGCGTGGCTGACATTTTGAAACGTCCTGAATTTTGTCACGCGATAAAAGGCGTATTTATGAACCGATTTGGATGTAACTTCGTTTATACATAGTACATACCAATGTCTCGACCGGGTTCGTTGGCCAGCTTCACCCGCCATCTTGTTTAAAAATGGCGGCCATTTAAATTTTTAAGAAAAATTTAAATTTGAAATGTGGTACCAAAAATTGAAAATTGAAAAAATATTTACTTCTTATGTGTTTGACCTTGATAAAAAGATTCGGGAGCAGTTTTTGTTTCGTCTATATCTTAAGAAATGGCTGAGTTATAGCATTTCGAATTTCTAGCGTGGCTGACATTTTGAAACGTCCTGATTTTTCTCACGTAATAACAGGCGTATTTATGAACCGACTTGGATGTACCTTGGTGTGTACATAGTACATACAAATATCTCGACCGAGTTCGTTGGCCAGCTTCATCCGCAATCTTGTTTCAAAATGGCGGCCATTTAAAAAAATTTAAAAATAAAAAAATTTAAATGAGATACCAAAAAATTAGAAAATGAAAAAGATTTTTTTTTGTATGTGTTTGACCTTAATACAAAGATTCCGGAACAGTTTTTCTTTCGTCTATATCTAAAAAAAAATGGCTGAGTAATAGCATTTTGAATTTCTCTTGTGGCTGACATTTTAAAACGACCTGATTTTTGTCACGCGATAACAGGCGTATTTATGAACCTATTTGGATGTAACTTGGTCTGTACATAGTACATACCAATGTCTCGACCGAGTTCGTTGACCAGCTTCATTCGCCATCTTGTTTCAAAAGGGTTGCCATTTTAAAAAAATTTAATTTAAAATTCAAAATGAGGTATTAAAAAATTGGAAAATGAAAAAGAATTTTTTTATGTGTTTGGCCTTGATACAAAGATACCGGAGCAGTTTTTGTTTCTGAAAATTTGTTCTTTTGTTTATATCTTAAAAAATGGTTGATTTATAGCACTTTGAATTTCTAGCATGGCTAACATTTTGAAACGATCTTGTATTCGTCACGCGATAACACACGTATTCACCTATTTCGATGTAAGAAGGCATGTGGATAGTATACATCAACACCTCGACCAAGTTCGCTGGCCAGATTCATCAGCAATCTTGTTTCAAAATGGCGGCCATTAAATAAAAAAATATATATATATTTAAAGTGAGGTGCAAAAAAATTAGAAATTGAAAAAGGTTTCTTTCTTAAGTATTTGATCTTGATATAAGGATTCAGGAGCATTTTTTGTTTGTCTTTACCTTAAAAAATGGCTCAGATATAGCAGTTTCAATTTCTATTGTGGGTGACATTTTGAAAAATCTGATTTTTTGCATGCGACAGCACTCCTATATATTAACCGATTCCGATGTGAGTGTGCATGTGCACAGCAATTACTAAGGTCTCGACCAAGTTCACTGCTTAGCCTCATCCACCATGTTGTCTTAAAATGACAGGCACTTTAAGAAATTGCCGAATTTGGCAGCCAAATATAAGTTACTTTAAAGAAAAGCAGCTTGGATAAAGCTGACTAATTTCGGGAAATTCTCATTCATTATATTGATAAAAACTAGTATTGAATCTCCTATATTCGGTTTCCACTAAATTGAGCTTCGTGTGTTTGCATGATATAAGTTGGCTTTTTTTAAATAAGGATTATGAAAGCTACCTCTTCCTCCCGGCACTGGCCGGAAGGACTTTTTTTACTAGCATAAGAATTTAAAAAGAACGTTTCAGGTGACTGTCCATCAATTTAAGGAACCGTTAGATCCTATACATTGAAGGCCCCACCAGCTGCCGAGAGGTTCTGCTCTACGGGCGGTGCTGGGTTCGAACCCAATCGCGCCCGTCGGCCTATTCCTTCGGAGTTTTCCGTGGTTTTCTTCAAACCTTGGATTTCCTTGCGAAAATACGGGTTAAGTTCCCTTAGAAAGACCCCACGGAGAGAATCCCTCTCCTTCCGGGTCTATATCCCTTGTGTAGATAATTGTCCGTCATAAACAACATCACCTATACCTTGCTGTGAAAATCTGAACATTTTTTTTTTAATCTCTAAATCGATTTATTTTTACATAATAATGTGATACAAACCTGATTTAACTCGGAATTCGAAGTAGCATTTAATGGGAAAAATAATAAAAAGTATGTATGAATATCTTCAGAAAAAAAAATGCAAATGAGTTACACTAACTGTCAATCACAGAGCAACATGATTCAGAATGTCACCAAAAAAAGAAAATCCACTCTCAATTTAGCGATTTCAAGCTGTCGTTTTCTTGCTAAATAGATAAATAGCGACTCGCGCAATAGATAATTGAAACTTAATGAAAATAAAATGCGAGAAATGTTAATATATTGCTCCATTATATATCTAAAGAAATTTAACTCTTTTAAAGGTAAAAATTATTGCATTTTATTTAATGTTTTTTTTAGATGAACCAAAAAGAGATGCGAACTTTAGAATTAAACCTTAACGTTAATAAATATAAAGGTGAAATAAGTAGCATGTTTATCAGATAACTCGTAAATTCTGCAGACAGTAATTTTAAAAATGGTTCAATTTTTTATCAAAAGATGATTCTGTATTAACTTAACCTGTATGAATACTAAACTAAAGGGCAAAGATGGATCAAGTATTATCAAATTCTTGCTCTTTGTTCAGATTTACTTTGGAAACACAAGAAAACAACATATACGTTTTGAAGTTTTGAAGTTTTTTTTAGCATTCTTACAGACTGACACATTATAACACCATCTATTGACTAAAATTTGAACTATTTTTTTACTGTTGCACACAACTTTTATGACCTTCATAAGCATGTCACTTTTTTCATCTTTGCATTTATTGTATTTAATAAGTTATTAAATTTTAAATTACAATTAAGCTTTACGTGACACCCTGAATTTGCTATATTTACTGTGATTCTTATCCTTAACAAGTTGGCAATTGCACGTCAAACATGGCAAATGAGGTGCGTTCGTACTATAATTAAAGTTTTATAAATATTTTTTGCGCAGCATATTGTACTGAATGTATATTTTAGTGCACTTAAATAAGTGCATATCAAGTTCATTCTGTTCGAAAAGCTGTAACATCATTAAAATGCACTTGAAATAATTTTTTCCCATTGGCCGTAATGTAACGCAAAACTTTTGACTGTCCCTGTAATTAAACTATACATCCGATTTTCATAAAATTTGAAATGCTCGACAAAATTCTGCAACAATCATATATTTAAAATTTCAGACCATTCGGTTGGGTAGTTCTCTGTTATATGTGGACAGACGGACTGAGTTACGACTACAGGCACTACGTATTTATATAATTACGAACGCATCTAAACAGGTCAAGATTTCTGCGGATAGTAAGGGATAAAAAACTTTTATATTTCTCATTATTTAGTTTCCCTGTAAATATAGCATCATGTATTACATATTTCAGAAAAATTGTTCGTCAGGCTGCGGTTTATCCGTCATCACTAAGCCTAATTTTTGAAAGGAGAGTCGGCAGTCTTAAAAATTTATCTCATCACTGGTTCAAGACAGGATGCTTTGTGGAAAAAACAAAATTTGCAAACGAAATGTTTTTGTATTGGGATAGCATTTTAAAATGTATTATGTTTACGTTTTTTTTAAAATTTAATTATACGTTTTAAGACGCAGGATTTATATTGATTATATGTGTAAGCGACATCTGCTAAAATGCTTCGCAAATAGAAAAATAGTTTAGAAAATAGTTAAAAATTTTTAAACAGGCAAAAAAGTAATTATCATTCACTATTTTATTTATTTTTATATGATTTTCATGGTTTATTATAACTATTACGTAGTTTAATAGTTTTAGAAAAAAAAGGGGGGGGAGATATCGTGCTCGTTTTTATTATTTGGTCCATTTACATGGTTAATTAAAGTTTCTTTCATTTTGCCCTATCGGAAAAATACCTGCTTAATTGGTCGAAAACAAAATAGTATTTATCAACAATGTACGTATTATTTATCTTTTAAAGTAATTTTACATAAAGTGATGATTCTACCATGTCTTTGGGAATTAAAATCTAAAAGTTACTAACCGATTCGCTTTATACATGCCGTAGAATATTCTCGGTGAATTATAATTTCTTTTATTGTGGCTAATCTTTTATTGGGTGCGTTCATAATTATATGAATACGTAGCACCTATAGTCGTCGCCTGGTCCGTTCGTCTGTCTGTCCGTCTGTCCGAATATAACAGCACAAAAACTACCCAACCAAATGGTTTGAAATTTCATAAATGTAATTGTTATATAATTTTGTCGAGTCACTTCAAATTTTATGAAAATCGAATCAAAACTTAAAAAGATATTAATAAAAGTTTTCTTCATTTTATTAAATCCTATCATACGTTATTGATTCTATGATATCCTATATATAGGTCATAATTCTAGGTTGCTATGGTGATGACGTCCTATTTAAGATGGAGTCCTATTACTTCCGTATTACTGAATTTAATATATACAATCGTAATAAATTGTGTTTGCATGCATTTTTGCAAAAGAGTGCAACAGCTATTGCACCAAGATCCGAATATTTATAAAACTAGTTATAGTACGAACGCACTTCATTTTCCATGTTTGTCGCACGATTTCCGACTTGTTCATTATGTATTTCTTATCATATGATTATTCTTTTTTTTTTTCCTTATATATTTCACTGACACTTCTATGACACGAAAATTAGCCATGATTGTCCGTTCTGCAAAAGATTACTTAGATTACTAGAGATCCTTACGTTTTGAAGCTTTCGAGATTAGAGCATAATTTAAGTAGAACATGCATTATCAGTAAATTAAGAAACAAAAAATTAAATAATTATGAGTAGCATGATCTTTCATTCATAGAAGCAACAAAAAAGTCCTTATTCCAATACTTCGATTGTTAAAGGTAAAATCTAAAGGTTACTAATCGGTTCCTTTTAAACAAGCCGTAGAATATTTTCGGCAAATTATAATTTCTTTTATGGCTATTCTTTTATTTATTATGTATTTATTATTATATGACCATTATTATATATTTCACTGACACTTTTATGACACGCAAATTAGCAGTAATTGTCGTTTCTACAAAAGATAACTTAGATTACAAAAGATCCTTACGTTTTGAAGCTTTCGAGATTACAGCATAATTTAAGTAGAACATGCATTATCCGTAAATTAAGAAACAAAAAATTAAATAATTATAAGTAGCGTGATCTTTCATTCATAGAAGCAACAAAAAAGCCCTTATCCCAATACTTCGATTGCTAAAGGTAAAATCTAAATGTTACTAGTCGGTTCCTTTTAAACAAGCCGTAGAATATTTTCGGCGAATTATAATTTCTTTTATGGCTATTCTTTTATTTATTATGTATTTATTATTATATGACTATTATTATATATTTCACTAACACTTTTATGACACGCAAATTAGCAGTAATAGTCGTTTCTGCAAAAGATTACTTAGATTACAAAAGATCCTTACTTTTTGAAGCTTTCGAGATTTTAGCATAATTTAAGTAGAACATGCATTATCCGTAAATTAAGAAACAAAAAATCAAATAATTATGAGTAGCAAGATCTTTCATTCATAGAAGCAACAAAAAAGTCCTTATGCCAATACTTCGATTGCTAAAGGTAAAATCTAAAGGTTACTAATCGGTTCCTTTTAAACAAGCCGTAGAATATTTTCGGCGAATTATAATTTCTTTTATGGCCATTCTTTTATTTATTATGTATTTATTATTATATGACTATTATTATATGTTTCACTGACACTTTTATGACACGCAAATTAGCAGTAATAGTCGTTTCTGCAAAAGATTACTTAGATTACAAAAGATCCTTACGTTTTGAAGCTTTCGAGATTAGAGCATAATTTAAGTAGAACATGCATTATCCGTAAATTAAGAAACAAAAAATTAAATAATTATGAGTAGCATGATCTTTCATTCATAGAAGCAACAAAAAAGTCCTTATGCCAATACTTCGATTGCTAAAGGTAAAATCTAAAGGTTACTAATCGCTTCCTTGTAAACAAGCCGTAGGATATTTTCGGCGAATTATAATTTCTTTTATAGCTATTCTTTTATTTATTATGTATTTATTATTATATGACTATTATTATGTATTTTACTGACACTTTTATGACACGCAAATTAGCAGTAATTGTCGTTTCTGCAAAAGATTACTTAGATTACAAAAGATCCTTACGTTTAGAAACTTTCGAGATCAGTGCATAATGTAAGTAGAGCATGCATTATCCGTAAATTAAGAAACAAAAAATTAAATAATTATAAGTAGCGTGATCTTTTATTCATAGAAGCAACAAAAAAGTCCTTATTCCAATACTTCGATTGCTAAAGGTAAAATCTAAAGGTTACTATAATCGGTTCCGTTTAAACAAGCCGTAGAATATTTTCGCCGAATTATAATTTCTTTTGGAGCTATTCTTTTATTTATTGTGTATTTATTATTATATGATTATTCTTATCATTTCACTGACACTTTTATGACACGCAAATTAGCCATAAATGTCCGTTCTGGAAAAGATTATTTAGATTACAAGAGATCCTTACGTTTTGAAACTTTCGAGATTAGATCATAATGTAAGTAGAACATGCATTATCCGTAAATTAAGAAACAAAAAATTAAATAATTATGAGTAGCGTGATCTTTCATTCATAGAAGCGACAAAAAAGTCCCAATTACAATACTTCGATTGCTTTCAATCAAATGAAAACAGACAAAACAGCGAATATATATTAATATTATTTAAGAGCAACTAATCCTACTAACGAAAAAAGGGCAAAGAGTTTTGTTAATCCTTCATTTCTATCAATTATGGCTTCATAAGAATCATTTCCTGTCGGATTATTTACTAAGCAAGAAATCGAGAATCCAGAAAAAAAAGTGGATCAGCCTTTCAAATCTTGATTTCCTAGTTTGATTTAATCTGTTTTGCTTCGGTATTATATCATATGATAATAAGTATAAGACACTCTGAAACTACTAGGTCAAATAAGCAACTTTTTTATTCCAATAATGAATGAGACAGATGCATAAATTATGTATATAAAGGAAGAGTATTCATGAAGTTTTGTTTTTGTCCCAAAATTAAGTTAAATTAATTGATAATTGTACCTTTAATAAATGAGCCGTTGTTTTGAAAATAAAGCAAGTTCATTTTATGTTATTGCTAGATATTAATTGGTTTGCATTTGAATGGGTTTAAAAAATATTCTTAACACGTTCACTGCCAAAACTGAGATGATGCTTTTGTTCACACATGCAAGCATTATATCTGCATTTTTATGCTTTTAAATTTTTTCTGTTGTTTTATTATTTAAATATACAGAGTTCCTACTAAATATTTTAACACTCCAAAAAATAAGAACTAATTTTAATCGTTTGATAACAATTTATTTCTCTATTTCAATGTTTGGAAATTTTCTGTTAGTGCAGACGATTTTTATATAAAGAAAATGTTTAAAATTATTTTAAAGAGGGAAGCCAAAAGAATGATGATTAAACAGCGCTTTGATCGCGGATTTTTCGCAAGTAAAATCTGTAAGCAATTAAAATGCCCTGGTTTTAATAGAACGTTTATATATAGAATTATAAATCGATTATTGGATACTAATAGCTATAAAGATCGACTTAGGTCTGGTCGTCCTCACTCAGTTCACACAAAAGAGTGCATAAAAAGAATTCGTAAAAAGATGCGAGGAAATCCACAACGTTCTGCAAATAAAATGGCTACAAAAGAGAACGTGAGTCGCAGAATTATGCAAGTTATTATAAATGAAGACTGTTACACAAAGAATAAAAAAATTACAAAGATGCAAGGAATTACTGAAGCGGCATGGTATGAAAAGTGTTTACAGAATAATATTTTCCAATGAGAAGCTATTTTGCACTAAAGAGTGTTACAATGTTAAATATGATGTCGTATATTTTTCAACCTTCTAGTATATACTTAAAAACCTTCGAACTGTTAAACGCTTTCATAACAAGAATTCTGTTATGGTCTGAGTTGCTGCGTCAAACAATGGAAATTTTCCTTTGAAATTCATCAATAAAGGTGTAAAAATCAATGAAAAATATTAGAAAAGTCGGACACTTTGGCTACACAATCATTGCCATATGCTTACAAGTTGTATCCCAAAAAGAATTGGATATTTCCGCGAGATTCTGCACCTTCACACAGAGCTAAATCAACACAGGCCTTCATGTCAATTGTCCGAATTTTATTATGCAAGAAGATTGGCCACTTTCTTCACTGGATCTAAATCCATTTGATTATTGCGTCTGGGGCATTTTAGAAGTTAAAATAAATAGCAAACAACACAGAAGTTTGGACTCTGTCAAATCTTTCATATTGCGTAAATGGGACCAATTACCTCTTAAAATGATTCGTGCCACAGTCGGACAATGGCATAAGAGATTGTCTTTGGTAATGGATAAAGATGGCGATCGATTCAAGTAAAATTATTTCCCGGTAAACTTTTATCTTTGATATTCATCATATTGGTGTATTTATCATTTTGTATTTTATATTTGTAAAATAAAATGACTGAATATTTGTAACAGTACTTAGTAGCCATTCTGTATGTATATAACAGATTACTTTTAGCAACAAATAAATTCACACGAGTACACTAGTTGCTGGCATATGAAGTAATATCTTTGTTCCCCGCGCCAACTATGAGTTAACTTGTAACTAGACACAGGGGCGGACTGGCATAGCTTGGCCCATCCCGCTAGACTTATGCATTGACCCACCAATCGACATCCACATTGTTAAAATGTTTGAATACTACTATCAACACGATCATTTGCTCTAACTGTATGAAGATAACTTAACATCAATGCAAAACATATTAGCATTTTTGTAATCGTTTGTTTTCAACAGGTAATAATTTTATCGCAAAAAAAAGTCTTGGTGAGAGGAGATTAACTTGCTTAATTTTTACTTATTTTTTGAATATGTAAACTTTAAACAATTAAAAGGTATACCCGTAATAAATAAAATTGTTTAAAATTTCTTATGAAAATTCCGTTTAGTGTTTTTATTCTTTGTATTAAAAAAAAAAGTTTGGCCGAATGGCAAGGGAATTGCCAACAACGATATCGTTAGAATAGATGATGGCTATTAGTGAAAGGACTCCCAACGGTAATAAGGCAATTAATCAATTTCTCTGGGTTTTATTGAACCACATTTTTTTAGAATCTTTTAATTGGGTTTTAAAAAAAATTAGACCTAACGGTGTGATTTTCAAACCTGTAGGTACGGTAGACTTTTACTTCGGACGTAACCCGATAAAATTGCAGTACAAACTTTTAATGAAACCGCAGCTGTCTTCCCCTTTGAATCTTGTAGGCATGTAGACGGCAGAGATCTACACGGGTCGGGGTCGGGTCTATTTTCATTCACGGCCTAGGGCCGGGCCTAGTCTTCACTCTTTTCGGGCCGGCTGGGCACGGGTCATACTTTTTTTTTAAGTTGGGCATTACTTTTTTCCTGAACGATCGGGCCATGCCGGAACTCATTTGACTCGTTTCATTCTTCCTAGTCTTCAGGGGCGAAAATTTTCAGTCCCGGTTTTGACCCAGCCCGTATGAAAATCATTGTCTTGGCGTAGCCCAGTCCGTTCAGTGGTCTGTAAAATAGGACATGGCCCAAAAATGTTTGCAAAATGTGCGTACATTTTTAAATCGCCATTATTCTACAATTACACATTAAAATTTATTCTTTTTAAAGAATATTAGTAAATTTCTAGGTTTATTAAAATATAGCTAAATGAAAATACAGTAAAATGAGTGAAAAAGATTTCCTGTATGAAAAGAAATCCTGTCTTAAACTGAAAAATGTGTTGATCCATGCAAAATGAATATACTAATAAGCAAGAAAAGAATATATAATACATTTACATCTACTAAGAAGGTAACTTTTCTATTATGTTTTTTTTTCCTTTCCTATGCAGTTCTGTTTTAGAAGATTTTAATGTATAGCATTTTTCAGATTTTAAAGTCTCCAATACATGGAACATGGATTAACAATATTAATGATAACTGAAACATTTACATGCAATAAATAGAGATTCATTATAAAAATAAATATCGTAGCCTACGGCACTTCTATAAAAATGAAGATCATAAACATGAAAAAGAAAGCTAAGTATTTTTGATCAGAAATCTTCGTAGGAGACAAATTTTTAACCAAATCAACGTAAAAATCAATATTTTGTAGAAATTCACTCGAGCCAAGCCGGGCCAAGATTTTAACTATTTTTGGGACGGGCCGGTCTGAACTTTTAGGTGTTATACCAAGCCGGGCCAATAATTTTTTCTACGGGACAGTCCGGGCTCGGGCCGAACTTCTAACTTTTATGCCGGGCCAGACCAATGTATTTTTTTTTTTTTGTACGGGACGGTCTCGTGTCGAACTTTTAATTTTTATACCGGGCCGGGTACGGCCGAATTTTTTTTCTATGGGTCGGGCCGGACCGGACCTGGAAATTTTGGCCAATGCAGACCTCTAGTAGAGGGTCTATCTCTTGCCGCTGAAATACATTCCGACAGCAATTTGATTATTTTGATCATGAATAACTCTAACTTATAGATGGATTTTTTTCATCTTTGTTTTTTATTAGAATTTTTTTTACGCAATTTGATACCGGTTTTGAATCTATGCGCCGAATAGTTAAGGAGATAGGAAGAAGGAGCTATTACTCTGTTATCTGATAACACTATCAAACCGCATTCATTCTTGTTATAACACCGACATTTCAACTCGAAAGGAAAATACAGGGTATCTATAAAAGGTCTGATATATTTTAATGTTTAATAATTCATAAAAAACTTAATATATTTAAATTAATAACATAAATGATTAGATAGATTCAAAAAGTTTTATGACCCTTGATGAAAGCAAGCTTCGTCGGAGAACATTATACAATTAAAAAATTCAGTATCATCCTCTATCCTCCTTAGCATGTCTATTGCAAAATCCATCCTACTAGGCCTATCATCCGGTTCCAAGGCTTGATCAATTTGAACTTTGTAACCATACAGTCTTAATATTTTCCCAAGAACATCGTGAACAGTCGAAATTTACGTATCCAATTCTCTTGCCGTTGGTCTCACAGATCTCCTACAATGTCTCTCTGAAACGCTTAACATGAACCTCACTTACCTGTAAGATCAGCAGCAACAAGATTGGATGTCAATTTCAACTGTGCAGAAGGTTCTTAGGAAAAGATCAAGACTATGTGCTTACAAAGTTCAAATTGTTTATACTACTATTATTTTTAACACAATCATACTGATTGGTAAAGGTTATCTGAGCGAAATATGCTTGCCGGTTGTCAACCCAAGTAACTTAAATGGTAGAGCATTGGTAATGTAAGTCAAGAATCTCGGTTCGAATCCCGGCTTAGGCAATTTTTCGCTCAGTTGAAAAAATTCAATTCGTACAAATTCTTTAAATCTTGGAACCTGACGATAAGCCTAGGAGGATGGACTTTGTAACAGACATGCTAAAGAGGATAGAGGATGCTGCTGAATTTCTTAATCGCATAATGTTCTCCGCGGAAGCTTGCTTTCATCAAGGGCCATACAACTTTTAGAATCTATCTAATCATTAAATCTATCTTCATTATTATAGGAATTATAAAGTGTAACACCACCGCGCTCGCCAGATCTTTCATTTCTCGATTTTTTTTTTTTGTGTGGGTACAGCTAAAGGCTCTTGTGTATGAGACTCCCATTGAATCCGCAGAAGAACTTGTCGCCAAGCTTTCGGCTGCTGTAGGGGAAGTTCGCGATATGCCTAGTGTGTTTCAGAAAATTCGCCAATCTGTTCTTCGCCGTTGTACTGCGTGCATAACAGCTGCCGGTCAATGTTTTGAGCACTTATTGTAATCAAATGCCATTAAATTTGTTTTCGTAACTTAACTTAATCGTTCATTGTGTGTTTTTGCCTCGTATAAGAACATAACTTTTGGCGCCCTCTAACTTTTTTACGTTTAGTTTTCGACCATGCATTCTTTGATACAAAATGTTTGTTTGGGTGTGTACTATCACCTCTTAAAATTTTTCCCATCTTTTTTTAATCACCCTATATATGTACAGTTGTGGGAAGAAAAAAAGTAAACACCCCCTACTAACAACTCAACAAATTATCGTAGAAGAAAATTACTGAGACCGAACGATTGGAAATAAAGTCTACTTTTAAATGATGTATATAAAATTTGCTTAGGAGGCCATCTTCATATTAAAACGAACCATAACTTTGTCTTTTTCAATAGCATTACACAATTCTGACAGCCTAAATGAACTCTACACCATTCAATTAGGCTAAAAACAAATTTTTATGCAATTCATACCATAAGTTTCCGAGAAATTAATTATTTTAAAATGAGCGTATTTTAAGGGCTGTATCCAAACTGAATTTCCGTACTCGATTGTTAACCGAGAGAGCCCCTTTCTTGATCAAGACACCATAAGCTCCTCTCAAGGAATCAATGAAGTCTGTTAGATTACAGGATAGCAGAATAAATTTCAAAATATCTAGTCACTTCTATCATAGACGGCCCCTTAAACCATCATTTTGTCGTTTTTTAAGCATAATTTGAAAACTATTTGGAAGAAAAATGTGAAATTATGGATTTTCATAAAGCAAGACTTAATAAATCTGAATCCATCAAAAACATTGTAGGTTGCAATTCATATTTTTTTTTAATATTAATTTCATAATTCATAATTCATGTCATAAAATTATAAAAATTGAAAATTCAGCGTATTTATGTTTGGGTATATTAGTATTATTGCTACACAAAAAAATAGCACATTAGGAGCAGAATTTCAGGAGATATAAATTAAAATATGAAAATGTAATTTAATATTAGAAGCACTAAATTTTGAATGTTTATAATTCAAAAGCTTATTATTCAAATGACTTGAAATTTGGTGTCTAGGCATAGTTTGAACCGAAGATTTGAACTATCTCCTTAAAATTGGGTATTGCCATTGAAAAAAATGAAGTTTGGATTCGTTTAAATATGTAGATGGCCCCCTAAGAAAATTTTATAGACATCATTTAAAAGTAGACTTTATTTCCAATCGATCGGTACCAGTAACTTTCGTCTACGATAATTTGTTGAGGAGTTAGTAGGGGTGTTTACTTTTTTTTCCACGACTGTACATAACTAAATAACAATTAAATTTTCATGACTTCAAATAGACCTTTTAACCCATTACCTGTTGGTGTTGCGTTCACGCAACAGTCAAAATGAATGCACATATTTTAATTATTTACATATCCACCATAATTTTTCAATTAAAAAATTAGCCTTTCTCAAATAAGCACCATTTTATGATCAAATAGAGCGAAAACTATCTTTCAGAATTTGTGGTGGCAGACGACGTTTAGCTAAAAATGTGAAAATCTCAAGCTTATAGTTTTGGCGGTTAATGGGTTAAAAATAATGTATGAAAATTGATCGCGAAATTTGAAGAAATAAATTCATTTTCGTCGAATGTTAGTTCATTCTAGTCACTCTAAATGTGCTTAACTAGTAGTACTAGATAGGTGTATAAACATATTAAAATAAATATTAATTTTTAAACAAATTTTCTTAAATTGAAATTGTTGACTTTTAATGGTATTCTTCTAAAATAACTAAGTTGGTGTTAAACTGCAGTTAAATGATAATCTTATTTTATTAAATTATCATGTTAATTCATTATTGTTGAATACTGTGTAAATTTTATTCAGCAAGAAAAAGAAAACATTTGCAGTTCGGGGAAAATAAGCATAAACCAATACAAATCCTTAAAACAAATGAGTGTATTTCCGTGTCAGAAAAACTTTTTAGAGCATTTTTTTATTCTAAACACTTAACTTACAATTTTTATTATTTCTTCTAACATAGCACGGTGCTGGCATGAAGCCAAACTATTTATTTAATATTCAATCAAATGTAAAGGTATAAATATTTTCTCTTCTTTTCTTACGTTCGTAAAATGTGAACACTGATTCGCTGCTACTGAACATTCACTCCTCGCAAAAGTTTCTTAACTGTTTTTTTTTCATTCCTTATAATCAAGTCATCATGTATTCTTTTATGTTTGGTATTTTGGAAGCGGATAATAACTTTTTGATAAGAAAATATTCTTTATTGTATGATCATCGTTTTGCTTAACATAAGCCGCAAAGTAACCTTTCGTGTAAACCAGAGCCGCAGCAAATACAAGGTGTATTTAAAAAAAGGGGGCGAAACGTTACGGGGAAATAGAACGATGCTATACGAGCAAATTTCGCCACAGAATGTATGGTCGGAACGCAAGGGTTGAGAAGTTAAAAGGTAGTTTTCCACTATCGCAGTTAAAGAATTAACACGAGAATAAGAGGAGATACTTCAGAAAACATTTTATTAACAGGAATGTAATTAATGTACGTGCTCAAAGAAATTGCTCAAAAGATCTTCCGCCAGTTGTAATGCACGTTTCACACCTGAGGGATAGGGACTGATGCACATTTGCGAAGACACCAGGTCTTTATGCAACAAACATTTATTTAACAATTATTATGATCTAGGGGAAATCTTATTTGATGTGTCATCTAAAAGCATTTATCAGTAATAAATAACAGCTCATTTCCTGTGCTGACACAAATATCTACTTTAGAGCATAAACAATCTCATAACTTCATCATTGTTGTGAAATACATTTCTTTTATCAATTACTACAATTTTGAAACTATAAACCATCTGAAATAGTTTTCTACTGAAAGACATTACCTTTCATTTTCTTATTGAAATAACTTTGTTTATTAATATCAACAACACTTTCAAGGACACTTCCTGGTTCTGACTGCTTCCCAGTGCAACTACATTGGAAGAATGAGATGGAGCTGAATTTTCAACCAAAGCGCACGCAGCAACTCACTTTAGCTGTGACATTTTAATCTACGCAACCGGGCATCCACAAAGCCTGGCTCTTGTTCAACTTAACAAAACGCATTTCTGTACATGCAGGAAGATGTCAATATGTTTTTTCAATATATAATTTTATTTACATCTCGTGTTAATTTACTAGTTCGATAAACACACACAGTTCACCGGACACCAGGCATTTCCCGAATATCGCCAGCAACAACGGCAATCCATATCGGTTTCAATGGAGCACTCTTAGATTAGGCTTTTCATATGGCCCCGCAGAAAAAAGTCGAAACACGAGAGATCCAGCGGTCTTGGTGGCCAAGCTATGAGACCACCTCGACTAATCCATCGCTCTGGGACAGTGGAAAACTACCTTTTAACTTCTCACCTCTTGTGGCGCCATTCTATGGCGAAATTTGCTCGTATAGCTGCGTTTCATCACCCCGTAAATTTTTGCCCCCTTTTTCAGATTACCCTGTATATTTGACGCCTGTTACGATTTTAGAAACTCTTCTACCTAGTAGGAGAGCTGTTGAACATTTTTGAGTAGGTATTTGAGGCACCCTGAAAATTTGTGCAACACTTCTTTTGTAGTGCCTGAATACAAAATCGAATGTCTGGCTGAAGGATCGTGGCCCAAAAACTGTGCCAGACACGTGTCAAGTGCCATTTGGCGCTTGACACGTGTCTGTCACAGTTTTTGTGCCGACTAAAGTGTCTGTCATTTTCAAAATATTTTTTTCTAAGCATAAATATTATTCTGCCTCAATCTCAGCGTGCCTCAAATACCTTTTTTGGGTAGTCAAAAAATGGCACTTGACACGTGTCTGGCACAGTTTTTGGGCCGACTAAAGTGTTTGTCGTTTTCAAAATATTTTTTTCTAAGTATAAATATTATTCTGTCTCAATCTCAGCGTGCCTCAAATACCTTTTTTTTGGGGTAGTCAAAAAATGGCACTTGACACGTGTCTGGCACAGTTTTTGGGCCACGATCCTTCAGCCAGACATTCGATTTTGTATTCAGCCATTACAAAAGAAGTGTTGCACAAATTTTCAGGGTGCCTCAAATATCTTCCCTAAAATGTTTAACAGCTCTTGGACTAACCTATCAGCAGCCATCAGTAGAAGTAACTCATAGAGTGATGAAGCACCTATCCGTCTTTGTGCCTTGTGCCTAGCCGTTTCCATCGAAATACTCAAGGCCTGAGGACACGAGTTGTGACGTCATCACTAATGGACCGACTTCTCACTAGTGTTTGATCTCACACCGGAAATTTTTGAATAGCAATTTTCTTTTCTTTTATTTGTGGAATATCTATCATCTTATAAAACAATACCACCTATTTAAATTTACTAGTGAGAATTCAGAATCCCTAAATAAAAATTCAGCTAGATGCGGAATGTCACAGTGTTGCCTCATCTGGCTGATTTGTTATTGAGGGATTCCAAATTCTCACCAGTAAGTTTAAATAGTTAGTATTGTTTTATAAGATGATACATGTTCCATAAATAAAATAAAAGAAAATTGCTATTCAAATTTTTCCGGTGAGAATTCCAACAGCAGTGAGAATTCGGTCGATTAGTGATGACGTCACAACTCGTGTCCTCAGGCTTTGAGTATTTCGATGGCAACGGCATAGCCATCACCCGTATCACTCTTGATGCGGCTCTAGTATAAAAAACTCACCACCGTTTTATAAGAATCTGGAGTTTTTTATGCCTTTCAGAATCTCTGTTGCGAATATCCACTTGTTCAAAATTTTCGAGTTAACAATCTTCAAGAAATCATACAATTTCTATTTTATCCTGTAATGTACCGGGTGTCTTAAAAAGGACTGACTGATTTTAAAATTCATTAACTTATAAACGGTGACAGATATTTAAAAAACCCTTGCAGGAGGGTTATGCATAAGGTCAAAAGTTTTTTTTACAGTGATTTTCGATTTTAGTTCGAATTACGAACAATAGATGGCGCTGTAAGCAATAGGCGCTAAATACAGGCTCGATTGTTTGGCCTTTCTCTTCTTCCATGGGAAAAAGGAAGTTAAAATGTATTGAGTGGGTACCGAAGTACCAAAAATCGAGCCTGCATTGAGCGTCTATTGATAACAGCGCCATCTATTGTTTGTAATTCGAATTAAAATCAAAAATCACTGTAAAAAACTTTTGACCTTATGCATAACCCTCCTGCAAGAATTTTTTAAATATCTGTCACCGTTTGGAAGTTATTGAATTTTAAAATCAGTCAGTCCTTTTTAGGACACCCAGTAAATGGTGAATTGTATAAAGGAGTATTTATTAAGCATTTAAGTTCCTTATATGATTATTATAAAGTCAGTTATATTGTATTATATGACATTCATTTCTTATTAAACGGCTATTTTAAACAGAATATCCTTCTTGCACACTGAGTTTCTTAACTATGGAATCTCCATGTATTGAATAATCAACATCATGTTTTAACTTACTACATTGACAAATATTGATAAACTTTTGAGATTTTTGTTTTCTTCTTTCTTGGAAAATCCCTAAACACTTTCATAACAAATTTTAACAAATGTGTACTCGTATAGAAGATTGATAGAGATCATACTTTTGGAACTGGGCTTATTTGAGTTCGTTTAATAATTTTTGCAGATATAAAACGTAAAATTATAATCAACTGTTACACATTTTCTGTTAATCAATAATTCATACAAAACTGTGAATTATTTTAAATCCAACGTATGATATCAACAGTTTTCTTTAATATCGGGTCTCAGCTTT
Source organism: Maratus speciosus (assembly GCA_963932465.1). NCBI lineage: Eukaryota > Metazoa > Arthropoda > Arachnida > Araneae > Salticidae > Maratus > Maratus speciosus. Next base: position 563,008,495 of record OZ010786.1, on the reverse strand, counting down.
AATAGCTAATTTTAAACTTTCTGGTTAAAAAATTTGTTATATCTGCATCAAAATAATAAACTTATCACACCTCAATAAATGCCATTTTTATTTGCCTAACAATCGAAATATACTTAAAAGAAATTTTTTTAAACACTTATCAACATTCTAACAGCATATCCGGTGGATGTGACGTCACTATGACGTCACAAATGGTAAGAAATATCTCAGTCACAACGATGACTAAAATGTGATGTCTTTAGTTTTTCACATTATGAGTCTCATGTAAATCCACTTAAAAGTCACTGTCAATGATTTTTGCGTCATTTTTATCTCATCACATGACAGAAAAATGGACAGTAGGAGTCGCATAATGTGTGACGGTGCTCACGTTTTGGTCACATATGGCTTACAATGCAATTCGGATATTTGGCCGATTTATTTGGTACTCATAAGTTCAGTTCATATCTACCGAATACTTTTTATAGTTCTTCTTCGCTATTTTTTATACTTGTCCTTCAAAAAAGACATGCGTTCTTTACCAAGTTTAATACTTACTGTGTTCCTTCCTTTAAAGTACCTATGTGTACTTCTTATATTCATATTTTCTGTTGTTGGCAGATAATAAAATTTTAATAATAATTCATCTAAAAAGAATAATGTTTCATGACAATTTAAAGGGTTAGCAACTGTTTCAGTTGAGGGAAATATATTAAATTAATCAGATATTATTTTTTTCTTAATGTGTTAATTATCTTCGCTTTTATAAGTGTCATGTTATCATTTTGCTATTCATTTATCTTTTAGCGAAGTATGTTCTTGCACCATTAAGCCCCAACCATTCATCCATTTACTTTTCCTACTTAAAAAACTAGGGAAAATATTTTTAACTTTCAAAAATATTATATAACTTTAATATTTTTAACTTAAGATAATATGGGCTATAATTAATAAGATTAAATAAATTATGTTTTAAGTCATTTCTAAATGAAAAGGGTAAAAATATATAATCTAGAGATGACATATACTTTCGAATTGACATTGATTTCTTTCAGAGCATATTCCATAAATTAGCATCTACATTAAGGTTTCCAATGTACGATTTTCTCAATATAAATTAAACAAAATTTCGTCGTTAAGCAAATGTGTTTTCGTCAGATCGTGATGTCGTTCTGATGTACAGTCTGATGTACAGTCGGCTAAAAAATGGGCGAACAGTCCATACCCTATAATCACAAATTTGTTGTGATGAAAAACGAAACTAGTCGTTCGATTGGAATTATTTATTCTTTAAATTTCTATTAAAAAAATAAGTTTAGGGGTTCATTTCTATATTGAAATAGCAACAAACTCTAAAATTTTCAATTGTAATACCAAAGTTTGTCTACTATTTTCTATTCCAGAGTAAATTTCCTCTTCGGGTACCAAACGAAAAGCCATTCGTCTCACAGCTTGTTAATTATAGAGATGGAAAAATTTTAATCTCGTAATGTTAAATTCATTATTAATAATTTTATTCATATTTTCACGTTGATTTTGTTATTACTATTGGTTACAATTTCAAAGTGCAAGTAGCTCCCGAAGTTTATTTCTTTAACATAAATTTAATGAAGACATAATTCCTAATTGAGTAGCTATTTTCGTTTTCCTCTGCAACAATTCGGTGATTAATGCTATTTTGTTGTTATTTTTCCCTGACTGTACCTTATTCACATCGGAAATAACTCTGATCTTACTTCTTCTGTGGTTAAAACTTCTTAATGCTAAATTGAGGACGTGCGTTTCAAAACTCACCTTATCCAGAAAATCAAATTTTGGAAAATCGCGAAAAACATCTCACTGCATCCATGGGTTTTCACTGCAAACCAAGATTTTACAATGTCAAAAATACAGGATAAAACTAGTTTTTTTGCAGATTGTAGTGTTTTTACAATGCAGGCTCACCAATAGAATAGATTGATAGAGAAAAAACGATTTTTTTAAATTTTGGATAAGGCGAGTTTTGAATGTAAAGTTCTCAATTATTTTTTTTACATTTTCATTCGTATCTTCTGTGTAAATTATATTTTCACGATCACTTCTTAATACTATTGGTTACTATTTTAATGCTCAAGTAGGCTCACTAAGCTTATTTTTTTTAACGCAAATTAAAGAGGACATAATTCCCAATCGAATAGCTATTAACGTTTTCTATGCAACGACTTAGTAATTAAAATGGATGTTTTGTTGTCGTTTTTTTTCCTGACTGTACCGTATTTACATCAGAAATAAGTCTGATCTTATTTCTGGTATTCTTAAAACATTTAGATTTCTATTAAATACTTAATTTCATAGGTTATTTTTAAAAAAATTATTAATCTCAAAAGAACTGCTTACCGTGCGTCTTGTCAGAAATTTCATGCATTATCTTCTCTCCTAATGGCTCTTCAGTGACTACTGCCACTGTGTTATTGGCACTCTCCACTACTACAGAAGCTATGGATGCTACTTCTGCAGCAGGAGGTGCCGGCGGCTCCGGCTTGGGGGGTTCAGGCCCGCCAGCCAGGGCCGCAGGTTCGGGCCCCAGCTCTGCAGCATCCTTCCGGAATCGCTGCAGGAGGCTATCAATGGGGGAAGGAGCCATGATGGCTCTGGGAATACTTTTCTACCTGAAAAGACAGAAAGAAAAGCCATTAATAGTGGTAAACATCATCAATCAATCATCATTTATAGAAATATATATATATATATATATATATATAACCATTAATTAAACATAACCTACCACCATCAAAAACCGTAATATTATGAATTAAAGCTGTAAGTAAAAAAAAAAAGTGCCAAATAATTTATTATAAGAATTATTATGGAAGAAAAAAGAAGAAAGTGGACACCGGAAAATATTGTAAAAGCTTATATATTGAATTACGTTTTCAAGGGCACAGAATTCAATGATATAAGCAATATGGTTGTTTTCTGTGAGAAGAATAAGTTAAAGCTAAAAATTATCCTTCTCTGTGCCCGAACAACCATTATAATCAAGTGAATAATTTAAAATGAAAAATGAATAGAAACATATAATATGAAATGGAAAAATCAATAAAACCTGTTTAAATATTTATAGGATATAAAATAGAAATAATACACAACATACCGATTAATATTTCAGTATTTTTCAATAAATCCACACGCACATGGCTACCAGAATATCGTAAAGATTAAGGTGAATAAAACAGTTAAGAAATCACAGTAATAAATACCAAAGGATGCAGTTAATACATTTTGAAATACCGTGATAAAAACAATTAATATAATATAAAATAAAATAAATAGAAAGTAATTACATTATTTAAAATAACTAAAATGCACTATTAAATTAATTAATTACTATTTAACAATATCGTCAAAATTTAGCTAAAACAAAAAAAAAACACCTGGTGTAGAAAATTATAACTGAATAGGAGCTGCAAAAGACAAAATTTATAACTTAACATCAATAGACAAATTTTGGTGCTGCCAACTAGTAGTATTTTTATTATTCAAATGTCACAAGATAAACAATTGAAAGCCTTCGAATGTAAAAAATGTTATTAACAGCAAAACCAAACAAATCCTTATATATAGATAATATATATATATATTACATTCATACGTTCGCTAGTCTGCAATGGTGAACTTTATATTATTTTACACTATTATTTTACAATAATGTTATGTTATATATTTATGATAACATAAACAGATGGCGCTCCATCACACTACCACAAAGACGAATGTCGTTTGATGAATGCCAATTACCAGGTCAATGGTTACACTGTAAAAGAAAATCTACCAAATTGGCGAGAAAAAACTGTCAATTTTGGTGCCAGTGGAAAACCGTTTAATTTACAGAAAATATATGTAATTTTTTCATTAAGACAGTTTTTTCTGCAAAAATTACAGGGTTTTTTCTTTTTTCTTTAGTGTAGGAAGAATGAGACGATTTAGATTCTCCTTTATAACTTTAACTCTATAAGTTTTACCTGTGGGAGTACCTGAAGAACACAAGGTAGAGTGCCTTCATAAATAAGATACATGCGGTAAGGGCATAGTGGCGCATGCTCAGATTGGAAATTTTTATCCAAGCAAACCCACATTACAGCACTTAGCGATATTCACTTAGACGAGTGATTCAAGTACACAAGCATTAGCATGGCGATAATAGAAGGCTCACGAGGTCCAATACAGTGGCTGGTTTGCGGAGTTTTGGTACAAAATAATTGGAACAATCAAATTTTATAACCCCTTTATCGGCACTCTCCATTTTATAAAGTCACTCTGACACAGAGTAGAAGAAACCAACAGCAGTGGAGAACCTTCAAAGATAATTCGAAATTGCATGCGGAGAACAGTCGCTATGTTAGCTTAGAGAAATTCCTTTTAAAGAGTAGTTCATCATACTTAGATTAGATCATACTTAGATACTGGGATTAGATGCTGATGGATAAATATCAACTCTTTATACAATTTTTAAATAAAAATAAGATTTGTAATCCTCTTTTAATAATTATTCTTTTGTTACTAACACTTTGTGCAATGATCTTTTCCTTTCTTGAAGTATTTATACAATTATTTACATAAATATGGGCATTTCTAAATTAAACAACTTTTACGTCAATATTTATTAAATATCATAATTTTTTACATAACTGTCAAATTCGAATTACCCTTTAATGTATTGAATATGTGATATTTTTAACCATCCGCAATTAATTCTAGAAACAAGTCACTGATAGTCGGTTTATTGTTTTAAATATAATTTTTTTAAGGCACAATAATATTTTTTGTACATAATTAGTGTTGAAAAGTAAATACATTATATAGAACTTTAAAAGTTTAAAATAATTTTCTCATAATTTTTTTATGTTGACTAAATAAATTAATATCTTTGTTTAAAATATACCAAATTTCAGTTAACTGTTGCTGCAATGAATATATAATCGTCTTAATATTTCATGATATATTTATAAAACAAATCACCTGAAGCAATTTTTATTTACTTATACATACATGCTAATGTAATTTTAAACTCTTATTTCCTTCTAATAAATTCTATTTATACGTTTTGTTTAAAATATACCAAATTTCAGTTAACTGTTGCTGCAGTGAATATATAATCGTCTAAACATTTCATGATATATTTATAAAACAAATCACCTGAAGCAATTTTTATTTACTTATTCATACATGCTAATGTAATTTTAAACTCGTATTTACTTGTAATAAATTCTATTTATACGTTTTGTTGCGAGCACATCATAAAAAATTCAAAAAGTTCAAAATAATTATTCCAAGAAATGGTTTTTAATTCATTAAATAAATTATTCATTTAAAATAATAATGTTGTTAAGTCCTTATCATCGGTTAACTCAATGAATAAGTGATCGTCTTACCATAAATAATATACTTACATGGCTAATTATCTAAAATAAGTTTTTACTAAAGTACATATATTTGTCATTTTAAATGATTGTTTTACAGTACTTAAAATTGTGATATGTTTAAATAGAATATCATATAAAATTTTAAAGGTATAAGGTAATTAATCTCAGAAATGGTTAAAATTTAATAAATAAATCGACGTATTTACTGAGATAAAGTTATAAACTACTGCAACTGTTGGTTCGCTGATTGTCTTTCCGATCCATAACATATTTATAAGTAAAATCATCAAAAGTAGCTTTTATTAGATTTATGCGTAATTTTAATTTGAAATGATTGCTTCGTAGTAATAACTATTTATTTGAATTGCAAGTTTCATAAATAAATTGTACAGAGTATTAAAAGTATAACGTAAGATTTTAAATTTTGTTGATTGCTCATTATTAAGCACACTGATACTCAACAAAAACTCAGTTAAATGCAATAGTATTTAAAGTGGAATTTAAAAAAAATTAAAAAATTAATTTAAAGGTCCTTTGTCCCATTAAAAATGTATTCCACAGAGAAAAATTCATTTCCAGCAATTATTGATCTTACTCAGTCCTTTAACTAAAGTCTTTAGTGTGTGTCTATAAATGAACGATAAATGTTACGCGCCGTATAATGTATAGAAAACAAGCAGTGTACTTCAGTGATTTCGTTATGTTTGAAGTTTCATAACATCATTAAAATGCACCGCAAACTCTTTTTTCACATAGATTGTAATGGAATGGAATCATTTTGTGCATCTCTTGAAAATTATAGATAATACTTATTCTTCACTCTTGAGAAAACAGGCCATCTCAATTATGTATATTAATCTCATTATAAATAATATCATAAGACAAAACGCAATTTTTCACCTTGATTCGACATAAAATAAATAATGTGAACATTAAAAAGACTCACAATCTTACTTAAAAGGCGACTAATGTAATGAAAAAGATGTTACAAGTTTAAAATATACATTTTATTTAAAACTTCTTACAAGGAAGGTCTCCTTACAAAGCATACTCAGAATATGTTGAAAAAAAATGCTAGATAAACTTCTCATGTATGTAATGAGGGATCAGTAAAATTTAATGGCGGAATTTCAGTTGAAAGTGTGTAAAAAAATAAAATACTTTAGCGCGAAAATACGAAAGTGACACGCAATTTGGCGAGCAGGACTTTTCCTCGCCAAAAGCAAACGATTTTAGTGCATCTGAAAATTGTTTATTAATTGTTTTTAGAATGCACGGTTTTTAATTAATTTAAATTTAAGGAAAGAGGTTATTATATATTATTTATATTACATATATATGTTGCTTGTTGCTGTAGTTATTTAATTTTATCACTGTAAAAATATTTTCTATGCTTTGCAAGTTGCAAATATCTATTTTAAGTTATAGTCAGCTGACATTGAATTGCCATAATACATTTCCATATAGCAGACGAAGTCGTTTCCATAGCAACAAAATCAAACCGACAGACAGTGTTCTATCTGCCTTATTTTTGAGCTTGAAATAATTTAAATCAATTTAAATTTTGTTATAAATCGTAAAATATGATATTTAAATTTTATTATAAATACATATAAATATATATGACAAACTATAGTTAAAACAAGCTAAAAATGACAAAACTATAGCTAAAACAAATTAAAAATGACAAAACTAAAGTTATTTAAATTAAACTTATATAAAGAAATTCAACATAAAAAGTTTTTTCCTACATAAAACATATTTTTTTTTTCATTGCCAACCGGTGATAAATCGCCAAATAAACGAAAATTTCGTTATTCTTTTACGGACGCTGTATCGGTGTTCCGCCAAAAAAAATTTTATAAACATATATATCCATATGAGAAAAACATTTTGTAATTTTTTCAGATTTTTCTGCGTATACCCGTATGGAGTCCTTCCTTGTTAGTACTTAAAATTTAAAGTAAAAGTCCGCAATCACCTTTCCTACGTGGATTTAATGTAACGGAATTATTTTTGTTTCCCTGTTAACGAACTATAAATACTACACACTTCCTTTTCAATACTGAAAGTTCTATAATAAACCTCAGAAACATATAAACAATTAATGAAAATTTGATTATATTTACGAGAATTAAAGAACGAACAGATAGATGGCAGATAGACAAACCGAATTCATAAACATTTTTAACTATGTTGGAAAGTGTTAAAACTGAGCACTTCTGATCTCATTCTTTTTTAGGTGCGTTCGTAATTATATAAATACGTAGCACCTATAATCGTCGTCTGGTACGTCCGTCTGTCTGTCCGTCTCTCCGCATGTAACAGCACAAAAAATACCCAACCAAATGGTTTGAAATTTAATATATATAATCGTTGCAGAACTTTGGCGAGAAATTTCATATTTTACGAAAATCGAATCAAAACTTAAAAAGATATTAATAGACGTTTTCTTCCTTATATTAAATCCTATTATACGTGATGAATTCAGTGATATCCCATAATAGGTAATGATTTTTGGTTACCTTGGAGATGACGTCCTATTTAAGATGAAGTCCTATTATTTCCCTATTACTGAATTTAATATATATAATCGTAATAAATTTTGTATTCATGCATTTTTGCATATGAGTGCAACAGCTATTGCACCAAGATCTGAATATTTATAAAACTAGTTATAGTACGAATGCACCTCATTTGCCATGTTTGACGTACAGTTTCCGATTTGTTTTTTAAGTTAACAATAACTACGCGCGAAATTAAATATTAACATAAGCAATATTTTTGCCATGCTCCATTTAAACATAGATATATATATGTATAAATATTTTATATCGATACAAAACACATTTTCTTTAGACTACGATTAACCTGTAAGATATATTCTTTTTATGAAGACAGATATTTTTGTCTATTCGTCGCATGCAATTTTCACAAAGAACCTTTGATATTTTTTCGTACTAATCGATATGCATGTGTATAAAAATTTGCTCTAGAGAAGCGAGGGCAATGTCTGAAAGAAAATCGTGGGCGTAGTCCCAGTTTTATTGATTACGAAGAATCGTATATTACCAGTAGAAGCTACTTTATGCGATTTGTCTTATAAATATATAATTGAGTGGTAAGATGTTCATGCAATTTGTATACTTATGGTCGGAGTTTATAGTTTTATTTACGCAAGTATGTCAATTTATAATAAGTTTAAAACTATTTGTGACAATAATTATTTTAAATTTCACGTTTTCCATAATGCTTCGTTCAAGTAACTAATAATTATCATTACTATGATATAATAATTTTAACTTATTGCTATATATAAGCTACTAAAAGTTATTTCAGGTGATTTGTGTACGGTATTTTATGATATGAAATGGTAAAACATTCATATAAACCATAATGTACCATTATATAATACGAGATACCATAGGGGGGTACATAATACTATATAATCTAGTAAAACTTATTTTACGAGAATTATGCATGATATATTTATAATATCAAGCAGTTGGAAGAGGATCGAACTTAAAGCAATTTGTCGAATTTGTTCGGTCATATTTATGCTTTGTACTTTTGGCAATGCTTTTTATCGTCTGCGTTCTATTTAGCAGTCGTACGACGACGGTTTGTTTTGCGGCACCTTTTGCTATATTGTGAATAAATTGAGAATAAATTATTCAAGGGCATTCTATATGTATTATGGCATATATTTATCACACATGAAATTAAAAACAAAAATTGTGAGAAAAATAAGGAATTTTCTTGAATATTTTAAGCGTTACGAAGAACTTTTCAAAATGTCTCATGCGCATTCCATATCAATTAAAATCCCCAGTATTCTTTATAGCTGTTTGTCATTATATATGTCATAAAAATGTGCATCTTTTTTCAAACTAAATATATTTAGAAAAATTAAAGATACTTAATTCCAGAAATAGAATGCAAAAATGCTGAAAATTTCATAATATTTAGAAAATATTTGTTTTCTTACCTTTATATTCAAATATATAAAATTCAATGCACAGTTTTATTTGTATATATAAAACGTATTCACATCAAAAAGTATTGGGGATTTTAATTGATATGGAATGCGCATGGGACATTTAAAAAAGTTCTTCATAATACTTAAAATATTCAAGAAAATTCTTTATTTTTCTCGCATTTTTTTTTTTTTTTTAATTTCATGTGTCATAAATATATGCAACAATGCATATAGTGCCCTTGAATACTATTTAAAGTGAAATTAAAAAAATAATAATTAATTAATTTGAAGGTCCTTTGTCCCCTTAAACTGATCTAATTTTCAGTGCATAAGGTGGTGTGCATATTCTATAAATCACGTACAGGGCCTGACAAAAGACTTTGCACTAGAGATATGGACAGCAATTGCTGAAAATGGGTTTTTACTGGTTTATGTGTTTTTTAATTTACCTATTTAGATATCTCATTTCCTTAATAATATCATGTTAGTGTTGGAAAGCGTTTCATAAGCTATACCTTGTGCACGATTTTTCGTATTTGTTTTATTAAAAAAAAAAAAAAAAAAAGCTCATCTTATTTTGTAATCTATCTGTATTTAAAATATAAAATATAACAGCATGTTTTTCCACACGTTCATTCTAGAGAAGCGACTGAAGAAAGTTTAACCCTTTCAGGGGCAAGTAATTGTGTTTCTGCAATGCCGAATTCACACCGGAAACTTCCAAAAATTTTATTGCAAAATAACGGAAGGCAATTTTACGACTTTTTTCCACCAAAGTTAGAAAAGTAAAATTTAATAAATTTTTTCTGGTGCAAATCTTCATTAATCGTAGGCGGGATATACGCCCCTTAACGGGTTATGCCCCGACTGTACTTTAAAGTACCACAGTTTTCTATCCCAATTAAAACACACTCGTTGAATGCATTCGCAATGGTACAGTCGTGAAAAAAAAAATAAACACCCCCTACTAACTCCTCAAAAAATTATCGTAGAAGAAAGTTACTGGTATCGAACGATTGGAAATAAAGTCTACTTTTAAATGACGTATATAAAATTTGCTTAGGGGGTCATCTACATATTAAAACGAATCCAAACTTCATTTTTTTCAAGGGCAATACACAATTTTAACGAGATATTTCAAATCTTTGGTTCAAACTATGGCTAGACACCAAATTTCAAGTCATTTGAATGATAAGTTTTTGAATTATAAACATTCAGAATTTAGTGCTTCTAATGTTAAATTACATTTTCCTATTTTTATTAATATCTCCTGAAATTATACTCCTAATGTGCTAATTTTTTGTGTAGCAATAATACTAATATACCCAAACATAAATACGTTGAATTTGCAATTTTTATAATTTTCTGATATGAATTAGGAATTATGAAATTAATATGCAAAAAAATTATGAATTGCAACCTACAATTTTGTTGATTGATTCAGATTTATTAAGTCCTGCTTTATGGAAATCCAAAATTTCACATTTTTCTTCCAAGTAGTTTTCAAATTATGCTTAAAAAACGACAAAATGATGGTTTAAGGGGCCGTCTATGATGGAAGTGAGTAGACATTTTGAAATTTATTCTGCCGAATCTAACAGGCTTAATTGGCTGCTTAAGGTGCCTTGATCAAGAAGGGAGCTCTCTCGGTTAACAATCGAGTACCGAACTTCAATTTGGATACAGCCCTTAAAATACGCTCGTTTTAAAATAATTAATTTCTCAAAAACTTATGGTACGAATTGCATAAAAATTTGTTTTTAGACTAATTGAAGGGTGTAGAGTTCATTTATGCTGTCAGAATTGTGTACCTACTGCTATTGAAAAAAAAAAGTTATGGTTCGTTTTAATATGTAGATGGCCCCCTAAGCAAATTTTATACACATCATTTAAAAGTAGACCTTATTTCCACTTGTTCGGTACCAGTAACTTTCTTCTACGATAATTTGTTGAGGAGTTAGTAGGGGGTGTTTACTTTTTTTTTCCACGGCTGTATTTTAAGGAACTAATAGTAAATACTTCCGTTGACCATCACTAGATAGCAATATCAGTTCCAGTAAGCTGAAAGTTGTTCACGAAGCTATTTTGGTGCGTGTTAGTGTCAATTTTGTTTCCATTTTCTCGTCCGACATGGTATCCCTAACTTTTGCTTGGAACCATCTTAAATTTTAATGGTAAAGCTATCATGTTTTTGTCTTGTTTTAAACAGATCACTTGACAATATCTTATGGTAAAGAAAAAAAAATAATTTTCAGTCTGTTTACTTTACGAAGCACTTTTCAAAGCGGTACTTTTGAGGTACCGTTGGGATAACGTTGAACAGTATTTTTACTTAGATTTTTACCGTTTCAATACATATGTTGCATAAAAATGTATACATTTACTAGGGATGCGTGTGTGTGTGCAAGACAAGTGGAAATTGATACAATGTAGGGGAAGATATTACATGATTTATGTATGACATCAATGAATAATCAAGCAAAAAAATATGTGTTTTTTATCTTTAGAAAAAGTATTGTATTTTTTTTAAAAAATTGAAAAAAATTATAAATTAGAAAATATCTTTTAGCATTTTATGAATCCTTTTGAGTTTTCTGCAATTGAAAGTTTGGAAATATCTTTCAGATATGCTTCCCATCATACGATAGTGTTACAACTGTACAATAGTTTTCTGATGGCGAAATGCTCACTGATGATACACCAACAGCATCAGCATCATCTAGTCATGTATACGTCATATACATTTATACGCTAGATATATGCATGATAAGTCACATTAAAATAATAAGGAAAAATTGGATACAGTTTGTTTTTTTCCAATTCTGGATTATTCTGTCGAAGCGTTATGTCCCAACGGTACTTTGATTTACCGCATCAAATAATTAGCCGTAATTAACAAAAAATAAAAGTGTTTTATTTTTAGAGCATATATTATCTAATGTATCATAGTAATGAAAGAAAAAAAGTTTCGAGGAGATAGTTTTTTAAATTCATAATTTGAGATATAAAGGGTTAAGAAGTAGGTAATGGTAAAATTGATGAGGTTTACATATAGTGGAACATTATCGTTAACCCTTTACACTCCGAATTTTGTTAGTGTGAAAGTGTAAACAATTACCAACGCTGCCGTATTATTCTACATTGGTGTTCATGTGATAAAAAACGAAGTCGGCTATATTTCGACATTGCCCTCGTTTTTCTAGAGTAAATTTCGATACTTATGAGTATCGATCGATAAGAAAAAATATCAAAGGTTCTTTGTGAAAATTGCGTGCGAGAAATAGACAAAACTATCGATCTACATAAACGGAATAAATTGTCTTAGAGGTTAATCTTGGTCTAAATAAAGCCTTTTATGTCGATACAAAACATTTATGTATCTATGTTTAAATGAAGCATAGAAAAATATTGTTTCTGCTAATATTTAATTTATGGATAATAGATATAACAAAAGTTTGTATTTGTCACGGATACAAAAGCAACTGGCTGCCTTTATTGATATCAGTCAGGGTTGCCAGATTGGCCTCCAATTTTATAAAAAGACTCGAATTCACACCAGAAAATGCAAAAAGTATTTTCACATTTATTTAATGTCAGGCCTTTTCTTGATTACTTACAGTAGAAATTCTTCTTCAAAATGTTCTGGTCTGAAGTCGATATTTCGAGATAAAAATGGAGGCCAAACTGGCAATCCTGATGCCAGTAAGTATGTTAGCTAAGATTTTTTTTCACAAGAAAAAACAAATGTAGGAGAGAGGGTTAAAAGTTTTACAGATAAAATCTAATAATGCATAATTTTTAAAATTTTGTCAACAATATTTTTGTAATGTATCTCTAATATCCTTTCAAAAAGAGAGACAGGTATAAAATGGATTCAAAATTTTGTAATAGTGATTTGAACAAAAAAGAATCCTTAAGATGCGAGTTTCTGGGAGTTTCATCCTACTCTTTTTAGGTGCGTTCGTAATTATATAAATGCATAGCACCCATAGTCGTCGTCTGATCCGTCCGTCTGTCTGTCCGTCCGTCCGCATAGAAAAGTTCAAAAACTACCAACTGAATGGTTTGAAATTTAATAAATATAATCGTTGCAAAATTGTGTCGAGTCATTTCAAATTTTATGAAAATCGAATCAAAACTTAAAAAGATATTAATAAAATTTTTCTTCATTCTGTTAAATCCTATCATACGTCATTAACTCAATGATATCCCATGATATGTAAAATGGTTCTAAGTTGTCGTGGTGATTTCATCCTTTTTGTGATAGAATCTTATTATTTCCGTATTACTGAATTTAACATATAGAATCATAATAAATTTTGATTTCCTGCATTTTTGCATAAGCGTGCAACATCTATTGCACTAAGATTTGAATATTCATAAAACTAGTTATAGTACGAACGCACCTTATTTGCCACATTTGTCGTACAGTTTTTGTGTGATAGTGTTTTAGATATTGATTCAAGTTCTTTTAATAAATACAGTTCCGTGTGTCGTTAGCGATTTTATTTCTAAATTTACATATAACGTACTACATCTTTCTTCACATAGGAAAACATTATTCATATATACTTTTTTTTTTACGTCTAACTTATGATAATTTAAATCAATAATCATTTGATACATTTTTTTTATAAAGCAACTTGATTTCAATACGATATTTCTACAACTCTCATTCAGTAACCGTTCTTTTCCATTGTCTCTTAGATATTATTACGAATTCTTTTAATGAATATTTTCTTGATCTCTTTCCAACGATCCCACAAATTTTATGTCACCTTAATGAGATTGCTTTTGGAACGCTTCCAAGCTCTGAGCCATTCACTTCGGCTCAGAGAGACCTTGAACTGAACTGTACTAGGGTTCTTGGCGACATTTTTAAGTTGAAGAACTAGCTGAGTACAGACGAATGATTTTTCATTTACAGAATCTACAGTTTGGATAGTTCTTACGAAGATGAAAAATGTTATGATTCTACGAGAACATGAATTAGAGGAAAGTTTGAAAGTAATTAATTAAATTGAAAGTCAAAGGATAGTTTTGTCCATTCATTTCGTTTTAACACTAGAACCACCGTAGCGGTAATTTTGACCGCTAGCACATAAAAATATTTCGATTATCACCAGAAATTTCTTTCTAAAATAAGTTTAAAATGTGCCACGGAGAAATAAGTTAAATAAATTAGTTAAGTAGTTTCAATTAAAATTTCCGGTGTAAAATATTTTTATAACCCTTCAGTAAAATTTCCGGCGGTTCCAGTGTTAAAAGTTTAATAAATAGAGTATTTCAAGACTTTTATTAAGTTTTTACTTACAATTTAAGGTAAACACACCAGTAGTTTGACACTTAAGGACATTTATCTAATTATTATAAAAGTGCTAGTGCATTCCAAAAGATTTTTTTTTTCTATTCAAACATATAAAAAGGACCTATATCAGACAAATGGTTTTTCATTTACAGAATCTACAGTCTGGATAGTTCTTATGAAGATGAAAAATATTATGATTCTACAAGAACATGAATTAGAGGAAATTTTGAAAGTAATTAATTAAATTGAAAGTCAAAGGATAGTTTTGTCCATCCATTTCGTTTTAAAAGTTAAATAAATAGAGTATTTCAAGACTTTTATTACGTTTTTACTTACAATTAAAGTAAACCCACCAGTTGTGGGCCACTTAAGGGCATATATCTAATTATTATTAAAGTGGTAGTGAATTCCAAAAGATATATTTTTTTTCTATTCAAACATATAAAAAGGACATATATCAGACGAATGATTTTTCAATTACAGAATCTACAGTTTGAATAGTTCTTACAAAGATGAAAAATGTTATGATTCTACAAGAACATGAATTAGAGGAAAGTTTGAAAGTAATTAATTAAATTGAAAGTCAAAGGATAGTTTTGTCCATCCATTTCGTTTTAAAAGTTAAATAAATAGAGTATTTCAAGACTTTTATTAAGCTTTTACTTACAATTAAGGTAAACGCACCAGTAATTTGACACTTAAGGACATTTATCTAATTGTTATTAAAGTGTTAGTTAATTTCAAAAGATATATATATTTTTAGCCTAGTCCTAACTTTCATGTATCAAAATAAACATTCATAGTTTCAAAATATATTATTCGGAAAAAAAATGAAAGATAAAAAACGTTACTTTCCTCTATGCTCCAGTAGTGGGTCTAATAAATTGCTGATGCATAAATCATTAAGTTTTAGGCTTATCCAAAGAATTATTTGCAATGAAACAGAGTGTATCAACAGTTGTTTAATTTAAAATAAAACATAATATTGAAGAAACAATATTTTAAATAAAAACTTATCTCTTAATGAAATCTCTAAAAATTTGCCAAAAACTCTGGCTTTGAAGACACTTTAGAAAAAAAAAAAAAAAAAAAAAAAAAACAATTATTCTAAATAGTTTATGGACAGTTATCATTTAAGTATGTTATGTTAACCCATTTATGCCTAGCGTCCCATTTTGGGGACGTTTCAAATTTTAATGCATTTATATAATTTTCTTCTTCTTTATAACATGAAAATTGCAAGAAATCATTATTTATAAATGTCTTTATCTATAACCGAGGGATGACAGCACAAGGTGGATATTTATTTGCTTAAATTAAGGCTTTTTTCGGTGTTTATAGATTTCTAATTTTTCAAGAGGGCGGAATGTAAAAAGTAAGTTTATTTGTATTTTCTCTATCATGGACCCAAAATCGCAAGTTATAATCTTAGCTTTCGGACTTTTATGAAATTCGTATTTTTTTAAATTGCGAAATTAAATGTTCAAGCCTATTTTTTTATGCATTTTTGTAGTGTGGAAAATATAGGGTTCTAGGCACAAATGGGCACATATTTTTGTTAGAAATTTAGGAGACAGTTATTTATGCAATCTCCTTTCGACGATATTTATGAAATAAATTGTTATTAAGTCTGCAATACGATTATTCTTATTTTATTATTAATAATAGTTATAACGTTATTAGTCGCTGCAAAGAAATAAATATATATTTCTTTTTTGTAGTTCATTAAAATACTAATTATAGTACATAATATACAATTTAAAAACATTTTAAATATAAATATAGGCAAAATATATAATTATGCATATTATTCTACTAGAAATACTCATATTTAGTTCTTTTACAAAAAAAATTAAGCTTAATTTTTTTTTAGTATTTTTTCAGTTCATTTTCCAACATTTTAAAGTGATTTTACCAAAAAATTTGAGAAAACAAAAATTCAGGCACACATGGGTTAATCAATCAGGTTTCTTTCAGTAATTAGCCCCACCAGTAGCCGAGAGGTTCTGCTCTCGAAGCTGGTAGACGGGAGGTGCTGGGTTCGATCCCAATCGCGCCGGTCGGTCTAATCATTCGGAATTTTCGTGATTTTCTTCAAAACTTGGTTTTCCAAGCGTAAATACGAGTTAGATTCCTTATAAAGACCCCCCATGGAGGGCACTCCCCTCCACTTAGGGCCTATATCCCTCGTGCTGATAATTGGCCGTCATAAACACAACCAACCAACAAACTTTCAGTCGTTTTTCAGAAATACGTTTTGGGCTTTTTTTTTTTTTTTTTTTTTTTTTTTTTTTTTTTTCAATTTTAACACTTAGTGGCCCACTACTGGTACTTTACGCACTATAGGTGCATTTACCTAAAATGAATTTTGATTTTTATTGTTCTTCATCTTAACACTGAAATTCATTGCACTCTTTTAGGTAGATTTCGTATGAAATACTACCTATTGCGATCGTTCCTATGTTGGAATTTCTGAAAAAATTTTGCAGATCTACACCGATCATGACCCCTAGAACCCAAAACCACCCTCAGTAAAAAACTTTATTTATCTATCTATCTATATATATATATCTCGGCCAAGTTCGTTAATGGGCAAAATCGGACCAAGGGGATGGAAATAGGGAGGGGTTTTGTGAAAACCGAAAACCCCCCATAACTTCTTAATTTTTGTACATATCAAATCAGTTTAAAGTTTTTATTACTTCTAAAAATAGGGCCAAAATTTTATGTATCACAGATTTTTGATAAAGTTAAAAATGGGCTCAAGGGGTGCAAAAAATAGGGCTTTTGGGAGAAAAAAATTCATAACTTCGTCAATTCTTAAGATATCAATTCCAATTAATTTTATTATAAATCTCCTTAATATTATCTACAACTTTTATATTCACAAGTTTTTGATAGGACCAATTCGTACCGTAAAAAAAAATAAAAAACGAAAACAAAAAGGGGGTTTGAAGAAGTAAAAAATCCATAACTCAGTCAATTCAAAAGATATAAAGTCCCCATGAATTTATCGTATATCTTCTTAATATTGTCTGCAACATCTATATAGACAAGTTTTGGATAGGACCAATTCTTACAGCAAAAACAAATTAAAAATACATAGCGGTTGAAGAAAAAAATCATCCAAGTAAGGGTGTATTCAAATCCAAACTGCGTATTTTCTGACTCATTTTACAATTCATTTTTGCTCTCAAAGGCTTCCAATTGGTACGTTTTCTTACTCATAAACTGTATAATGTACCGTAATGGTCGATTTTTTGATAGAGGCAGAATATAATAAAAAAAAAGGCTGTTAAAGTGGGCATTTTGAACCGAATTTCCCGAAGCGGTTTGTGTTCAAAAAATCATTGCATTAAGGATGCACTCAAATCCAAACTGCTTATTTTCTGACTCATTTCTAAATTCATTTTTGGTCTGAAACGCATTTAATTGGTAGATTCGTTTATTCAGAAACTATATAATGTACCGCAATGATCGATTTTTTGATAGAGGCAGAATATATTTCAAAAAATGATGTCAAAGTGGGCATTTTGAACGGAAATTACCGAAACAATCGACGACACGCACTGGGCGGAGCTCGCAATGTTTCCCACAAGCATTGGGGTATTTGATTGGCTTTTCGTGAGCGTCTGTGGGAAAAATCAAGAAGCTGATTAGCTATAATCCATAGTGACGTTGTATGACATCAGTAATGCTTGTCGTCCATTGTGTTATTACTTTCTTCTGGACACGATAACTTCCGCAATTCTGCACAAATCTCTTCCAAACTGATACATAAAATCAAGGGACATAAAATCTCGGTCAAGTTCGTTAATGGGCAAAAGCGGACAAAGGGGGTGGAAATAGGGAGGGGTTTTGTGAAAACCGAAAAAACCCCATAACTTCTTAATTTTTGTACATATCAAATCACTTTAAAGTTTTTATTACTTTTAAAAATAGCGCCAAAAATTCATGCATCACAGATTTTTGATAAAATTTAAAATAGGCTAAAAGGGCGCAAAAAATAGGGTTTTGGGGAGAAAAAAATTCCTTACTTCGTCAATTCTCAAGATATCAAATCCAATAATTTTATTATACATCTCCTTAATATTATCTACAACTTTTATATTCACAAGTTTTTGATAGGACCAATTCGTACCGCAAGAAAAAAAATTAAAAACGAAAACAAAAAAGGGGGGTTGAAGAAGAAAAATTTTCATAACTCCGTCAATTCACAAGATATAAAATCTCTATGAATTTATCATATATCTTCTTAATATTGTCTTCAACATTTATATAGACAAGTTTTTGATAGGGCCAATTCTTACAGCAAAAAGAAATTAAAAATACATAGCGGTTGAAGAAAAAAATCATCTTATTAAGGGTGCATTCAAATCCAAACTGTCTATTTTCTTACTCATTTTTAAACTCATTTTTGCTCTCAAACGCATCCAATTGCTAGATTCTCTTATTCAGAAACTATATAATGTACAGTAATGATCGATTTTTTGATAGAGGCAGACTATATTTCAAAAAATGATGTCAAAGTGGGCATTTTGAACAGAATTTCCCGAAGCGATTGTGTTAGAAACGAAAAATATTGCCCTACTGAGAAAATAATTGTTTATTAATCAAGTTTTAATTAATTGAAAGAAAAATTAAAACACAGGTCGCTTATAAATCTTTTCAAAAATTACGTCAGCATGTTTCATATTTTTTTAATTAAAAATGAATCTGAAAATGTGCCAGAAAATTTCGAGTTGTTGAGTATGGAAAAATATTTTTTTAATATTGCCTTAACATGATTGTGATAAAACCAGCTATTTTATAAAAAGGAAATAAAAACTCGTCAAAAGCAGACAGATAAAACTGTTAAAGTGGATTTATGTCTAATAATGATTTAATTTTTGTTGGTGAAATTAGTATACTTAACTTCGAAATCTACCTCTGCTTGTAGGCCGGGCCGGCAGGGATTTTATTATTTAACGCAACTTGTTTTTGTTTTGCTTTATGTAAAGATGAAGTCTTGTAATAGATTTGTAAATCATTTCCTGATAAATATAATATTTTAATATTTTTAGAGCTTAATCATAAATTAATAACTTAATTTTAAAGCATTTTTCCAATTGTCCGCCACAAGCAAAATATACATTCTTTTGCTTCACAATTGTATATGAGTTACAACAACAATGAAGCTAATTATGTGTCAAATCACGCTCGCCAAAGAAAGCGAAATGAATGTGAAACTGCAACAACAAACTATTTTAAACATTAAAAAGTAGAAAATAAAGTTAAGCTAAAAAATAAAGAATGTAATATATACTTTAAAAAATACGCTTTAATTAATTAATATTTTCATGCTAATTAAATTTATGACTATACGTTTAAAAATCAATTTAAATATCCTAAAAGGATAATTTAAATATTTTTTTCCTTGTTGTCATATCTTAAAAAGGAAAAGAAGAAAATTTTTATCTAAAAAAATCACTACTCGCGCTTTCTAGCATGCGTAAAAAAAGCGGTGAATTTACCATAATCGGGTTTGGTGCCCACTCCAAAATTATTCTATTGTAAAGGATATTTTTTCAAAAATCATGATTTGCAAACATGAAATTATGCGTAGTTTTCAAGATAAACATTGAATTCATATAAAAAAAGTTTATTAAATATATATATATATATATATTTTTTTTTTTTTTTTTTTACTTCTATACGTATGATTGACTACTTTTGAGCAGGAATTAAGAATTCATTTCTGAAAATTATGAAATTATAAGACTTTCCTTTGCTAGATGGTTCTTAGCAACATACCCAGATTTAAAAAAAAAAGTAATAGAAAAGAGTCATGTTTCAGTAACAGAATCTTCAGTTTAATTAGTTCCATGAAAACTAAAAATATTTACGATTGTGGCAGGAAATGAATTACAGGAATTCCGAAGATAATTAATTGAAAGTCAAAGTGAAAGTTTCTTTCATCGAGTTTGTTTTTGAATTGGATTAATTGAACAAGATTCTCATATATTTGTTCTTCCTTTTCACGTAATTAAATTCTTTTGACCATATTTTTTATCCGTAATGGATTCCGGTGACATTTTTAATTAAACAGCTAATATAATGCATGGAAAACATTTTTCATCGACAGAATCGACATTTTGGATAATTGTAAGATAATCAAATTTATTATTATTACAGATGAAAATGAATTGGAGGAAGTTTGAAAGAAATTAATTAAATTGAAAGTGAAAAGTATTTTTCTCTATCCATTTCGTTTTAAAATAACTAGAGAATTTCCAGTAAAAAAACTAATACGTAAGAGCCATGCTTCAACAACAGAATGTACTCAGTTTAATTAGTTCCATGAAAACTAAAAATATTTATGATTTCGGCAGAAAATGAATTACATGAATTCCGAAAGTAATTAATTGAAAGTCAAAGTGTAAGTTTTGTTTATCCTGTTTGTTTTTAAATGAATAAGATTCTCAGATATTTGTTCTTCCTTTTCGCGTAATTAAATTCTTTTGATCATATATTTTATCCGTAATCGATTCAGGTGGCATTTTTAGCTGAACAACTGTTTTAATGCATAGAAAATATTTTTCATCTACAGCATCTACATTTCGGATAGTTCTAAGAAAACTAAAATTATTGTTATTGAAGAAGAGAATTAACTTCAGGAAGTTTGAAAGTAATTAATTAAATTGAAAGTCAAAGAGTATTTTCTGCATCCATTTCGTTTTAAAAATGAAATAACTAGAGAATTTCCAGGAAACAATTTAATACATAAGAGCCATACTTAAACAGCAGAATGTAAAGTGTAATTAGTTCCATGAAAACAAAAAATATTTACGATTTCGGCAGAAGATAAATTATAGGAATTCCGAAAGTAATTAATTGAAAGTCAAAGTGAAAGTTTCTTTCATGAGTTTGTTTTTAAAATGTATTAATTGAATAAGATTCCCATATATTTGTTTTTCTTTTTCACGTAATTAAATTCTTTTGACAATATTTTTCATCCGCAATGGATTCCGGTGACATTTTTAGTTAAACAGCTAATATAATGCATAGAAAATATTTTTCATCGCCAGAACATTATGGATAGTTCTAAGAAAACCAAAATTATTATTATTATAGAAGAAAAGGAATTATATCAAGTTTGAAAGTAATTAATTGAATTGAAAGTCACATAGTATTTTTGTCTATGCATTTCGTTTTAAAAATAAAATAAGTAGTGAATTTCCAGACAAAAAAAAAACTAATACATAACAGCCATGTTTCGTCAAAAGAATCTTCAGTTTAATTAGTTCCATGAAAACGAAAAATATTATGATTTCAGCAGAAGATAAATTACAGGAATTCTGAAAATAATTAAAGTCAAAGTCAAAGTTTCGTTCATCATGTTTGTTTTTAAAATGAATTAACTGAGCAAGATTCTAGAATATTTGTTCTTCCTTTTCACGTAATTAACTTCTTTTGATAATATTTTTTATTCGTAATGGATTCCGGTGATATTTTTAGTTAAACAGCTACGGTAATGCATAGAAAACATTTTTCATCAACAGAACAATTTGGATAATTCTAAGAAAACCAAAATTATTATTATTCTGGAACAAAAAGAATTGGAGGAAGTTTGAAAGTAATTAATTAAATTGAAAGTCAAAGAGCATTTTTATCCATCCTTTCGTTTTAAAAATAAAATAACTTGAGAGTTTCCAGGAAAAAACTAATACATAAGAGCCATGCTTCAGCAACAGAATGTACGGTTTAATTAGTTCCATGAAATCAAAAAATATTTACGATTTTGGCAGAAGATGAATTACAGGAATTCCGAAATTAATTGAAAGTCAAAGTGTAAGTTTCATTCATCGTGTTTGTTTTTTAAATTAATTAACTGAACAAGATTCTCAAATATTTGTTCTTCCTTTTCACGTAATTAAATTCTTTTGATCATATGTTTTATCCGTAATCGATTCAGGTGACATTTTTAGCTGAACAACTATTTTAATGCATAGAAAATATTTTTCATCTGCAGAATCTAGATTTTGAAATGTTCTAAGAAAACCAAAATTATTATTATTAAAGAAGAAAATGAATTGGACGAAGTTTGAAAGTAATTAATTAAATTGAAAGTCAAAGAGTATTTTTGTCCATCCATTTCGTTTTAAAAATGAAATAACTACAGAATTTCCAGGGAAAAAACTAATACATAAGAGCCATGCTTCAGCAACAGAATGTACAGTTTAATTAGTTCCATGAAAACAAAAAATATTTACGATTTCGGCAGAAATGAATTACAGGAATTCCGAAAATAATTAATTGAAAGTCAAAGTGTAAATTTTGTTTACCCTGTTTGTTTTTAAAATGAATCAACTGAACAAGATTCTCAAATATTTGTTCTTCCTTTTCACGTAATTAAATTCTTTTGATCATATTTTTTATCCGTAATGGATTTGGGTGACGATTTTTTAGTTGAACAACTAATTTAATGCATAGAAAACATTTTTCATCTCCAGAATCTACATTTTGGATAGTTCTAGGAATATCGAAATTATTATTATAGAAAAAAATGAATTTGAAGAAGTTTGAAAGTAATTAAATTGAAAATCAAAGAGTATTTTTGTCCATCTATTTCGTTTTTAAAATGAAACAACAAGAGAATTTCCATGCAAAAAAACTAGTACATATAAGACCAATGTTTCATCAAAAGAATCTACAGTTTAATTAGTTCCATGAAAACGAAATATATTACGATTTCAACAGAAGATAAATTACAGGAATTCTGAAAGTAATTAATTTAAAGTCATAGTAAAAGTTTCTTTCATCGTGTTTGTTTTTAAAATGAATTAACTGAGCAAGATTCTAGGATATTTGTTCTTTCTTTTCACGTAATTAAGTTTTTTTTTATAATAATTTTTATTTGTAATGGATTCCGGTAACATTTTTAGCTGAACAACTAGTCTAATGCATAGAAAATATTTTTTATCTACAAAATCTACATTTTGGATGGTTCAAAGAAAAACAAAATTATTATAATTATTCTGGAAGAAAATGAATTAGAGAAATCTTGAAAATAGTTAATTAAATTGAAGTCAAAGAGTAGTTTTTTCTATCCATTTCGTTTAAAAAATGAAATAACTAGAGAACTTCCGGGCAAAAAAAAATAATACATAAGATCCAAGTTTCAGCAAAAAATCTACAGTTTAATTAGTTCCATGGAAATGAAAAATATCTCGACTTACGCAGAAGATAGATTATACGAATTCGGAAAGTAATTAATTGAAAATCAAAGTGAAAGTTTTATTAATTGTTTTGGTTTTAAAATGATTTAACTGAATTACACTTAGAAAATTATGTTTTTTAACCAATCGTTATACAATATAAGTACTACAGCTCTTAGCAATATTTTCAAAATGAAGAACGAGTGACTAAAAGAAAATGCGTTTTTAAGTGTTATTTTATAAATGCATAGCAACCATAGTCGTTATCTGCTCCTAGCCGTCCGCCCGGAAACTATAAAATCTAATCTAAAACGTTTCCGAAAATCAGCGGTTTTTAAAAAAAAAATACTTTTTTTCCTATAAATGCTTCTTTAAATTTCGAAAATATATTAATATTTTTAACTTCTCTTTTCTTTGTACTCTTTTGAAAGGATGTCTTTTTCTTATTTAGCTGTCAAAAAATTTCTAGAATAGGTTATTTGTAGTGTTGAAATCTTATTCACAACTCATCAGCTTTTAACACATAAAATATTAAATTAGGCCTAGATTTTAGAAATACTTTGTTAACTAAAAAATAAATGGACATTCTTTGATAAGATATCACAGAAGAAAAGAAATTAAGAAACGGAAAATCACTGGCAGTTAAGATTTATTTCTATACACGTGTCTGTGTGACGTTAAAAGAAAAGAAATGGGTGATAAGAGTGATGCATGCATTTAAAACGAACTGTTAAAGTATAAATGAAACTTACAGTAGTGTGAGAGGGGGGGAGGGGGGAGTGAATGAATACAGAAGTACGAAATTAAGTATAAAATGTCAAGTTTAAACTAAATATTTTATTTGAGGGCGAGGGGAATAATGAAAACACCAAAAATGAATAAGTAAAGTTAAATGTTGATTTTTCGAGGGGGGGGGGAGGTTTCAAATGAATATATAACGAGAAAACCGTTATACAAAGGAGATATTTAAAAAAATAAGAATGCATTTCACACCCAGAGGTTTAACATTAGAGAGTGGAAGTTAAAATTTCACTGACCAACACCATTAAGATAAAACTTTCTGTAAGAGTTTTCGAGCAATAATTAAAAAACAACTTTGCGAAATAATGATTTTCTGAACATTAGATAAATTAGTTGGTTCTAGAATTTTTGTCAACATTCCAAGGTCAAAGATCTACTCAAATACGGAACAATCATCCATTATTTACATGCGCTCATTTATTGCTCAGCAAATCAGTTTCAGCAAGACGAAACTTTACATGTCTGACATAGACAATTACGCTACTGGTTATTAGAAAATATATAAATAAGTTTTCTATGATGCGTGCAGTAATTTTTCCATCTGTGTGAAAATGTGTTCAGGCCGGGACTCGAACCTAGAACCTTTGTCTTTAATTGCCAATTCTCTTCCAGTTGAGCTTACGACATTGCAGCCAACAAAATGACATCCGGTAATGGTATGTTATTTAAAACAGATCGACAGAAGAAACCGCATGTGGAAGCGCACCAATAATACTTGCGGTTTATTATGTCGAGCTGTTTCAGAATAACAGACCAGGTGCCATTATCAAAGGGTTGCCTGAGTGAATATTGTGTTGCATGGAATCTCGTCCAAATAGCTCATCTGAAAGAGCATTGGTACATGCTATTTCAATGAACCTTTGGCAAGCAAAGTATACGAATCCTGGCCTGAGCATATTTTCACTGAATCGGAAATCTTACTACTCACACGATTTATTTATCAATCTGTATTATTGTGTTAAAATAATATAAAAAGTGTAATTTTTCTATATTTATATATTTGAACAATAGCATTATGTACGAAAGCAAACTTATAAATTGTTATTTTTAAAGAAACTCTAACCACAAATTTGTTTTTAAAAAAGAAAAAACTACCTCACTTTATACTGCGCAATCTAAAAGTACAAAGATATAAATATCATTTAAATGTGAAAAGTTTAAACTTTTGCACTGCATTTAAACATTTAGAGAAATGTTGAATTATACTTCTCGAGATGAAAAGTTAGCTATTTTTCTTGACACATTGCGTGCAAAAGAGCCGTAACATCCTGCGTAATTATGTGCGAAAAGAAAACGTATAACTTTCCATCTTTTCGGCATTCTGAATGTTAATTTATACAGAACTCGAGAGCTTTTCTCATGAGAAACCGTCGGATTGGAGTGTTTCGAGTGGTTGGTGCAATTTGCTTCCAAGGAAAATTTGTCACGTACTGGGACAATTTGGTCGGTTTGATAAATAAATCGGCCATTAGTACTCATATTCAATTGAATATTTTTATCAATTGAATGTTTTGATAATACAGCTGACTTTCTCAAATCCGTATAGTTAGGGACTAGGGGTTTTGTCGATTTTAGAATTTTGTGGATTTCTGGTTACTGTTTTGTTTACAACATTTAAACAGTAATTTGAATGAAAGAATGCACTTGAAATCATAATGAATGCCTACAATAAAACGAAATATTAAAATAATTAAGTAAAGTAATAAAGTAAAATAATAAAATTTAAAAAATGATAAAAATATTAAAAGTAAAGTTGAAAGAAAAAATAATGCATACACTAAATATACATAATGTGAAATAATTTTTCATCAGTTATTAAATAAAGCTCTCCCTCACAAAAGCTACACTAATAATTTACATAAAAATCGTAATATAATGAAGTTTTATTTCCTGTTTAACCAGTATTATCAATCAAAGAATCTTAATACATAAATGCATTTGGTGAAAAGCTCACAATTGCCATTGATATCAGTGCTATCTTGAATTTTTCCGGAAGTAAATTTACACTTCCTTCAGGAAAAACTTCAAACATATTAACCACATTTATATATTAAAATGTGTACCAAATGATATAAAAATTTAAAAAATCTTGAATTTTTCCCGTACATCTCAATTGTTAGTTTCACTGTTTACATATGCAACGATATGCGAATTTTAGGAGTTCTACCATAGTTTATCAGTTATTTGTAACATACGCCTTCTTTTATTAAGAAAATCGAAAATTTTAATGCTTTCGACATAAAAAAAATAATAGATTTAGCGATAGATGTACTGCCATTTAAATTTTTGTTTTGAGCTGAAAATTAGAAAAATATCTGTTACTATCTGTGTAAGAATCTATATATATATATATATATATATATATATATATATATATTACGCTATCGTACGAGGCACAGAAATCGCGATTATTTGTTAATTGTTTAATGGCAACACCTGAATGAAACGCATATCATTGTTTCTTGAACAGCATTTAATGTATTTCCATACCTGCTAGGGGGGACCCTGTTCTGTCGTCAAATGTCACCAAGTTTGTCACCAAATTGGCGATATGTCGCAAAAAGTGACGCCAAATTGGCGATATCTCTAACAATTTGCCAACTTCCCGTAGACTTCCATTGTAAACCAATAGGGTTTACTTGCTAACAGAAAATCAACATATTGAGATATTTCAATGCAACAAAAACTAATATTAGCTTAAGGGATTATATTAATTATATTTAAGGGAGTCCAAGTAAATTAAATTCTGAATAAAACTAACATGATACAATGCTTAGCATACTTTTCCAAACATAAATTTTAAGGGAGACCAAACTGGTCGCCAAGGGCGGGTAGTTTATATGTATTTGAATTGAAAAAAAAAATGAAGTATTTGAATTGATTTAAAAGAAGCTTGTTTGGTTAATAAATGTCTTGAAATTGGGTATTATTGAAATTTAAAGTTCGTATTTTGAGTATTTTTTAGAAATTCCATGTTTTATGAATAGATCTTTAGTCATATGATATAAGCACTTTGTTTTATTAAAAAATAATTTAAATGAATTCGGTATTATTAAAAATATATATCGCGAATTACATATATTATCTTTTAACATTTTGTTTTGAAAGCCAAGTATCTCAAAATTTCATTCTTATATTTTTCTATCTTTATGCTATAAGCACAATGTAAGCTGTCAGTTAAAGATATTAAAAAACTTTTCAAAGTCATTTTTGATTTTAAAATGTTAGAAGTTTAAAGAATACTTAAAGTCAAAAAGATCTCATATTCACCTCGCTAATGTTAAACTTTTGGGCTTCAAATGCCTTCTTATTTTAAAACAATCTCACTAGGTAAAAAAAGTATTTAAAACATATTTTCAACTACTTTATCCCGTGCACTTTTTTTTAAATGATGTCTCTTTTTTTCTTAGTTGTCAAAATATTTCTAAAATACAGGTTTATTTTAATATTTTATGTGTTAAAATCTTACTCACAGATTGTCAGCTTTCCTAAGATTTTAAAAAATATTAAATTAAGTATTTATTTTCGAAGTATTTCGTCAGCTAAAGAAAAGAAAGAGACGTCTTTTAAGAGTCGAAAACAGAAAAGAGAAATTAAATATATTAACTTTCTGAAGCTATATTTAAAAAATACGAATGCATTTTACGCCTGTAGGTGTAACATTAGGGAAGGGAATTGAAGACTTGACAGACCAATAAACTTTTTCTACTTTAATTGCACCCCTCCTCCCTCCCCCCGAAAAAAAAAGGATACAGTAAATTTGTATCAGTTATACCATTTTTTTCTCTTTCTTATAAAACAGGTATTAAAAGAGGGAAATTAAAAGTAATAATCGAAATCTTAACAAATGCTGTAACGTAATAACAACGTATTAATAAAAGAAAAAGCTGATACTGTATATTTAAGGTTATTATTTCTTCGTTGTGCTACGTTTTAGTTTTTTATACTATAATTTCGTAAGCTTATTAAAATAAATATTTATGGTATCTCTATATACTTTCTGTGTGACGAGTTTATATTGTAATAAAAATAACTGGAATATTTTTTTCGTTAGCAAAGCACAAAATAGAGAGAGAGAAGATTTTGAGAAATATTTTTTTTAATGTAGCTAAATATCAATTGCGGGTAAATTATTTAAAAAAATTTCTCCAAGAAAATTTTATTTAATATAAGAATGTATATTTATACTCGTCTTTCCAATGATTTTTATTAATGATGATAGAATATTATTCGTAAATAATTTCTACCATTGCCAAATGACACATTTTAAAAGATTATAATTTATAGTTATTTTATTTGTAATTTTTGAATTAAAACAATCACAATTTAGCTTTAATGCCTGGATAACTTATTTTTACGCTTACTAGTTTTTAAAAAATACAAGTAAAATAAATATAAATCAAAACTTCAATAGATGTCATTTGACATCTGTAGAAATCGTGTTACAAATTTTTACTTTTATTTTTCTAATTTTATCGTCTTACAAATTTACGCAATAAATCACTTTTATCTTTTGAAATTAACACATATATTTTCTTTGTTTCATTATCTTTTATTTATATTTTATTTAAAACATTTCTGGTTGCACAACTCCCCGATATAAATTATTTTCCAACCCGCCTACTTGCACTGTAAATATGCAATCTTTTTCCAATCGTAAAACGATACGCGCTGTAAAGTTATTTTCAGAGACTGCAGGAGACAGTAACAATAACAAAACAAAAATGCAATAATATGACACTATTTTTAGTGTTTGTAAACAGCTTAAAGTCATTAATCTAGTGCTGAATTTTATGAATTTCATTTAAGCGCTGACTAATTTTTTTTCAGGGAATATTTTAAGGTGTGTGTAAAAGTGATTTATGATTGGGATTGAAACATTCTCCGCATTTTATGTTCGCAGTTGTTTCATTTATATTGCCTTGAGTAAATTTTGCCAGGTGTTATTTTATTATATCTTAGTCCGGGCTTCTAAAACAGATATATATTTAATTATATAAATTTAATCGGGTGTTGAATTTTGTGAACTTTATTTAAGCGCTGACTACTTTTTTTTCAGTAAATATTTCAAGATGACTGTGTAAAAAGGATTCATAATTGGAATTGAAAAATTCTCCGCATTTTATGTTCGCAGTTGTTTCATTTATATTACCTTGAGTAAATTTTATCCAGGTGTTATTTTATTATATCTTAGTCCGGGCTTCTAAAACAAATATATATTTAATTATATAAATTTAATCGGGTGTTGAATTTTGTGAACTTTATTTAAGCGCTGACTACTTTTTTTTTCAGTAAATATTTCAAGATGACTGTGTAAAAAGGATTTATGATTTGAATTGAAAAATTCTCCGCAAATTCGAAAAATTCTTAGCAATTTTCCAAAATTCTTCCAAAAATTCTGAAAAATTCTCCGCATTTTATGTTCGCAGTTGTTTCATTTATATTACCTTGAGTAAATTTTATACAGGTGTTATTTTATTATATCTTAGTCCGGGCTTCTAAAACAGATATATATTTAATTATATAAATTTAATTGGGTGTTGAATTTTGTGAACTTTATTTAAGCGCTGACTACTTTTTTTCAGTAAATATTTCAAGATACTGTGTAAAAAGGATTTATGATTGGAATTGAAAAATTCTCCGCATTTTATGTTCGCAGTTGTTTCATTTATATTACCTTGAGTAAATTTTATCAGGTGTTATTTTATTATATCTTAGTCCGGGCTTCTAAAACAGATATATATTTAATTATATAAATTTAATCGGGTGTTGAATTTTGTGAACTTTATTTAAGCGCTGACAACTTTTTTTTCAGTAAATATTTCAAGATGACTGTGTAAAAAGGATTTATGATTGGAATTGAAAAATTCTCCGCATTTTATGTTCGCAGTTGTTTCATCTATATTACCTTGAGTAAATTTTATACAGGTGTTATTTTATTACATATTAGTCCGGGCTTCTAAAACAAATATATATTTAATTACATAAATTTAATCGAGTGTTGAATTTTATGAATTTCATTTAAGAGCTGTCTACATTTTTTTTTCCAGTAAATATTTTAAAATGTGTGTAAAAGTGATTTATAATTGGAATTGTAAATTTTCCCGCATGTTATGTTCGCAGTTGTTTCTTTTATATTACCTGGAGTAAATTTTATTCAGGAGTTATTTTATTACATCTTAGTCCGGGCTTCTAAAACATATATATATTTAATTATATAAATTTAATCGAGTGTTGAATTTTATTAATTACATGTAAGCGCTGACTACTTTTTGTTTCAGTAAATATTTTAAAATGTGTTTAAAAGTGATTTATAATTGAAATTGTAAATTTTCCCGCATGTTATTTTCGCAGTCGTTTTTTTTATATTACCTCGGGTAAATTTTATTCAGGAGTTATTTTATTACATCTTAGTCCGGGCTTCAAAAACAAATATATATTTAATTACATAAATTTAATCGAGTGTTGAATTTTATGAATTTCATTTAAGCGCTGTCTACGTTTTTTTTTTTTTTTTTTTTTTTTTTTTTTTTTTTTCAGTAAATATTTCAAAATGTGTGTAAAAGTGATTTATAATTGGAATTGAAAAATTCTCCGCATTTTATGTTCGCAGTTGTTTCATTTATATTACCTTGAGTAAATTTTATCCAGGTGTTATTTTATTATATCTTAGTCCGGGCTTCTAAAACAGATATATATTTAATTATATAAATTTAATCGGGTGTTGAATTTTGTGAACTTTATTTAAGCGCTGACTACTTTTTTTTTCAGTAAATATTTCAAGATGACTGTGTAAAAAGGATTTATGATTGGAATTGAAAATTCTCCGCATTTTATGTTCGCAGTTGTTTCATTTATATTACCTTGAGTAAATTTTATCCAGGTGTTATTTATTATATCTAAGTCCGGGCTTCTAAAACATATATATATTTAATTAGATAAATTTAATCGGATGTTGAATTTTGTGAACTTTATTTAAGCGCTGAATACTTTTTTTTTTTCAGTAAATATTTCAAGATGACTGTGTAAAAAGGATTTATGATTGGAATTGAAAAATTCTCCGCATTTTATGTTCGCAGTTGTTTCATTTATATTACTTGAGTAAATTGTATCCAGGTGTTATTTTATTATATCTTAATCCGGGCTTCTAAAACAGATATATATTTAATTATATAAATGTAATCGGGTGTTGAATTTTGTGAACTTTATTTAAGCGCTGACTACTTTTTTTTTCAGTAAATATTTCAAGATGATTGTGTAAAAAGGATTTATGATTGGAATTGAAAAATTCTCCGCATTTTATGTTCGCAGTTGTTTTATTTATATTGCCTTGAGTAAATTTTGCCAGGTGTTATTTTATTATATCTTAGTCCGGGCTTCTAAAACAGATATATATTTAATTATATAAATTTAATCGGGTGTTGAATTTTGTGAACTTTATTTAAGCGCTGACTACTTTTTTTTTCAGTAAATATTTCAAGATGATTGTGTAAAAAGGATTTATGATTGGAATTGAAAAATTCTCCGCATTTTATGTTCGCAGTTGTTTCATTTATATTACCTTTAGTAAATTTCATTCAGGTGTTATTTTATTACATCTTAGTCCGGGCTTCTAAAACAGATATATATTTAATTACATAAATTTAATCGAGTGTTGAATTTTATGAATTTCATTTAAGAGCTGTCTACATTTTTTTTTTTTTTGCCCAGTAAATATTTCAAAATGTGTGTAAAAGTGATTTATAATTGGAATTGTAAATTTTCTCGCATGTTATGTTCGCAGTTATTTCTTTTATATTACCTCGAGTAAATTTTATCCAGGAGTTATTTTATTAGATCTTAGTCCGGGCTTCTAAAACATATATATATTTAATTATATAAATTTAATCGAGTGTTGAATTTTATTAATTACACTTAAGCGCTGACTACTTTTTGTTTCAGTAAATATTTCGAAATGTGTTTAAAAGTGATTCATAATTGTAATTGTAAATTTTCCCGCATGTTATGTTCGCAGTTTTTTCTTTTATATTACCTCGAGTAAATTTTATTGATGAGTTATTTTATTACATCTTAGTCCGGGCTTCTAAAACAGATATATATTTAATTACATAAATTTAATCGAGTGTTGAATTTTATGAATTTCATTTGAGCGCTGACTACTTTTTGCTTCAGAAAATATTTCAATATGTGTGTAAAAGTGATTTATATTTGGAACTTAAAATTTTCCCGCATTTTATATTAGCAGTTGTTTTATTTATATTAACTTGAGTAAATTTTATTCATGTGTTATTTTATTACATCTTAGTCCGATCTTCGAAAACAGATATAAATTTTCAATCAGGTTAATCTATTAATTAATTTTGGTTCATTCTATACAAATATTTTTAACTATGAATGCGATGGCGAATTCATGATTAAGAAATCCATATCCGTAAAAAAGGCTTCCCTGTTCAGCAATTTTGACTGTAAATGTTATTCTTTAATATTTAAACAATGTGCGCTGTAAAAGTATTTTCAGAGCCTGTGAGAAACTGTAACGATAACAAAAGAAAAATGAAATAATGTTATACTATTTTTAGCGTTTGAAAACGGTCAAACTCCATTGTGTAAAAAAATTTTATTAATTTCATTTAAGAGCAGACGAATTTTATTTTTCACTATATATTTCAAGATGTGTGTAAAAGTGATTTAGGATTTGAAATGAAACTTTTCATGCATTTTATATTCCAAAATGTTTTGATTTATATTATCTTGAGTAAATATTTCATTCCTCTGTTATTTTATTACATCCCATTCCAGACTTTTAAAAAAGATAAATGATTAATTATATAAATTATATTAAGTTAATCTATTAATTAGTTTTTATTCTTTATATAAAAATATTTTTACCTATGAAACGCGGTGGAGAATTCATGATTAATTTTTTTCCCTTAAAAAATGTTTTGCTGCTCAACAATTTTGACTGTAAATGTGTAAATATATATATTTTTTTTCTTTAAACACTATGCGCTTTAAATCTATTTTCAGAGCATGTGAGAAACCAGTGGCGTGGCGTGAAAATTTTCGGTGGTCATCGCAATTATTTAAGTTTGTGGTGAAAAATTATTAACTCTAAAATTCAATGGTTGAATGTTCAAAAAAGAAACTTTAAATCTTACCTTCACTTATACATGAACTCCAAATGTTCTGCTAAAACTGGATCGTAGAGTTTTAAAAGCTTATTAAGAGTTTTAAAATATTGCTTGGTCATCGCCGCATCCAGCGATGACCGGACGCCACGCCACTGTGAGAAACAGTAACAACAACAAAAGGAAAATGAAATAATATGATACTATTTTTAATGTTTGAAAACAGCCAAAAGCCATTAATTAGGTAGTGAAGAATCTTATTAGTTTCATTTAAGAGAAGGCGAATTTTATTTTTTGCTGTATATATTTCAAGGTGTGTGTGAAAGTGATATTGGAATTGAAATTTTTCACGAACTTTCCGTTCACATTTGTTTTATTTATATTACTTTGAGTCATTTCTTTTCAGATGTTACTTTATTACATCTTAGTCCAAACTTCTAAAAAAGATATATATTTCATTATATAAATTTTATCACGTTAACATATTAATTGTTTTCGGTTCTTTCTATTGAAATATTTTAACTATGATTGTGTCAAGGCAACCATGATAAAAAAAAAAAAAAAATAGTTAACTTTTTTGAACGTGGGCATTTTTTACTCCTTAGTCCAAAGAATATAAATTATATGAAACTAATACATAAATTAGTATTTACTCTATGTAAATGCTTTTAACGATGGACACATTAGATAATCCATGGTTAAAACACATTTTTCAATAGAAAATTTTTTTGCCTCTAATTTTGGCTGTAAATGTGGTTTTCCAAGCGCAGAGCGATATGTGCTGTAAAACTAATTTCAGAGCCTCCGAGAAACGGAAATTATAGCAAAATAAAAATGTAATATTTTGATACTGTTTTTAGTGTAAAGGTGATCTGAGATTAGAATTAAAACTTTTGATGAATTTTAAGTTCGTAGTTGTTTTATTTATGTTGCATTGAGTAAATTTTGTTCAGATGTTATTTCATTACATTGTAGTTAATTTTGGTTCTATCTATGTAAATATTTTAAATTAGACATGTGTTAGGGCAATCATTATTAAAAAATCGCTTTCCTTAAAAATATTTTTTCTGATCACCAGTTTTGACTGTAAATGTATTTTTTCAATCGTTAAAAAATAAGCGCTGTAAAGCTATTTTCAGAACCTGGAGAACAGGTAAAGATGACAAAGGAATATGAATACTTTAATGTTTGAAAACAGCCAAAAGACATTCGGTAGTACAAAATTTTATAAATTTCATTTTAAAACAGGCGGCTTTTACTTGTTACTATATATTTCAAGGTGTTTATAAAGTTAATTGATTGGTATTAAAAAACTTTTCAGGTATTTTATGTTCACATTTGTTTTATTAACCACTTGGAAAAATGGTTATTGTCCTCTGTCAGGGTAGGAAATCAAAAACATATCTGAAGCGTTTTATTGGTTGAATCAGCATTTTATTCGTTTTCTGATTGATCTGTACAGTAATCTGTGTTTTCCCTTTATTTTCAACAGAGATGGATACTTCTATTGCCACTATAACAAAAAGTAATAAAAACTACAAAAAAAAAATAATAACTCAGAAACAAATTAAGATACAGCTTTCAAACAAATTGCATTTAGAAGTAATTTTTTTTCTCTATACGACGGTATAAAAAGTAATATTGTGGGATGTTTAGAGGTTTAAGAATGAAATTTCATTTAAAATTGGTCCAGGAATATTAATGTTTAATCCATGGCGTACGTAATGAATGATCAGCTCCGTAGAAGTTTAAAAATTTACAGTACCAAAAAATGTAAACCATGGCGTACGTAATGTATGATCAACTCCGTGCGATTTTTTATGTCTTAAATTTTAGTCTTTGAAAAAAATCATTTTCCAAATGGTCGTTGTAATTTGTTAAATTGCATTTTTTTTATTTAAGAGTACCTTACTATTTAAGAGTAGATTACCTTGAGTAATTTCTTTTAGGTGTTACTTTATTACATCTTATTTCAAGCTTATAAAAGAGATCTATGTTTTATTAATATTTCTATACTACTATTTTAAATTATGAGCGTGCTGAGCCATTCATGATTAAAAAATATTTTTTCCTTACAAAATGTTTTTCTGCTCACCAACTTTTACCATTGTGTTTTCCTGCTCCCAGTCCTCCATTTTTTCCTACCTTTGGGTGCAGGAAAACACAATGGCAAACCTACGAGTCAACCGCTAAAATCGGCATTTCAGATGTTTTCCACAAAGATATGACTTGACAGACCGATTGTGTTTTAATATGCGAGTCGAGTTTTAACTAATTCTAGAATTTCAGCCGTGAACTCGATGAGGTGATTTTCTGTGCTGCCGCCTTCCTTTCTACAGGATTTTAAGAATTTAATTTAAGAGCAGACGACTTTTATTTTCTGTAAATAGTTCAGGGTGTGTTAAAAATTATTCACGATTTGAATTCAATATTTTCACGCATTTTATGCTCGCAGTTGTTTCAGTTACGAGTAACTTTTATTAAAATGGGCTTTTTTTACACCTTAGTCCAAAATATCAAAGTAATCTATAAATTAGTATTTGCTACTATACAAATATTTTTAACTATGAACACATTAGAGAGTTCACGGTTAAAAAATATTTTCCATTGGGAAATGTTTTACTGCTCACCAACTTTAACTGTAAATGTGGTTTTCCAAGCGTAAAACGATATGCGCTATAAAGTTATTTTCAGAGTCTACGAGAAACGGAACTGATAACAAAAGAAAAATTTAATATTTATATACTGTTTTTCGTGTTTGCGGTCAGATAAGTCACTATCAAATGTTAAATTATATCAACTTCATTTAAAGCTGACATATTTTTTTTTTCCAGTATGTATTTCAAGATGTGTGTAAAAGGGATTTGTGATTGGAATTGAAACTTTTGAGGAATTTTATGTTCTCAGTTGTTTTAATTATAATACCTTGAGTAATTTTCATTCAGATGTTATTTTATAACATCTTAGTTCAGATTTATAAAAGATATATATACTTAATTATGTAATTTTTATCAAATTAATCTATTAAGTATATTTTATTCTTTCTATGTAGATATTTTAAATTATAAATGTGTTAGGGCACTCATGGTTAAAAAACATTTTCCTTACAAAATGTTTTTGTACTCACCAACTTTTGTCTGTAAATGTATTTTTACAATCGTTAAACAATAAGCGCTGTAAAGCTATTTTCAGATCCTTCCAGACACGGTAATGATAGCAAAAGGGAAATGCAATAATATGATACTATTTTTAGTGTTAGAAAATATCCAAAAGCCATATTGTAGTGCAGAATTTTATGAATTTCATTTAAGAACAGGTGACTTTCCTTCCAAGTTGTGTTAAAATTGATTCATGATTGGAATTCAATAGATAATTTGCATATTTTTCAATAAACTAGCTTGCTGGGTGACTACTCAACTTAATGTAGGCAAAACTTCGTACTAAATTGCGTGAAATTATGCTAAAATGCTCGTAATTTTCACGCAGTTATAATATATTGTATTTTATGTAGGAAATAATATGTTATAAATTACTAACTCTGTGAGAATTTATCATATTATTGAATTTTCTTTTATTATTGTTACCGTCTCTCATAGCCTTTGAAAATAGCTTTACACAACGTATAAATAATGCGCAAGTTTGTCAACAAACTGGCTTGTTGCGCGACTACTCAACTTAAAATAGCCAAAAATTCGAACTAAATTGCTTGAAATTATGGTTAAATGCTCGTAATTTTCACTTAGTTACAATATACAGTAAAACCTTCCTAAAGCGACTACGTTCCGTTCCAATAAAAATTGGTCGCTTCGAGAGATGGTCTCTTAATGGAGGTCATGTTTAAATTTAGTTTTTAATTGCTGAAAAAAGGTAACAATTACTGTTACTAATTTTTTTTTCACATTAGGAAAAAATATAAAAATTTAAGTATCAAAACAAAAATTAATTACATAAATTAATTACTGCAGAGTTAAAATGAATATATTGACGTTTGTTTTGATTTTATTGTTTTATCTTTTAAAACTTTTATTTCCTAGTCCTTTCAAGTTCAATAAATGTAAATTTTTGGGGCGGGAACAAATAATAACGATTTCATTAATTTATCTATTTCTTTGAGAGTTTCCTGACAGAATAGGGCAGGGAAGTTTATTGACCGTGATTCTTAATTTGTCATCAGAGTTGAATTTATTGCCTAAAAAGGCACAAAGGGATTTAAACACTTAAAAGTTACCGGGATAAAAAAAAAATCTAAACTTACTTTAGACGTTTGATGAATAATACGCTTTCCGGAATTATTTTTCTGATAAATCTTTCTTCAAGAGAACATAGGAAAAAAACGGAATTTTTTTCAAAGAAATTGGTCGCTCAAAGAGGAAGTTCCCCTGGGATGGCCTCTGAATGGAGGTAAAATTAGTATTGAGCCTATGGGAATAAATTTCGTTCCATGAAAAAATGGTTGCTCAGGGAGGTGGTCGCTTAATGGAAGTGGTTGCACAGGAAGGTTTCACTGTATTGTATTATATGTAGGAAATAATACGTTATAAATTACTAACTGTGCGAGAATTGTTACGTTTTGCCTATAGTAAGTTGAGAACTACGTCTTTTTGACGGGTGCGTGACAGTCACATGCACATTATATATATATATTTTCACGCATTTGTTTTATTTATTTTATTTTGGGTACATTTTATTAAGGTTTTTTTTTTTTTATCTTAGTACAGAAAAATATAAATTATATCAAATTAATCTGTAAATCAGAATTCGTTTTTATACCGATATTTTTAACCATGAAAACATTAGAGAATTCATGGTTAGAAAATATCTTTTAATAGAAAATGTTTTTTCTGCTCCCTAGCTCACTATGCAATAATATGATGCTAATTTTATTGTTTAAAAATAGCCAAAAGCCATTATGTTGTGCAGAAATTTATAAATTTCATCTAAGGGGACGCATTACCTTTTCAACAATTTTGTTTATTTTTTTCAATTCCTACTATTAGTTCACATTCTCCCTATATTTATTTATTTATTTATTTATTTATCTTGTTCAAATTTTCAATCTTTAATAAAATATTTATTATTCATCCTATCAAGTTGAAATAAATTTTTTTAAACTTGTACTGGATGACAATTGATGTTAATACAGTTTTTTCAAATATTAATTCTTTAATTATCAAAAATGGCGGCCATTGGTTATTGAAGCATTAAATGCATCTTCATATCTATAAAGGGGGTTACCATAGGGGGGACCCTGTTCTGTCGCCAAGTTCGTCACCAACTTGGCGATATATCGCAAAATTTGGCGACCCAAATGAGTCGCCAAAAATGACGCCAACTCGGCGATATCGCTAATATTTCGTCAAATTCCCATAGACTTCCATTGTAAACCTACTTTCTTATATAAAATCAACAAATTGAGATATTTTAATGCAACAAAAACTAATATTAGCTTAAGGGATTATATTAATTTTTTCTTTGATGACCTAAGTAGGAATTGACTTTAAAAATAAAATTTTTATATTACTTGTTTCAAAATATGGTTCAAATGGTGAAATCACTGCATACCAATGTTCAGCTAAAAGTACATTTTGAAAACAAATTAACTGCATATTTAATTTAAAAAAAATTTTTAATTTGAATTTTTTTAAATCCCTACTACTTTTTTAAAAATTTATATTTTTAATTGATTTTTAGATACCTAGATCTAATTATACCTAGATACATATTACCTAGATATATACCTAGATATATAGTACCTAGATATATATTAAACCTAGATATATATTACCTAGATATATATTACCTAGATATATATTACCTGGATATATATTACCTAGATATATAATATTACCTAGATATATATTACCTAGATATATATACCTAGATATATATTAAATTGATTTTTAGATATCTAGATCTAATATTACATTTAATATAAATTTTTTACTGATTATATATAATGTAAAACGATGAAATATAACGCATCTTAATATACTTTTATTTTTTTTTTTTAATAACCAAAAACCTGAAGGCTAATTCCATGCGTAGATTGATCACATATATAATAAAGAAGATGTACAAAAAATTTTAAATATCTACATGAAATACAAAAAAAAAAGCATTTTTAAAACACGAAAGTGAAGAAAATATTAATATGAGAAAAAGTCATTTAAAGTTTTAATTTGTGTGAATAATTGCGCTGAGTGCATTTACAAAATTTACAATATCTCGCGATATAATTGCCATATTGGTAAAAATGAGGTGTCCAAATATTTACAATTAAACAGGCTTTCATTTATTTATTTTGTTATCGACTTTTTGACCAATTTTGAGGCAAATTGTCCCCTTAAGAGCTGATTATTTTTATTTTTCAATACATATTTCAAGGTGTTTTAAAAATGAATCATAATTGGAATTGAAAATTTTCACGCATTTTAAACTCGCATTTGTTTGAATTATATTACTTTGAGTAAATTTTATTAAAGTGGGTCTTTTAGGTAGATTTCGTATGAGATACTATCTATTGCGATTTCCCCTATGTTGGAATTTCTGAAAAATTTTTGTAGATCTGCCCCGATCATGACCCCTAGAACCCAAAACCACCCTCAGTAAAAAACTTTATATATATATATCACTTTTTTATGGACACGATAACTTCCATAATTCTGCACATACACAAAATCAAGGGGCATAAAATCTCGGTCAAGTTCGTTAATAAGCAAAATCGAACCAAGGGGGTGGAAATAGGGAGGGGTTTTGTAAAAACAGAAAAAACCCATAAGTTCTTAATTATAATACATATAGAATCAGTTTAAAGTTATTATTACTTCAAAAAAAGGGCCAAAAATTTATGTATGCCAGATTTTTGATAAAATAAAAAATGGGCTCAAGGGTCGAAAAAAATCGGCTTTAGAAAAAGGGGATAGAAAAAATTCAATACTTCGTCAATTCTCAAGATATCAAATACAATTAAATTTATTATAGATCTTCTTAATATCATCTACAACTTTTATATTCACAAGTGTTTGATAGGACCAATTCGTACCGCAAAAAAATTAAAAACGAAAACAAAAGGGGGGGGGGGAGGTTGAAGAAGAAAAAAATCCATAAATTTGTCAATTCACAAGATATAAAATCCGAATGACTGTATTAAAAATTTTCTTATTATCTGCAACTTTCATATTGACAAGTTTTTGATAGGACCAATTCTTACAGCAAAAACATATTAAAAATATATTGCGGTTGAAGAAAAAATCTTCATATTAAGGGTGTACTCAAATCCAAACTTCCTATTTTCTTACTCATTTTTAAATTTATTTTTGCTCTCAAATGCATCCAGTTGGTAGGTTTTCTTATTCAGAAACTATATAATATACCATAATGGTCGATATTTTGACAGAGGCAGAATATATTTCAAAAAATGATGTCAAAGTGGGCATTTTGAACCAAATTTCCCGAAGTGATTGTGTTGGAAACGAAAAATATTGTCCTACTAAGAAAATAATTGTTTATAAATCAAGTTCTAATTAATTGAACGAAAAATAAAAAACAGGTCGCTTATAAATCTCTTCAAAAATCACGTTAACAAGTTTCATGTTTTTTCTTCTAAAAATGAATCTGAAAATGTGTCAGAAAATTTTGCGTTGTTGAGCATGGTAAAGTATTTTTGTGAATACCGGCTGAACATGATTCTAATAAAACCAGCTTTTATATAAAAATAAAACTAAAAACTTGTCAAAAGCGGCCAGATAAAATTGTTAAAGTGGGTTTATCTCTAATAATGATTTAGTTTTTGTTTTGAAAATAGTACTTAACTTCGAAATCTATCTGAGCCTGTAGGCCGAGCTCGCAGAGATTTTTTTTTTTTTTTTTACATTTTATTCCAGAAAAATGTAAATTAAATTAATTAATAAGAAAAGTAAAATGTAATATTTTTATACTGCTTTAGTGTTTGCGAACAGTCGCTATCTAGTGTTATTTCATATTCTAGTGTGGAATTTCATTTAAATCCCGAATACTTTTTTTCCAGTACGTATTTCAAGATGCGTGTAAATGTGATTTGTGATTGGAATTGAAACTTTCACTCATTTTATATTCGCAGCTGTTCAATTTATATTACCTTGAGTAAATGATATTCAGACGATTTTTTATTACATCTTAGTCCAGATTACTAAAACAGATAAATGTTTAACTATACAAATTGTGTCAAGTTAATCTATTAATTAGTTTTCGTTCTTTCTATACGTATGTTTTTAATTATGAATGCGTTAGAGTAATTGTTCCCAAACTTTTTGGCTCGCGGAGCCCTTTTTAGAATGGATTTCTATGACGGAGCCCCTGAAGACTACCGTATCCTATGTTATAAGGTAATGTGTTTGAGGTGCTACCGAACACAGGAAAGGGGAGTGAATAGTAATCTAAACAGTTTTGGATTGTCTTATAAATAAAATTGTATTTTGAAACTTTTACCGTAGTACGGAATTCATTTGGAATTACCATCAAAACATATGGAATTATCAAAAGTTTACATACTTAGAACTCCGAAACTCAAGAAATCGTAACATTTGCCATACAATAAATTTACATTATTAGAGTGACGAACAAAAACGCATAAACATTTAATGGGATTGGACAGTTTTGCGCAAATGTCTGAATTTGAGTCCAGTTGATAGTAATTGCAGGCAAATGTTTGGTTCTGCTTTTAAAAGACTTTTGTATTTCGTTTTGGTGGCTACGTTAGTCAAAAATCTTACTTCACAGACATATTAAACAAAAACATAAGTTGAAGAACAAATTAAAAAAAAAAAATTTATTTTCTACATTGTTTAAGCCCGAGAAGGGACAGATATTAAGATATTTCATTCAATTAGTTCTACATTTAATGTTAAATTTTTGTAACAAATTAGTTAAGCCAAGTGAAGATTAAAAAAATAAAAATAAAACTCATACAATATGATACTTAAAACACCCTAAAAAAATTAGATTCCGTTCAAATAAAATCGAAATAAATCTTACACTTCTTCCATTTTTAATTGAAAATTCTTGTATTCCAGATTTTGTATTTTGTTTATGACAATTGTACATAAAATGATAAAATGCATGCAAAATACAAAACTTAAAAAAAAAGTCTAAGATTTATTTCGATTTCATTTGAACGGAATCTAATTTTTTAGGGTGTTTTAAGTATCATATTGTATGAGTTTTATTTTTATTTTTTAATCTTCAATTGGCTTAACTAATTTGTTACAAAAAATGTAACATTAAATGTAGAACTAATTGAATGAAATATCTTAATATCTGTCCCTTCTCGGGCTTAAACAATGTAGGAAATAATTTTTTTTTTAATTTGTTCTTCAAATTATGTTTTTGTTTAATATATCAAGTTTTTTAATAACTACTGCGCTCAGACGAACTCATTTCAAAATTAATAGAGGGTATCATCATCAGGCTTTGATGCACGCGGTATTGCATCACAATGTGTGATGCAGTTTACCAATGCATAATTCAAAATATTTCACCACTGTAGTAATGCAGGTTGCTGCAGTTTGGACAAAAACTTCCAATCTGAACGGAAAAAAATATATAATCAAAACATAAAAAAATAACTTCACTTAAATTTAGATACCCTATTTCCCAGTCAGGAACGCTATGAATGCAAAAATAAATTGTGTTGAATCGTTACTGCTAATATTTAACAATATTATAGCTGTGATACAATAAAAAATAAAAGTTTTACTTACATTTTGTTACCTTATTCTGTCCCAAGGGTTGATGTAAACACACCAGAAAATTATTTCCAAAGTTTTACTTGGGGTATAAATAGTTCTCATTTCGGAAAAAAAATACATTTTAAAATTTAAGTTATGTAATTCCTCACTAAGTTCGCTACCTGCGTAAAAATAGCTATCTATTTGAAACTTTTTACTAAAGCATAAACTTGACCAAAGAACACCAATACACCAATGCAATTGTTATTGAGTGCCTACAGAAGTCGTGATGCTTCTGTTTATCTCATTCCAAGTAGAAAGGTCGATTTGTCAGAGTGCTTCGATGTTTAAGCAGAATGGAATTCCTTACGAATTCTTGAGCATTGGGATGGTAGAAGCAGCCAGGGATCGTGGGGAAAGAGGAAAAGGCCCCAGAGACATACATTTTTTTTTCTTATATAAATTAGTTAAATCAAAAAATACAATGATAGGAATCGAAAAAGTTAATAAAAATAGAAGTTTGCAGTTAAAATAACGAATTTTGAAAAGAAAACGGCAAGGATTTTGACCAAAGCAAAAATTTATTCTGAAAATATCCTTTTTATTTCCACTATGACGCCATATTCACCTTTTTAATTCTTGGGGGGGGGGGGGGGAACTAGTTCAATTTAATGTTTCACGTGAAACGTTTCAACTAAAAAGAAATAAATTATTATTACGGCTTTTGAAACTTTTGCAACAATGAAGAAAAAATGTTACATTTTCTATGAAAAATGTCCGTTGATTCTCAATGAAAAAAGAGAAATTTGGAATTATTAAGAAAAATGTTTGAATAATGTAAAAAAAAAATTGGCCCATGCTTCTCTCTGGGTTATAATTCACCCATATGCAAAGGCATTTTACCATTCGTTTTGACCCTGAAGTCAGGCAACCTTTTTTACACTTTAAATTTATAATATCGTTAGATTTAGAAAGAATAAAAAATGAGTGGCATCAGGGACAAAAAGGTGGGAAGAAAAAACG
The DNA here is from genome assembly GCA_963932465.1 of Maratus speciosus. Classification (NCBI taxonomy): domain Eukaryota; kingdom Metazoa; phylum Arthropoda; class Arachnida; order Araneae; family Salticidae; genus Maratus; species Maratus speciosus. Next base: position 562,963,974 of record OZ010786.1, on the reverse strand, counting down.
AAAAGGTTATGATCTCCATAGGCTTTTCTACGTAAAATTAACATTGAGAAGTGACACTGGAAGTAAATAAGTATTGCGCTGCCGCGCAATACTTAAATATGTTTTTGAGAAAGGCAGCAAAACTAATTTTGCTTTCTTAGACAAAGTTTTAAATTCATCTGACAAATAAAATAAAAAATCTGATAGGCTTTGGTTTTAAAGTAAGATCTTTAACATTAAATATACCAGGGATTTTACTAATTAAGTTTGCTATTTAAGTTTTATAAATATATTTCAGATCAGAATTTTAATTCAAAAATATTTAACTCTTTTATCTAACTTATTACTGTTTTATTTATATTTTATTTATTTTATGAAAATTTTATTGGTTTGTAATGATCTACAAACAATGTGATCCTGATAACTTTGTGAAACCAACTTTAAATAAGCTTTAGTAAGCGCTTAATTTTAATCAAGTTAATGTACTCAAACACCAAAATAATAGAGAAGTAAAGTCCCGGGATACTCATTTAAAAAAAGTAAGTTAAGCATCTTAATTCCCTTAGTCTGAACGGGATATTAGTATATGTAACTGAAAAATACAAACAAAACTGCCAATCCAGTGACGTCAGTAGATTCATGCATTTGTAGTGCAAATTTGGTACATCTAAAGAGGCTGTTAAGTGTTCTTTTACATCACCAGTCATATTAGCTAATTTTTTTTTATGTTTTTTGACAAGGTAATATTGGACACTAAATTAACAACTGTACATAAAGCAAATTCTTGACTTGACAACATCAATCTTACAAAGTTTATTAAGAGCCTGAACAATTATAGGATCTTTACGAACTTAAGCTACTTGTTCGGGGACGACAGTGTCAAATCAGGCAAATTTCCACCACTTATTTTAACCCTTAAATGACTGATTTTTCAAAAATCATTGTAATAATGTTTTTCGGCTTTCATTTTTTAAGTAAATCATGGGAAAAATACTTAAAAAAATCATATTTTGTTTTAAGTATGGTTTACGACTAAAAATACAGTTTGTTTCTAATCGGCAATACTGGTCTTTAATTGAAAAAATAATTTTCCTTGATAAAATTCTATAATATTAAACACACAAGAATTTTAGGAACTATAATGAAAAATAAATTTTACTTGCTCCCTGCAGAACAAAATAGGGTATTTTGCAAGCTTCTAAACAAAACAAAAAGAAAAAGTATTAACAACTGAAAAAATAAATCTATCTTTATTCTTAAACAGCACAGGTGTTGCCATCTACATGTTGAAAATAGATTTAATAATATTTTCATAATGTATTTTATTGGCAACATTAGGCATTATAGCTTCAAGATTATTCTAATAGTATTTTAGAAGCCTAAATTGTGTATGTTGCCGAAAAGCAACACCCGGCATTGAAGGGTTAATACATTATTTTTGTCCTAATTAATCACAGTGATTACACAAGACGAAAGGAAAAATTTAAATTAGTGGTAGGGGTATATATTATTACCTATTTAGCTCTCGTGAAGTCTGCGCCTATCTCCGGGAGATTTCATATTTGTTATCACTAGTGTTGAAATAGTTTGTTTTGAAGCATGCATACATTACTCTGCCCTTCATATTGGAAAAAAAAACAGACGGTTTGTCTTTCAAATCAGAATGGTTTCTCTCGAAATGACTACGCAGTTGAGCATGAAACGTGGAGTTATTGGATAACACTTCAACTTAAGTAACACTGAGAGGTGCTGAGAAATTCAAATATCCCAAATTTTCCTTCGAATACAATTTCTCGCTTTCTTACATTAAATATGCATGTATTTCCCCATTTATCGTATTTTTTGATCGGCAAAAATAAAAATAGAGATCTAGTAAAAATGTATATTTGTACCGGAAATTTGTTATTAAAATTTTTTTCTATAAAATTTAATTTATTAAAAGGGCTCAGATAGTTGAAGATGGTTATTAATGTATAAGTAGTTCTGTAATAAAAAGATATCTGCTCACATTTTTGAAATAAAAAAACCTTGCAGTAAATGGGCTAGTTTCGTTCATTTTTTTAAATTTTCCTAAAGCGTGGCGGAACCCCTGTAAAGTTCACGCGGAGCCCCTATGGCTCCGCGGAGCATAGTTTGAGAACCTCTGCGTTAGAGCATTCGCGGTTAACAGATATTTTTTCTTAAAAAATATTTTACTGCTGAACAACTTGGACTGTAAATGTGTTATCTCAATTGTTAAAAGATATCCGCTGTAAAACTTTCTTCGAAACGAACACAAAAGAAACGAAAACAAAAGAACGAAAACAAAAGAAAAATGCAATAATATAAAACCACTGTGTTGTGTTTAAAAACAGCCAAAAACGATTACAAACCGAGGGTCGGCAGCACAGACAATGACCTCATAGAGTTTACGGCTGAAATTTCAGAATAAGCTAAAACTCGATTTGCATATTAAAAGGCATCTGGTCTGCCAAGTCATCTCTTGGTGGAAAACACCGGAAAACCCGATTATAGCGTTTGGTTCGTAGGTTTACCCTTGTGTTTTCCTGCACCCAAAGGTATGAAAAAATGAAGGACTGGGAACAGGAAAACACAATGGTAAACCTACGAGTCAACTGCTAAAATCGGGTTTTTAGCTCACAGGCTATCAAAACCTGATATCTAATGTGCCCGCAGGTTCTCTATGTAATGTACGTGTGCACGTATGTATGTGCGTAACGCGATAACTCTTGATAGAAATATCCGATTTGCTTCAATTTTTTTTCTAGGTTCATTGTGATAAGGCGCTTCCCTGATTAGTTTTGGGAGTTAATTGGTTAAGTATAAAGGGAGGAACGGGGGCTAACAATCATCCTTAACTTAGATAAATGGGTTTATCATGCAGAATTATCAGATTTGTTTCAAATTTGGTATACCGGTTAATTCTGATGAGGCGCTTCACTGATTAGATTTGGCTGTTCAATGTTTAAGTATAAAGGGAGGAACGGGGGACTAAAACCCCTCCTAAATTTAGATAAATGGGTTTTTCTGTCCAATTTGCTTCAAATTTAGTATACCAGTTTATTCTGACAAGGCGCTTCCCTTATTACATTTGGAGGTTCATTGGCTAAGTATAAAGAGAGGAACGGGGTCTAATACCCCCCCCCCCCCTTAATTTAGATAAATTGGTTTTCCTATCCGATTTGCTTCAAATTTGATATACCGGTTTAGTCTGATAAGGCACTTCCCTGATGAGATTTGGAGGCTCGTTGACTAAGTATACAGATGGGAAACAGAGTGGGGGGGGGGCTAATCCCTCTTTAATTTATTTTTCGAGGGGCTTTGTTCTTTGAAATAAGAGTATAATATACAATTAGTGTGAATAGCCTGTGAGCTGAATGCCATCAGTTTAACTGGGCACTTTTCGTTTTATTAGGTGTTTTCCACCAAGATATGACTTGGCAGATCAGTTGCATTTTAATATGCGAATCGAGTTTTAATTAATTCTGGAATTAGGTAGTGCAGAATTTTATTAATTTCATTTAAGAGCAGACTACTTTTATTTTTCATTGCATATTTCAAGGTGTGTTTAAAAATTATTTAAAACTGAATTGAAAATATTTATTCATTTCATGCTCACAATTGTTTTGTGATTGGAATTGAAATGAAAAAAAAATCGCCTTTTATACTCACAGTCGTCATTGCATTGAGTAAAATTTATTTAGATGTTATTTTATTACTAGCCTCCCTTGGCGACCAGATTGGTCTCCCTTAAATGCATGCTAAGCATTGTATCGTATTACTTTTATCCAAAATTTATTTTACTTGCTCAATCCTACGCCAAATCAGTAGTTTCTGGTACAGAAATCATGAACTCGGTATTTTTATGTTAGGCGGGCGCAGTTGATAAATAGCCAAACATTGTTCCCGTCGTATTTTTTCATATTTCATTAATTTCCTTTAAAATATAATACTTTCACTCATTTTATTTAAAATGCATAACTTAAATTTAAAAACCGAAATATTTAAAATTTACGACTCTCAGTTATTTTTTTAAAGCAAAGAAAAGAGAAGAAAAAAAAATGTAATAAATAATGCCATAAACCATGACATTTAATTTAAATATCAAAGCTTTGTTTTAATTTACCAAGCGAAAAATTGTTTATGAAAGTCGCATGAAATGGCCTATTATAATACTGACGACATGATGGCAATGAAATAATATTTGGCGATTTATCACCTGCGCCCGGCTAACAATAAATTACCAAATTGGCCGCCTGACATGTAAAAAAGCGAAGCGGTCAACCCGGAACTGTTGATGACAATCACATGACTTAGGCTATTATTATAGAGATAACTTGTCCAGATTACTAAAAGAGATAAATAGTTAATTATACACACAATATAATTATTTGTGGTTCTTTCTACAAAAATACTTTTAACTATGAACGCGTTAATGTCATTCGTAGTTAAAAATTTTCCCTTAGAAAATGTTTCTCTGCAAACCAATGCTGACAGTAAATATGTTTTGCCACTCGTTAAACAATATGTGCTGTAAGGCTATTTTCAGAACCTTCGAGAAACGGTGTCGATAACAAAAGAAAAATGCAATAATATTTTTAGTGTTTGAAAACAGCTAAAAGCCATTATGTAGCATAGAATTTTATGGATTTCATTTAAGAGGAGATCATTTTTACTTTTCGGTGATTATTTCAAGGTGTGCGTAAAAGTAATTTTATATTGGAATTGAAAATTGTCACGCATTTCATGTTAGCAGTTGTTTTATTTAGATTACATTGAATAAATTTTACTTTTTAACACTTTCGAACATAGTTGAAAAGTGTTTATTAATTCGGTTTGTAAGTCCATTTGTCTGTCAGTCTGTATGTCTGTCCGTCTGCCTATCTGTCTATCCGTACTCTAACTTGCGTATATATAGCCCGATTGCCATGAAATTGATATATGTTATTCGAGTTTACTATCACTGTTAAAAATTTTGCAGCATTCTAGCAGGTCATTCGACCGTTTTTTTGAAAAAACGGTTTCATAACCATAATTTAACTATATTCTGACCATAAAATGGCCAATAATATGGTCAGAATAGTGTTAAAATTACGGTTGTGTAACCGTTTTCGGAAAAAACGGTTAAATGACCTGCCAGAATGCTACAAATTTTTAACAGTGTATAGCATAATCTGTATTGAAAATGAAGTGTTGAATAAGCATTTTTGGTTTATTTACATGGGTATTCAAATGAATTCTTTTACATTACGGTCTATGGAGAAAAATCGTTTGCCGTTTATTTTAATGATATTACACACTAAACATATTGACTAAACATATTGAAATGATATACATAACTGAGGTGTACCACAAGGTTCTTACTGTAGAATATGGTGAGTATAGAACTTATCGTTCATTTACAGGGACACGCAAAACCGTTTGGCTATAGAAATAAATGAGCAATAATTGAACTATTAAAGCCGACGAACAATAATTGTTGGAAGTGCGTTTTCATTTGTGGTAATCGTTTTTAAATTTAATTATTTTTTAAATATTACTTGGGGTGTATAAATTCTATAGATTGTATACAGGGTCGCACAAAATTCTCAACAACATCCGTTTATTGGCGAAAATTGCTGAGTGGAAATTTTCAACTGTGCTAAGTATTTAACTGAACTAACTTTTAGCATACTATGTAGTATGCATACATATCTGTTGATCATATACAGGGATTTACAAAAAAATCGTATATTTTAACGGCTGTTCATGGTAATAGCAGAAATTGCGTTTTCAAATGTGTTATGCGTTTTCCAATGACGTTTTGTTATAGTATTCTGAATGTGTTGGAAAGTGTTTCATAATCTATGCTGTACACATGATTTTTCGTTCTTGTTTATTCTAAATATACTTCTCATCATAAATAAGAATATTATGATGTATTTATTTAATGAGATAAACTGTATCAAATTAATGTAACATATACATTAGTTTTGAGTCATTCTTTAATAAAATCATTAATGTTAAGTAAGTAATTTACTTTAATTACACAAATTTTATACGTTTCAATCAAATTAATGGAGAGAAAGGGAATTAGACAAAGTAAATTCTGGATACTGCCATTTAAGAATTTCTGAAGGATTTTTAAGATAGAAGTGGTCGAAATTCTTGCTGCATTCGAAAACTATTTTTAGTGTATCTACTAGTGTGTAAACTATTAATCTTCAAGGTTAGCTGGGTGAAAAAGTTCGACCAGAATTGTCCGGGATAGCTCAGATGGCAGAGCACTGGCGGCTTCAGCCAGGAGGTCCCGGGTTCGAATCCTGGTCCGGACATTTTTCGCCCAGTTGGAAATTTACATCTAATATTTTTAGTGCTTTGAAAATAGCTGAAAGACTTTATGTAATGCTGAATTTTATTAATTCCATTTAAGCGCAGACTAATTTTTTATTAGGTATATGATTTCAAGATGTATTACTGTTCCAATATCTAAGTAAATTTTATGATTTGAAGGGAAAAGTTTGACGCATTCCATTTTTGTAATTACACTTGTTCAGTGAACATATAGATTTTTCGCAATTATGATTTATGAGAACCCATTTACTGAATAATCACTTCAACTAAAATCACTTTAGAGTTATTTATTGCTATGACTGTTATTTAAGAAAGTCCTTATTGATATTTCTTGAAATAATAATCTAAAAGCATTTATCCATCATAAATCAACATTTCATTTCCTGTTGTAACACAAATATCTACTTAACATAAACAATCCAACAGCTTCATCATTATTGTGAAATACATTCCTTTTGTAATTATAGCAATTTTGAAACTACAAATCATCTGAAATAGTGTTATACTTATAAACATTACCTTCATTTCCTTATTGAAATAACTTTGTTTATCATATCAAGATTCTTTTCTATTTAGATATTTTCTCAGTTGTTTAAAATTAATTATTGTGATTTATATGTGTTGATCAAGGACACTTCCTGGTTTCAGTGCATTTTTTACATTAGAAAAAGCAGTTGAACTCAAACATTCACACTGTACGCAACAGCTCATCTTTCTATCTGTGATTTCCTAAATTTTGCAACCAGACATCCAAAAATCCTGGCCCTTGTTAAACCGCATTTCTGTATCTGGACGATGTCAATCTACATTTGTTTCAATATAATGTTATTTACATCTCGTGTCATTTTACTAGTTCCATAAACACACACAGTTTTACAAACAACACTGGTCAACAAATTTGAACTTTTGCTCTGTCCTAAAACAGAAATTAGTTGTTTTTTATGCGGTTTTTTGTGCTGATTCCGAATCTAGTTTTAGATTTACTCCAGCACGTCAAGTTTGAGAGATATTTGCATATTTCAATTTATGCAAATTTAGCAAATTTGTCATTTTGACGAAGGCAACAGCAGAAGATTAAATATAACTTTTATTAACTTTTATTTCAATTTTTTTTTTATTTCTAAATACCGCACATTTTCAATTTTTACACCTTCAAATAGGTGAAAAAATGTACTTTGAAATGCACTTTGTTTGAAAACTATATTGCGATTTGTTTGAAAGCTGTATCGCCATTTACGAAATTTTTATTGTTTTTAAACAAAATTTCAGGAATAAACTTTTTTTAAATCTATTTCTATTGCGTGCACACGATTACGAAAAAAAGAAATCCGTTTGTATTTAAATTAATATAAATAGTTCATTATTTATTCCTGACTATTATTCCATAACGAAATTAAAACCTTCATCAACCAATAAATAAATCAATAAATTATAGATAAAACACAAAGGCATGTAATCGAATTTCGCGCGTAAACAACTGAAATGAACAGAATGAAAAAGATTAACTGTAAAGAGCGATCTTTGGTGATTTCTCCGACTAGTAACTCCCCACGAGAGGCCAATATGAAAATATCGCTTTGAATACATATCAAAACTTGACTGATTTGTACACATTATTGCTATTTTTCATATATATATGATTTTTGGTATTGCTAGTTGGCATTCTAAAAAATATATTAAATATAAAAAATCCATTAGAGTTATTAATTTTTTTTAAAAAAATCCCAGTAGTGAGGTTTTCTCGCCAAATTTTTTGAGATTATTTGCTGAGAAGTTTTTTCATTAATTTTTAATTAAATGCAGTTTTTTTATCAAACAACATTTTAATGATACGCTACGTCAAAATCCGCGTGCAGAACCGTTCAAAAAATATTTCGTTCATCGCTGTGTATTTACTATATGCAGAGAAAAAGGGATGTTAATAATCAAAAATAATATACATGATGGCTTTCACTTATATTTTGTAGCCCAGGTTTATCCACTTGTTTAATTAATGACATAAATTATATGAAAATAACCTAACATATTAAATTGTTTAGGTTCTTCAATAAAAATTTATTAGGGTAGCTCTAAGATAAATGGCCACAGAGAAGAGATGGCCAGTCTAAATATTTCCAAAGCTTGATCATAGATTGCAACATAAACTTTGTTTGTATGAAATAGTTCTACGAGATTATTTATTGCGACGAGCAGTTGTGTTTTTCGATTATAAAAATAAGTATAATTTTAATGTTTATTCAATTTAGTGGTTGAATAATTTTTTTTGACTTAGGTATCTGAATGTTTTACAGTACGTACGTTATATATATATGTTACATTATTAGATCTAATTCCGAGATTTCCTTATCTTATTCTAAATTACTACTTTATATTCACTAAATCTTTATTATTAAATAATCTATATCGTTAACTCTGTTAAATTCCCTTTAATTTAATGTCTAACTTGTCTTAATCGCTTAAATATTACGCTTTTAGTATTCTTAAATTAAATGGTCCATTCCCGCGCTTTTTTCTTTCGAGAATATTCTTTTAGCTTCCATTTTACTTTCCCGTGCATTCTTCCTTTTTCTACTATGGAGAGATGACTAATTATCTTGGTGGAAACTGCACCTTTTGCAAGATGTTCTAATAAAGTGCTTAGCTGATATTATGAGTTGTTTCAGTTTCTTCTGGGGAAACTTCACGGAACGATGTATTCCATTGTTTTCATTCGACAACTGCATTTCAACAATTTGTTCTACTAATATAACAGATTCGAATTATCTGTTTTGACCACTTCTTTTACGCCATTATCGCTGGATGTGATCCACAACTACTATCGTGACAGCCAGTACGGCATTTTCAACGATAAAGCCAATCCAATGTTGCTAGAATGCAACATATATTTTTACTATATGGACTTTAAAGACACGTATATAATCTAATCTTTATTTCTAAGCCTAAAACAAAGACGTACAATGGCTATTGATGTTTTAAATTGGGCGACAATCAGTCCTTCAATTTCAGGAGGGATGGCCACATGAAATCTAGGAGAGATGGCCACCTTTAATCAATATTTCAAAATTATACGGAGTGATGGTTTTAACTAAATATGATTAAATTTAAAATAAATATATAACGTTTATGTTTATAAATATATTAATTGATATAATTATTTAAATTTTAGCTAATATAAATATTTTAATAATAATAATAATAATGTTATAAGACCTAACGATTTATTTGTTTCAGAAAATACTGAAAAAATTAGGAAACTTTCATAACAGAAACTGATAAAATTGATAAATAAACTAAATTAACGTAATAAGCCTAAAATTAACGCGAGAAAAAACCACGACATTTCCTGTAGCGAAGAAAACGAAATACATTTAAATTATAAGATTATACAGATTCTGAGTAAATAGAATTGGATTAGGATCACTGTTTTGATTGTTCAAAACAATATAATATCACATCTAAAAAGAATGTCTGGATACAATGCATAAGGTACAAGAAGTGGTTTCATGAAACGTGTACAAATTATCAAGACCTTTGCTAAACATGTGGTAAGATTTTACGAAAAGTGAAGTATTGAAATTATACTTCAAATTTTGTTTATTCGAGTTTCGTTCACTCATTTTCCATCATATAACTGCATCTTTACAAATTTCTATATGTTTTTCATGATTAACTATATGATTTTTTTTTCCTTTTTTTTTTGCTATTTAACTTCATTTTTTCTTTCTTGTATTGGATGACCATCTCTCCTCGGCTTGCCATCTGCCATTTTATTTTCAATGTTGTTTAACACTTTTTGTTTTCAATATTTAATTATTTTTTGCATAAAATATCATGAGTATATGTATAAGAATTTTAAATATGCATAAATATTTCTTTTATTTGCATTGTAAGAATTTTTATTTTAATCTTTAAAAGCTATGGCCATCTATCCTAGACTTACCCTATATACATTAATATTAAGGAATTTAATTAATTCGTGTTAGTTACATAAACTGTATACATTTCACAGAAAGTAAAGGGAAAAAGCAGAATGATTAGATAAAATCAACAGGTAATATTATAATCCTCTTCGTAGAGGACTTTTAAAGAAAACTGACCGATATGCGTGTGACATACAAAAATATTATCTTCCACTATCAATTAAGTGGAGTTATGACAGTTAATAAAAGCATGTTAATACTTGTGAAAATATTGTACAAACATGCGTAATAGAGTATAAATATAAATAATATTGCATAACCAAAAATGAAACAAAGATTATTAACAAGCGCGTCAGAGCGTTCTTGATTAAGGAATCTTTTCCCTTCGAAGATGTTTTCCTGTTCTCCAAGCTTTACTTTAAATGTGGTTTTCCAACCATAAGACGGTAAGAGCTGTAAAGCTGTTTTCAGAGCCGATGAGAAAACAAAAGATGACGTGACACAATTTTTAGTGTTTAGAGAACAGCTACTAATCATTAGGTAATGCTAAACTTTGTGAATTTCATTTAAAGCATACATTTTTTTAAATTTGTTAAAGATTTAAAAATATATGTAAAAGTTTATGATTCGAAGTGAAAAGTTTTACGCATTTTTTTTTTTTTTGTAGTTATTTGATTCAGATTACAATGAATAAATTTTACATTGTTTTATTACTTCTTATATTATATCACAACTTCTTAAAGAGGTGTGTATTTAATGATGCAAATTACAGCAAATTAACCTAACATTTATTTAGAATAAATCGATGAATTCGTACTAATTAATTGAATTTATACATTCCATAGAAAATTATTAACAAAGAAAAAAAACAGTGACGATACAAATTTAGCAGTCAATGTCGTCGTTATAGAATCATATTAATGGGGTACTTTGAAAGAAAAAGTTCCTGATAAGCTAGCTACGTGTAAAACCATTTTTTAGTGTTTAGAGAACAGCTACTAATCATTAGGTAATGCTAAACTTTGTGAATTTCATTTAAAGCATACATTTTTTTAAATTTGTTAAAGATTTAAAAATATATGTAAAAGTTTATGATTCGAAGTGAAAAGTTTTACGCATTTTTTTTTTTTTTGTAGTTATTTGATTCAGATTACAATGAATAAATTTTACATTGTTTTATTACTTCTTATATTATATCACAACTTCTTAAAGAGGTGTGTATTTAATGATGCAAATTACAGCAAATTAACCTAACATTTATTTAGAATAAATCGATGAATTCGTACTAATTAATTGAATTTATACATTCCATAGAAAATTATTAACAAAGAAAAAAAACAGTGACGATACAAATTTAGCAGTCAATGTCGTCGTTATAGAATCATATTAATGGGGTACTTTGAAAGAAAAAGTTCCTGATAAGCTAGCTACGTGTAAAACCATAGTCTTTCATTAACATTTAGATTTGGTTATGACGATTCAAAAACACATGTTAGTACATGGGTTAGTACATGTTAGGTACATGGTAATATTGTATAACATGTATGATATTATATAACTATGAATGCCTCAAATATTTTAAATTATGAAATTTCAAGAGACGGGTTTGTAATTTTGACCGGTCAAAACTGGTTTTAACCGTCTAAACAACGCTTCACTTTCAGAACCGTTTCCGAAAGTGAAGTGTCCGAACATTCATTTAAAAAAAAAAAAAAAAAAAAAAAAAAAGTCTGCCAAATAAAAAAAAAAAGTACAAAATATCCCAGTTAGAGATCAATTTCAGCTATCCTATGCAAAAAAAAAAAAAAAAAAAAAAAAAAAAAAAAAAAAAAAAATTAAAAATGTTTAAATACAAGCGATAAATTGGAAAATAAAGCTCCCGTAAGTTTAACATTAGCATGCGAGGGTCTTTGAACAACTAGTGTAAGCTCTTAATACCTTCTTTGATAAAAAATATCGTTAATCCTTTTAAAATATTTTATTGAATATTCACGAAAGACTATAATGTTAAAACTGTGAAAAGACATGTTATCAATAAGCATTATATGAAGATATTAAACATTATTTTTTTTCCCTCAAAAAAAAAAAAAAAAAAAAAAAAAAAAAGCAATTTAACAAATTACAACGACCATTTGGAAAATGATTTTTTTCAAAGACTAAAATTTAAGACATAAAAAATCGCACGGAGTTGATCATACATTACTTACGCCATGGATTAAACATTAACATTCCTGGACCCATCATGAACAAATTTTAAAAGAAATTTCAGTTTTACAATTTTCGGTACTGTAAATTTTTAAACTTCTACGGAGCTGGTCATACATTACGTACGCCATGGATTAAACATTAAAATTCCTGGACCCATTTTAAATGAAATTTCATTCTTAAACTTCTAAACATCCCACACTATCACTTTTTACACCGTCGTATAGAGAAAAAAAATGTACTTTTAAATGCAATTTTTTTTAAAAGCTGTATCTCAATTTGTTTCTGAGTTATTAATTCTTTTTGTAGTTTTTATTACTTTTTTGTCATAGTGGCAATAGAAGTATCCATCTCTGATGAAAGTAAAGGGAAAATACAGATTACTGTATAGACCAATCAGAAAACGAATTAAAATGCGGATCCAAATAACAAAAAGCTTCAGATATGTTTTTGATTTCCTACCTTGACAGAGGACAGTAACCATTTTTCTAAAGGGTTAAAAAAAAATAGAGAAGAAGAAGAAGAAGAAGAAAAATCGTAACTCGTGTTAAAAGTGAGAAACTTATCAACTTTAGGATGATATCGATAGAAATTTTAATATTTTGTTTAAACTGGAGTACATTAGTGAACCAAAAATGTTGGTTTTGACACAAAATATTCGCCTTCTTCAACAAACATTTGGCAGCCACAAAGCAGTGATCATAAATTTTACTATAAAATTCACAAAAATAGTATAGCACAAAAAAATACAGCACAGAAGCAGCATAACGGAGTATCGAAAATTGTCTCACTGTGTACCACAAGTAGTACACAGTGAGACAATGTATATATTTTCAAAAATCATACATTTTTACACTCTTTCAATAATTTTCTGCAGTTTGTGATTTCTAATTAATATTTCTAGATTTTCAAAATATTAAAAATTTGAGCCTCAGGTGGACAATGGCAGACCTTGAGCTACCTTCATGCAAATTTTCAGCCTCTTACGTTTAGTAAATTTTCCTAGCCATCGCACGACCACACACACAGAGAGAAAGAGAGAAAAAAACCCTTCTTTTATTAATAAATAGCTTTTTAAGCATCAGAACTACATAGTAGGTACACAATAAGACACTTTTCACTGTGTACAACAACTGTGTGTCTCACTTTGTATTTTCGTTACGTTGTAACAAAATGGATGCCACTTCTGTTACATTAATTTCATCGCTTTAAAAAGTTTATGTCGTTTTGTCGAAATAGTCTATTATTAGATATAGCTAGCTTTGGTTAAGTAAATATATGTTATATTGAAGGAAATAAACTCTAAAATAGACGTTTATGTAACTTTAACCACTATAAAATAAGGAATCATTTACTATTTTGTCGGACGAGTAACTGAAATGCCGAAACTACATCCACGTGTTGCATAAGATGAGGTCGTTATGTGTGTGTGCCAGCTTGAAGAAAAAGTTACAACTATATGTTAAAGTGACTGCTGTCTCACTGTGTACTCCCCTATCCTTCATGTCTTTTCATCGAGTATTATTTTGTCTTAACAAATACTTTTGTTACTATCTATATAAAGTAATGATAGTATATGGCTATGTCTTTCTTATTAGGACTTCATTTATTTTTTGACATTTAGTAATATCAATAATAATAAAAGTTTACTTAATTTTCTTTGCCCCGTTGGCAATTCCTTTCTTTTATACTCATATTTCACTCTTTAAATTTAAAATATAGGTTACTTTTCTGGACGAATCATGAATGATAAAACGCATAAAAAAAAACATTAGAAAGCTGTAATATCTGTTAAACCCTGTTGCAATACGATATTTTCCAAATGGCTCCAAAAACTCTTCCTTAACCTATTATCATATAAATATTAATTGAATAGTACACAAAATAAGTACATTCGTTACATTTCAGACAATGAGATAATTTTTAAGCTTCAGTAAATCTATTTGGATAGCTACGATTAACATTATTATAGTAAGAGTAATTTTGTTCTCAAAATTAAAAAATAATCGGACCCGAAAGGGTTAATTTGACGTCAGAACGTTAGATCATCAGACACACGCTCGGTATCATAAAGACTTGATTTTGTATCCGACTAAAAAGGACGTTCTTAATTCGACGCACGTGTACATATTTTTTTCTTTCCTTTGCGTATATTCACTGATTATTCCGAAATTACGCAACCTTTTTTTTTTTTTTTTTTTTTTTTTTTTTTTTTTTTTTTAAGAGGATACTCCCGAATTGGACCCATTGAAGTTTCATCAAAATTGGTTCAGTACTTTCTTAGAAATTCAACAAAAAATAAAAACAAAATACGCATCTTTAAAACACTTCATTTTCAACGATTTTTATCGAGTGACGTAGTTCTCGGTTCAGCGAGAATTTCGCTAACCAGCGATTTTCCTTCCTCTTTATAGGGTTCTGTTTGTAGGATTATTGTATGGCTTCATTTGAAGAACTATATTTTTACGATTGCGGGATTTGTACGCTAATACAGGGGCAGGCCAAAAGTTCCTGGCAATTTGAATTTAATATAAGATCAAGTAATTGTAATCTTTTTTTATTATTATTAAAAAGTTCATAATCATGATTTTTTTTTTTTTTTTTTTTTTTTTTGGTCTCAAAGCCGACAGGATAGAAAGAAACGCGACGAAATTTTTGCAAAGATCAATCGTATTATATTCATTATTGATAATACCTTCAAAACTATAGCAGCAACAGTACATATGCTGAAAAAGGTATTTTAGATTTTTGAAAAAGTAATAAAACTTTTTATCAATTAAAATTTATAACATCACTGAAATGTCCGGCAGTAATTGTTTGTTGTTGATAATATTGAATTATTTCGGATGCCGTATATAGAAACTGTATGATGCACTCATCATATAACATGCTAATATTTATTTTAGCTGAAAACTCATAATATCATTCAAAATGCAATTCATGAAATAATCTTTCAAAGATGATATTCATCCGAATATTTCTATGAAATATCGTATGAAGTCTAAATACACCAATTTAAAGGGAAACAGGCTCTAATGTAAGTCAATAATATTGATAAATATTAATGAGATGAAATAGAAGTCATTGTAATCTACTTCAACTACCGTATTTAAACTATGGGCGTAATTATTTTGTGCAGTGGTGTGAAATAGCTATAAATAGTACATTCAATACTATTTTCTGCAGGGAACATTATATAGTGAACTTAAATAGCATCTAATAATTTAACAGAATATAATAACTTTATTAAAACATACTTCAAATATTTACTACACAAATCATTTTCAG
Organism: Maratus speciosus; assembly: GCA_963932465.1. Lineage (NCBI taxonomy): Eukaryota > Metazoa > Arthropoda > Arachnida > Araneae > Salticidae > Maratus > Maratus speciosus. The sequence continues at coordinate 562,948,249 of OZ010786.1, read as the reverse complement.
GAGAAAATATGCTGAAATAACTCTCAATAACATATATAAATTTTATAGCAATACAATTATATTTAAATTGAGAAATTTAATTCGATTTAAATTACCAAAGTTAGAGCTCGGACAGACCAACAGAAAACCCAAAGTCATAAATACATTTAAAAAAATTTTGAAGATGTCACAAAAATGTTTTGTATTCGGTTTACGGAAATAAATTTGAAGACCACAAAGAATGACAAGATCTGTTAAACCTAACTCGATAAATTTAATTTCCTTACAAGTTGTTTTTCTGCCAAGTTATAAAGTATTTTATTAAAAACTAAATTTTCAGAATTATCATAAATTTGATATTAAAGTCCTTCAAAACATACAAGTACATAATTTCATGGTAATACAATTATATTTAAATTGAGAAATTTAATTGGAGTTAAATTACGAAAGTAAGATGTCGGACAAACCACAGAAAAAACAAAGCCATAAATACATTTAATTTTTTTTGGAAAATGCTAAAAGAAAAAATGGTTTGTATTCGATTTATGGAAATAAATTTGAAGACCCACAAAGAATGACAAGATCTGTTAAACTTTAACTCGATAAATTTCATTCCTTTACAAGTTGTTTCTCTGCCAAGTTATAAAGTATGTTATTAAAAACTAAACTGTCAGGATTATTATAAATTTGATATTAAAGTTTTTACATCGTCCATTAAATGTAATTGACCTACAGTTTATTTAATATATTAGAGAGTTTATCATTTCTAAGATACACTCCGAATTAAGTATTGGAACGGTCTTCTTCCTCCTCTAACTTACTTCCCCAACGCGCTGAAGACGTTTCTATTTTTAGAAAAGTTATTGATCCGGCTGTCTACGCAGAAATCAAGTACACAACTGAGACAGCAGATCCATCTCTTCCTTGGCTTTTATACACTATTGCCATTCTGGAGAAACTAATTATCTTAATTTCACAGAAATTGGTATTATGCCGCGTAGGAATGATGAAAAAAGATTAAAAGATTTTAACGAGTGTTGGAATAAAACGATAAGAGACTGATACAGTTGATTTTTGAAACAATTGCAATGATTTAAACGATAATGTAAAATTACTTTTTGCTAACAACTGTTAAAAAATTATTATAAGCTGATTAAGTTGCAGAAGATTATTGTTATTTAATTTATCAAAATCTATATTCATTTTGCGAGTTCCAAAAAACATTGATGAACGTCATCTTAACAGAACAATATGGTTCGTTATATAAGTATAAAATTCCTTATACTACAACATGTAACGTACAATAGACTTAACAAACGTTATATGTCGTACTAATCTGCCGCTAAGTGTGTTTTTTAATGATGAAAGAAGATTAAAAGATTTTAACGAGTGTTTGAATAAAACGATAAGAGACTGATACAGCTGATTTTTGAAAGGATTGCAATGATTTAAACGATAATGTAAAATTACTTTTTACTAAGAACTGTTAAATATTATTATAGGATGATTAAGTTAGAGCAGATTATTGTTATTTAATTTATCAAAATCTATATTCATTTTACGAGTTCCAAAAAACATTGATGAACGTCATCTTAACAGTACAATATGGTTCGTTATATAAGAATAAAATTTTGTTATACTACAACATATAACGTACAACAGACTTAACAAATGTTATACGTCGTACTAACCTGTCGCTAAGTGTGTTTTTTAATGATGAAAGAAGATTAAAAGATTTTAACGAGTGTTGAATAAAACGATAATAAACTGATACAGTTGGTTTTTGAAAGGATTGCAATGATTTAAACGATAATGTAAAATTACTTTTTGCTAAGAACTGTTGGCATTAAGTATATTTGGATTTACTCTTTTAGCAAACTGTGTTATATTTTTTTTTTATTTTTTTATTTTTTTATTTATTTTTTTTTTTTTTTTGATTCCATGAACCATTTATACATTTATTGTTACACATTATATGCTATGTTTCTATACATTTATTGTTAGCCAACATTCCAAGTTGGCAACTGAACAAGATTCTTATAAGAAGATTAAGATGTGGGAGATTATTGTTATTTAATTTTATCAATATCTGTCTCAATTTTACGAGTTCCAAAACATATTGATGAATGTCATCTTAACATAACAATATGATTCGTTACATAAGTACTAAAATTTCCTTATAGAACAACATATAACGTACAGTAAATTTAACAGGCATTGTATTTCACACTAATCTGTAGTTAAGAATATTTTATAAACATAATGAAGAATTGGATTTTTTTTTTCTCTTTGAAATCCACGGTGTGATTTCTGTTGTATTACACGAGATCCTGACAAAGTTCTTATTGCTTATTTAATGCATACCAGTTTCTTGGTATTTAAATTTTTTAGTATAGTCTAAAACTGGGTGTGTTTTTTTCACCTTAAAAGATTACTTCAAGTATTTATGCAAATATTTTATAAGTGTTAGTATTTAAAAGGGATTAAAACGAGTAACATGAAAAAAGAAGGGGGGGGGGGGGGAGTTCCATCTATATAATGGCCACAAATTCTTATAATTTAGACTCATTTTAAAATATATATCTATACTATAAAATGAAATATGACTGAACGTATAATTGTTATTTTCTTTTCGTAACTTAGTAAATATTAAATAAAAATAAAAAGCAAATTGAAACTAACAATAAATGCATAGAAACATAACATATAATGTGTAACAATAAATGTATAAATGGTTCATAGAATCAAAAAAAAAGAATATAACACAGTTTGCTAAAAGAGTAAATCCAAATATATTTGACGATGAATCTATGTGAAGCACCAGGATTCATTATTCAAATACGAGTATGTATATTCTGGGTGATGGCTGTATAAGATTTTCTCTTCCATTCTAAAAACGAAAATTCTCGATGCTAAATATGTGCACATCAAAGTCGTCTTTGCTCCAAAACTACAACACTGAATTCCCCCCAAAGTGGTGTATGGGACAAAATATCCTATTCCAAAAAGAATATTATGCAAATTTCTTTTCATTTAAGGTCTAGAAATTGCGGGACTCTAAAATTGCTTTCAAAAACACAGAATTCCACTTATTTGAAAGCAATGTTATACTTTCGCATAGCGTAGAGACAATGTCTCCAGTTTCAGAATGGGAAGTCCAGTGTTCGAATTGAATCTACAAATATTTAATAATTTTAGATAGGTATGCCGAAAGGTTTCAGCTTATAATTTAGATAGTTTGGCGAGAAATATATTCAACAAATTTAAAAATGACTTGCTCATAATTTAACGCTTTTAACATAATTGATTTTTTTAAATTACAGTTGGACCTCTATTTAACGAACCTCTATTTTGCGAATTTCTCTATTTTGCGAACTTTTCCTCGGAACCAACAACATTTTGCGAATTTCTTCGTAAAATAACCTCCAAATAGCGAAGTGTATTCTCCATTTAACGAACTTTTTCTTATGATATAATTTTTTTTTCTTCCTATTTCTCAAAATATTTCCCGGACACTTCAAAATTATTCTTTCTTTTGCACATTTTATGATGCTCAATAACCTTGAAATAGTTTTACCAGGTGCCTAACTCAATGAGAGCAGTAAAATCCTTGTCATTCTTTGCACTCCATCCAGGAAATGCAAACTTTCAATATCCCCCTTTCACACTCAAAAGGGCTGTTCTGTAGTAAATAAGTTTCAGTAATTAAATTTAAGGACGCATGCTGTAATACAATGCTTAAAATTACTTGTTATAATAAATACGATAATGTCATTAAAATTCATTAATTTTAATGTAAATATTTTCTTAAAACTGAAAATACAGTGTAATTCCGGACAATATATTTTTTAATTCTTGTTGTCCTTACAGATTTCTTTTTGATGGGTAAAATGAATAATAATAAAAAAAATAAATATGATTTACAAAAAAAAAAGTGTGATTAGTTAAGTTTTTTAATAATGTTTAGTGTTTATGAATAAAAAATCTGTTTTGTGTAGTTTAAAGTATTTAAAAAGGTTCATCTCTATTTAACGAATTTTCCACATAACGAACTTTTTTTCGGGATTTAGAGACTTCGTTAAATAGAGGTCCGACTGTATTATTTCATATTTTAAAAACTTTTTAGTGAAACTTTCCTGAGTTTTCAAAAGTTTTTTAATATTTTTTCATGTTTTTATAAGTTTAATTTAGCCTCAACATTGAATAACCAGACTGAAACCGTGCATCACTTATGTAAAGCAAATTGTATTTCCTTATTTTATGTTTTCAAACTATATTTAATTTAATTATTAATTTGAGTAACAAATTATTTAGCATAATCCAACAATAATACTTTGCGATGCTCTTTAACGACCCGTGCAGCAGCGGCATGTAGGGGCTTACTTCTGTTTGAAAATTGGCGAGAAAACTGAATGGCATGCTCTATAAATTCATCACGCATAGCGATGAATGTATCACGCATTTACGATATGCATATTCACCACGCAATCATCTCTTTACTATAAAAGGTAGAAAATGGCGTCTTACTATCACAGAAAAGTTGCGGCGTAGAAACAAATGTAATGCCTCTAATATAGACATCGAGAAGCGCATGGTACACTGTAAAAAAAAATCTGTAGTTCTACAGATGTAAAAATACATGCTTACTAAACTTTCACCTGTAACTGTATGAAAAAAGCTGCAAATCTACAAAACTAGTTTTTGTAAAGCTACAAAAATCTGTAACTTTACAAATGAATCTGCTAAAATTTCAGTAATCTTACTAAACTTTTATTTGTAACCCTGGCTGCAGTTACATGAAAAGTTCTCGGAATCCCAGTTTCCAAAAAAATTCTTAGTAACTTTACAGATTTTTTGATTTTCGGCGCAAAAGTGTGTCTGTTACATGAAATTTTGTTGTTGACGTTACATGAAATGTTCTAGGAATCCCAGTTTCCTAGAAAAACTTTAGTAACTTCACAGATTTTTTTTTACAGTGTAGTAAATATTTATTAGATATGCGCTTTTTGGGATAAGCATAATTAACGAATGTGCAGTCGACAAAAGAAAAAAAAGAGAGAGAACCCCCTACAAATTAATAATCAAACTGTCAAATAAAAAAGAGAATAGTTCCCTTTTTTGAAAAGAACGGTTTTGTCTTCTGCACTGTAAAAAAAAAAATCTGTAAAGTTACTAAAGTTTTTCTTGAAAACTGGGATTCCTAGAACTTTTTATGTAATGGCAACAACAAAAATTCATGTAACAGACACACTTTTGCGCCGAAAATCAAAAAATCTGTAAGGTTACTAAGAATTTTTCAGGAAACTGGGATGCCTAGAACTTTTCATGTAACTACAACAAGGGTTACAGATAATATTTTAGTAAGATTACTGAGATTTTAGCAGATTCATTTGCAAAGTTACAGATTTCTGTAGCTTTACAAAAACTAGTTTTGTAGATTTCCAGTTTTTTCTGTACAGTTACAGATAAAAGTTCAGTAAGCATGTAACTTTACATCTGTAGAACTACAGATTTTTTTTTACAGTGTGGAGAGCTTTTACGGTTTGAAATTATATTAAAAAAGAAGATTTAATATTTTTAAATAAAATACCAAATTAAACTCAAAATGTGTATTCAAAATCTTTTGAAAGGCTAATTTAGTTTTTAGGAGAGGAAGTTTAAGCAGTACATAGATATAGAATTTCAATTCCTATTGTTATAAATATAGATATAAATGTGTATATGTACTATTCCAATTTATTATTTAAAATTTACTTTACTACATGTTTTTGAGATGAAATTATTTTTTTTTTTTCATTTATTGTTCGGTATCATCTACCTTTAAAATATGTTTGTGATTCTTACAAAGCTACCAATTCTTACGCTTTTTTGCACCACAAAAATTTAATAGAAATTTTTCTTATTTGGTCGGCAGATTACGGCGATTTAAAAAGGTAAAATTTACTGCTCAAGTTTTATGGTAAAACAAAGTGAAAAAGTTGGTAGCTTATTTTTTTAATACATCGAGGTTACTCTTTTTCTGTCTGTTTTTTAACTATAAAAATTAGTGTAAAATATTATTTCATGCCATCTTTAAATTAGAGATTCAGCTGTTTTGTTATTAGAATCTGTAAGATTTCTTTTTTTTTCAAAAGTATATATAGGGCATTAAAATAGCAAGTATAGCAATTATTTATTAAATTCGAATATTAATCATATTCTCTCTATTATGAATTCCATTGATCCCTGCATTCAATTTACCTCTGAAATTGAGACCAATAACTGTCTTTCTTTCCTCGATGTCCTTGTTATTCGTAGTGAAAATGGCTTTCAGACTACCGTCTTTCGTAAACCTTTTGCTGTCAGTCTCCCACCTCACAGGCATTCTTCTCAACCCCCTAACCAGAAATTCGCAGCTTTCAATACTTTTGTTTTTCGGGCTACCAATATTTTTTCCACTCCTCAGTTACTTAGTGCTGAACTTAATTACATCAAAGCTATTGCTGTTGATCGTGGTTATTCCTCTAATATTATTGATTCTATTTATAAGAAATTGACGAAATCGGTCCATTCGGAAAAGCATTCTAATTCCAACTCTAATACTTCAGTTGTGTTGCCATTTTTTCCTAAAATTAGTCAGCAAGTTGCTAAAATCCTAAGAAGGTTTGATTTTAATGTTATTTTTTCTCCTGTTAATAAAATCACTTTTTCAAATCTCAAACACCCCGTTGATCGCCTTGACAACTGGGGTATTTACCAAATCTCTTGCCAGTGTGGCCTTTCTTATATTGGCCAGACTAAACGTGCTCTTAGATTTCGTTTAAAAGAGCATGAAGGTTATGTTAAAAATCAGGAGCTCAAACGTTCTTCTATTGCTCAACATTCTTGGTCTTCTCAACATAGGTTCGATTTTTCCTCAGCCACTATTATCCAAAAATGTTCTTCTAACCTTGATCTTGATTTTTGGGAAGCTTACCACATCATTAAAAATTGTCACTCTTTAGTCAATGACTTATCTAGTACTCCAGATTTTCCAAGTATTTGGAAAGCATTAATTTAATTTCCTCTTTTTTGGTTTCTTTTTCTCTCCTTCTCCGGTAGATGTCGCTACTTGTCCACCCAGTCGTTTCCACTGCTTCTCTCTCATTGGTTGTTTCTGGCGCTTTCGATACCCGCATAGGGTATATAAGGCAGCGCGTCTCTGTCTATCATTTTGCTCAGCCTTGCTTTTTCTAGCACGCTGTTCCTTTTTCCCTATCTTGCACTGAAGAAGAATCTCGCTGTAGATTCGAAACAGCTGTTTGCTGCTTTTCATCCATTATTTGTGCATTTTAAACGTTGGTTTACTACTTTTTAATATATATAGGGCATTCTCACAATCTTTTGACTTTTAAGTCCCTGAATAATAATTTTTATTTTAGTACATGTTCTTGTGGGTTTTTTTTATTTCATATACTGGGGAACATCCCATTGCATGATTGTATAACAATATTAACGAGATAAATAAGCTTTGGACGATTTTGGGGGTCCAAACACCGGGAAAATTCCTATACCGTCCCGTGTCCCTGATGCTGATTTTGAAGTTTGGAACTGTCTGTATAAAGTTGTTTCAATAAAAATAATTCGATGTAATTTTTTTCCGAAACTGGAGCTATTGTTTTATATAAAAATGTAGCAAACAATTAACCTGCGCACATTTTTAAGGTTGTTATTATTTTTTAAACTCTGTCCCTGGGTTTTAGATTCCTTACCGTCCCTCTTCTAAAATTATACAGAAAATCACTTCAGATGCAGCCACAGAATTTTTTTTCAAGTTTTTACTCACACAGAAGTATACTAGAGAAAGAATGTCTAAAATTCTTTGACAGGGAATTTACTGCAGAATTTAAATCAACATTTAAACATCAATTTCAAGCATCGTGGCTTTATTGGTAGTCTTGCCGTCCCCAAGGTTTATTCCTGCGCTTTCTGAGGTAAATTAATTAATTTTTTTTTATTTAATCCAATGTAAATAGCTGTTTCTAAAAATCAATGAACAATGTGGCTACCACTTAATCTTAACATGATTTGCCTAAAATAGGTGGTAATTTTCCTTACCATTCCATCCTTACCATCCCTTTTTTTTCCCATTTCTTCCCTTTTTTCCAATACCATTCCCCTTTTTTACCTTACCGTCCCTTCTTTAACACCCCTTTAAGACAAAAATTATTAAAAAAAAAAAAAAAAAAACCTTAAGGGGGTCGTCTTTATACTCGAGCTGTACCCAACTCTGAAAATTTACACACGAACACCTAATATACTTTGCCCCACCAGTGGCCGAGAGGTTCTGCTCTCGAAGCTGGTAGACGGGAGGTGCTGGGTTCGATCCCAATCGCGCCCGTCGGCCTAATCGTTCGGAGTTTTCGTGGTTTTCTTCGAGCCGTGGATCTTCCATGCGTTAATACGGATTAGGTTCCCTTAGAAAGACCCCCACGGAGGGCACTCCCCCCGGGCCTATATCCCTCGTGTAGATAATTGGCCGTCAAAAATCAACCAACCTAATATACTAATTTTAATTAGTAAAAGGCGAAAAATTAAAAGTTTAAAAACAGTAAAATTACGTTTTTTCAACTATTTACGTGTATCCACTCTACCCGACTCATTTTCAAAACAAATAAAAAAAAAAAAATCTAAAACTGCAGCGTCTATGAAACACCCACTATTCAAATTTTCACGTACTCTTTCATATTATGCATGTTATTTGTTTTTGTTTTTGTTTTCTTTACTTAGATGTTTATTTTTATTTTCGTAACCATTGAGTAACTCGAACCATAGTTTTGGGAAGTTAAATGATGCAAGTAATTAAGTAATTTTGACTGCTTTCAAGGCTTTAATTTGCGCCTTTCAGCAATTAAAATTAGTATATTATTACTAGTACGAGGTATTAATTTGTTATACCAAGGGTATCAATAAGTTTTTGCCCTCACATAGAAATAATTGAGTAAAATTTATGAAATTGCTACTTTGTATTAGTCCTTGTCTATATAGTCACCGTGCCTAACAAATTTCTGCAAATGGTGTTTCAAAATGGGGGGGGGGTGTATTCCAGGAGGTGCGATAGTAGACCCAAAGTAGGGCATTTTTCTAACTTTTACCGACCCCCACATGTGACATATTGTTGGAAAGACCTGTGACCACTTATTCATGTTATGCACATCCTGAGTCCATCCCTCCAATTTACCCTCCGGGGGCGCACTTTTCTAAATTTTGCAGACACCATTCATGCCCCCTGGGGGGCGAATTTGGGGGCAGGGGGAGGGGAGTGCATAACAAGAATAAGTGGTCACAGGCCTTTCCAACAGTATGTCATATGTGGGGGTCGGCAAAAGTTAGAAAATGCCCTCCTTTGGGTCTACTATCACAACTCCTGGAATACATCCTCCTTCCGTCTCTTTTTGAAAGACCGTTTGCAGAAATGTGTTACTGTGCACGGTGACTATATAGAAAAAGACTAATACAATGTAGCAATTTCATAAATTTTACTCAATTATTTCTATGTGAGGGCAAAAACTCATTGATACACCCTCGTATATTTGCTTTTTTATTTAATTTTAATTTACCCCTTTTAGCAATTAAAATTAGTATATGATTACAAGATGTTAATTTGTTATATATTTACGAACACCTAGTTTTAATATAATATATATATATATATATATATTATTTATTTTTTTGGTGGGGGGGGGGGGGGATATATTTTATCTTTGGATACCAAACGGGATGTTATTAGGTCAAGTAGCTTAGGAATTATGAAGATTTAAATGTTGGAACTCTTAGTGTTAAATCCGTTTGTAATCGTTGCAAAACAAGTTGCAATACGCGTAGGTGTTTTTTTGGTTTTTTGGGTTTTTTTTTTTTTTTTTTTTTGGCATAACTCAAGAGCTGCTTGGCGGATTGAGGTGTAATTTTAAAATTTATTGACTGCAATTAGTATTTTTTCTATCATGCACCAATGAATTGTTTAAGGGGACAGTTCCGCTTCAACCGGTCAAAAATGCTAGAAAACTGATTAAATTTCCATACCTTTTCACAAATTAACTAATAAAGCAAATTCAATGAAATTTTTTGAATTGTTAAATATAGCTTTACTTGTTACAATAAACAAAGCAGATTGATGAAAAGTATTTAAATTAATTAGGAAAACTTGATTAAGTAACCTACTGTTTTTTTTTGTTTTTTTTTTTCGTAATTGCCATATATGACTGCGCGCATGATTTCGCAAAAACTAGTAAAGATAATGGGTTGAAATTTTCGGAGTGCATTAATATTACACTTCTGCATAAAATGAACTAAAATCTTAGAAATATCTTAAATAATAATTTAAAAAAAATTACAAAAATATGCGAGAAATTTTACACATTTTATTTTTTTAATTTTTATTATTAATTATAAATATTATAAATAAAGATAATTAAAAGATTTTAGCTCATTATGTTAAGCGGAGTATTATCTTTAAATTAACATCTCTTTAAAGTCAATAAATTAAAATGAACACGAGATATCATGCGCGCAGTGATATATAGTAATTATGAAAAAAAATAACAGTAGGCTACCTGATTAAGTTTTCCTAATTAATTTAAATATTTTTCATCAATCTGTTTTATTTATTGTAACAAGTAAAGCTATACTTAACAATCCGAAAAATTTCATTCGATTTGCTTTATTAGTTAGTTTGTGAAAAGGTATGGAAATTGAATCAGTTTTCTAGCATTTTTGACCGGTTGAAGGGGAACTGTCCCCTTAACAGAAATCGATTTCTAGAAGTTTCATATAGAAACTAATTAATCAGTAGCGAATATTTTTTATTACATGATTAAATCTATTTACTTACTTGATGAAAATTAAATTATAAGAGGCAAATAGTTTTGATTAACATAACTAAAACGTTTTCTAATTTGATAGAAACTATATAATTGGTAGAAAATACTTTTCGTTTAACACAATTAAGACCTTATAATTACTTGACAAAATCTTAATAATATTAATTAGGTTGTTAGGAGTATCTAACTATATTATTGTTCGACAGAACTTGAACTCCTTTTTACTTGATATAAACAAATTAATTAATAGCAATTTTTTTACTGTAATCAAGGTTTTACTAGAAACTAAGATTATTTGTTAGTAATTAATATTATGTATTAAAATTTAATATTACTATATCATATTAATTTTTTTTTGTTTATTTGTTTTATCATTTAGTAAATATGAGATGAAACATGCAGAATATGTTTCTTTTAATTTCCTAACATAAGACTAACTTTAAGCTCTGTTTAAAAAAAAATAATAAACATTTATAAATAACCTTTAAAAATTATTTTTTGCTTATTAATAACATCAAAAAGTTCTAGCATACCAATTAAAACTTATTTCGTGTCTAAGAGTAATACAATAAATTTTAGGGACAACATAAATCTAGAACACTTGTTTCAAAACAATAAAATATATCATAAAAAAGCTTTCTAAAGGAACAAAATTTCCCAAAAAACCTAGTTTATTCCCCGAAAAATATGGTATATTCCCAGGTTTAAAACGGATTTTTTTTTTTTAAGTGTTTACATCTCTACTAATACAAAATTGATTGAATATTGAAAATAAATTGTAACCCAAATAAAGGCATGGAAATGAAAGACAAAAATTAAATATAAAAAGGACATAAACTATGATTGGTTAAAACTCAGATTCTTTTATTGTACATTGCAAATTTTAAAAAGGAAAACCCTAAATTTAGAAGTGTTATAGAAATAATTCAAATGTATAGAAAAATAAAACGCGAGATTAAGGATGAAAACATTATAAACATAGATAAGTTTAACAAAAAAAATTAAATGCATCAACAGAAAGACGGTAAAATTTTTATGTTTTTTTTTTTTTTTTTTTTTTTTTTTTTTTTTTTTTTTTTTTTTTTAAGGCATTGCATATTTAAAAAATAAAAATATAAAGTGCACAAATACATAAAAATAATTAAAATGTATTGGTAAATCAAGCACAATGTAAGAGATAAAAATAAGAATATTTAATAAGTTTTTTTTTTAATTTGTTTGACAGTGTTACAATAATCTGGTGGATGTTTTATTCACAAATTCCAAATTCATACAAGAAAATTTTGAACAGCAATTTTTTTTTACTTTATTCACTGAATATTTATCATTATATAAACCAAAAATAACATTTAAACTTTCTGGTGAGAATTTAGAATTTCTGAATAAAAAAATAGGCAACAATCGAGTAATCCAATTACGTCTAACATATTTTCCCAGTCGCATTTTGTGAAATTCCCTTTCAATGAAATAGATAAATTCTAATATTTTTTAAAGGCATTGCATACTTGGAAAAGCAAATATATTAAGTGTACAAATGCACCAAACAATTAAAATGCATTGATAAATCAAACACAAGAGTAAGAGGCTAAAAATATGAAATTTAAATTAGACTTTGTACATCTGTTGAAAACTTAATGCAAAAATGGAGTAATCTAATTACGTCTAAATTATTTATACAGCCGGCTGTTTGTGAAATCCACTTTCAATAAGATACGTGATTTCTTTCATTTTTACGATTCGTGCGTAAGTTCAGGTTATGTCGGTTAATTCTTTCAAATACGCATGACGTCAAACCTTAACTTATGGCGTCATTTCGTACGGAAGTTGTTGAAAACGATTTATTTTTAATTTTACAATTCTGTAGCTGAATCGATATAGCGTTTTGTTTACTTTTATTTCCATTACAGCATATAAATTCGTGAAGTATATAATAAGTATTTTGAAGCACTACTTCTGTTTTTTGTTTGTTTGTTTGTCTTTTGCCTTCATCTAAGAGTGCATTTGCTGCTTGTACAGCTTAAGTCGAGCATAGTTAAATATTTCTTTTTGTTTGTTTGTTTGTTTGATGAATGAGAGTATTATTTTTTTATTATCATGTTAGCCTACAACAATTTTTAAGGGGTCTGTTTTTATGTCGCTTTCATTTAAATCAGGAAAAGACATCATTTTTTCAAGTCTTTATTTGTATAAAAGGATTAATAAACACGGCAGAAATTTGAGAATGAGCATAATAAGCGAAAATTATCCTTCAATTTCAATATTTATTGTGTTAAAATATATTTCTTATTTTTAAGAATTAAATATTACACTATTATATAGTGTGAGCTTTTATGTTATCAAAATATGATTTTATTTTTCCTACCATCTAATAGACCACGAGACGGGTACACAAACCATCACCTCAACGAGTTGACAGCTGAAATTCCAAGATTAGTCAATACTCTATTCGCATATTAAAATGCAACAGGTCTGCTAAGTCATATCTTTGTGGAAAACGCCTGCAATTTCGGTTTTAATGGTTGACTGGTAGATTTACCATTGTGTTTTCCTGCTGCCAGTCCCCTATTTTTAACGCTATTGGGTGCAAGAAACACGATGATAAACCTACAGATCAACCACTAAAATCGGCTCTGTAGGTGGTTTCCAGCAAGATACGACTTGGCAGACCAGTTGCATTTTAATATGCTAATCGAGTTCTGTCTAATCCTGGAATTTTAGCCGTCAATCCGATGAGGAGATGGTCTGTGCCTCCCAGTCTAAAATTAACCTCGATAACTATATCGGCAATTTTCCAGGAGTTTTTCTATCAGTCTATTTTAGCCATGAAAACTTCACATTGTGTAACTTCCCTTCTTTAAAAAATAATATTAAATGTTAATATACGCGACTGGGGTTTTTAAAATGATCATAATAAACGAAGAATACACCTAAATTGCAAAATATCATGTGTCGTAACACATTTCTGGCATTCAGAACCTTCATTCTAATATATCGTAATACGAAAAACATTAGGCAAGACGGTTTTATTTCCTTACGTTAAAAAAAAAAAGAGAATAAGTAAAAGTAGAAGATATAAATCATATCGAAATAGTATGTAAGTTGTTAATAAACAGTAATTAAAACTGTAGAAAGTACTAAATTTAATTTTCTTGGAATAAAAAAAATTACATTAAATTCAACAGCAATGAAAAATGATTTACAAATATTTTATTAATACATGTTAGTATTACATATGTTTACTGAAAATGTTAAACTGTTTTTATGCATGAAGGGGTTATAGTTAAAATGGCTTAGTGTAAAATTTATCTACAACCCACTTTGATTAGTTAGCCACATTATAAGAAAAAATAATTGCCGATTAAAATTACACATCAGTTTCAATACCTTTTATGATGAAATAAAATGTTTAATTTTTAGAAATAAATGCTATGCAGACGAGTTTTCGAATTCTCTAAGTCAACCGAATAAAAATACTGAACAAAAAAACAATAAACAGCAATAAGTTGTAATACAGAAAATACAAAATGAAATTTTTCTTGACTTAAAAATATTCATTTTCAAATTCTAGAATATATTGTGCTTATGCTTACATTCTTAACGGCCATACATTATAAAAAAAAAAAAACAAATAAAAACTGCCTTAATGTAAAATAAATTTTTACTTTGTTGTTGTCCAGAATTCTAGAAACCGTTCCCTTTTTTGTCACAAACCATTTGTTAATGAACCAACCTCATAAAAGAATACGTTTTCTAGTTGTACAGAAGCATTTCTTAAATAAAAGGTCCATTTTCCTACTTGTAAATGTCAGAAAAGACTTTTTTTTTTTTTACTTTCTAAAACTTTTTTCATTTCTGAAATGTCTTATTTATTCTTCTCCTAAGTTTTCTGAAGATGAGAGAAAAATTCTAGAATCGCAAGTAGCTACGAAGTGGCGATGAATTTTAGTAAATTTTTCTTCCATATTTAAGAAACGTTTCTGTACATTATATTTGTACACACGCTGACATTTGTGCGTATTAATTATGAAATATTACACAGACATTTATATATAAAATGTCTTTATAGAAATTTAAATTCGTGTAATAGGCATGAGTATGGTTGACTTTTTTTTATATATATACAAAGGAGTCATAAAAATTGACTCAATATGAAGTTTTATCATCAATTCAGATTACAATAAAAAAACAGTTACTGGTACAGCATTATTTTGTTAGAAACGTGATGGAGCCAAATTTCAAAGGAAAACCCCAAGTTCATCATCATCGGTAATCATTTTGTGCCGATGCTGTAATACTGCATTACAATGGCATTGTGTAATAAATACATTAAAAAAATATATAAAGTAGAATAATCGTACAATGCAAAATTTTGGGTACATAAAATAAAGTAATTTTTTCAATTAACATTAACATTTGGGCTGAATAAGTTTTCTTTTCTTTTTTAATCTCAATAATGTTCAGGGGAAATTGTTCTATGAAATGTAAGCTTTAGAAAAATATGCAGGTGTTGTTAGTTGATCAGGATATTAAAATAGAGTAATTCCACTCAACTTTCCGAACCAGTTAAAAATTTCTAACACAATGGAATCGGTTAGATTTGAAAACTGAACGTCTCATTTTGAAACAGGATACGTTACATCTGTGTCACTAATGTTTGGTTACATCGTCGCAATATTTATCCCTTATATTCAGTTACATTTCTTTCGTAATTTTCACAATAGATCAGTCACAAAATAATTTGAAAATAATTTTAAAATGTTTTAAATACCTGATCTTTTGGCCGATTTGTATGAAAATCAATACAATTCTTGCGACAGTGGTCTACAATATTTAAGTTAATCAATCGGAAGTGCCGATTGAGAGTTACTGTGTCATAGACACATACAAATCATGATTGTAATACTTTCCTTATACTGAGTGTTTGAAAAGTAAAAAGTTTACGATGAATGCAAAGATCATCAAACCGGGCTAGTTTTTACTTTTTCGATTTTGTGTATAATTGTTTTGCATTACAATACTTTCAATTTCAGAACCGGTTCCAGTCGGTTCCGAAAGTGAAAGTAATTTTTTAAATAAAATCTGAAACCAAAATCAAAAAAGTAAAAACTACCTCGGTTGTAGATCGTCTTCAGCAATCCTATGAAAAAAAAACATTCAAAAATATTAAAATTAAAGCCAGAAATTTGAAATAACGGCGCCATAGACTTAACATTACCGTTTTCTTTCTTCCCGTAAAAAGAGTTCTTAAGGCTCTTCTCAAATCCAAAACAGCAACTTCATGACATAAGTTTTAATTTATTTTTGTTCAAAAATGCATGAAACTAGCAGATTTTGTTGTTCAGAAACTATCTAATCGAACTGTGTTTTCCGTTTTTTTGCAAACGCAATAGATCTTTCAAAAAATATTGTCAAGTGGGCGTTTTGAATCGAATTTCGACGCGAAAGAAGAATAACCACTCAAGAAAGTGTGAAAAACGTCTTTGTCATGTGATCAAAATCGCTTATAACTCAATAGATAACTTTTTTATCAAAAAATAGAAAACACAGTTCTATTCCAAATCGCTTCCATAGTCAGGCCATCAAATTTTATACCTTTCCGTTGAAAAATGAATTTGTATATGTTTTAAAACGTTTTGCGCTTGTTAAGCAGAGCAGTTGAGAACAGCCTTAAGAACTTGCACGAGTCACGTAAAGAAACGCTCAAGCTAATGTTAATCCTACACTGTTAAAAATTTGCAGCATTCTGGCAGGTCATTTGACCGTTTTATCCGAAAACGGTTACACAACCGTAATTTTAACACTATTCTGACCATATTATTGGCCATTTTATGGTCAGAATATAGTTAAATTATGGTTATGAAACCGTTTTTTCAAAAAACTGTCGAATGACCTGCCAGAATGCTGCAAAATTTTTAACAGTGTATGGAAGCGTTTTTTACAGGTTTCTCGCTCACTTTTTAAAATTTTTTAATTTATTTTGCATAGAACAGCTGATCATAGACTTTTATATTGACAAGTTTTTCATAGGACCAATTCTTACAGCAAAAACAAATTAAGAATGCATCGAGGTTGAAGAAAAAGATATTGTATTAAGGATGTGTTCAAATCCTAACTGCTTTTTTGTGACTCATTTTTAAATTCATTTTTTTTTGCATCCAATTGGTACTTTTTCTTATTCAGAAACTATATAATGTGCCGTAATGGTCGATATTTTGGTAGAGGTAGAATATATTTTTTAAAAATTAAGTCAAAGTGGGCATTTTGAACCGAATTTCTCGAAGCGATTGTGTTGGAAACGAAAAATATTGTCCTACTGAGAAAATAATTGTTTGAAAATCAAGTTCTAATTAATTGAACGAAAAATAAAAACATAGGTCGCTTATAAATGTCTTAAAAAATCGCGTCAGCAAGTTTCATGTTTTTCCTTTTAAAAATGAATCTGAAAATGTGTCAGAAAATTTCGAGTTGTTGAGCATGGAAAAATATTTTTTGAACACCGCCTTAATATTGTTCTGATAAAACCAGCTCTTATATAAAAAGGAAATTTAAAACTAGTCAAAAGCGGCCAGATAAATTGTTAAAGTGGATTTATCTCTAATCATGATTCAGTTTTTGTTGGTGAAATTAGTACTTAACTTCGAAGTACTTAACTTCTTGTAGGCCAAGCCGGCAGGGATTTTTTTAAACCTATTCTCCTAAATATTTTTGAAAGCGAGGGAAAAAAAGTACTGTCATGTACAAACGTGAATATAAAATACGTTCAATGAGTAAGAAGATAGAAATAAAAAAAATAAAATAAGTCTTTTACACATTTATTGAAAATCAATGCAACAGCCAGTGTTGCCAAATCTGGCGAATGTTTTATTCAGAAATTTGAAATTCATACCAGAAAATTTTGAATAGTAATTCTCTTTTACTTTACTATATAAAGTAAAAATAACTATTCAGACTTTCTGGTGAGAATTCTGAGTTTCTGATTTAAAAAATTCCCTAAATGTGGCAACGCTGGCAAAACTCGAATAACCCAATCTCGTCTAACATATTTCCCCAGACAGAATGAATTTTATGAAATCCTCTTGCAACGAGATGGATAAAAATGTGATTTTTTTAAGGCATTTTGTACTTGAAAAAGTAAGTACTATATTAATTGTACAAAAATAATTAAAATATACAGATAAACCTAACGCAAGAGTAAGAGAGTAAAAATGAGAAATTTAAATAAGTTTTGGTCAATCTGTTAAAATTTCAATGTAACAATTGAGTATACAGAATAGATAGTCCGTCTAATTGTTATATCTCATTATTTTAAATAATTTTACCGCTTATTTTTAACATGCTTATAAGGTCAAAAACTTTATATTTTTATGAATGTAACATTCAAATTAATATTTAAACAGAAGAGAAAAAAAATGCTATATTATTTTGTTTGGATAGTTGCTCGTATTAAATTGCATGTATTTTACTCAATTAAAACAATTTCTCTACTTTAATAAACACTCTAACTTATCAAATTCAACATCCAACAACCAGGCCTGGAACAACAAGTGAATGCAATACAAGATAAAATATTGAAAATACTTTCGCATGAATAGATACATAATAAAATAGAATAAACGCCCACCATAAATTTTAACTTCAGTTTGTTTCTAGTAATTTCCTGTTATAGTAAATGTCATTGGGTTAGTGTAAGTCATAGATATAAAGTTTTCGCCTATCAATTCTAAAAATAATCAAAACGAAATAGGAACGTTTTGCAGATACAAACCATTTATCATCCGCTGTCATCGTTTAAACCTGTTCTCCTAAATATTAATGAAAGCTGGGAAAAGGCTATTGTCAAAAACAAACGTGAATGTAAAATATGTTCAATGATATTTAAAAGGAGGTAAAAAAAGACGAATACCAAAATATAATATACCCACGAAGGAAAGTATACAATAATCTCTTCTGAGTTACCTATGATTCCGAAAAGCGCTCATTATCTTTAGAATCCTTAGAAACCAATATATTTGAAGGATTTAAAGAAGATAAAAAGAAAGTTTCTTTGGGGTTCTACATATAGGTCAATATCTGAAAACCGGACAATTTCATTCCAAAATTTTTATTATTTTTTTTTTAAATTAATGTACCGTTGTGGGGGGAAAAAAGTAAACACCCCTTACTAACTCTGCAAAAAAATTATCGTAGATAAAAGTTACTGGTACCACATGATTGGTTATAAAGTCTACTTTTAAATTATGTATATAAAATTTGCTTAGGGGGCCACCTACATATTAAAACGAACCATAACTTTGGTTTTTTTTTTTTCAATAGCAGTACACAATTCTGACAGCATAAATGAACTCTACGCCCTTCAATTAGCCTAAAAACAAAGTTTTATGCAATTCGTACGATAAATTTCAGAGAAATTAATTATTTTAAAACGAGCGTATTTTAGGGGCTGTATCCAAATTGAAGTTCGGTACTCCATTGTTAACCGAGAGAGCCCCCTTCTTGATTAAGGCATCTTAAGCACCACCCAAGCAGTCATTGAAGACTGCTAGATTGCAAGATAGCATAAGAAATTTCTAAATCTCTAGTCACTTCTATCTTAAACCATCATTTTGCCGTTTTTAAGCATACTTTGTAAACTACTTGGAAGAAAAATGTGAAATTTTGGATTTCTGTAAAGCAGGGCATAATAAATCTAAATCCATCAAAAAAATTGTAGATTGCAATTCATAATTTTTTTCGAATATTAATTTCATAATTCATAATTCATATCATAAAATTATAAAAATTACAAATTCAACGTATTTATGTTTGGGTATTTTAGTATTATTGCTATACAAAAAATTAGGACATTAGGAGTATAATTTCAGAAAATATTAATAAAAATATAAAAATGCAATTTAACATTAGAAGCACTAAATTTTGAATGTATATAATTCAAAAACTTATCATTCAAATGATTTGAAATTTGGTGTCTACGCATAGTTTGAACCGAAGATTTGAAATATCGTGTTAAAATTGGGTATTCCCATTGAAAAAAAAAATGATGTTTGGGTTCGTTTTAATATGTAGATGGCCCCCTAAGCAAATTTATATACATCATTTAAAGGTAGACATTATTTCCATCGTTCGGTACCAGTCACTTTTTTCTACGATAATTTGTTTAGGAGTTAGTAGGGGTGTTTACTTTTTTTTCCACGACTGTACCAACTAACCACATACAATTATATACTATGATACATGTTTTATCATTTAAATGCTGTAGTGTTTTGAGATCAATGGTGTATATTTTATGCGTAGGATAAACTTTTATGGAAGAAAGTGTCTGTCAACATCATAATCAGCGTCTAACAATTGGGACTGAGATGATGGGGACCGAGGCTGCACAGCAAAATTTTTTGAATCATTTTGCACACATGTAAATTATTAACTATACCATGTGACATTTGTATGTTACATAAATAAAGTTGCAATAAGCTTTTTTTATAAATAAAAAGTTAAATATGGGGACATGAATGATACTATAAAAAGATACTCATCCCTATTCAGAACAAAAACTAAATATTTCTAAATATGAAGCAAAGAGAAGAACAACTTAAAGGTATACCTTCATCCATGGTGGCTAGTTGAACTTTAGTTGCTGCTGCAATGGAAATAATTCTGGCAGTGCCACCTAGTACCTGTTTACCTAAATGTGGCTTAGGGGGACTGAGATGACGGTCAACCTCAGGGACAAATATATTTACTACAATGTTTTACTATGCAATCTATTCTAATAAAGGAGAATTATATAAATATGTAATAACAAAAGTTAATATTTATAGAAATTTTTACAGTATACATTTAATATTCGATATTTGTAAAAGGGGACAGGGACTGAAACGATGATTTCATTTGTTTAAAGCTTAAAATTAATTATTTATACATCATTATATGTCCATTTATCATTGCTAATTGTTATAAAAAATGTTATAATATATTACATTTTTCAGTTTTTGGTTTTAGTACAATTAATGAAATATTATTGGCAGTGAACGCAAATTGTTCAATTTTCAGATATTGACTCCTATATATTGTTATCACTTTAGGAGGGGGATTCTGGCACTTGATTTCGTATGATATTTCTAGGGAGGATGGGGATTTGTATTTTGATATCGTCATCATTTATGATCCAAACAAAATTTTCTTTTCTGTTAACTTTTTCTTTACATCAATACAGTCTGTTTTCATTCTTTTAACCTGCTATCTATTTTTTATGATAATTCAAAATGAATATTAAAAGCATTGGAGGATTATAAATTCATTTCATTCCAAAATGTGGAATATTCCAACATTCGCCATCCCTACTCTTCTGCTATAAGCGTTGTTAGAGAAACCAGGTTCGAAATGATATTTATATGTTTACTTGTAAAAAATGGTGAAGAATTGTGTCCACCTGCTTTGTAACCAGCGTGCAGAGGGAAAATGCAAAGAGACAATATTTTTAATAAATGAAAATTAAAATTCTAGCGCTATATTCACCTTGATTTAAATAATTAAAATACATATAAATCACAAATAATTGTACGAAAATTAATTTCAAGTGCATAAATATAATACAAACATATTTAATATACAAATTAAAAATATCTTAAAATACATAAGAAAAACCTAGGACATTTTCAACCATTGCAAGGCCATGATCAGTAGGATTTAAATGTTGTTATTATTTTCTTTGCGCTTATTCGAGAATTGTACATTCTGCAATAAATTCAATACATTCAAGAATACAATTCTCGAATAAACGCAAAGAAAATAATAACATAAGACGAAAATCACGAGACGAAACGCAATATTTCACCTCGATTCAAACATAAAATATACAATATGAACTTTAAAAAGCTCACTGGTTTACTTAAAAGGCGACAAAAATAATAGAAGAGATTCTATTTAGAAACTTCTTAGTACTTTCGGGCTTTCCCAAGCCCTTCATCAGAGAATATTTTAATAACATGTGTTATATAATAACATAGTATTAAAATATTCTCTGATGAAGGGCTTGGAAAAGCTCGAAAATACTAAGAAGTTTTAAATAAAAATATATTTTTTTAACTTGTAACATCTCTTCTATCACTTTTGTCGCCTTTTAAGTAAACCAGTGAGCTTTTTAAAGTTATTCTTGTATATTTTATGACAATATTATTGTTGAATACATTAAGTAAAGAAAACTATTATTAAATACGTTTAAATATCAGTAAGTATTTCTTTAAAGTGTTATATCTAAAGTTATTTCACATATAATAGTGATATTTTATTAACTTATTATCTTAAGTAGAGTCAAAACACTGTATTAAACACTAGTGTCGTGAAGGAAATTTTCACCTTGTTATTTATAGAAAATCAACAAATTGAGATATTTTGATGCAACAAAAACTAATATTAGCTTAAGGGATTATATTAAATTTTTCTTTGATGACCTAAGTAGGAATTGACTTTAAAAACAAAATTTTTGTGTTACTTGTTATACACTTGCAGTGATATACAAATATGGTTCCTATTTTACGGACTCAAATGAAGAGAAGGAGTCAGTAAAATACCACTATTATACATGAAATAAAGTTATATCAAATAACATCTGAAAGAGATAGTTACCATTTAGTATTATTACTATTAGTATTATTATTATTACTATTATTATTAATATTATTACTATTATTTCTATTTACTCTTAAGTATTTAATAACATCTTATAGTTACATAATGCATTCAACAGCAATATTGTCTTTTTGCACTTGTCCCTGCTCGGGAGGGTAAAAGCAGAACTTCTTATCAACAAAACAGTGGACAATATTCTTTCTCTTTCTTTACCTGTGAAAGTATCATTTCAAACATATTTCACTCGTAGTTTCTTCAACAGTGAATTAGATGCGAATATGGCAGAAGAATAGGAATACCGAACGTTGGGGTATTCCATATTTTGGAATAAAATGATTTTATAAACATTTAATGGCTTTAATAATATCTTTTTATTTTCATAAAAACATATAAGAATTTTAGAAAAAAAAGGTAACAGAATGTTTTCACGTGAAGCAGAAGTTAACTATGAAAGAAAAGTTTGGTTAGATAAAAAATTATAATGATGTCAAAAAGCAACCCCCTTAAAGATATCATGCGATATCAAGTGCCAGACACTCCCTCCCCTTAGAGATATCGTACGATATCAAGTGCCAGGTTACCCCCTCCCTCCTAAAGTTATAACTATATCCACAACCCCTTCTGTTTCATAAAAAACACTTCTCAAATGTTAAGAATAACTTTACGAATAACAACTTATTTTACAAATTTACGTTTTTTCTTTGTAAGGAGAAAGAAAATTTCACTAAAAAATTGTGTTAATGAAAAACATTTTCTTGAAATAAACTTTTTTGAACAAACTTTTTCATAATTATAAATGTTAAATATAAATTTGTAGGCCTGACTTTACTTCCATGGAAAATCAAGATGCATAGGTAATTCAATTCAATACCTTCAACAGGCAGATTTGTTTAAAGTGTCCTTCGAATTTTACTTCTGTTTCATAAAAACAGCACTTCTCAAATGGTAAGAAGAACTTTAAGAATGCTCTTTAACTGAAAGCTTGTTTTAGTCTGTGTTTAGACTGTTTAAATCTGTTTTATAATTTTTTTTAGCTAAACCTCTATGTTATAAACGACAAAGTTCTTAAATAAAATCATAAGACGAAATGCAATATACAACCTTGATCCAATCACAAACTACACTATGAACTTTAAAAGTTTACTTAAAAGTTGACAAATAATAATACAGATGTTAAAAGTTTAAAATATACGTTTTATTCAATTTTCGAGTATTTTCGGTCTCCATCCGCACCCTTCGTCAGGGACTACCGTTCCATTCATTTAAATACGTCACTTCGTTTGAAATTAATAATTTCACAAGTTCAATCCGAAGCACTACTACTCCTACTTCCATGTACCTCTAAGAATTATAGAGTCTCCTATTACAAACGAAGTTATATATATAATGTATTCTACTCTAAATAATTAAAACTAAACTAAATAAACTTTGAATGGAAATTTTTTTAGGAAATTTCAGTATATTATAAAATTGGGTTTAATTTTACCAAAATGTTCAGTTGTCTGTTCTAAGATAAAAAACAACTTCGTAAAACACCATGAAATTAGATAAATAAGTCAGGCCTCAATCTTGCTCCTGCTTTCAAAGTAGAAGCACGTGTTCTTTGCCTCTGATGAAGAAAGACCAAGTTCTTTTGAAAGGCCTCGCGTATTTCCGTAATTTTATGGCATTTTAAGAAGTTTTTTTTTTTTTTTTTTTTTTTTTTTTTTTTTTTTTTTTTTATCTTACTAGGGGGCTCTGCCTCCTACGAGCTACGCTCGCCAACTCCCGTTCAGACACCGCAAACTTTAAAAGCACGCTAATTTGTTCGGCTTTAAAAAGTTTTCAGAAGAATAAATTATAATTAAAAAAAAACAGTGGCGATCTCCCTGTTAATGGGTTGTTTTCGTCTTTGATTAAATCAGATCAGTGAAACATGTGAAAATAAGCTGATATAAAATGAATTAAGTAAACAGAGTCTTTGTCTCCCGGTATTTTTTAACAACGCTATAAGAAAGTTCTTTTAAATAAGACATTTTAAATGTATCGTTTTAAAGCTGACGTAATTTTCACCAAAGTTTTCTTTCTCTTTTTAATATTCACGTGAAAATACTTTTGTTGTTAGAATGGAAATGTTATTTGCGCTGTCTTAGAATTATCAAAAATAGTTTTAAAAGATTATCTCAAAATATGAAATAAATGTCTCGCGCAAATATATTTTTAAATTTAAACTGTTTGGCAATACCATGGTTTGGAAATTTTAATTATGACATAATTTCCGCCACTTACAACTTTTAACGCAAATTAATGAATTTATCATTTTACAGTATTCTTTTTCTTTTAAAATTCACGTGCAAATATAGCTTTATGACGAAATTATCAATATTTTCCTGCTTTTAATACGTAATCATTTAATTCTCATTTGAAAGTTTTTTTTCTGTTTATAATAGTCAAGTGTAAATAAATTTTTAATTTGAAGGAAATATTATTCTTTGTGCTGTTTTTTAATTTGGCAACCATTTAAAGTAGTACCCTTTTCTAAAAGTTGTAAAAAATATCTCTCGAAATGCTGAAAATTTGAATTTAAAATAGAAATAAAACCTCAAAAAATGAGTCAAATTAAAAAAAATAAATGCAGTCTGCACACCGGGAACTTCTAATGTATAAAAAGAACTATAAATGATTAAATTTCTATTAGTACGGTTTTTGCTCCTAAAAAACTTTTTTAATGGAACGATTTTGGTCAACTTTAACATTTAATATATCTTAAAATAATTCTTCGATTTGAAAACTGTGTGCACCAGCGTGTTTATCAAACATTTCTCTATAATACCACCTATTTTCATATTTTTGTATACAATATTTTTCTTAATATTAACGAAGAAAGACCTTTTGTCACAAAAAATTCAAAACCGGCGGCGGTGCAGCGTTAGTTACTTTTTTTTAGTTTAGAATAGAAAGATTGTATCACACTATCTTATTTCATCATTAAATGTCTGTTCTCATGTTCGGTTTACATATTACTTCCCAGAAGAACACTTTTAAAATATTTTGGATATTTTTAGATTAATTTTTACACTTCTGCTGATTTTTACCCTTCTCCTGTATAAATAAGTAAATGAGCAAATAAATATTAAAATACCAAAGCTAATAGATTAATAGGGATAGGAAACTTCCTTTTCATGGATGTATGCCTCCAGCGATTCAGAGGATTTGAATACCAGATATTTTGTAAAGTAATGCGGTCGCCATATTCAAACACCGATTTTCTTCATTAAATCAAGCAAATAATATTTCTTTACGAAAAAACTGGTGTTCAAATCCCCCTGAGGCGTACAAAGCCTGAATTAAGTCTCAGCATGGATAATAAAATCTACCAATTAATCAAACTGTTTTTTTTTTTTTTTTTTTTTTTTTTTTTTTTAGGGTTTCATTCATCTGACGAAACCCTGTTCGTCTCTCTCCTCTGTCTGTCTGTCCGTCACAGTGTCCGTTCTCAGAAACTATATGTGTTGGAGACATGAAATTTTGCATACTTATAGCTGAACACCTCACATCAAACGACAAATCCTAAAATTTTGAAAAAATCTTATATTTAACCCTCTGGGCTCTAACTTGTGTATTTTAAGCTTTTTTCTAACTGAGCCCCTAATTAAGTTGAAGACTTGAAATTTTGCAAAATTATAGGTAAACACTTGCAATCAAACCGCAAATCATAAAATTTTTAAAAAGTCTTATATTTAACCCTCTGGGCTCTAACTTGTGTATTTTAAGCTTTTTTTCCTAACTCAGCCCCTAATTAAGTTGAAGAATTTAAATTTTGCAAAATTATAGTTAAACACTTGCGATCACACTATAAATCATAAAATTTCGAAAAAAATCTTATATTTAACCCTTCAGTCTCTAACTTGTGTATTTTAAGAAATTTTTCTAACTCAGGCCCTAATTAAGTTGGAAACCTGAAATTTTGCATGCTTATAGCAGAACACTTTCGATCACACTAAAAATCATAAAATTTCCAAAAAGTCATATATTATTTACCACTCCAGGCTCTAACTTGTGCGATCACACGATAAATCATAACATTTTCATAAAGTCTTATATTATTTACCCGTCCGGGCTCTAACTTGTGTATTTTAACCCTGTCAGGGGCGGCGATGCCGTCACGGCATCACATAATTTTAATCCCTAATTGCCACATTGGCACCGAAATTTTATAATGAAAATTTCACCTTTATTAAGTACGCGAAAATATGCTTTTACTTCTTTACAAATAAATTCTCTTGTAAATACTGTTGTCATTAAAGTATTTCAACATTTTATGAATATAAGTACCTTGCCCCTAAAAGGGTTAAGCAATTTTTCTAACCTCCCCCCCCCCCCCATTGGACCCAGTGGATACTTTTCTAACTTTTGCCGACACCCCTTTGACCACTCTTTCATATTATGCGCATAGCCTTACATATTTCAGTTCCACTTTTTACCGCCAGGGGGCGCCTACCTGTCTCGGGTGCTATGGGCCCGATCCCCTCGACTAATATATCTACGGATAAATTGTAAAACGGAGTTTCGTTCGGATAGAGGTTTGTGTAGAATAGAGTGCGCCCCCTGGTTGCGAAATGTGGAACTAACAGATTTCGCAAAAGGATAAAGTGTTTTGAAAGGAATATTAGACGAAACCCTCTGTGCGATCTGTGATCACACTTATCCACTTGTTTTTGTAAAATTAATGCTCTTTTTTTTTCTTCTTACTTCAAAGACAAATGGTGTAACGTGTACATAAATTATTTTAAAGATTACAAAATATTTTAAAGGATTTAGATTCATTGATATATCTTTCATCTATTAATGTTTTAAGAAAAATTAATTGTATGATAATCGTTACTGCATGTTTCTATGTTAATTATTGTGTGTGAGTATGCATACCTGAAGTCCAGTGGCGTAGTAATCAGAGTATCTGACTACGCTGCAGGTCAAAAAT
Organism: Maratus speciosus; assembly: GCA_963932465.1. Classification (NCBI taxonomy): domain Eukaryota; kingdom Metazoa; phylum Arthropoda; class Arachnida; order Araneae; family Salticidae; genus Maratus; species Maratus speciosus. The sequence continues at coordinate 562,920,847 of OZ010786.1, read as the reverse complement.
TCGACTACCGGCTGGGCAAGGTTCGCTCAGCCTTTCACCCCTTTAGGGTCGATAAAATGAGTAAAATGAGTTAGGCGGGCTACCTGGCCGGGACTATAGCCTTTCGGGGCCCAGGTTCAAGAAAACAGGGATAGCCACTGTAGGCCCAGATCCTTTATGAATCGTTTAACCACAGAGTTTAGTTTTAGAGTATGCTTACCAGCATACTCTTAAAAATACAAAATCATTTTTTTTTTACTATAAATAAAAGAAAAGTAAAAAATCCTTATTGGAAGGTTTAAAAAATTAAAAAAGCACTTTATCAATTTTAAACTACATTAATGCTAAATGCACTACATTACCTCCATGCTTTTGTTATCTTAATACTTTCATACATACATCTTATATATTAAATACACCTTATAATATACATATATACTTACATACAATATCTTTCAATACATAAAACAGATATAACAGTCCTGTTTCTGAATAAATGAAAATAAAAGTGTCTAATCAGGAATCTTCCGTAATCCTGAATAACTAAATCTTTATCAGTCCAACTAAGTTTATTAGCTACATGCAAATCTTGGCAGAGTTTAATTTTGATTTGAGATTAATAACATACAGAACTGAATTGCTTAACACTAGAACAGCCATAGCGGTCGTTTTGACCGGTACCAAATAAAAATACTTCGATTCGAACCAGAAATTTCTTTCTAAAATAAGTTATATATGTACCACGGAGAAATAAGTTAAATAAATAAGTTAGATAATTTTTAATAAACATTCTGGTGTAAAATATTTTTATAACACTTGAGTAAAATTTCCGGCGGTTCTAGGGTTAAAGTATCCCCGGCACAACACAGCAATCGCCATAAGAACGTTTTCTTTCCATGATCAAGTTGCTTTTACAGCCGATTGAAATCAGTAAGGTGATCTGTCGCTTAAAATGTTAAAAGTACGATATTTTCTTTTAATGCGTTTCGTTACAAATATTAAATAAAAACTGAATGTCGAAATATGCATTGATAAGTATGTTAATTCAATCCCAACTTTTCCTTTGTATTTATTAAATTGGTCCTTTCAATTATGATTCTAATTAAATACCAATATAAATTTTACCGCAGTCATTTTCCAAAGTTTAACTTAAAATCGATTGACACATGACATTTATTTTTACTTATAATTTGGAAACACAGCTTTACAATTTGGCAAAACCGGAAATTATCTTGAAAGTTACGCCTTTTAAAACGGAAAAAAAAAACCTGAAAGTGACTTTTACTCGACTACTCCGTTTAAATTGCAATCTAGTTTTCACAAAGGAGGATTTCATCACCTGAAAAATTAATACTAAATGCACTACATGCATTCAATTCATTTTAACTGGTGCATGACAATAAATTTTTCATTATATTTCATCTAATCAAATGAGTTACTGAGCTGCCAAGTCTACGGATTTTTTAATATCGGTATGTACATATGATAAATTTTTCCTTTATTTAATATCAGTATTCATCGATTAAATAAAGCAAAATTTTCTATACGGAAATACTCGTATTCAAAAATCCGGAGACTTGGCAGTTCTGTTATTTACATCACAGTTTGGATTAAATTACTTTCCTAACTGAAAGAAAAATGATTTTCATTTAACTATCACACATTTGTAGAAGTATTATTAAAAATTCATAACAATCATTTGTAATCTGTCACCTAAAACTCGTTGCTTAAACATTTAGTTTTTATAATTACTGAATGGCAACAGCCTTAAAATGCCTTATTATGTCTTAAAGTTTTATGATTTTGAGAAATTTTAATCTGTTTTAAAATTTTTGACATCTTTGCTAGGGAAAAATAATTGTGTTGTATATATAATATACCTACTATGTAAATTTTGTATGCAGTAACTGGTTATTAAAATATATGTCAAATTAATCTACAGATGCATTATTAAAAGGATCATAAGAATGTTATTATCATATTTATCATATTTCAACGCATGATAAAATTTATTAAAGTAATTTTAAATATATGACATTTCACCTAGATGCATTGAGAGTTTATGTATTAAACTTTACTAACCAGTAAAAAAAAAAAAAAAAAAAAAAAAAAAAAAAAAAAAAAAAACACAAAAATGGCAGTCAGAAGATTTTGATAGATTTTATTTTAAAACAGAAATAGAGCGCGCTGTGCCTAGCAGTCGCAAACTGTAGAGGTAGATAGGGGGATAAATCTATCCCCCCTCTTCAAGGAATTTGATATTTCCGAAAGTATCAGTTCTTACATTCATATATATATATACGTGTCCCAAAAAGGACTGACTGATTTTAAAATTCAATAACTTCCAAACGGTGACAGATATTAAAAAAATTCTTGCAGGAGGGTTATGCATAAAGTCAAAAGTTTTATTACAGTGATTTTCGATTTTAGTTCGAATTACAAACAATAGATGGCGCTGTAAGCAATAGTCGCTAAATACAGGCTCGATTTTGGTCCTTTCTGTTGTTCCATGCAGAAAAAGGAGATGGAAATGTATTATCCGGGCCACGAAGTACCAAAAATCGAGCCTGAATTTAGCCTCTATTGATCGCAGCGCCATCTATTGTTTGTAATTCGAACTAAAATCGAAAATCACTGTAAAAAAACTTTTGACTTTATGCATAACCCTCCTGCAAGAATTTTTTTAATATCTGTCACCGTTTGGAAGTTATTGAATTTTAAAATCAGTCAGTCCTTTTTGGGACACCCGGTATATATATATACATTAGAAGCTGCACAAAAGTTAAAATAACTTGTCAGATTTGGCTAAAATAAACGCTTAATATATATGCATTATATTGTTTTATATTTCTAATATTAAGGGCTTGCTGCAGAGGCTGTTCTCACATTTTTCAGACGATTTTGCTTTGTTTTAAAAAATACTCAACTGCTTGTAAAAATTTCTTTTCACAGCAGTTGTGTTTTAACAGTATAAATTATCGTCAGCTACCCGAAATTTTTGTATGAAAGCGAAATGGAGCTTTTACACTAAAATTTCGAGTAGCTGGCAATAATTTATATTAATAAAAACATAACTACTGCGAAAAGAATTTTTTGCAATCAATCGAGTATTTTTTACAGCAAAACAAAATCATCTAATAAATGCAGGAACAGCCTCTGTAATGCAACATCCTCAATGTAAGTCGTATTTATTATTACTGAGCTCTTTGGCTTATTTTAAAAATATACTTGCATCAATAGCTTCTCAAGATACGCTTAACAAGATTTTAAAAAAAATCCTTCAAAAAAAAACTTTGCTTTTCCTTCCCCGTGAAAAAAAAAAAAAAAAAAAGTTTTGAAATGGTACCCCTGGTGCCGTGGTTAGCATGCTGATCACATAATGGGAAGCTGGGACCGATGTCCGCAAGTTCGATGTAAATACGGCACGTTTAAAGCTTTCAGGACTTTCCTGGTACGGGATCGCTAATTCAGGTCACTTGAAGTGTTATTACACGAGGCGTCAAAGTTGCTTCAAATTCCTGGCGTCTCCATGTTATCCTGTGGCTCCAAAGGAATCGCTCGAAACCAAGCAATTATTTTGTGTCGGAACGATTTTGACGCCTGAAACGAAGCGAGTCGCCAGTAACAGCCAATCAAATTCTGAAAACTGACGATGGAGAAGCTTTTTCCCGAACATCCAATGAATTGCTTGGAAAGCAAAAAAAGTGTTGCAGGAAAACTGAAGAGCCGCTGGCGATTTTTGTCGCTTGCAATTTTCACGTGTAATAAGTACTTTAGGCAGGCCACCAGGGAGGCAAGCAAGAAAAAAGCGTGAATCAAGAGACATTTCACTCTGTTAACAAAGAAGAAACCGGTTTGAACACTAGAATTTGTCTCCTGTCTTACGCTTTTTGTCGCTTGTCTCCCTGGTGTGCGATCTGCCTAAGGGGCATCCCACACTAAGGCGACACTTAAGACATGTCGCTTGAATTCGCTGAAAAAACTGGTTTAAAACAGGTTTGAAACAACTTAGTTCTTTGTTTGGACCGGTTTTTGCGCTACATGTTGCTGCTACATGTCGTTTGTCGCCTTAGTGTGGGATGCCCCTAACTCTTCAAAAGTCCTCTCTGAAGGCATCCCTCCTATAGATATACAACCACGAATGCCCAGTGCTTAAGACTATTTCTACCGGTGTCAAATGACACCTTTCAAAGTTTTGATTTTTGTTTATTTTGCTTCCAATTTTTAAAGCTATAGTAAATATTAAAACAAGTATTCAATTTTTAAAAAATGATTTGTAATTGTTTTAATCTAACTAGGGGGCTTTGACGTTTTATTATGAAGCTCTGGATCCATGTTTTATTTTCCCGATGTTTTCCAGACCTAAATATTAACTTCCACTTTCACTCCTTTCGTCACCATCTACGTGAATTTTGAAAATTAGACGTTAATAACAATTGTATTTCTTATATTTCTCTGACGAAGACTATGTTTTTATAGTTGAAAGTACTAAGGTATTAAAGTAATTTAACATCTTTTTAAATATTGTCTCATCTTTTAAGTAGTTTTGCACATAGTGTAAGTTTAAGTTTGAAGTCATTTTTCTCCAAATGGCGTTTTTGGGCAATAGCGCGCACGATAGCTCAAAAACTTCTTAATATTTTTTCATAAATTTTTTTAAACATACATTTCATGTTAAGCTATATAAACTGAACTTAAAATTTCCCTTTTATTGTTCAAAAAAATATTTTTTAGGCGATTATGTTGTTGAAATTTCAATTGTATCCAATTGTATTCAATTTTGTATTAGCTAAATATAACTTTGTATTAAAAAATATAAAGGCTTTAAATACAAATTTATTTAGGTTCAGGGTAATTATTATAATATGAAGTATAAGTAGGCATCAAAATTTTTATTCTAGTTGCAATATTTATTTTGTAATCGTGCGCGTCAATTTTCTGCTTCTCAAATATCTGGCAGTTTGGAGACCCCTGTAAATGCTAATTCTGCATTTCGAATTTTTTTAAATGCATAAAAGGAAAGAACGTACTTATGTTTTTCATCTCAGTAAAAATTGTGTTTTAAAATCAAATACATTTTGAGATATTAAATGTTAAAAATTTTCACTTTTTTTCATTTTTTCCAATTTTAAGAATCCTGAGACTCCTTAAAATCGATAAGCAGCATGGCTTATTTTTACTTCATTTGAAAACACAATTTTATAAGTTGACAAAAGCCGGAATTTGTCCTCAAAGGAACAGAATGAAGAAAATTCCTGAAGGTGACTTTTCCGCTATTATTCCATTTAATATGTGACATTGCAATCTAATTTTCACAAAAGATAATTCCATCGTCTGAAAAATGAATCATAAATGTCAATTATTTGAACTCATTCATTTGCATTAAATTAATTTTTCATTACATTTAAGTTAATCAGGTGAGTTACGTAAAACGTTTCTCAAATCGTTATTTGCATATATTTATTTATTTATTTAACTTAAAATTTTAGATGGTATTATATTTTATTTTATTTTGTGGATTTTATTTGTTTTTATTACACTAAAATATAAATATATATCGTAAATATTTTTTTTTCTTTTCTTTTTTCTTAATATTAAAATAGTCAAATTTAACTGCTAACCGTTACATTATCCTACTTACACGTGATAGTAATATTCAGTTTTAAAGATTTACTGGGGTTTAATGTGGCAATAAAGATCTTCTCAGCTTTGGTTGGTTATATTAATCTCATTTTTTATGTTTTTTAAAAAAAATTCAGCTATTCACTCTGATGGTTTATTTGATTTCCGATTTATATGTTTTGTTTATTTCTTAATCCTCTGATTATAGTTGATATGGCATTTTGAGAATTAGCCTTTAAAGCTAAGCTTGCTATTTTCGATCAGAAATCAACTGGATTTTTTTATATACTATATATTGCGAAATAATGCCCCTAACGAGAATTTCACAATATAAGTTTCAATTTTTATTCATGTTTCTTACATTCCTTTTGTAATTTTTATAATATATTTTCAATTATTGCTCTTCGATATATAGAATTTTGAATGATCTATTTTTATGACATCATAAATGATTTCATTTTTATTGTCAATTTTTCATTTGTTACAATAATTTATTATTCCAAAAAGTTTCTCTCTCTCTCTCTCTCTATATATATATATATATATATATATACATACATATACATATACATATAAACCATTATAAACCAATACAAATTATCAGCAAATAATGTGAATGTAAACATTATCAAGGAATTTATTTAAATTAAAAATAGCGTATAAAACACTATAAAATTCTTTGAAGCAGATCCTTATAACACGAGCAACATGGAAGTGAAAAGACAGTGAACATTAGAAAAATGGAAATATTTGTGGAACCAAGACAGAATCACCAGGCCCAAATTACCTTGATTACCACAAATAACATGTACGGTTTCATCTTTGCATTAGCCATAACAGCTAAAGAATGCAAAATAAGGGCTACCACGCACAAAAAATCCAGAAAAAAGCAGCAATAACACCATATAAAAATAATTAAATAAACTACAAAGGATTAAAATGTATTAAAAGTAAGTATATCATCAATTGAAGATCCATCCATGTCATAACTGAAACAGCATAAAAGATAGAAGGAATGATTTGCACATTTTGCCATAAATATCTAAGTAAATATCCATGAGTATAAACCATGGAGCAAAAATATATAGTGTAAGCAGGTTGAAATAGTAAAATTACACTATTTTCACCAATGGAACATAAATAGTGCTACTCTCTATCGCTGAATAATATAATTAATGACTTCAAAGTATTCACTAATGTTTGATATATATATATAAATCAAGTTGTAAAAACATATATATATATATATATTTACAATAGTAGAGTATTTTAAGTAAAGAGTTATGTACTGACATTTTATTGCTAAAAGTCTGTAAACATTTTAAATAAATTTTATTAAAATCCATTGCGAACATTTTTTAATATAACATTAAAGTTGAAATTTAATTCTATAAATGTATTAAATATTGAAAGAAGAAAGACGTAGTAGTAAATTACAAGTTTTTGATAGGTCTTATACCAAAACGGAAATATATATATATATAACAAAACTTTCTACTATTAGTATATCTATTAAATATAATTATACTATTTTATTATTAAGTAGTCAGGCATGAAACTTGTGACTACAAAAGGGCTAGATTACCAACGGGTAAATTTCCACCAATAAAAAAGAATAGAATTTTTTGTGTTATTCAAGAGAGTAATTTTTCATGAATATGGCATTTATAGAAGTTGAAAATTTCTATTAAAATTTACTGGTGGAAGTTTGCCCCGTTGGTAATCTGGCCTTTTTGTAATCACAAGTTTCATATTTGACGACCTGATATATATAATTATATCTATTAAATATATACAAAAATATCAACGTAATATAAGTATACCAATAACTAGACTTAACAATAACCAGAAATTGTATATATATATATATCTTATATATATATGTATGCGAATCTAATGTTTTATGTGTGTCTTAAATATTTTTCTACATTTATCAAAAAAAATAAAAAAAAATCCATCATTGTCCCAAATTGTGTCATGTGTACCATTTTTAAAGATGAAAATAAATCATTAAGATGTAAAAGAAAATGTTATATTTTTGTAAAAGATTAAATTTATATTTATCAATGAATTGCTGTATCTTTTCTTAGTAAAATCTTTATCCCACCCCCTAAAAAAAGTGTAATATTTTTTCTTCTTTTATTTCGATGTACTTAATTCTTTTCAAAAAATCTTGTATACCGGTTAAAAGGGGGGCAGGGGGGAGCTAAGCCCTCCCACCCTTAATTTAGCTAAATGTCTTTTTTTTTTCTTTTACCGATTTTTTTGTTTTTTGAGGGGCATTATCTCTATAATAACAGCCTAAGTTATGTGACTGTCATCAATAGTTCCGGCTTGACCGCTTCGCTTTTTATATGCCAGGTGACCATTTTTTACATTTTTTATTTTTCGCGTGGTAAATTAAAACAATGCTTTGATATCGAAATTAAAAGTCATGGTTTTTGTATTATTCATTATTTTTCTTTTCTCTTTCTTAAAAATGGAAAGAAAATGTGAAAGTCGTGAATTTCAAATTAAAATTATGTATTTTAAATAAAATAAGTAAAATTATCATATTTTAATGAATTTAATAAAATATGAAAAAATGCGATTGGAAAGACAATGTTTGAGGATTTATCACTTCCGCCTGGCTAGCATAAAAGGTACTACTTAGTTATACCGTCGACCCATTTCGCCAAATTATACAAATTGACATAATTTTTATTTTAAATAGCGAAAGAACAAATAAATTAGCATAACATTAATAAAAATACAAATAAAACGTCGAAATAAAAATAACTTGATGACGTAAACACGTGTAACTTGCTTAAAAACAAGCAAATATGACATTTACGATCAACCATTATTGATATTTAATCTTATAGTTTGGCGATATATTTTTGGTCGACGGGATAACCAAATAGTACCCATAAAATTTCTTGATTTCTCTACTAGAAACTTCTGATTTGGCGAAATATTGAGAAAGTAAATTAAATTTTGGATAAAAGTAATATGGTACAATGCTTAGCACACATCTAACGGAGACCAAACTGGTCGCCAAGGACAGCTAGTTCTTTGAAATAAGAGTATAATGTACAATTAGTGTGAACAGCCTGTGAGCTCAATGCCATCAATTTAACTGGGCACTTCTTTTTAATTTTCCTTGTATTTCTTAATTGCTTGTATCAATGTCTGATTCTAATTAAACACAAACATGCTATAGTTTCGAATATTTATATTATAAAGAACAAATGTGTCCGTGCGTAACGCTGGGATCATTTTGACGGTGGCAACAGCAGACGATTCAATTTAACTTTTATTGCAATTTTTTTTTTTTTTAATTCTAAACCTCGCTCTAAAAATCATTCAATTTTTACACCGTCAAATAGGGGGAAAATGTACTTTCAAATGCAGTTTTTTTTTTTTTTTTTTTTTTTTTTTTTTTTTTTTTTTTAACTGTATCGCAATTTGTTTTAAAACTGTATCTCAATTTACTCATTTTTTTTGTTGTTTTTAATATAATTTTGGAGCACGAATTTTTTTTTTTTTTTTTCAAATCTATCCCTGTTGCGTGCAGACAATTACGAAAAGTAAATTCGTTTGCACTTAAATTTATATAAATAGTTCATCATTTGTTTCAAGCATAACGAAATTGAAACATTTATTAATTAATAAATAAAACAATAAAATATAAATAAATCAAGCATTTAATACATGTAATCGAACCGTACGAGCTTAAACCTCTGAAAGAAACAAAACCAAAGCGGCTGAAAGTGAACAGCGACTTTTTTTTAATTGTATCGCAATTTGTTTGCAACAGCGCCCTCTATAGATAATTTAGAATTGAGAATGAACTGCTCCATGTATTCAAATGAATCAGTGTGGTGCTGCCATCTATTGACTTATTATTAAAATAAAAACTATTGTCAACTATTAATGGATTAAGTTTTTAAGCAAATACTGTTTAGAGATAGATATATGATAATTAAGTAATAATTAAAAATATGTTAATGAATATATGCAATTGTATTATAAAAAATTTCGTAATTGATATATTAAATCAAAATTATATGTAAAATGGTGAAATTAATGATTATTAATGTTTCAAATAATATGTGTACCTTGCTATAACATATCACAATTTAAATTCCTGTGACAACATTGCATCATCACTTAAATTAATTTATAATTAAATATAAAAATTAAAATTAAGATGCTAAGGAATTAATATTAATAATAATTAAATTTTGAAATTAATAAGAGACATTTAATGTGTCTACAAACTTGCTTAAAAATTAAATACACATAAATTAAGGGGAGAGGGAAGGACAAATAATAAATTTATTAAAACATGCACTTTATTCTCATTTAAGATAGTGTACTTTGTATTAGAATTTGATATAATATTGTCCTGAGTAGGCAAAAATTTAACTACAACATAAATTAAGGGGAGAGGGAAGGACAAATAATAAATTTATTAAAACATGCACTTTATTCTCATTTAAGATAGTGTACTTTGTATTAGAATTTGATATAATATTGTCCTGAGTAGGCAAAAATTTAACTACAAGTTAATCGTAGACATTATTAAATATTAATGAATATAAGTAAATTTACTATGAATTGATAAATATATAAATATAACTACACCATTATACATGTATAAGTATCGAATCAACATCCATTATAAAATGTGTATTAGCAACGTAGTTATAAATCAAATGCCTTTTTATTTATTAACCAATGCGTATTATCCAGACAACGCCACCCTCCTCCGTACTCTAACATATACCCACTCAACCGTTCTATAAAATAATTTTATTATTATTTTACATTTTTCATTTTTTATAATTATTTTCTTATTTTATGCATGGATATTTTTTTTTTTACGCATGTGTTAATTTGTTTTTTAAGATCATTTAAGTACTAATTATATATTAAAGAATATATGAAGTTTTTTCGAAAACCATGATTTAATTCATCATAAATTAGCTTTTTAATATTCTTGTTAATTAGATGAGAAGAACATAAACACTTTATTCTATATAAATGATTAAGGATTATATTACGATATACAGAATTGTGAAGACAAGATTTAAAATTAGTAAATGAATTAACTTTGAATTTAAATTCTTTGCATTTGTCATATATATCAGTTATTGTTTTGTTTTCTTTTATTGTAATTTTAAGATCTAAAAAGTTAATTGTATTGTTAGATAGGAGGTTTTCCGTTAATTCTAAATTAGTAGGATAATCTACTGGAAATTGAGAAATATTAGTGTGATCAGTGGCAATTAAAAGTATGTCATCAATATAACGATATAAATGTAGATTACTATTAGCAAAAGTACGTTCATAGTGATATAAGTCTGATAATAAACTGGATGTACATCCACCTTGTGGTATACCGATGTTCAGCAAATATAATGTGTTATCTTGCAAAATATAATTAATTTAGATAATGGGATTTGTTACAGTTTTAAAATACGCTATATCTCTATAAAATGGTAAATCCTATTTATGATGATACTTTTTAAATAATGCATTTATAATACTATGTAGATCTAATAAATCTATATTATTAAAAAGATCTTTGAAATCATTTGTCGTTATATTGTTTACACACTTAAGATTTTTCAATATATCCGATGTACTTTTCTAGCACTGACTGATTTTTTAAAAAAAAAAATAATTAACTTTCCACTAAATGAGATCGTGTCCAACGTTTTGAACGTAAAAAAAAAATCTTTAAAATTTAAGAAAAAAATATTAAGTTTTTCAAAAAGATGAAATTACATCTTTAAATCTATTGCTAAAAATTCCTGTGGTGAAATCTGTATTGAAAAAAAATGTATAGTGTTTATTGTTCCCTAATTTTTATATATTTAATTCTTTGCATTACAAATGTTAAAAGAAAATAACTTTAATGACTTGAAAGTGTCGACATTCCCATTGGTGTAAGTTTAATTCAATCTACTTCCTTGAACTTATCAAATTATTTGCTTCAATTATGATTGTAATTAAATACAAAAATTAAATGTTAATAAGGTAAAGCTTTGACCATTTATTTAAAAATTGATAGAATAGACAGTCTGATATAATTATTTTTGCATAATATGAAAAAAAAACAGCTTTATAAATTGACATAAACTAGAAATAATATTGAAAGTAACGTCTTTTAAATAAGAGAAAAATCCTAAAGGTCATTTTCCTGGCAACGGTGTAATCAAATTTTCCAGAAACTAATTTCATTGTTTAAAAAAGTAACTATAAATGGGAACTATTTGCACTAATTTAATTTTAACTTCAAGATGAAAATGAATTTTTCATGAACTTTAATACAATTAAATGAATTACTAAATATCTTTCGCAAATATTTATTTGAAAAGTTTTTTATTATAAACAAAGTTTTTAAAAAATTTCAATTTTTATTAATTGGGTTTTTAAAATTATTAATTTTTACACTGGTATCCAAAATTAAGGACCAGTTGCAAAATGCTAATTTTTAAGTCAAGCATTCGCTTGACTCAGAAGGACTCAAAAGGAAATAATACAATTCAAATAATTACTATCCCTACAGCACAGCTAGTCCATATAGCATCTCATTCATGTCATACATGACCACAAGTGTCACAGTCACTACGGTGAAACAAAAAATAGGAAATTCCACACGTCTAATTATGAGTCTCAAATGATCACTATATGTGACTCCACTGAGACGTCAATGTGACTGCTGCTTTGTGATGAGTCACCAGATGACTTTACAATGTAGTTACATTGTGACTCTCATGTGATTGTCATTTTTCGACCCAATTTCAAAGTCATCATGAACGCTGCATTATGATAAGTCACCAAATTGTGTCACATTATAGTCACATGGTGACTTTTCAAAAAAGAGCACAATGGTGACTTCACAGTCGTCTCTCTGTCACATGAAAGTCATCATGTGACTTTAACGTGACATTATTTAGTAACTTATCACAATGCAGCGTTCAGGATGACTTTGAAATTGAGTCTGCAGATGGAAGTCACACGAGCGTCACAATGTAACTACATTATAGTCACATGGTGACTTTTCAAAAAAGAGCACAATGGTGACTTCACAGTAGTCTCTCTTTCACATGTGTAAAGTCACATGGTGATTCGTCACAAAGCAGCAATCACAGTGACGTCTCAGTGGAGTCACATATAGTGATCATTTGAGACTCATAATTAGATGTATGGCATTTCCTGTTTTTTTTTTTTTTGCTTCACCGTAGTGACTGTGACACTTGTGACCATGTGTGACATGAATGAAATGTTATATGGACTAGCTGTGCTGCAGAGATAGTAATTATTCGAATTATATTATTTCCTTTTGAGTATTCGCGTATTTGAAAATTTGCATTTTGTGATTGGTCCTTAATTTTGGACACCGGTGTACATTAATAAGGTTTAAATGAAAGAAGAATGATTAAGATTTCATTTAATTACAAAACTGAGGTAAAGAATTTTAACAAGTGATGTTGAAAATTCATAGTAAGCATTTATCAATGTAACTTTAAAGATTAAATATCATCTGCCCGCATGCAATTATTTGTGTTAAATTTACTGATTGCTAAAAGCAGAAAAATATAATAAATTAGAAGTTTTCGATACATTAAGTTGCAAAATAGAAATACCAAATTAAAAAATTATATCTATGGTATTTTTTATCTATACTCGAATTAATTTTCTACAAAAATCGATTTAAAAAAATCATTTTTTACTAAATTATATCTTATCATTTTTATTATAAAAAAATCTTTAAAATTTAAGAAAAAATAATAAGTTTTTCAAAAGATGAAATTATATCTTTAAATCTATTGTTTTAAATTTCCGTGGTAAAATCTATATTATAAAAAATGTATTGTGTTTATTGTTCCCTTACTTCTATATATTTAATTTTTTTATTAAGAAATTTAAAAGAAAATAATTTTAATGAACTGAATGTTTCAATATTTGCATCGAAGTAAGCTCAATTCGACCTACTTTATTGAACTTATTAAACTGCTTGCTTCAATTATGATTTTATCTAAGCATTACTGATGTAGCTTTGATTTTAAAATCGATAGAAAAACAGGTTGCCATAATTATTTTTGCTAAAATTGAAAACGTCGCTTTATGAGTTGACAAGAACCAAACATTATCTGGAAAACAACATCTTTTAAAATAGAGAAAAATCCCGAAGGTCATTTTTCCAGTGGCGTTGTAATCAAATTTTCCCAAAAGATAATTTCATTGTTTGAAAAAGTAACTATAAATGGGAAGTATTATCACTAATCTAATTTTAACTGGAACATGAAATTGAATTTTTCATGAACTTTAACATAATTAAATGAGTTACTGAACATCTTTTCCAAATGGTAATTTGCATATAGGCGATTCTCCAATAAGTGGGTAATTTCATTCTGCGATTTAGTGAAAAATAAAGTTAATTTAAAAAACAATTTTTTGAAATAGATAAGACATATGGTAGTGAGTAATGTGCAATATTCCAGCATAAATTTAAACGGTATTTTCCTGTAACCTTTTCCATTCCTGGGTCTCCATACGGGGACCTCTGTTCTTTTCCTTAAAAAAACTAAAATGTCCGATTTTTTTACATTTTCATATAACTTCTTAATAGCTGAATGTTTTTTGCGTTCAAAACAAACGAATATATGTCAGAATCTAAGCTGATTTCCACATAAAATAAATGTTATTTTCATCTGAGTTTGCAAAATGCCTAAAAATTCCCAAAAGACAGTATGACCAACAAAGTTAAAAACATTTCATAAGTATTTAACTTAAATCTTTTCCAATATAAAATTTTGAGGATTTGTAGATTATTTACTTGTTTCAAGCTTTTAAATTTGTGATTGCGTTAATTTAGGTTAATGGTTATTAAATTGATGTTTTTTAAGGGGGTTTGTAGTTTTAGATCCATATTTTTTTAACCTAAATTACTAAGCGCCTGAAGGATCAACTTCAGAAAAGATATTTTTCTGTCATTTGCGATGTCATTTTGTTTGGAAAAAACCAATGAATAAGCATTTGTATCATTATTTTAGCTTCGGAACTGAAGGGGTTAACATACCTACCTCTAATCGACCCGTTTCTATAATTTACTGCATTCGATTCAGACCAGAAATTTCTTCATGAAGTTATTTAAATAAAAGCCACATTGAACTAAGTTCAATTAATATGTTGAATAGTTTTAAATAAAAATTCTCGTGCATATTTTTTTAATCAAGGTTGAGTAAAATTACAACAGGGTAGTGATCTGATACAATTTCATTGAAAAGGGACTGGAGTAACAGGGACAGTAGTGACAAAATTAATAAAATCGCTTCTGTGCTCAATTAATCTTAGTAAGTAGTGCTAAGTTAATCTTGGTAAAACTGCAGTGTAACATTTTGGACTAAGTAAAAGCATGTTACGTCATGAAAAAATCATACATAAATAAAACTAATAATAAGGAAAATTTAAGTACGGGACAGTAGTGACAGGTAATAAACATATTCTTATATTTCTCTCTAATTTGCAGCTTGGAACTGCTTTTGAAGTCCAGATAATTAAATCTTGTGACTTTCTCAGCAATCAAGATTGCTGCTTCAATACTGTAAAAAAAAACCTGTAGTACTACAGATGTAAAGTTACATGCTTACTAAACTTTCATCTGTAACTGTACAAAAAAAATCTACAAATCTACAAAACTAGTTTTTGTAAAGCTACCGAAATCTGTAACTTTACAAATGAATCTGATAAAATTACAGTAATCTTACTAAAATTTTATCTGTAACCCTGGTTGCAGTTACGTGAAAAGTTCTAGGCATCCCAGTTTCCTAAAAAAATCTTAGTAACCTTACAGATTTTTTGATTTTCGGCGCAAGTGTGTGTCTGTTACATGAATTTTTGTTGTTGCCGTTGCATGAAAAGTTTTAGGAATCCTAGTTTCCTAGAAAAACTTTAGTAACTTAACAGATTTTTTTTTACAGTGTACTAAATGTAACTGTCCTTCAAAATTTATCTGACCTCTGGATGGTCACATGAGCAGTTTTATGCAAGGGGACAGTAATTGCATAAAAACTAGGGGACAAACATTTCTCTGGTTAGAATAAATATAAAATTATTTATAATTTAGAATAAAAATTCTTTATTTTATACTTTAGAATATAAATTTTTATTTTGTATTGTAAAATTTCTAAAAATAGTTTATCATTACAATTAGTTCCAGAAGATCAGGGGACAAGGGACAGAAGTGATAATTTGAATATTTAAAATAGATATAAGTAAAAATAATAGAAATAGAAAATAGAATATAAAATAGAAATAATAGAAATATATTTAAAATAGAATAAATCTAAAACTATTTATAATTTACAATAATATTTCTTTATTTTAGAATTTAGAATGTGCATTTCTTTTATAAAAAAAAAATGTTCAAAAAATAGTTTGTCATTAAATTTTAATTTGTCCGAGAACATCTGTGCATGAAGTGTGGGACAAGGGACAGAAATGACAATTTGACTATTTAAAATATTATTGGAGTAGAAATTACAGTTATTTTCTTGAAAATTCTTTTCGAAATTGCAGAAAAGCACTGCAGAATACACTTCATGCTAACAAAAGTTATATAAATGATAAAATGTAGCATATAAGTTCCCAAGGGACACAAACTACCCACTTTATTGGAAAATCACTCATATACAGTGAAACCTCCCTGTGCGACCAACTCTATTAGGCGACCACCTCCCTCAACGACCATTTTTTCATGGATCGAAATTTATTCCCATAGGCTCAATACTAATTTGACCTCCATTCAGAGACCATCCCAGTTGAACCCCCTCCATAAGAGACCGATTTCTTTGAGGAAAATGAAATAAATTCCGTTTTTTCCTGGTCGCTTGAAGAAGGTTTTATTAAAAAAATAATTCCGGAGAGTGCATTATTCATCAAACTTCTAAACTAAGTTTAGATTTTTTTTTTTTTATCCCGATAACTTTTAAGTGTTTAAACCCCTTTGTGCCTTTTTAGGCAATGAATTTAACTCTGATTACAAATTAAGACTGACGGTTAATAAACTCCTCTGCCCTGTTGTGTCGGAAAACTCTCAAAGAAATAGATAAAGTAATGAAATCGTCATTATTTGTTCCCGTCCACAAAAAAATGCATTTATTTACTGAACTTCGAAAGGACTTGGAAATAAAAATTATAAAATATAAAACTGTAAAATTAAAGCAAAGCTCAATGTGTTCATTTTTTAAACTCTGCAGTAATTAACTTAAGTACTTAACTTTTATTTTGATACTTAAATTTTTATATTTTTTCCTAGTGTGAAAAATAAATTTAAGTACCATTGTTACCATTTTTCAACAATTAAAATCTAGATTTAAACATGACCTCCATTAAGAGACTACCTCTCGGAGAGACCAATTTTTATTGGAACAGTACGTGGTCGTTTTAGGGAGGTTTTACTGTATGAGCAATGTATTACATTATGAGCAATGTAAAAAAAAAGGCGTTAAGCATAGATAATGAAACCCTTTTCAACATATTCAGAACAATGTAACAAAACTCCATCATTCAATAAGGTGAAAAATTATATCTAAATAAACGATTTGAAAAACGTATAACACATTTGAAAACCCAATTTCAGCAATTATCATCTTTAGTTGGATAAGTATTTGAATTATTTTGTGAAGCCTTGTATATGACGTACAGTGTTGTATATATACCACATTCTATGCTAAAATTTAGTGCAGGTAGGAAACGCGTAACACATTTGAAAATCCTCCTTCAACAATCTTTTTGTCAATAAAAGGAAATATACTCGAATTCTTTTGTGTAGCCTTGTATATGATCTTTTGAATTTATACACACCAAGTAATGTGCAAAAAATTAGTTAAATTTTAAAAAGCATGCTTCAACTGAAAATGCACTAGTAGCAATTATCGCTCATAGACTGTACTGTAAACGAATTATTTTGCATGCCCCTGTAAATGAACGCTAAATCCCACCATATTTTTAAGTAAGCATCTTGTTGTGCACCTCAGGGCTGAATATCAGTTCCAGTATGTTTTAAATAGCTTAACATCATTTAAAAATTCATTGCAGACGATTTTTCACCATAGACCATAATGTAAAGGGAATGTTTTGAGTGCCCCTGTAAATTAACTATAAATGCTAGACACTTCATTTTCAATACCAAACATTCTATAGTGAACCTTAATAACATATATCAGTTGCATGGCAATCCAAGTATATTTAGGCGAGTTAGAGCACGGACAGACAAACCTAAATCATAAACAGTTCTCTTAAACTTTTTAAACAATATTGAAAAGTGTTAAATACATTTCTCTTAAACTTTTTAAACAATATTGAAAAGTGTTAAATACATTTCTCTTAAACTTTTTAAACAATATTGAAAAGTGTTAAATACATTTCTCTTAAACTTTTTAAACAATATTGAAAAGTGTTAAATACATCACAATGTTTATTAATTGGGTTATTCAAATTATTATTTTTTGCTTTAATAAAGTTTTTAATCGAAAGAAGAATTAATAGGATTTCATTTAATTACTAAAAAGATTTTTAATGAGTGATATTAAAAATCCATTCACTAAAGTAATTTTAAAGATATTTAATCTATATGCATCAAGAATTTGTGTTAAGTGTACTAAATGTGGAAAGAAGAAAAAATACAATGAATTAGAAGTTTTTGTTTTATTTTATTCCTAAGCGAAAATATAGAAATAAAAAAATTATACTAATGGAATTTTTATCTATGTTCGAAGCACATTTCTACAAAGATCGATAAAAAAGTAATTTGTTTTCCCTTTAAATGATATCCATTTTTAAAGATAAAGGAATCGTTAGAATGTAAAGCGAAAGCATAAGTTTTCTTAAAACATAAAAATATATGTTTAAACAAGTTGCTAATACTTTCCGTAGTAAAATGTTTTTCAGTAAAACATTTATAATAGTTATAGATTATAGATTAATATAGCTTATTTCGACTATTTTTATTAATAAGTACTCTAAAATTTATTTTAAGAACTGAAGCATAATTTGTAAGCTTTATTATTTTGTTAGGGTTAGATATTTAAAGAATTGAAGAAGAAGAAAAAAGTTAGAAAGAAACCAGTAATACAATAATTTAGAATAATAAATAATATATTTAGTAATAATTTAAAATATAAATAATCATATGTAAAAAACCTTCTTATATTAATATCTATATCTTATTTATATTATTTTTATTATTTTTTTTTCAAAAGTTATTTTAAAAACTGAAACATAAATCGTAATCATTACAACATTACAAACATTAATTGCTTTACCATTTTTTCTTTTTTAGAAGAAAATAATTAGAAATAAACCTGATGCAAATAATCAAATGTGAAGTTCTCACTATGTTATATTATTTCTATTATTTTTATTAATACTTTTTCAAAAGTTATTTGAAAAATTTAAACCTAATTCGAAAGCTTTATCATTTTTTTAAGGTTGCATATTTTTAAACAATTCAAGGGGGAGAGGGGGGGGGGCTGAGAAAAAAACCCTGTTACAAATAATCATAAGAAAAAGTTCTCATTACATTAATATATATATATAATGTTTCTATTATTTTTATTAATACGGTTTTGAAAAATTATTTGAAAAAATGAAACATAATTTGAAAGCTTTACGCATTTTTTAAAGAAAATAATTAGAAAGAAACCTGTTACAAATAATCATACGTAAAAGTTCTGATTATTTCAACTTATATATATTATTTAAATTACTTATTAATAAGATTTTGCAAATTTATCTGAAAAACTGAAGCAGAATTTGTGAGTTTTATCTTTTTATTAAGATTACATATTTAAACAATGCCAGAAGAAAAAATTTAGAAAGAAATGTTATACAAGTAATCCTATGCAAAAGTCCTTATCACATTAATATCATTCACATTTTATCACATTTTAATATTCACATTTTTATCTATTATTTTTATTACTAATATTTTTGAAAGGTTATTTTCAAAACTGAAACACAATTTGAAAACTTTAATAATTTATTTTTTTAATTAGCTATTTCACAATTCAAGAAGAAGAAAATTCGAAAGAAACCTGACACAATAATCATATGTAAAAGTCCCAATAGTATTCAATAATTTCCTCTAAAATGTGAATTAAATATTATATACTAATTCTATATACATATGATCGAATGCTGTTTATTTATTTATTTATTTATTTATTTTTCTTTGAATTACAAAAGGACAGTGCTATTAAATATTAATTTCATGTAAACACATTTCTTTAATACAACATAAATATAAAACATAGAAAATAAGAAAGAATAAACAATAAGATAAGAATATTTATATTTATAATAAGCCTATCTATAAGCTATTTCTAGATTACTTTGATTTTCAATTAGCGGCAACTAATAGCTGGCTTTAATAAATCAAAAAGCGGTTAAACAAAAGTCTTTTTTTCAACAAAATTTTGTTCAAAGTTGTAATAATTAAATATTTTAGAGGTATTTTTTAATGTAAATAATCAACTACACTATTAAAAATTAAATTCATTTAAACATGTTTCCCTAACATAGCACAAATATAATGCATAGAAAACAATGCGAAAAAAATAATAAATGTACGTTTCAGCTGTTCCAAGTTTACCTCTATTTTCAAAGTTCAAAATAATATCTTATTTTCAAAATTCCTTTAAAAATGAACTATTTCCGATATAAATATATTTTAGAAGTATTTTTAATGTGAATAATCAACTACACTTTTAAAAACGAAATTCATTTAAACATGTTTCACGAACATAACACAAATTTAATACATAGAAAATAACGCAGAAAATATAAATGTACGTTTCAGCTGGTTCAAGTCTCCATTTTCAAAGTCCAAATTAATATCTTATTTTCAAGGTTCCTTTAAAAAAACTATTTCCGGTATATATTTTTTCTTTTTTATCTCCAAGTTTACATAGATTTATGATAAAATTTAATCAATAAAGATAATCATTAAAAAATAATATCAAAATAAAAAAAGTAAACAAATAAAGTAGCTATTTTCGAATTATTTTATTCATCAGCGAAAATATCTGTTTAAACTTATCTGTATTATCACAAACACCTAAATATAACTATATTTTCTTCCCTGAATTTATACGTATATATTAAGAATAATACGAATTTTATAAATACGAAAAATAGATACGGTTTTTTCTAATTGTTGTTGTTGTTCGTTTTAATAATAATTCTGCTTTTCTTTTCTTCCTGACTATATATAAGTATATACAATTATAAAATCAGGAAAAAAAGTTGTTAAGGATAAATGTTACTTCCAAAATACCTAAAAAGTACTTCTTTAACTACTTTTTTTTCACTAAATTTATATAGATATATACTAACATGTAATCAATGAAAATAACTGTCAAAAAACATTTTAACGACTCATTAATTAAAAATATATATCTGTTTCCAATAAATTTACATAGATTTATGGTAATATATAATAAAAGAAAATATCTATTATTATAAAAAAAAATGCTAATTATTTTTTAAATGCTTCAAAATAAATCATTTTCTTTTCATCCAATATAAATTTTTGTTACTAACCAACAGATCTAAATTTTAAAACTACATATCCAATTCTTATGCTTTATTTTTTTCAGGTTTTCAAAATAATATACACATAAAAAAAAATAACGAAAATCACAAATAATACGAAGCCAAAAATTATATAACATATTTGACCTCAGACATTTTTATTCCCTTCAACTTCTCTTTTTTTGGAAGATTGCCAAGTATGGGGAACATTTTAATGTATTTATAAAGACTAGGCAATCCTAACAGGGTTAAAGTTGCCCGATATACCTCCCGATGAACAAAAAAGAAATAAAAATAATTTTTAATTTAAAACTGTGACTTATTTTTTTATACGAATTATATTTTATTTGCCCAGCAACCGCACTAAAAAGCAACTTTTGTGCTTTTGTATTAGCCGCATTCCGGCGGTCATTCGCGAAACATATCACATTTGATAGCAACTTTCGTGTGTATTTCAGTGTTTAAGCACTACTCGATTAGATATCTGGTAAATTCGTGTTTTAGTTAATTATTTATTTATTTATATGTGATGTTTTAATATTTGCCTATTCACATGCAATATTACAAGGAGATAAATAAGTGGTGAATTATTTACATTGTTCTAAGTGCAAACAGATTATTCTTCTGTAATTTGGTTGCACGCAGATTTGAAAAATTCATGCTTGAAAATAATTTTTTTGAAACATACAAAAAGTCAGTAAATTGAGATAGAGTTTTCAAATAGACTTCATTTGAATGTGCATTTTTTTTCCATTCGTCGGCATAAAAAAAAACGAAATTATGCGATGTTTAGAAGTTTTAAAAAATTACAGTAAAATCGAAATTTATAGTTCTGATCATTGCAACATTTTATATGACGTCACGTTAGTCACAGATATGTTTTTGCTTTATAAGATAGATGCTTTATTTTTTTGTATATATGAGAGAGAGATTAGACGAAGTAATTTTATCAAAATTAAAGGCTACATAATTTAAAAAGCTTTTAGCTATGCTATAGGTTTAAAAACAAAACAGATAGAATAATTTAAAAATATAAGTAAAGTTTCATATTTTTCTATCCCCAGTAATTTTTTCTTTCATTGATGTATATTAAGTTTTAACTTTTCTATGCGACAAAATTAAGAGAACAGGTACATAATAAATGTTTATAGATGTGGCTTCAAATAAAATTAAAATGTTCTGAATTCAAATTTAAAAAGATATTCAATTTTTTTTTCTTTTCTTACTTTCGAATCTTTAAATATTAACGTTCAATGAAAAGAAAAGAAAATGTAAATATATTTGAATAGTACCATTCAAAAATAAATACATTTTACCATATATAAATATGAATTCCTATGCAAATGTATCATCAAAAGAATTTAAGGCTTCAATAACTGTATAAGACTTATGGATGTTACAGCTTAAGAAATTTGAGAAAAATTATATTTTATTATTTTTTCAAGTGAATCGGATAACTTCAAGTATTTGACGATGTTTATATAAAAATGGAGTGTTCTTTTTATCAACATAATATAAACTAATTTCACTTCAAATGTAAGTTTTCATTGGGGATGAAATATAGCTATTACATTGACCATGAATTATATTTAAAATCAGTCAAATATTATACCCAAAAATATTGACATAAAAATCACAAAAGCAAATTGCTTTCATTTTTGTAAATATTATAAATACAATTAAATATTATAAACATAAATAAATATTATCAATACCATAAATATAAACTATTTTACGAATGCTAGTTTTAATTGTCAATATCAAAATAAAGCTAATATTTTTACCATAAAATATATTTGAAGTGATTCAAAAACATACCCCCCCCCCCCCAAAAAAAAAAAAAAAATATATATATATATATAAATCAAATAGATTTCATTTATGAAAATATTATAAATATAAATTAATATTTTAAATATAAATAAATATAATAAATATTAAACATATAAATTCGTTTACAAATGCATCATATTGAACATTATTTTTAAAAACATAATAAAACTTTAAATGGCTTTAACTTAAACTATTTTTCCAATGCCACAAAATATTGCGATAGAGATAATTTACAGATGTTTAAAATATACGTTTTTCTTGTTTTATTTTCGCTTCGATGTTTAAGATGCAAAAGTGATTGATGTATTTTTGATCTATTCAATAAATTATTTTTAAAAGTGTTTTTGAATCTATGGCTTGAATGTTAATTGAGAATGTTAAAACCCTTGTTCATTCATTAACTTAATTCAAAATGAATTTATTCCTAAAAGTTTATTATTTTAAGACGAACTAAGACTTTATATTAGTTGGAGATATTGGAAATATTCTTATATCATGATGGTCTATAAAATTCTGATTTTTTTTTTTTTTTTTTTTTTTTTTTTTTTTAAGAAATGTGTATTTTAAATTTCTGTTAATGAAATTGTTATATATTTAAAGATAAATTTTCAATAAAAGGTGAGGGGGGGTTTTGAAATACTCTCTTATAAAATGACTGTTTTACAAAATATTTTTGTTACATAAATTGATCATATAACAGAAGTGAAATAATTAATAAAATATGGCTGCGAAATAATTTTATTATAACAATCTCTCATGTCTCCTTTTTTAGCAAGAAAAGAATCTTTTTAAAAACTATTTTTTTAATAATACAAAATACAACTTTGTGTAAACAAGGAAAACTTTCTGGTTTTTATGATATATCATTACGAAATAATTTTTGTTTTAAATTGGTTTTATGAGGACACTGTTTTATTCATAACATTTAATAAAGTATAACCCATCATAATTCATCATAATCATCAACCATTTGCACCATAACCCATTTGTATCATAACTCATTTGTACTAGGAAATTCTGGAATTTCTTTTTTACTCAATAATTCCGAATCCATGCCGGAAATTACGAAACACCTGTCACTAAATAAAGCAAAAATTACTATTTAAAATTTCTCGCATGAATTCGGAATTTCTAAATTCAAAAAAAGAAATTCCTGAAATGCGCACATATATGCGCTATTGATGCAAATGAATTGATAGTTTATTGAAGCATTTTATTGAAACAATTTATTGAAATATATGTAGTAAATTTTATAATTGTAAAATTACACAATTTTTAATTATAATAAAGTGAAAATACTTCCGATTTTATAAATGTAGTAAATAACCTAGAATATTTTAAAACTTGTTTCCTTGTTATGATATATTCAGTGACATAAACCATATTTTATGTAATCTTTAAGAAATGCAAATGCTTAATTATTTTTGGACTAATGAAATATCTATACAAAACTGTTTTAGTTATGAACTGTTTCTATAAAAGTTAAAATTCACGACTGTATACATATTAAAATCCATTGCTGTAAAATTGCGCAATTCTAATGACAATTGAGACTTTTTCCACCGTCACAGGATTTCAGATAATAAAAATATTAATATGAAAATAACTGGGGTTTGTTTTAACTCGTAATTTGTTATAAAAAAATAAAGAAGTACTTGCAATATGATCTATGTACATTATTCAATCTTTAAAAGTTAAAAAATATGTTAAATGCATTTTTAAACGATGATGTATTGTTATAATGGTAAATGGTTATAAAGAAGAAAGAAAAATTCAAGTGTTTCTGTTTTAAATTTTTTATCTTTTTCACTTTGGTGATAAAATTTAGTAGTAAAATTACAGTAATTTTGAAGTAAGTTTCATAATTGTAAAGTTACGCAATTTCAGACGTAATGCAGACAATTCCCCCCAACAGTATTTCCGCTGTTAAAAATATGAATATGGAAATATTTTTTTTTATTATTATTATTTCCGTTGTCACAATCTATACATTATGTAATCATTAAAATAGAAAATACATAAAACAAAAAGAAATAGTTAAAAAATAAAAATACTTAAAAGTAACTTTAAACCGATGAGATTTTGTGTTAATGTTCACGTCCTTATAAAGTGCAATAATAATTTTATATCGTAATTCTAAATAGATTTTTTCCCCATATTTTTTTTTTTTTTTATTTCAATATAACATTTGAGGGTTACAAAATTACGTTATTTTTGTCATAGTTAAGCCATATCCGCATGACAATACTTTCAATGATAAAAAATATATATATCAATATGGAAATATTATACTTTGAAACATTTTCGGTGTAATGATATATTATTGTACTATGAACTATATTATTTAATCTTTAAAAAATAAAAATTATTTTAATAAAATATAAAATTATTTTTAAACCGATCAGATTTTGTTTTACTATAAAGTAGATTATAATTTTTTCTCTTATAATTCTTCGCTTTAATGATAATATTTCAGAGTTTCCAAATTACGCAATTTTAATGACAGTTAAGCCTAACCGCATGACAATATTTCTGATGATAAAAAAAAAATATCAATATGGAAAACTTATATTTTAACACATTTCGTTGTAATGATGTGTTATTATGCTATAAACTACTACATTATTTAATCTTTAAAATATAAAAATTATTTTAATAGCAGATAAAATTATTTTTAAAGCGATGACACTTTGTGTTAACGGTCACATTATTATAAAATATTTTACAGTGTTACTCTTTTAATATTCTTCTCACAGAATATTTTTAACTTTTGTAAAGAAACTGTTTCAGTAGTGATAAAGTTGCGCGATTTTAATGTAACAAAAATTATTTTCCAAGCAGTATTTCTGGAGATACAAATACCAATATAGGAATATTATAGAACATTTGATTACATTTTAATTATAGTAATATATTCTTGCAGTATAATCTTTATTGTTTAATTTTTAAAAGATGAAAATACTTAAAAGTATTTTTAAAGTATTAATAATAGTAATTAATAATTTTATAGTATTAATATTTTACACTTTTTCCAATGTGATATTTTTTTACTTTAGTGATAACATGGCGCATTTAATGTAATTGTAATTATAAGTCCCCGGGATAGAATTTCCGGTGATAAAAATATCAGTATCGAAATATTATTTTTTAACTCATTTAACATATTTTTTTACCATATGGCAATTTTTTTCTTCTTTTTTTTTTTTTTTTTTTTTTTTTACATATATTATGATAATATTCATGAGATGTAATCCATATTATTTAATCTTTAAAAAATTAAAAATACTTAAAAGATAAAAACACTTAAAAGTGTTTTTAAACTGATGACATTTTATGTTAATGATCAGTCATTTTAAATCATACTTGATCACATACTAGGCATACATGACAATACTACATTGATTAGCATACTTTCTTCCCAGGTGATATTTTCAATTTCGTGAAAAACTTTTACAGTTGCAAAATTACGCAATTGTAATTATAGTTAACACTAATCCCCGCAATATTATTTACTGTGATAAAAATAATATAAGTATGAAAATACCATATTTTAACACGTTTCAGTTGTAACTATATAGTTTTATGCATAATCTATATTATTTAATATTTAAATGAAAAAGTACACTTAACAGATAAAAGCATATGGCATTTTCTGTTAATGATCACATCATTATAAAATGTAATTTCTTCTTAAACAAGTTTTTCCACGTTAATGATAAATTTTTAGTTTTAAATTTACGCAATAAATAATATCTCCGTTAATAAAAATAATATCAATATGGAACTGTAATATTATAACATATTTTCGTTATAATGATGTATTTTTTGTATATAATCTATATTATTTAACCTTCAAAATATAAAAATACTTAAAAGTATAATACTAATCGGTTTAAAAATACTTAAAGTATTTTTAAACCGGTTATATCTTGTGTTAATCGTTACGTCATTATAATGAAGAATGCATACTTTATAAAGTATATTTTCTTCCCAAATGATAATTTTCGTTTTAGTGATAAAATTTCATGGTCCCTAGAAATATCGATGCAAGAAACTTTTTCAAGTGTACAGAGAAATCTATAAAAACACAGCAATCAATATAGGGAATGGGTTAAAGGCTAATCGAGAACAGAGCCGGTCGGCGGGGGCTTAGAGAAGGAGAGAAGGAGCTTCCTTACTTGGGTCGGTTCTCTTAAGCTGTTTGTTTTGTGTGCCTCAGATGATGACAGATTCAATTTCCCAACGCTTGTTGTCGCAGGGAGATCTTCGAACGGTGCGTAGGTGATCTCGGAACCTATGCATTCCCAATCAAATTCTCAAAATGGCGGAGTAGAACGTTGTCTGCATTAGCCCTGAGTGCCGCCATTGTACTGCAGAGACCTGAGAGGCAGTTGCGCGGGCACCCCCGAAAACGAATGGACAGTGTCATGTGATCGTTTTCAGGGATCGATCGGTTCAGTCGAAAAAGGATGCAGGGGAGCAGGATTTTTTTTTTTTTTTTTTTTTTTTTTTTTTTTATCATTTATTGTTTTTCATCTTTAATTAATTTCGACGATTGTTCCGGGGGAAAGTTCTCATCGGACTATCATAAATATATCTTAAGTTTGTGACCTTTATAAGGCGGAGATGGGGCAGGGTTGTATTGTTTCATTTCCTTTATTCTGTGATATAGTGTCATTCAAGAGTGTAATAAAAGCATTTAAAATTAAAAGCAAATAATATCATTATTTTTTTAATGACGTTAAAGTGCTCTAATTAGATTTCATTTTAAATCATTGTGTAACTAGAGTTGACTAACATTACATATTCGTTTAAAAATCACAATGAGTAGCGGCCAAAAGATGATGTCAACATGTGAGCAAGGACTTTTTGATAAATTTGACCGTACAAAGTTTGACATCTATTTCTACATTAGTTACATAATGTGATATATAGATTCACATTAGTTCAATATCTGAAAGCGTAAAAATATTTCGACTTATGGAAAAGTCGTGTTGTTAAAAGTATATAAACCATATGTTTTACCAGTGAAAATGTAAAAGTACTTCGAGATATCAAGAGTTCAACTTGTAAAGATTCCATTTATAGATATTCCAGTCTATTTAACATAGTTCATTCAGTTTAGGGAATTATATAAATTATTATAATCCATTTATTAACTCAACTATGAAGGCATTCAATCACAAAGCAAATACGCATATACAATTATAGTCAAAACTAGATGCTACACTTGAAGCGTTAAATCAGAAATAAATGTTTATTCACTCCCATAAGGTCCTTTTTTTTATCTGTTGATCAGTAACAAGTATTGTATATTATAAGTGTATTAATCCCTTCTGGTAAAATAACGAATCTATCTCCTTGAGAGATTTAATTTCCAAAATGTAAATCACGAACTATACTAGTCATGCGGCTAAAGTTACTTAAAATATTTCTACTACCATAAAATCAGCATTGTTCTTAATTTAAAGTAAGCTTTTTTGTTATCTCCGGTCAAAAGGCAAAGCAAACACTTTTTATTAGTAATTTAAAATGAAATCTATTTTATCAATTTCAGTTTAACGTTATTCAGCACTACCAGACAATTCAACAGATCCAGACAACTCTGTACATATTAGGTTTAGTTTATACTAAGAGAAATTTTGTTGCCTTATCAATAAAACAGTAAACAAAAGAGAATAAATTTGTCAGAGGATCATAATACAAATTTCCTTTCATCGTGTAATGGATTCTTTATTCAAATTATTCCATGCTGGCATGTTGTTCGGGATGGTTTCATTTTTTTTTCTGTTGGCTCCAGAAAGGTTGTGAAAGATTTTTCTATGCCACGATAGATTCACTTAGAAATTATTCTGTGTGGAAAAAAAATTAAATATCAGGACTGGAAAGAAGCCAGAAGAAGAGACCCAGAGAAAATTGCTTGGGAAGCCTTCTAATTATTAGTCGCAGTCCAAACTCTACTGGAGCAAATCAGAAATTCCACCTGTTGAATGCTATGTTTTTCCATCATGCCTAAAGTTATGACTGTCAACTCTGTTGTTCCGCTAACAATTTAAAAACTTTTTTAGAAAGCCTGAGAAAAGGGCTATGTTGACTTTATTAACCCCTTAACGGTCGCATTAAATTACAGTCTAAAAATTCGAATTGCTTACTGGCACCAATTTTTTGAAAAAGAAATATTGACGTTATTTAATGACAGGTAAAATTATGCCAAAATAAAGCTAAATACATTATTTTATAAAACTGGTGGGAATGAAACAATCTGAGTAAAAAACGCAGCCCGTGAATATCACGGGAGCGAGATTTAAGGGGTTAAACTAATAAAACAAATCACCACTCTTCAAAAATACACCATTTTTTTTTGTATAAAAGCTTTACAACAGACAATTCTGTTTCTTCTTTAACAATTTAAGAAGAAAAAACTTTTTTAGAAGGTCTCAGAAAAGGGTTATGTTGACTTTCAAATAAATTGAACTAATAAAACAAATCATCATCAAATCGTTATCTCTTCAAAAAACACCATTTTTTTTTTTTTTTTTTTTGTATAAAAGCTCTACAACAGACAATTCTGTTTTTTCTTTAACAATTTAATGAGAAAAAACTTTTTTTTTAAATCTCAGAAAAGGCCTATGTTGACTTTCAAATAAATTAAGCTAATACAACAAATCATCACTCTTCAAAAAGCACCAATTTTTTTGTGGTTGTTGTTTGGTATAAAAACTCTGCAACAGACAATTCTGTTTTTCCTTTAACAATTTAACGAGATAAAACTTTTTTAAAAGTCTCAGAAAAAGCCTATGTTGGCTTTCAAATAAATTAAACTAATAAAACAAATCATTACTCTTCAAAATACACCAAATTATTATTATTTTTTATACATATAAAAGCTTTACAACACACAATTCTGTTTTCCTTTAACAATTTAATAAGAAAAATCTGTTTTAGGAGGTCTCGGAAAAGAGCTATGTTGACTTTTAAATAAATTAAACTAATAAAACTTATCATCACTCTTCAAAATACACTTTTTTTTTTTTTTTTTTTTTTTGCATAAAAGCTTTACAACAGACAATTATGATTTTCCTTTAACAGTTTAAGAAGAAAAATCTTTTTTAGAAGGTCTCAGAAAAGGGCTATATTGACTTTCAAATAAATTAAATTCATAAAACAAATCATCACTCTTAAAAAAAAAAAAAAAAAAAAAAAAAAAAAAAAAATTGTTGTTGTTGTTTTGGTATAAAAGCTCTACAACAGACAATTCTCTTTTTCCTTTAACAATTTAATGAGAAAAACTTTTTAAAAAGTGTCAGAAAAGGTCTATTTTGACATTCAAATAAATTGAACTAATAAAACAAATCATCACTCTTCAAAATACACAAAATTATTATTATTATATATATAAAAGCTTTACAGCACACAATTCTGGGTGTTATAAAAGCTTTACAGCACACACTTCTTGCTTCTCACTAGCTAAAAATTTTATAGTTAATGTACTGTTTAACCCCTTGAAGAAAACCCCTTGAAAGGTGGTGAAATATTATATATCCCACTTAATTTTAATCTCCAAATATGAAAATAACACCAGAATTCTTATATAAAATTTGCCTTCATATCGTACACAAAGAAAAGTTTCTACTTATTTTCAAAAATAAATTTTTTCGGAAATTTTAATGTCATTCAATCATTTCAACATTTTAGCAACAGAAGTTTGAACGTTTCCTCTAAAAATGTTACGCTAAAATATGCCTCATCTGCTATGCTAATACGTGTATAATCATGACAACATACAAATTCGGCCAATGTGCCATACACTGTTAAAAAAAGACAAGCGTGTGTTAATTTACGAAAATGTAATATAACCAAGAACAAAAATATACAATAACTTCTTCCGAGTTACCCACGATTCCGAAAAAAGTTTTTCATTTTTAGAAATCTCAAAAATCCATATATTTTCCAGATTTAAAAAAGCATTTATAAAAACAAAGTTTCTTTTGCTGCCATTGATTTTCGGAAATGCTTCCGCGTCGTTTTAGAGTGTATTATTCACGTTTTCTCAAACCAGAATATCGGGTTTTAGGATGCTATTAATTCTCAATTAAATCTTTTCAGCTTCGTAATTGAATTTATGCATGCAAAAGTATCAAAATAATATCAATGTTATTGTTAATGTTAATGCTGTTGATTTACCATGTTTGTTGAACACGAAAATGTTTACTTGAGAAGGCATAGCATCTTAAAAAAATGAATTTCGGTTTCAGAAAATTTATAATACAGGTTGGTTTTAATTAAAGTTACCCTTTTTGGACCTACGTAGAGTCCGTTCTGGTAGACAGATATCGATGAAACTTGAAAAATACCTTATGTGGACCACGGGGAAAAGAAATCGGCAATAAAAAATAGTAGTTCGAATTTCGACCACTAAGTGAAAAGGGGGCGCATGAAGACCAAAAAACTCAAACTAGAAATACAAAACTTTATTTATTCACAGCATATGTTCAATGTGCATTCCATTTGCGTCAAGCACTTGTTCAAAGCGTGTTATAGCATGTCCAACAGCCGCGCGAGCAGTTTCTTGATCAATTGCAGCAACATGACGATTTACGCTTGCTTGCAAATCAGGCAGAATCCGTATGCTTCCTCTATAGACACGATCTTTCAGGAATTCCCACAACCAGAAATCACAAGGATTCAAGTCCGAGGAACGAGAAAACCAGGTTATCAGAAAACATCTCAAAATTTACCCAATCATCTCCAAAGCGGGAATGAAGCAGTGCCGCCACTGCTCGGGCTATGTGAGGGGGATGCCCCATCTTGCATGACAAATTACTGCCTTTCTGATAAAACAACTTCACCAGCAACGTTTGTTCGTTTTTCTCTAACGGCATGGTACAGAAAGACTTTACGATAGCGACTACTGGCTTTTAAAACCGCTCCAAATTTGCATAACGTCATTTCTCGTACACGAAAACCGCCATCTATCGGTCAAAATTTGAATTACTATTTTTTTTTTCAGATTTCTTTTTCACATGGTCCATATAACGTTTTCCCCAAGTTTCATGGATATCTGGCTACCAGAACGGACACTACTTAAGTCTAAACAGAGTAACTTTAATTATAACCATCCTGTACATTATAAAAACCATCTGGAAAGTCTCCGAAAATCAGTGGCAGCAAAAGAAACTTAGCTTTTATGAATGCTTTTTTAAATATCGGAAATATATTGATTTATGGGGGTTTCTAAAGATAAAGAACGCTTTTCTGAATCGTGCTTGAATAAGAGAAAGTTATAGTATACCTTTCATTCGTGGTTATATGATTCCCAGCAAAGAAAGAAACAGTGGGCCATCAGCTGGAAAAAAGATGGCAGCCAGCACTGCCATCAGCGGTAACGTGCAATGGTGCCATTACTTAAACCTGTAAAAAAGTGTCCGTGTGGAATGCAGCTGGCCCATCAGTGGTGGCAAACAGCAGACCAGCATTGGTATGCCATCACATTACTTCAATCCAGCACTTTTCCTAAAGTGCTAGCACCTATCCCGCCGCTATTTCTTTGCGAGCCCAGCACTTTCCCTTACAAAAAATTCTTATAGAATTCTATAAAAAGCAAAGTATGGCTCTTTTTTCTATAAGCTACTTTCACCAAGAGCTACAAAAATATCTGTAGAAGTGTCCGTCTATAATAGAAATGCCTATTGAAATGTTTGAACTTGCAGCGGTTTCCATGTGGGCACCCTCCCAAGTATTAACTACTCTCGATGCTGTTTGGTTTTCGGCATCGGACATGAACAAGTACCCTCAGCGTATGCTACGATCGCTCGTAGTTTTCGTGCTCTCATTACACTATTTCAAGATTGTTTCTTTTGTGATTTACGTTCCAAATCATTAAACTGTTATAGAAATTATTGTATTGTATAGAAATCCTATATATTTTATACGCTTTTTTTTATTATTGATTCTCAACTGTGTAAATTGTGAAAACCGAAATCCTTTGTAACTTAGTAAAATCAGATTTAAGGAGATAAAAAAAAAAATGCGTTGAGATAAAGAATTTATTTATTTATTCATTTACTTATTTATTTTGTTGCTGGCAGTGGTGCTACATTATATAGTTTAAAAAAAAATTAGCTTCACCGCTTCAATGTCTTCGATATTCGCAACGCCACCTAGCGTAAGGGTTCCCTGCAATAATACTGCAAAAGTTCGTGCTCTTCTATGTAGTGGTGGGCCAGCGCATGAGATAAAACGGAAGTACACCAGAATTTTATGTGATGATTTCCAACAGCAAAGTTGACTGAAACTGTCCAGCAGTGGTCATGCAGTGGTAGACCATTAGCCAGCACTTCTCCATCATTTCCAGCACCTATCTTGCTGCTGGCCGGCAATTTCCTCTTTGCTGGGTTTTATAAAGAAACATTTGTCTTTGTCCACAGTAACAGGTAGGATTTTTGAAGAGAAAATTATCCGACTTCCAGTATTTGTTTAAAAAAAAATGTGAACTGCATTATCTTCCTATGTTACTTGGTCATTAAACAAACCGCTTTTCCAAATTGTGGCTTCGATATAATTTTTCTCATTTATTTTCAGTATTTTCCACAGCGCGTACACGCAAGTTATATAGACAGTATGCCCACTAAAGTCACTTGCCACCCACTTAACTTCGGAACGGCTGCCGCTATATTCATAAAAGTGGTGTCTAGGTATAGTAAAATAGCCATGCGCTACTGAATGAAACAGCCTACGGCGCCACGTGGTGCAAAACTGCAGAGTTAGCCTTCCTATCTCGAAAACGGAAAGAGATAGGGAAAAAAGTGATTTACATAGTTGTAGAGCATTATTGATTTAGTGCGAAAAGACACCTTGTGACTTTGTAAATCACTTTTTTTTTCCCTATCTCTTTCCGTTTTCGAGATAGGAATGCTAACTCCGCAGTTTTACACCAGGTGGCGCCGTAGGTGGTTCCATTCAGTAGCACATGGCTACTTTACTATACTTAGACAACACTTTTATGAATATAGCAGCAGCCGTTCCGAAGTTAAGAGGGTGTCAAGGTACTTTAGTGGGCATACTGTATATAAAACCATTATAAACCATGCGCAAATGATGATTTACAATTGTGAATATGCAAATTAAAAATGAAGTTTTATCCTTTTTAAAAAAACTAACGGGGATGACCGAGCTAAGTTCGGTCAAAATTAGCCTTGTGTTCAATGCGATATTTTATTCTCACTGTATCATTCTTGCTGTTTAATTGTCATGATCCTGAGCCATAGGGACCAAAAATGACCCACTAACCGAATTTTTTCGAACATGCGACGTAATCAATGCTCTTCTCGAACCCGAAAACGATACAATAAAAAATTTAGTCAAAATCGTTAAAGTCGTTTTTTAGATAAAGTTAGCCTGACCCACGGTAACCTAAAAAGGACCCACTAACCTAAATTTATCGAACATGTGACCTATCCCAATGGTCTTCTCGTGCTGGGAAACGGTGTAATAAGAAATTTTGTCAAAATCGTTTGAGCCCTTTTTTTAGATACAATTAGCTTGGCCTATAGTAATCCAAAATGACCCATTAATCGAATTTTATTGAGCATACGACATAGAGCAATGGCCTTCTCGAACCCGAAAACGATATAAAACAAAATTTAATCAAAATCATTAAAGCTGTTTTCTAGATAAAATTAGCTTGACCCACAGTGAGTCAAAAATGACTCATTAATCGAATTTTCTCGAAGATGTGACCTAACCCAATGATCTTCTCGTGTCCGAAAACAGTATAACACAAAATTTTGTCAAAATCGTTTGAGCCTTTTTTTTAAAAATACAATTAGCTTGATCCCCAATGACCCAAAAAATGGCCCACTAATCGAATTCTCTCGAACATGTGACTTATCCCAATGGTCTTCTCATACTCAGAAACAATATAATACAAAATTTTGTCAAAATGTTTTCAGCCGTTTTTTAAGGTACAATTAGCTTGATCCACAGTGACCCAAAAAATGACCACTAATCGAATTTTCTCGAACATGTGGCTTAGCCTAATGGTCTTCTCATGCTCAGAAACTGTATAATACAAAATTTTGTCAAAATCGTTTGAGTCGTTTTACAGATACAATTAGCTTGGCCCACAATGACCCAAAAATGACCCACTAACCGATTTTTCTCGAACATTCGACTTAGCCCAATGGTCATCTCATGCCCGGAAACGGTATATTACAAAATTTTGTCAAAATGTTTTGAGCCTTTTTTTAGATTCAATTAGCTTGACTCTGACCCATTGTGACCTAAAATGACCCACTAATCGAATTTTCTTGAGCATGCGACCTAGCCCAATGACATTCTCGTGCCCGAAAACGATAGCATACAAAATTTCGTCAAAATCTTTACAGCCGTTTTCTAGATAAACTTTGCTTGACCCACAGTGACCCAAAAGTGAACCACTAATCAAATTTTCCCTAACATGTGACTTAGCCCATTGGTCTTCTCGTAATCCAAAACAGTAGATTACAAAATTTAGTCAAAATCGTTAGAGCCGTTTTTTAGATAAAAGTAGCTTGACACGAAGTGACCCAAAAATGACCCACTAATCGAAATTTTTCGAACATGTGACCTAGCCTAATAGTTTTCTCGTGCCCAAAAGCGGTTGGCTATAAAATTTAGTCAAAATCGATTGGGCTGATTTTTAGATATAATTAGCTTGACCTTGACCCATTATGATCCAAAATGACCCACTAATCAAATTTTGGGCACATGACCTGGCCCAATGGTCTTCTCGTGCCCGAAATTGGTAAAATACAAAATTTAGTCCAAATCATTAGAGCCGTTTTTAAGATAAAATTTACATGCACACACACACACATACAAACACAATTTTTGCTCGTATTATAGTATAAGATATCTAAAATACATTATAATATCAAACTAGACAAGGAATTGAAAATACAGTAAAACACGTTATATCAAGAAAATATTGAAAAAATGGAAATATTTGTGGAACCAAGGCAGAATCGTCAATCCCAAATTACCTTAAGTTCCACAAATAACATGCTCGAATTCATCCTTGCATTAGCAATAACAAGCTAAAAAAGGCAAAATCTGGGCTATGATACACAGTAAATCCAGAAGAAAGAAGCGAAAAATAACTAGAGATCGAAAATTTAAACGGATTTAAGGAAAGTGTTTACCTCCTGAAAAATTTTCCAAGTCAGTAATAGCACAACTAATTTCAAAAAGTGCTAGCAATGATTTCCACATGTTGCCAACAATGTTATAAGTATAAAACTACTTATAAATCCATGTTGTTAAGAAAAACACGGTGATAATGTTGAATTAGATTAAATGCAGTACTACTCACTATTATTATATCAGATACAAGGTTGCTGTATATCAGTAGGTAAAACAATTAAATAATACTAACAATATATTATGCAGAAAACAATAATAATAATAATAATATGTGAATTAATCTTTAAAACAGTAACTTTATTAATTTAATATAAATGGCGAATTTTAAAGAAAAATAAATAAATATTTGATATGTGTAAGTTATTTAATTCTGATTCGATTTTAAATAGATGTTTAAATAAAAGCACTATATTTTAGCAAAATTATATATTTAAATAAAGTAATATTTCATTGTAATTTCCACAACAGTGCAGAATGAAAAAATAATAAGTTTGGTTGGTGTATAAAACTAAAATAACAGTTTAAAATAATGAGTATAAATAAATAAGAATGGACAATATCCGAATGGCATCACACTTTCCCCTCATGTGACTTACAGGAGGTATTAGCAGATGTAACTGTAAAAATAACTGTGCTTGCGATACATGTTACTTGTTTATTTACGCTTTCGATCCATTTTTTGTCGCCAAACAATGTGATTTAACGCCAAAACTTATAAGCGTGTAACGTTCGCAATAATGTTGCTTTAAGTTTAAGAGAGCAGTTATGGAGGCAAATTTTAATATTCAAATGTAAATTACATAAACATGGTTTATACATTTAATTTTTAAAAATCCGGCTATATAGGTAAAAAATTTAAATTCCAATGGAAATGTTTGCTGCACACACATGCACACAAGAAACCCTAGTTACAAAAATTAAATTAAATTTGAGTCAAACTATGCTGGCTAAAATATGCCAGTTGGCTGCAAAACCGGTTGTTTTACTTTTGGTATTCGCATAAACCTATGGAAAGAAATACTTTTTTTGTTTAT
This sequence comes from Maratus speciosus, assembly GCA_963932465.1. Lineage (NCBI taxonomy): Eukaryota > Metazoa > Arthropoda > Arachnida > Araneae > Salticidae > Maratus > Maratus speciosus. Next base: position 562,883,606 of record OZ010786.1, on the reverse strand, counting down.
AAACAAATTAATTTAACTGTTGTAACAGCTATACGCAGGACAATACTTTCACACATCGTGAAATAATTTACTTTCAGACAGTTAACCCCTTAAGGGACGGTGGGATATATTATATCCCACCTAATTTTAACTAAGATTTGCACCTGAAACTTTTAATTAAGATTTACTTTTATACTTTGGTGAAAAAGAGCTAAAAAATTACTTTTCCTTATTTTGAAATAAATTTTTCCAAATTTCCAGTGGGATTTCAACTTTATAGAAACACAATTGCCTGTCCCTCAAAGGGTTAAAAGAAATTTCACCATACTTTACTACGGAAACATGCCAGTTTGTTTTTCCCAATCATGTGATTTTTTATAACCTCGCACTCAGATCAGCGGATAATACCCATAAAAGTGTCTGTAAACAATAAAAATACGTAATTTAATTTTGGGGGAGGAGAAAGAATAAAAAATACGTTTGACATTTAATGATTGCATGTATTTTTTTATTTCTACTATTGTAATAGAATTTACTAATGATGTGATATTTTCTTCAAGGGATAAAAATTGAAATAAAATTAAATTTGGAGCAATATTATTATTGACTGATTGCAAAAGTTCGTATCCGATTTACGATGCATCGAGTTTTGAAGTGTATCTAGGTTGTTTTAAATGGCGAAATACAGTCGGATTGTCAACGTTTAGTCTCTCAGCAATCTCTTCAGGAGTAATCAGTGGATTAGTATTCACTAAATCACTTATTAAGTGATTATCAATTCCAGAAGTTCGCCCAGTGCGAATTTTATTGTTTAGATTGAAATAACCCTTTCGAAATAGATAAAACTATTTTTTAACTGTCCTAAGAGCGGGAGCACGCTTCAAATAAACGTCTTAAATATTTTTTTGTAGCACGTCCAACACTCACTCCTTTTTCAAAACTCATACAACATAACATAACGAAAATTTAACCTTACATTTTCCATTTGGAAAATTAACTTTGCACACAAATTAATTTCAAAACTTTTTTAGCGTTATGTTCACTCACAAAAAAAAGTAGATAACTGTCAGTTAATAATGTGGTTTTTAAAAAAACATCAGACAGTCAAAATTTCAAGTTTCTGCCATCTACGAAATAGGGTACGAACTTTTGCAATCCCCCAATAAATAGAAAAGATTAAACTAGTGATGTAAGGCATTATTGAAGTGCGCTGAATCAACAAACGAAATAAAATATGTAATGTTTCGATGTAAATGAGTTATTGATCTAAAGCGTATGTCATCATTTAAAATTGTTATAAATTGTTATTTTAAGTTATATATATTTCATATGAAATTGTCTCTAAACGTTGGTAAGTTTTATCTAAAAGAAGTACAAAATAAAAATTTTATAACAAAACAATTATTCCTAACAAGACTAAACAAGGCTAAGTACGATATTTAGTTTGCATTAGCAAACAATAGGCATTTATAAGATTGAGATATATAGTTGTCAGCTTCAAAAACAAAATCTTTACAGAAATGTAAACAATTATTAATCAGATAAAAATTCATTAAAAATCAGATAAAAATCAGTAAAAATTCCCATCTTCTACGACCAAAATCTCTGGCATATGATTTGTTTATTGTCGCTAAAACATAACAAATAAAAGAGAAAAATGTAAAATTTTAAAGATTTTAAAATTCGTGTACTAAAGGGAAGGTGGAAGTTTGTAGGGGGGATGAATTTAGATGATTGATTATTTATAATACAAAGTAATAAATGTACCGCAAAAATACTTTTAAACTAAAGAGTTTTAAAGCTATTAAAATTTAAAATCTGCTGAAGAAAGGAAGTAAAGTGGAAATTTCGAGGGGAGAGGATTATTTAAATGATTCATTTTTTCCTGCTACTAGAAAGCAACAAATAGAGAAGAAAAATTTAAAAATTAAATTTTTTTTTAAGATTTTAAACTGTATGCCGGTGCTGTGTTAGGGAGGGGGGTGCAACAAAAAGTGAAGACTTAGTTTGTGTAGGGAGAGGGATTGGGGATGGGGGTTAATTGATTGATTATTTAATGTTACAATAAAGCAAAAAAAAAATACAATTCAAAAAAGTTTTCAAAATTAGGTGGGTTTTAAAATTGTAACTTTTTTTTTGGCTGGGGGTGGGCGAGGGATAAATTTAAATTTTGGAAGAAAATGTGGGATTTCGAGGGTTTTTTTTTTTTTTTTTTGTGTGTGTGTGTGTGAAGCGGAAATATGCCAAAACGTAGAAAATTTGATAAACAGATGTTTTCCGATATTCTACCGAACACGGAACAATTCTTAGTATAATTATTGATGGTGTATTTGTAAAAGCTCTCAGAAACCCACTTAAATTAATTAACAATTAAATCGATAACAACTGTTTTAAATGCAGGACAAAACAAAATTTTATCACAATAAAACAATCTCTCAAAAATAGTTGAAAGAAAATATATAGCTGATTTCCGTCTCATCATAATTCTCATTACTTTTAGATAGGAAAAATTAAAAACGTTTAATTCAACTGTACCATATTAATTAGTTAAAGCAATCATTTAACCTAATAATTAAATAGCTTCATTGCCTCCGGGAAGAACAAAGTTTAATTAAAAAGTTTCATGCTGAAGATTTTTCTAAATTATAATAAGAATTGATTCTGTGATAGTTGTTATGGGCTAGGAGAAGCTCTAAATATGATTCGGGGAGGTTTTAAATGAAGATTAATTTAATGAGATATATAAATTAATCTTACATATTAACGTTCTACCTGATTATTAATTAAAAGAAATTAGTAGATGCTTAAAATCACAAAGTTGGCGTGTTTTATGGTGAATTGTCATAAATTTGGTTTTATCAGAAAACGAGGCAGTTTAGAAATTGAATTCTGTTTTATAAACGGTTCATTCTGTCTGATGATTCTACCACGGTGGTTCTCAAGCTCTTGGAGACCACGGACATCTTTTTTACCCGACTGAAAAGAAGGGTTATGTGTTTCACGCGTATCTGTGTATGTGGATTTCTTCATACCCTCAAAACATCCCAACGGCTGGGTGGATTTCAATGAATGATGTCTCTATCGATTCGTCTTAACGGCCCTATGGTTATAGGCTAGGTTTTGTTTTTATAAATTCAAAATGGCGGTAGAGACGAAAAAAAATTTACACACCATATTGAGTGGAATATCATTGGATAGGTCTTTCAAAATGAAGACGATGTTTCATTGACTATTTTACAATCAGAAGCTCCGTTAAAATATTATGCATCCTGGAAGTTGTGTAGGTAGGATCTCTAACTTTACTGCAACATCTAACCATCATAGAGATCTATAGACCTCATCAAAACAGTGTTTATAGATTAGATAGGAACAAACAATTAAACACAACTTAAAAGTCATCAGTACAAGTAAATAAAAAAAATAGGTAAATAATACAAACAAGTCATATAATAATTTAAAAAAAATTAAGTCAATTCCTACTTAGGTCAATAAGGGAATTTTTAGGTAGCTTTCATTAGAAAAAGCTACCTATTGCAGCCGTTCGGAGGAAAGCGATTTCAAAAAATTTTGGTATATTTTCATCGATCATGACCCCCAGACCCTGAAACCACCCTCCGTTCAAAAGTTGATATATATATATATATACATATATGATCTTTGTCATACTGTAACTCTCGTATTTATGAACCGATTTGGATAAAATTTCGTGTGTATATAGTACATACCAATGTCTCGACCGAGTTCGTTGGCCAGCTTCAACCGCCATTTTGTTTCAAAATGGCGGCCATTTAAAAAAATTTAAATAATTTAAAATTTAAAATGAGGTTCAAAAAAATTAGAAATTGAAAAATATTTTTTTCTTATGTGTTTGAGCTTGATACAAAGATTCCGGAGCATTTTTTGTTTCGTCTCTATCTTAAAAAATGGCTGAGTTATAGCACTTTGAATTTCTAGCATGGTTGACATTTTGAAACGATCTGATTTTTGTCACGCGATAATACACGTATTTATGAACCGATTTGGATGTGACAAGGCATGTGCATAGTACATAGCAATGTCTCGACCGTGTTCGTGGACCAGCTTCATACGCCATCTTGTTTCAAAATGGCGGCCATTTAAATTTTTTTTAATTTAAAATTTAAAATGAAGTACAAAAAAAATTGAAATTGGAAAAGATTATTTCAATATGTGTTAAAACTTGATACAAAGATCCCGGAGCAATTTTTGTTTCGTCTATATCTTAAAAAATGGCTGAGTTATAGCACTTTGAATTTCTAGCATGGCTGACATTTTGAAACGATCTGATTTTTGTCACGCGATAATACGAGTATTTATGAACCGATTTCGATGTGACAAGGCATGTGCATAGTACATAGCAATGTCTCGACCGTGTTCGTGGACCAGCTTCATACGCCATCTTGTTTCAAAATGGCGGCCATTTAAAAATTTTAAAAAAATGTAAATTTTAAAATGAGGTATAAAAAAACTAGAAACTGAAAAAGATTTTTTCCTTGTGTGTTTGAGCTTGATACAAAGATTCCGGAGGATTTTTTGTTTCGTTTATATTTTAAAAAACGGTTGAGTTATAGCACTTTGAAATTCTTGTGTGGCTGACATTTTGAAACGATCTGAATTTTGTCAAGCGATTACACGCGTATGTATGAACGGATTTCGATATAACTTGTGTCGCTACCGAGTACGTTGGCCAACTTCATCCGCCTTCTTGTTTCAAAATGGCGGCCATTTATTTTTTTTTTAATTTTAATTTAAAATGAGGTACAAAAAAATAAAAATTGAAAATATTCAAAATAGAAAAATACTTTTTTCTCATGTGTTTGACCTTGATACAAAGATTTCGGAGCATTTTTCGTTTCGTCTATATCTTAAACAATGACTGAGTTATAGCACTTTGAATTTCTAGCAACGCTGACATTTTGAAACAATGTGATTTTTGTCGCGTGATAACACGCGTATTTATGAACCGATTAGGTTGTGACAAAACATGTGCATAGTACATAGCAATCTCTCGGCCGAGATCGTTTACCAACTTCATCCGCCATCTTGTTTCAAAATGGCGGCCATTTAAAAATTAAAATATTTTTTGTATTTAAAATGAGGTACAAAAAAAATTAGAAATTGAATTTTTTTTTTCTTATGTGTTTGAGCTTGATACAAAAATTCCGGAGCATTTTTTGTTTTGTCTTTATCTTAAACTAGTTGGATGTGCCAATCCCAAAACTTTCTTCTATCTTATACATCTTAATATTTCAAAACCTAGTTACACATGTTAATACTTCAATATTATTAGTTCAGTACTATACCAACTTTGATTTTCATCTTAAATTTCTGCTCAAGTCAATTAAACGGACTAAAAACGAGTTAATCTATATCATGATATTTGTTAAAATTATTAATTTTTCCTTATTCTGTCGTTATCAGCTGTTTGCGAATAGCCGGCATAGCAGGAAGCGAGTTTCCGACGCTGCATGAGCCGCCGATGCACAATAGAACTACGAAAAATCAAGAAAAGTATACAAAAATCGCTAGCACGGAGCCCCTTTACCGCGCAATATTTCCAAATTCAAGGAGAACCTGTTGGCCAAAGCCAAAAACAAGCACAAACATTTTGGTTCAATTGTATGCATAATTTTATACGCTGTTCGATGGTACAATAATGAAAATGGCACAGAGATCGGAATTATAGCGCCCCCTTCTTTCGGAATTTTTTCAAGTTCAGGGAGGACTTGTTTGCCATAGCCAGAAACATGCACAAAAAATTTGGTTCAATTATATGGATAACTTCATACACTTTTCGATGGTACAATAATGAAAATGGTACAGACATCGCAATTATAGTGCCCCCTTCCGGCAGAATTTTTCCAAATTCAGGGAGGACCTTCGTGACATGACCAAACATAAACACATAAAATTTGGTTCAATTCTATGCATAACTTCATACACTTTTCGGCGGTACAATATTCAAAATGCACAAAAATTGTACAAAAATCGCTATTACAGCGCCCTCTACGAGCGATTTTTTTTACAAATTAAGGGAGGACCTCCTTGCCATAACCAAGAACTCAAAAATTTTTTTTGGTTCAATTCTATGCGTAACTTCATACACTTTTCGATGGTACAATATTCAAAATCGCACAAAAATCGCTATTACAGCGCCCTCTAACGGCGAATTTTTTGCAAATTCATGGAGGACCTGCTTGCCATAGCCAAAAACTTAAAATAAAAATTTGGTTTAATTCTATGCATAACTTCATACACTTTTGGATGGTACAATATTCAAAATCGCACAAAAATTGTTATGTCAGCGCCCCCTACCGGCGAATTTTTTCCAAATTCCGGGAGGACCTGCTTGCCATAGCCAAAAACTTAAAATAAAAATTTGGTTTAATTCTATGCAAAAATTCATACACTTTTGGACGGTACAATATTCAAAATCGCACAAAAATCGCTATAACAGCGCCCCCTACCGGCGAATTTTTTCCAAATTCAGGGAGGACCTGCTTGCCATAGCCAAAAACTTAAAATAAAAATTTGGTTCAATTCTATGCATAACTCCATACACTTTTGGACGGTACAATATTCAAAATCGCACAAAAATCGCTATTACAGCGCCCCCTACCGGCGAATTTTTTCCAAATTCAGGGAGGACCTTCTTGCCATAGCCAAAAACTTAAAATAAAAATTTGGTTCAATTCTATGCATAACTCCATACACTTTTGGATGGTACAATATTCAAAATCGCACAAAAATTGTTATATCAGCGCCCCCTACCGGCGAATTTTTTCCAAATTCCGGGAGGACCTGCTTGCCATAGTCAAAAACTTATAATAAAATTTTGGTTTAATTCTATACATAACTTCATACACTTTTTGATGGTACAATGGCGACAGACAGACGGACAGACGGACAGACGGACGGACGGACAGACGGACGGACGGACAGACGGACAGACGGACACACAGACAGACAGACATTTTCTATAAACATGTTTTTTGGAATCTCTGACCCCTAAAACATGCAAATCCGTCGAAAACCGGAAGTCGAAAAAAATTTCGATTACAATACTTTCTTCTATTGAAGATAGAAGAAAGTAAAAATGGCTGAGATATAACAGTTTGAATTTCTAATGTGGGTGACATTTTGAAAAATCTGATTTTTTGCCTGCAACAGCACTCGTATTTATCAACCGATTTAGATGTGAGTGACCATGTGCACAGAAATTACTAAAGTCTCGACCAAGTTCATTGGTTAGCTTTGTTGCACCCATTATGTTGCTTTAAAATGGCGGGCACTTCAAGATATCGCCGAATTTGGCGACCAAATATAAATCACTTTAAATAAAGCCAGCTTTGATAACGCGACTAATTTCGCAAAATTCTCATTCATATTCAGTATTGACAAAAATTAGTATTTAATCTTCTATAATCGGGTTCTACTAATTTGATCTCCGTGTGTTTGAATAATATAAGCTGGCTTTTAAAAATTAAGGAATATGAAAGCTACCTCTTACTCCCGGCACTGGCCGGAAGGACTTTTTTTTCTCCCATTCTTCTTTCCTCTTGAGTGTCGCTAAAAATGCCTTGATCAAGAAGAGGGCTCTCTCGGTCTTAAAATACCTTGATCAAGAAGAGGGCTCTCTTGATTATTAAAAATTAATTAATTTAATTTAATTAATGAATTAATATTTGAAAAAACTGTATTAACATCAAGTATCATCCACTAAAAGTTAAAAAAAAATGAATTTGAACTTGAGTGGATGAATAATAAGTATTTTATTAACGATTGAAAATTTGAACAAGATATATATAGAGACAGTGTGAGCTAATAGTAAGAATTGAAAAAATAGTTTCACATTCATAAGAAATAATTAATTAGTTCGCTTTTTAGCCCAGTGGTAGGGGAGCAAAAAAAGGCCGAATTCGGAATTAATAGGGGAAAGCTGGAAATTGTTTTAATCCCTTCTGTTTAGGTCTAGAATGAATATTCTATGTTTTCCCCCTCTTACTAGGTGAGCGTTAGGAAATATGTATCGAATTACAGTCAAAAAACACGTTTTTTACATACCATAACAATATCTCAAAACAGCTAACTCTGTCAAAAACATTATCAACACAAATGTTGTACAGCTTAAAATTCTGAGTAAAATGAGTACCTACACTCAATACTTATGTTGAATATTGAGATCACAATTCTACTTCAATGTTTTAGACCCATCATCAGGGGGATGATCTCAGAATTAATTAGGAGAAAACTGGAAATTATTTTAATCCCTTCAGTTTAGGTCTAAAATGAACGTACTATGTTTTCTTCCTCGTACTTGGGTGAATGTTAGAAAATATGTACATATTTATTTTCGAAAAACACGTTTTTTTTTAGTTTCCTTAACAATATCTCAAAACAGCTAACTCTATAAAAAAAACATTGTCAATACAAATGTTGTAGAGCTTAAAATTCTCAATAAAATGAGTACCATCATTAATATTTTTGTTCAACATTAAGGTCGCAATTCTATTTCAAAATTTTGCCTTAATCGCTAACAAGAGCTTGAAGCCAGGAGAGACCAAGTTAACTTAACAATATCTCAAAATAGCTAATTCTATCAAAAACATTGTTAGTACAAAAGTTATAGAGCCTAAAACTCTGAGAAAAATGAGTACCTACACTTAATATTTTTGTTCGATATTAAGGCCGCAATTTGAGATATTGTTAAGTTAACTTGGTCTCTCCTGGCTTCAAGCTCTTTGAAAATTTTTGAAATAGAATTGTGACCTTAATGTTGAACAAAAATATTAATGATGGTACTCATTTTATTCAGAATTTTAAGTTCTACAACATTTGCATTGACAATGTTTTTTATAGAGTTAGCCGTTTTGGGATACTGTTAAGGAAACTAAAAAAAAACGTGTTTTTCGAAAATAAATATGTACATATTTTCTAACATTCACCCAAGTACGAGGAAGAAAACATAGTACGTTCATTACCGACTTCAAAAAAAGGAGGAGGTTATTTTAGACCTAAACTGAAGGGATTAAAACAATTTCCAGTTTTCTCCTAATTAATTCTGAGGTCATCCCCCTGATGATGGGTCTAAAACTTTGAAGTAGAATTGTGACCTTAATATTCAACATAAGTATTGAGTGTAGGTCCTCATTTTACTCAGAATTTTAAGCTCTACAACATTTGTATTGACAACGTTTTTGACAGAGTTAGCTATTTTGAGATATTATTATGGTATGCAAAAAAACGTGTTTTTTGACTATAATTCTATACATTTTTCCTAACGCTCACCTAGTACGAGGGGGAAAACGTAGCATATTCATTCTAGACCTAAACAGAAGGGATTAAAACAATTTCCAGCTTTCCCCTAATTAATTCCGAATTCAACCCCCTAACCACTGGGCTATTTTTACGCAGTCGGGTTTTTTGATTTTTTAAATTTAATTGTTTATTCATATTTCCTGTATCGCACAGTGGATCAAAGTATAGGCGATGTCGAACATAGGATTATCACGATAGTATAAGCCTACATATATGATGTTTTTTTGTAATATTTAGGTTTAAATGAGTAAATTAAATGATACTGAAAGCATCTGCAAGGTTTTTACGAACAATTTCGCGCTTTTTTGTTTCAAACAGGAAGTTTAGGAAAATGATGAATTACTAAAATAAACTGGAAAAACAAAGCATGCAGTTTTTACTTATATCCAAATGACATTTGTAGAATATTTAAAACATACGTTTAATTTTTAATTGGAAACATATACATGGCTCTTTAAAATCGTTCTAGAAAACTGCAACATTTTAAAACTTATTTCAGTGCATATTTGTTACTATTGGGTTTGAGTTTTCTAAAATTATCTTGTTGTAATATTAAGTTTAGCATATTTCTTTTTTATTTGAAACAAGATTATTTCATTTTGTCTTATAATGTTTTAAAAATAATAACAAAAATAGATTTGTTTTTGTTTCTGAAAAATTTAAATACTGGCTTCAGTTATGAAAAATCAATGCTTAGTTTTGTAAGTGAACAGTGTAGACAATTGCCTCAGAAATTGATGGAGAAAATTTAAAGGATCGTTTACGTATGTTTTGTGTAAATGCAAAAGATAGCTGGCTGAAATCTGAACGAAAATTAGATTGTTTTAATAATAAAAACTATTCTTCACTTCAGTGTTCCTTTAAAGTTGGGAATGAACTTAAACCATTTGCAATTGAAAATTTGCAGAAACCAACATCACGAAAATCTTTTTCAGACGTAACCGAAACTCATGAAAGAAGACTAACTCAAAGTTTCAGAGAGGATACTTCTGGAGAATCTAAATTAAGAAGAATCAATGAGTAAAATTCAATGCGAATTTAGAAAAGAATTTGGTTTGCTAATAGATGTTGTTAAATGGGAAGTGGCTTGACACATGGTGGAAAGACTACAAGGACATTTTTTGCCGAGTTTGAAAAGACAGATGACATCACTGGATTGAATAAAGAACTTATAAAGCGTTTTGCATTTATAATGATGATCGCCTGTGATGAAGTAATTAATGCCGAAAAATTTGGCAATTTCGCATTGGGAATAGCTAAACAATGTGCCTCAGAGTACGGTTGTTATTACATGCCAGCTTCTGTACATAATTACTAATTCATGAAAAGAATATGATTACACATTTTGCTGTTCCAATCGGATAATTATCGGAAGAATCTAGCGAAGCTCGAAATAAAAAGTTTCGAAGGTATACCGGGAATGCCATAAGAGAAAAGTAAGTCGAAGAGCATGTAACGAAGACTTATTGCACCAACTGCTAATACACTCATTGCCATAAAAATTTGCGCACCAAGAAAAAGACGTCCAAATGAAACGAAATTTTACACGTGTAAGTACGACTATGATATAAGAAAGTGATTAGAAAACCAAAGAAAAGGGATCATTTATTGCAGAAAAAAGTAAAAATGAACGGAAATTTTAGTACTCTGTTGGACCTCCTCTAGTGCGAATGCACGATGCGATACGAGCGGAAATTGAGGCATACAAGTTATGTATGATGTCCTGGGACATCTCGTTCCACAGTTGCTGTAAACGCGCCTCGAGTTCAACCAAACTCGTAGGGTGTCCGACTTGTCGTCCCAAATGATCCCAGATATGCTCGATTGGTGACAAATCTGGGGATCGAGCAGGCCAGGGAAGATTGGTAATGTGGCGGAGGCAGGTTTGTGATATCCTTGCTTTGTGTGGCCGAGCATTGTCTTGCTGAAAAATGGCTCCTGGGAGCCCTGCCTTGAATCGCAACACATGTGGCTGAAGGATGTCCTGGACGTATCGCTGGGCTGTCATTGTGCCATGGATCAATATTAGGGGTGACCGTGTATCGTAAGCAATGGCACCACATACCATCACACCAGCTGTAAGAGCGGTGTGTAGCTGTAAAGCGAAGGCAGGATTGAGGCGTTCACCACGGGCCCTTCACACACGAACAAGTTTGTCATCGCTGCTCAAATTGAATTTAGACTCGTCACTGAAGACGACCTGGTCCCATTCCGTTGCAGTCCAATCCCGTCGTGCGCGACAAAACCTCCAAACGGAGGCGTCGGTGGGTGAGTGTCATTGGCAGCACACGTAATGGGCGCCGCGATACCAGATGTCCTACAGCCAAGCGCCTTGCGATGGTTCGGGAAGACACAGGGGTCCATAGTGGAGGTGCTGCCTGCGTCTGGATAGCGGCCAATGAGGCAGTTGGTTCTACGCTTGTGTTTCGTATGATATGACGGTCTTATTGACGACTGCCCTGTCGAGGGCATCCCGAGCCTGGCCGCCGTGTAAATGACTTCTCTTCAGTCCACTGGTCCAAACACCTCCTCACAGTAAAATCAGAACGGCCTACTTGACGAGCTATCGCCGAACTGATCACCCAGCTTTCATCATCCCGATGATTCATCCCCTCTCGAACTCTGACAGCTGCTCATATAGTCTTCGATGGCTACGTAACAGCATGTCTACCTCAGCGTTTCCTTTGCAAAAGAAAAGGTACACTCAGACAAGTTCTGCTTACCAGTTTTATACTCCAAGGAGGACGAAGTTCAACGCCCTCTAGTGGTATTACGCAATGCGCAATCACGCTGCATTTCTAATCATTTGCATATCTGCCTGATATGTACCTTCATGACAAGTTTCGTAACGATCCCACAATTATTTCTTGGTGCGCAAATTTTTATGGCAATGAGTGTAACATCTGACGGTTTGATTTCCAGTTTTAGACACAAAATTTCTTGAGGAACAGAAAATTTCTAGAAGCATTTGGACTTTTGCTTTAAAATATAACACTTTATCACTGACATAGCAGTGCATCCATATATTAGAGTTCATTTAACCCTCTGAGAGCCTTTGCGCTTTTCAGCATTTTTATGTAAACGTTTATATAACCCGAGATACGAGTATGTTAACCCCTTAACGCTCGAATTAAATTACGATTTAAAAATTCAAATTGCTTATTGACACCACTTTTAAGAAAATGAAATATTCACCTTATTTAATGACAGGTAAAACGACACTAAAATATAGCCAATTTCACTATTTTATAAAACTGGTGGGAATCAAACAATCTGAGTAAAAGACACAACCCGAGAATATCTCGGGAGCGAGAATTAAGGGGTTAAATTTAATTTCGCAACTTAATGTTAAATTAGTTTTTTACATCATTTCATCCTAGAAATTTCTTAAAGTATAATCTTTTAAAAAAAATATTTTTTGTGTACAGCCAATTTAACATGTTTTCTGGAAACGAAAAATTACGTAATAGCCGCTTCAAGTCCATTTATTTCGAAAACGCGCAGGTTTGCGCAAAAAATCCTCTATACCACATTCAAATATAGGCGTTCAGGAATACCAGCATGTGTTTGAAATTTCAAACAACTTTAAACAATTTAAGTTACGTAATTTTGAAAATTATGAATCCGTTAATTCTATATGTGTTGTTCATAATGTAGAATGAGACATAAAATTCAATCAAAATGTAGTCAGTAGTGGTTTAAAATATGTTTTAAGAAAGTAATAATGATATTTTAAATGAGTTATTAGTAGAGGTTACTTAGCTTTTATTTCTGAGCTCAGCAAAAAGTCACTAAAATTTGCCGAAAAATTCCTCTGCTGAAACGTGTATATTCCGAGCTATACAAATACGATATAATTTTGTATAATTTAAAAAATAAACATATATTCGTATTTTGTAGATATTCTTTTAAAATATTTCATTGCAAAAAAATAGTTATTTAATGATTATTTTTTGGCTCTTTGTTCGCATTTTCTTAAGGATTGATCCACTGTGTGTCGTCGCGGATCCCCACAATTTAGAACTGAAGTTACTGATATTCATAAATAAAACCAGGGTACGTAAAAATCTTACTTTCGAGCACCGCTGTTTCCTAATAGTGAACTTCATCAGAATTTGTGATAAATTTCTCCGATTAAATAAGTTAAAAATTACTGTTCGAAAGTTGTGGTGCTCAAAGTAAAGACTTTATTCACCCTGTATATCAAATATAAGATATATAAATTAATAGAAATATATAAGGTGAAACCCCCAGTTATTGTCACCAAACCAGTAACTGACATTTCAGCAAAAATCTTACCGAAATAAGCATTTTCTTGTAAAATTCTACAAAATAATGTCATCTAGTGGTAACTTATTTGTTTTAACTGTTATAACTTATGTGTCAGTTATGGTTTTTCGAAATAGAGATGGTGTCAGTTACTGTAATAATTGAGCATATTTATGAAACAAATTTAATTTTTAGTAATAAAAAGTATAATTTTTCAAAATTTTTAACAATAATTTTTTAATGTATCTCTAGTATATTTTCAAAAACAAAGATAAGTATAAATAAACAATTAAATTTAAAAAATCAGAAAACCCGACTGCGTAAAAAGCGAACTAATTAATTATTTCTCATCAATGTGAAACTATTTTTTTTTTCAATGCCTACTATTAGCTCACACTCTCGCTATATATATATCTTGTTCAAATTTTCAATCGTTAATAAAATACCTATCCAATCAAGTTCACATAATTTTTTTAACTTGTAGTGGATGACACTTGATATTAATCCAGTTTTTTTTTAACTATTAATTCATTAATTTAATTAAATTAATTAATTTTCAATAATCGAGAGAGCCTTCTTCTTGATCAAGGTAGTTTAAGGCTGAGAGAGCCTTCTTCTTGATCAAGGCTTTTTAAGCGCCACTCAAGAGGAAAGAAAAATGGCAGAAAAAAAATTCTCTTATTGACCTAAATAGGAATTGACTTAAAATATTTTTATTTTATATTACTTGTTTATATTACTTGCCTATATTTTTTATTTACTTGTATTGATGACTTTTAAGTTGTGTTTAATTGTTAGTTCCTATCTATAAACACTGTTTTGATGAGGTCTATAGATGTCTATGATGGTTAGAGTTGCAGTAAAGCTATAGATCCTACATACACAACTTCCAGGTTGTATAATATTTTAACGGAGCTTCTGTTTGTAAAATAGTCAATGAAACATCGTCTTCATTTTGAAAGATCTATCCAATGATATGCCACTCAATAGATGCGTAAAATTTTTTTCGTCTCTACCGCCATTTTGTATTTTACGGCCGCCATTTTGAATTTATTAAAACAAAACCTAGCCTATAACCATCGGGCCGTTAAGACGAATCGATAGAGACTTCATTCATTAAAATCCATCTAGCCGTTGGGATGTTTCGAGGGTATGAAGAAATCCACATACACAGATACGCGTGAAACACATAACCCTTCTTTTCAGTCAGGTAAATAGATTTAAGACTTTGTAATAGGGATTTGAAGAAAGAAGAAGTGGAACATTAATTTTTTTTTCATCATAGATATATGAAATTTTGTGGAAATATACATTTCACCACAAGTATATGGAAAACCTGAACAGAAATTTTCAATATTGTTATAATTTTAAGATTTAAAATAATTATAATTTTAAAACGAAATTTTCAAATGCTCCATGCATCATAATTTTTGAGATATTTCCTCGATTTTGCATTTTAATCGCTTAAAACTCTATTACAAACAAATCTGTTTATCAATTTTTTAATCCCTTGAATAGTTAATTTTATAGAGACTTTTACTCTGAATTCCATATCGATTTTCATCAAAATTTTGCCTTTTAATAAATTAAAAATCAAATTTAATTATCTTAATGATGTCGAATTTTAAAATGCGTACTCATTTCTTTGTAGGCAATATCAGGATTCTTCCTTATCAATTTCATGAATTTTGATAAAAAATTATGACGCACTTCAAAATTCTAAAAAAAAAAAAAGAAAATGCAATTTAACAAATTACAACGATCATTTGGAAAATTATTTTTTCAAAGACTAAAATTTAAGACATAAAAAATAGCACGGAGTTGATCCTACATTACGTACGCCATGAATTAAACATTAATAGTGTTATTACACGTAAAAATTGCAAGCGACAGAAATCGCCTGCGACTCGTACGTATTATCCGCCTGAAACTTACGTATTATCCAAGCATTTCATTGGCTGTTCGAGAAAAGGCTTTTCCATCGTTAGATTTCCAAGAAATCTGACTGTCAATTTTAAATGAAATTTATTTCTTAAACTTCTAAACATCCCACACTATTACTTTTTATATCGTCGTATAGAGAAAAAAATTGTACTTTTGAATGCAATTTGTTTGAAAGCTGTATCTCAATTTGTTTCTGAGTTATTATTTTTTTTTTTTGTAGTTTTTATTACTTTTTTGTCATAGTGGCAACACTCTGTTGTCCATCTCTGTTGAAAGTAAAGGGAAATACAGATTACTGTATAGACCAATCAGAAAACGAATAAAAGGATGATTAAACCAATAAAAACCTTCCCTTTGCTTTTGATTTCCTACCCTGACGAGGACAATAACCATTTTTCCAAATGGTTAAAAACATTGAAAAATCAGTTTTGAGAAAAATGGATTTAAAGTATATTAAGGGGTCTCAGGACTCTTAAAGCTTTAAAATTTTCGAAATTTTAATTTTTTTAGATGTTAAACTTCTATCTTTTCTGAACATTTTGATGTAATTGTTTCCTTGAAATTCCTATTAGAACTGAAGTTATGGCTTTTACATTTATACACGTTCAATAGCTGAAGCGTCGTTTCGGAAACTTTGAAGCCATTTTTCTCCAAATGACGTTTTTGGGCATAACGCGCACGATATCTCAAAAACTTATGAATATTTTTTCATGAAATTTTTAAAACACATGTTTCATGTTAGTCTGTATAAACCGAACATAAAATTTCTTTTTTATTGTTCAAAACAATATTTTTTTAGGTGATTATACTGTTGAAATTTTCTTAATTTTGCATTAGCGAAATACAGCTTTGTATTAAAAATATAAAAAAGCTTTAAATACAAATTTATTTAGGTTCAGGGTAATTATTACAATCTGACGTATAAGTAGGCACTAAAATTTTCATTCTAGTTGCAATACTTATTTTGTAATCGTGCGCGTAAGGTGTTATGCCGATTTTTTGCTCGTCAAATGTCTAACAGCTTGGAGCCCCCTGTAAATTCTAATTCTGCATTTTATAATTTTTTAAATACATGAAATTAAAGAACATACTTATATATTTTATTCCAATTAAAATTGTGTCTTAAAATCAAATACATTTTAAGATATTAAATGTAGAAAATGGTCCTTTTTTTTCATTTTTTCCAATTTTAAGAGTCCTGAGACCCCTTAAAAAGCCGAAAAATTGTTTGTGTAAAAATTCAAACACTTGTAACTTCGCAAAAAATAATCACATCTGTATGCGGTTTTTCGCAAATGGCTCCGAACAAGCTGGAGAATAGTAATATGCAGAATTTTTTTTTTCGATTTTTTGGTCGATTTCTGCTCAAATAAAGGTACACGGTTCCCTTGACGTACGTGAAGGACAGCATTTATTTTAGATTCAATAACTTAGCAAATTCTGTTGGAATCCAACCATTTCAACGTTTTAGCAACAAAGTTACTTTTATCCTGAAAGGGATGTGAATTAGTCCAAAAATTTATCTCTATTTTATAAACGGCTCATTCTTTCGGAAGATTTTAAAATTTCAAACTTTTACAGAATGTAAAAGTAGCTATACTGTTCAGAACTAGAATACTGTGGACTCCGGATTATCCGACACTCGGTTATACGACACAACCGCTTAATCCACACCCCTCCTATATTTCATCATAAGGGTATTTGGGACTATGCTACAAAATTCTGTACTCTTTTTTTTTTTATGTTGGAATGACACAGTAGCTATTAAACCTTTAAATAACAAAGTATTTTTCAAAACAAAAATACAATAATGATCTGCACAAACATTAATGCACATTACACATAATAAAACTATTAATGCTCAATAATTTAACCATAAATATAGATATATACGTTATCCATACCACAATACTTATTAAAATTATAGTTACTATTTACATTATACAATAAATTTATAAAAGGCAAATCTATTATACTTGACACAGCCCTTTTAAATAATTTCCATTACAAAAGCAAGAAGCTATCTATTAATGCTCAATAATTTAACCATAAATATAGATATATACATTATACATACCACAAATATTTATTAAAATTATAGTTACTATTTACATTATACAATTAATTTATAAAAGGCAAATCTATTATACTTGACACAGCCCTTTTAGATAACTTCCATTACAAAAGTAAGAAGCTATCTATTGCAGCCGTTCGGAGAAAAGCAATTCCAGAAAATTTCGGTATATTTTCACCGATCATGACCTTCAGACCCCAAAACCACCTTCCCTCCAAATGTTGATTTATATATATATCTATATTTGTATATACAGGGTGTCCCAGGATTATTGGGACAAACATTAAGGGGGGGGGGGGGTAGGGGACATCACAAGGATTCAGATTTGCACAGCAACCCATGGTCGGAAACGCTTTCCTGGCGCGGTAATAACGACACAAAACGCAAGAAAGACAGGACACAAATAAGAGGAGAAAACACGTTTTTTATCCTTAGTACAGCAAAAAACTAAGAAAACAGAACATTAAAGAGACAACGATCGTGATCAAAGTAGGTGTTTGAAATTACGACCCCAGGCCGCGATGCATGGAAGCGCACCTCCAGCGCATGGAAGATATTATGTTCTCGAAAATACCGGGAGAGTCCCGGACTTTCCCAGCAGCTCCCAACAAGTTCTTCAGCACTTTCCAGCATTGCTCCAGCATTTTTGCAGCACTAAGAATAATAAACATGTTTTCCCTACCTGTTCGTGTCCTTTCTTTCTTGTGTTTGTGTCGTTACTACCGCGCCAGGAAAGCGTTTCCGACCATGGGTTTCTATGCAAATCTGAATCCTTGTGATGTCCTCTACCTCCCATTAACGTTTGTTCCAATAATCCTGGGACACCCTGTATATGACTTTTGTCATGCAATAGCACTGATATTTATTAAACGATTTAGAAGTGATTAAGCATGTGTATAAGACTTACAAATGTCTCAACCGACTTCATTGGCTATCTTCATCCGCCATCTTGTTTCAAAATAGCGTCCACTTAAAGATTTCAAATTCAAAAATATGTACAAAAAATTTACAAATCCTAAAAGTTTTTTCGTTATGTGATCACTCTTGATACAAGGATTCCGGAGTATTTTTTGTTTCGTCTCTTTCTTAAAACATAGCTGAGATTTAGCAGTTTGAAACTGTAATGCGGCTGACAGTACGAAACAAGGCAGCTGGACTCAACCATAACCGAGTTTAATTTATGAGTTTTAGTAAACATGGTTTCTGACGATTTTTCTTTAATTGTTGTAACCATTTTCCAACTGTTATACTATGCTTAAGGGTACAGTGAAATTTAAAAACCAAACCCTTCATTTTCCAATGGATTCATTTGAAAACTGACTTGTTAATGGCAAGCTCAAATAGTTTTATTCAAAATTTGGTGTTTAAAATAATAAAGAGTTTTTAAATTATCCAATTTTTACATTTTTAAAATAACGTATAATTGTCAAATTTTAAAATTACCCATGCACATTTTTTTTAATAATATAGGACAATATTTATTTATGAGATACTTTTTATATATTACAATGGAAGTTGGTATGAATTGAATAAGTTCTCTGAATATATAAGTAGAAAAAAATAATTTTATAATTATGCATATTTTTTTCTGAAAAAATATCTATATATATTTACACATGCACATAAATTTCAATATTAAAATACTCCAGAAATGCAACTTTTTATGCTAACAGTTATTTATTATTGTATAGAGGATATGCAGTATAAATTTCAAAAGAATTCTATAATTAGAAATGCGCATGGAACGTTTCAAAAGTTAGAAATGTGCGAAATTTTCAATTCTGAGAAAATAGCATTTTAAGTAAAACAAACTACATAAGTATATTCAATTTTTGTGAATACAAAAGCTCATTTCTCAGCGAAGAAGGGTCAGAATTGCAAATATCTTTTTGAATCAGACGAATCTGTCTTCTTCGTAAATTTAGTTTCATAATTCACCAAATTAAAAAAAAATCGATTTCTTTATCCAATTGCATGATTTTGAAAGTCCACTGTCCAAGTTCTCGCCACACTTAGCGAAATACTGCCAAATTTGAGACAAAAATATATTGCCATAAATGAAGCCAACTTGCCTATAGTATAGCTGACTAACTCGGCAAAATTCTCATTCGAATTCAATATTGATGAGAACTGAGAATGAATTTTCTGTAATCGTGTTTCACGCAATTTAACTTCGTGTTTTCCAGAAAAATTAGTTAAAAGCTTAAAATCAAGGAATAAGAAAGTTTCGTTTTCCTCTTTGTACAGTCCGGGAGGACTTTTACGAATATCATTTTTGTCTTCTGTTGCAACTATACTATTTTTGTCCTTCATTGCAACCAGAGGTGTAGTGGAGGGTATACGCAGGTACACGCCGTATATCTTCTGGATTTTTTAAGAAGCTCCGTATACGCTCTGTTTCTCAAATAAAGCTATAGGGCAATTCCATCGTAACTGACGTAACATTTTATCATCGAATTTTGTTTTCAAATCTATGTAGAAAATCTACTAATAAAGTTAGAACAAATTTTTAAAATTTAAAATATTTCTTACTAAGGTCTTAATACCCAAATACCTGTAGATTATTTCAATCTCTCTTTGAGTCCCAAAAATTACAATTCGAAATTCTGTAACTGACGTAACATAAAATATACAAAATTTTTTCTGCCTTCACTGAAGTGTAAAAATTATCAAAACTATCCAGTTAAAAAAAGTGATTTAATGTTCTCAACAACACTAAGTAATGCCAAATTATAACAGTAACTTGTTTAATTAATTTCTGAATAATAAAAAAGAAAAAATAACATTTACACGTGTAACTGACGTAACTTTTATTGTGTAACTGACGTAAAATTATGACTTTACAAAGACAATAATGGTACTTAACTTAGTTTGTAAACAGTAATTTACAGTGCCTTTTTATTAGGATTTTTCTATAGAATATAAAAATATTAAGTTTTCCAATCATACCCTTAAATTAAACATATTATAAATTTGATTCTCCCCCAAAAGATGATTTTCTGTGGAATTGCCCTATAGCGTATACCCTAGGCATGATATTCATGACTTTAGCGTATACCCTGTACCTATAGCGTATATCCTCTGTTTTTTTACGACTACATCACTGATTGCAACCACTCTATCCAGGCCTCAATTTCTATCATAAAAGTACCTCTAATATTCTGCAGTTACAACTACCCGCGTACCCCACCACCCACTCCGTATATTTATATTTCATACATTTTATTTGGAAATTTTAAAACAATCTTGTCTTCAGAAATCGAAATTTTTTAATCCGAGTATATTTTGACTATATTTATGTGCAGTAATATATAATAAATTCTAATAAAGGAACAGAGGGAAAAAAATTAAATTAGGAGTGAGGAATTTTCAGAAAATATTATTCACAAAGGATTTTTTTGTATCAACCGGTAAGATTCGGTGTCAGATGAAGCATTTATGAACTCCGGTGGGTTCCGACTAATATTTAAATATTCACTAAAAATAAAGAAGTACTGGAGCTGCGCTCCTGTGAACTTTGGTGCATAAATTAACCCTTTGATTACGGATATGTCGATCCAGGCACTGTTTCTTTATTCTATTCGCACCAAGTTTTCAAAAATAATCCCTGCCATATACTCATACTAGAATACTTTTTTAAAAAATTCACCCCAAAGAATTTTTTTATTTTCTTCTCCTTTTTTTTTTTTTTTTTTTTTGTAAATTGTGGTACGAGTGAATATAAGAATAGTCGCTAGACCTAACACGTAATCAATAGGTTAAGTACTGTGTTGAACTAGAATGTTTATCAGAGAGAATATTTTTAAAACACGAACAAAAAGTAACGAATGAAAACGACAGATACAGTTGCGATTAATTCTGGCATTTCTTATCGCCGTTCCGAAACCATTGACTCTATACTTGCGAAGCTAAGTAGAAGTATGCTTCATCATTGAACTAGGAAGGTGGTTTCACAACTCTATGGCTCCCACAACCTCACATATGTAAGCGCTTTGGTAGAAAAGGACGCAAAGAATTGGAGATGGGATGGAAAGGAAAATGTAATTTAGGTTTAGATTTTTTTTTAAATGATGTTCCGCTGTGCTGCGGAGCACAGTCTTTATGAGCTCCAGTGAATTCCGACCAATATTTAAATGTTCGCCAAACGAAAGACATACTGGAGCCCAGTGAGCTCCGACACAAACTAAGCACTAACTCTAAGTACCGGATGTCTTAAAATAGACTGACTATTTTTAAAATTCAATAACTTGCAAATGGTGATATCTATTAAAAAAATCTTGCAGAAGGGTTATGTAAGGTGTCAGATTTTTTTTTTCTTTTTTTTTTTTTACGATTTACGGTTTTAGTTCCAAATAGCAGCAATAGATGGATCTGCAAGAAGTAGGCGCTCAATGGAGTTCAAATACTAAATCACCCGGCATTGATGCGAAGGAAGGAGGTTAAATATATAGAGTGGGACCCTACAGAGCTCGAAAAGAAAATCACGAACCAGAACGCTATATCAAAATTACCGTTGACTAAAAACTTCTTTTGAAAGTATATACAAATTTACATTTAACCATAGAAAAACAATTTTAAAAATGCATTCAAGATTCTAAATAATTTTAATAAAACTTTGCTTTTAGAATATAAGTGAAGAAAATAATTTAGATAATTTTATGTTAGACGGGTACAGGTTATAAATCGCCAAATATTGTTCCCATTGCCATCATTCTTATTGCATTCATTTAATTTAAAGTGTAAACCTTTCGCTCATTTCAATTAAAATACGTAACTTTCATTTAAAATACATACATCTAAAATACATATATTACATACGCCTAAAAAACATCTCTTTCGCACATAAAATTTTCTACTGGCGAGGGAAATAATGCTATTGACGCGATTTGCGCCCGGCTAACATAAAAGTACTATAATTTATCTAGTATATCTGAATCAGTTTGCTCGTAAATTCTGGTGCCCTTCAATCATTTCAGAATTTTAGCAACATATTTACTTTGTCCCTAAATGTGTTTTAATAGAAAAATAAATAGGCAGGCAGGTTATACAAGTGCATCAAAAAAATAAAAGAATGTTATCCCTTAAGTTAAAAAATATGGTAATATATAAATAACAAACACTTAAGTTTCCAAGAACCTTCATAAGTGAGAAAAAAATAAAAAGTTTTCTTTTTTAAATTCCTCTTCACTTCCTAAAAAACATCAATATCTTTTTCGCCACTTTTCTTTCAAGAGGGGTTTAAAAAATAATTATCCTAAGAAACTGAACCCATAATTTTCAAATAGCGGCACCTGAAATAAAATTCAAAACAGAAAGGAAAGATTATACTTGTCACTGTTGGTAAAATATCGGAGAAAATTCTTTCTCGTCTATTAGAACATAAAAAGAAAATACGGAAATGCCATGAACGATTATGATCATCTTGACCTACTTCTTGTGTCTTAAGTAATCGATTAATAATATATGAAGAGATTATTCTTCTGGGTGTTAAATATTTATTTAGTTCCGCATTTTTTAACAAATTTTATGTTTTAAGGTAGTATAAGTATTTTCTTTTCTAATGCGCTAGGAAATATTAGATATTTTTTCTTATAAAACAAAATAAATTTTGTTATTTTCTAATGCGCTAAGAAATAGTGAATATTTTTTTCTATAAAACAAAAGAAATTTTGATTAAAATCTTTATAAATATATATAGTAGCCACTCGTTATATCGTGCTTTTCTGAAGACGAGAAAAAAACGCAATATATGTAAATCAGGGTTGCCGGCTTTTAGACAGGCCAAAAAAAGCCGGCCAGCTTTTATTGGTTTTAACCACTTAAAAAAGCCAGCTTTAATTGAAAAAAGCCGGCTTTTATTTTTCGAAAAGGTGGTTTATAGATAATTCATATAAAATTTGGATTAATTTATTTTTAACACACTAATAAATATTTTCGGTACTTTTCGGTTAGCCGGGCGCCAGTATTATATATACATATAAATATACATACATATATGTATATATACACATCTTTATATATACATATATTGTATATATACACACACATATATATATATATATATCTATATATATAAGTATATATACATACTTGTATGTATATACACATATATGTATATATAACACTGGCACCCGGCTAACCGAAAAGTACCATATTTTCTACTAAAAAAAATATAAACTTCTATTAAACTGCTAGAATGTAACTGTGAAGGCATTATGTCTGAAAAAAAAATATATTCAGAAAAATACATTAAATTAGACTCTAAAATATTGGTTTGGAATTATCTATAATAGCTCTACACATACCACTCATTTTAAAGATTATATGAAAGAATAAGAAAATGTCACACATTAAAATAGAAACATTCTTACGTATACTGATATTTACTTTTAAAATTGATTAAAACTAAATAGCTTATATGTATTTAATAACTGAAATTACCTTATATAAAATTTTGAGAACACCCAGTAATTAGCTATTGATATTCTGATAACTTATAAAACTGATATATGCAAAAAGTTTTTCTGCAACTAAGCTCTTATGTAACTTATTCCAGATATGTCCATACGGACAGATTAAAATCGTAGGATGAACATTACTGAAAGAGAAATTAGGAAGGATATAACATTTGAGGAAATTTTAGTACATGGAAGTGCATAAAATAAAGAGAACAATTTAAAAAAATTCTCCAAATAAAACTTGTGGAATTAGAATTTTGAAAAGCTAGTTGCTATTTAAAATAGTGCATATTCATGCAGAAATTAATGCATATGTTATTCATAATACTGTTTTAATAGAGAGAAATGATGTTTTTATTAAATGACTCTGTGTGATTTTAAATAAATGTTTATGAGAAATAAAATAAGACTTGTATTATTAATATCCCTTAAAATTGGTTAATAAAATATATAACAAAGCAACCATTGTCCTTTTTAATTATATAAAGCAGTAAAAAAAAAAAAAAAGTGTTAAGGTCAGTGTAAACCAGAGAAAACAATTGGTATGACCTTTTATTCCAATATCAATGCCTTCATTATTGATAAATTGGGTTATATTGATTTCTACCTCAATTAAATATCTTTAAAACTAATTAAAAAGCACATAAAAATGTGTCATTTATAATTAAAATGCTTCACTGTATAAAAGCCAATTTTGGCCAAAAAAAAGCCGGTTAAAACCAATAAAAGCCACCGGCGTGGCTTTTTTTAATTTTAGCCGGCTTTTTTGCAACCCTGATCTAAATGTGTGATATAAAAGAGTGCTTCGAAAAAAATAACCTACTAGTAAATGTGTCAAAAATCGTCACCAAAACATTAAATGATATGCGGACAACAATTTTTTCATTAAATTACCAACATGGAATTATATTTAACTAACTTTATCTACATATTTAATTACTTAAAAAGTATGATGAAGGTTGCGTTTTTTATTACTTTTTTTTTGGGGGGGGGGGGGGCACGAAACAGAGCGAGAGACGTATTAAAACGAGGGGGCACTGTACTTACCCAGACAGCACAAACACGTCCTAAAAAACATCCAAATATGTCATATTTAGGACAAGCTGATATCCTGAGGATCGATGAAATGATCTTGTCGACAGTTACAGGACATCGCCTGAGTTTCGAAATGTCACACCTGTCAGTATCGTGTGGATGACTTTTGATGATGGTCCGAGGACCACTACATACATCCTCTGGATGACATAACGATTACTGCCTTAAATTTGCATTTATTTAATAAATTGTATAGTCTAAGATATCTTCATATGTTAAATAGATTTTTTTTTTAAATAAAGGTTTATTAAATGATCGTTCTTTAAAAAATATATTCCATCTAACAAATTAATACAGTAATCCCTTAACATTCGAGGATTTAACATTCGCGAGTTTTGATTATTCGCGCAATAGAAAATGCAGAACATTTCAACATTCGCAAATACTGAACTTGGTTATTCGCAAATTTTGTTTTAAAAAGAATATTTTTTTTACAAAGTAAATTCACTTTGTTTTACCAATTCTATGCACTACTTGACAGTGGAACCTATCTACGACATGTATTGCCAGCCTACTGTATTACTGTATGGCCTAAGTTGCGAGAACTTCAGCCCTTGTGTTGAGGGAAAATATAGATCAGCAATTTTCTTTAATTTTTATGCAGATATTTTTTTTTTCAATTTTCTAAATTTTCAAAATTCCAAATTTTTATTGCAGGTGAAATATTTTCTGCAAAATTTTTCAGGGAAATTTTTAAAAATCAACAACAACTTGTTGAAAAATCAATGGAATGCGATTTTTTATTGTAGAGAGTCTTAAATTTAAAACAGAAATCTAGATCCCAGCTTTTCCTTACATGGAAATTCATAAACAAAAGATCTGTTCTGTCAAACAATCGAACATCACTAAATTTTTTCCGCCATCAACTAACAAATACATTTTTTACAATGTGTTTGTAATTATTCAAATTTATTTAAAGCATGTACTTTTAATGTATCAGGCTTAATAAAAATACTTTTTGAATTTCAATGGTTCTTTTCCATTAAAAAAAATATTATAAAACCTAACCCACTTTTATGCACGGGAAGATAGTCTCAACATTAACGGAGATTTCCGCGAACCTAAATTAAATTATGAATAAAAATAACATGATACAATGCTTAGCATTACATTTCAGGGAGACCAAACTGGTCGCCAAGGGCGGGTAGTAACATAATATTTATAATATTTAATATAATATTTATACCAGTAGACTTAGAGGTTAGGCTGGTAGCCTTATTCTGGTAGAATTTAACCCAATAAAGTTTGAGTAAAGTGATGAAATGTCTTCTTTGAAAACAGGTGTTAAGACATATTTGTGATCGTAATCCAAGTTAATTTTGACATTTTTCTCTACTTTCCTAAGTTTAAGTTATCCGTTAAAAGAGAATCCGGCAATAACTATTACACATTTAGCAAACCTTTTTTATTTTACCTGAATCAACATTTTAGGTCTTTTTCTCCTATTTTTCGGGAGTAAATCGATCATTTCTATTGCAATCAGATAAACATATCTAAGCGTCATCAATTGTAACCATATATTTCCATTTTTTACCTGCCAAATAATTTTTATTCAACTATCTGCACATATACTTATACAGTGGCGATCTCCCTATAAACGGGTTTCTATTCATTTCTCTTTGATTGGGGAATTTTAAGGAAAAATCAGTTGCTGTTAAAAGTTACAATGGCTATTTTCCTCTTTGATTACATTAAATCAGTTAAACATTACAAAATAAGCTCATATAAAATGAATTAAGTAAACAGAGTCTTTGTTCCCGGTATTTTTTAACTAAGCGAAAAAAAAGTTCTTTTAAATAAGACATTTTAAGCGGGCTCTCATGTCAAGCACACAAGTCGTATGTTTGTTGGTCAATAAATCCTTCTATATATAAAAAAAAGTTTTCATTTGGAAATGGACCAATGAAAATCTGCGTAGATATTCCGGGCAGATGGGCATCCAATTTGAATGCTTAAGCATGGCCTTTCTTCGTTAATATTAAAAAAACTGTCGCATACAAAAATATTAAAATCGGTAATTATAGAGAAATGTTTGATAAATACGCTGATGCAGACAGTTTTGAAATCGAAGAATTATTTTAAGAGGTATTTAATGCCAAAAATGGACAAAATCGTTCCATTAAAAAAGTTTTATAGGAGCAAAAACTGTACATAGGAATTTAATCATTTTTAGATCATTTTATGCGTCAGAATTTCCCGGTGTGGAGACTGCATTTAGTGTTTTAATTTGACTCATTTTTTGAGGTTTTATTACTATTTTAAATTCAAATTTTCAGCATTTCGGGAGATATTTTTTAAGTATTTTAGAAAACTGTATTAATTTAAACTGTTTCTAACTGTATAAAAGGCGCCAACAATAATGTTTGCTTCAAATTAAAAATTTATTTTACACGTGACTATTATAAACAGAATATATAAAAAGCAGGAACTATTGTAAAATAATAAATTCATTAACATGCGCTATAAGTCTTAAATAGGAGAATTTACATCACATTTACGTCACATTACACTTATTACGTAAAATGAACAAAAAATAATATTGCAAAACAGTTTAAATTTAAAAATTGCGCGAGACATTTATTTGATATTTTAAGATGATCATAATATTTCATTTCTAACAAAAGTATTTTTACGTGAATATTAAAAAGAGAAAGAAAAGTTTGGTGAGAATTACGTCAGATTATAATTGTCAGATTCAAATGATAATTCAATCTTCCGAAATCTTTTTAAAGCCGATCAAATTAGCGTGCAGTTAGAGTCTGCGGTGTCTGAACTTGGGTTGACGAGCGTAGCTCGTAGGGGGCAGAACCCCCTAGTAAATAAATAAATAAAATACATTTTAAATGTATTGATTTTAATCTCACGTAATTTGCACCAAAATTTTCTTTCTCTTTTTAATATTCACGTGAAAATACTTTTGTTAGAAATGAAATATTATTTGTGCTGTCCCAACAAAAATAGTTGAAAAGATCATCTCGAAATATCAAATAAATGTCTCGCGCAGTTTTTAAATTTAAACTGTTTTGCAATATTATTTTTTGTTCATTTTACGTAATAAGTGTAATGTGACGTAAATGTGATGTAATTTCTCCTATTTAAGACTTTTAACGCATGTTAATGAATTTATTATTTTACAATATCCTTTCTCTGTTAAAATTCACGTGTAATTATAGAGGAAGTAATTTTCAATAAGTTCCTGCTTTTTATACGTAATTATTTAATGGAGGATATTCCATCTCCGTTTTGATTACGTGATCAAGGTAAAAACTTCTAGCGTAAAGAAGGGAAGGCTCCGTAGACGTGTAATGTAAATCCCCGCTAGCCAATGAAACAGTTCATGAGGCAAAGCAGTAGTATCTTCCCTTCTTATCAGTTAGAAGTTCCTTGGGTAAATTACCGGTATCACGTGACTTTTTTCAGCCTCGAACCCATATTTGGAATATCCTCCATTCTAATTTGAAAGTTTTTTTTCTGTTTATAATAATCACGTGTAAATAAATTTTTATTTGAAGCAAACATTATTGTTTGCGCTATTTATAAAGTTGGCAACAGGTTAAATTAGTACAATTTTCTAAAATAAGTAAAAAATATCTCTCGAAATGCCGAAAATTTGAATTTAAAATAGAAATAAAAGCTCAAAAGATGGGTAAAATTTAAAAAATAAATGCAATCTGCACACCGGGAAATTATAACGTATAAAATTACCAAAAAATGATTAAATTCCGATGTATAGCTGTTGCTCCTATAAAACTTTTTTAATGGAACGACTTTGTCCAAATTTAACCTTAAATATCTCTTAAAATAACTCTTCGATTTGAAAAAACTGTCTGCATCAGCGTGTTTATCAAACATTTCTCTATAATACCGCCGATTTTCATATTTTTGTATGCAATATTTTTCTTATTATAAACGGAGAAAGACCTCCGGTCACAAAAAACTCAAAACCGGCGGCGGCGGTGACAGCGGTAGTTACTTTTTTTTAGAATAGAGAGATATTTAATGCGACTTTATATACTGGGTGTCCGTAAAAGAACTCCGGGGTTTTTAAAAACCATATCGAGTTAACGGTATGAGTTATGTCAGGTCAGTTAACTTTGAAGAAATCAGTAGCTCATCAAATTTTATCCACACCAGTTTCAGTTTTTTTTTCAATACTAGGTAGAGCTGCGCGTCATTGAACTTGAAGTAACGTAGCAGACGCTCATTCCATCATTCCATTCAGTTAATGCAGTGCGATGGTGACGCCACAACAAAAGGCTCAGTGTGTTGTCTGTCTTATAGACGGGTTGCACATGACGTCACATGTCTGGCATCGCTTCATATGGCGCCCAAAAATAAGGCGAATGTGGTGCTCTCCATTTGATTTATTAGGCTTATTTCCACTATAATAATAAAAATAAGAAAGATCTAAATTAAACAGAAAGATAACACATGCTTTCAACGGCTTTTTTCTGTGCTCTACGTTTGTGCTCCAAATGTAATAGTATCAGTCATTGCTAATAGCAACGTGACGTCAATGCAAGGGGTCTATAGAAACTAGATCTGTTACCACTGTACAGCGGAGCTTTCGGCGCGAGTATGGTGGTAATGCGCCTACGGACAAAGCCATTTATCACGTTCGTTTAAAGAAACAGGATGTGGATCTGACTCCATTAGACTCTTTTTTCTGGGGACACGTCAAGAAAATTGTTTACGCTGAGAAAATTCAAGATGTAAACCATCTCAGGCAAAGAATAATCAATCGTGTGGCAATCATCACTCCAGACATGTTGGTCACGACATGGGAAAAAGTTGAATACCGTTTGGATGTGTTCCGTGCCGCCAACGGGGCACAAATTGAAATCTACTGAATGGTAAAAATCTTGATAAATTTACATTTAACCCCTTGGTGGCCGTTCAAATATTACCTAAGCACCTAGAGGGAGGGGGAGGAGGTTAGCGATTTGCTTATTTTTGCTAACAAGGGGAAGGAGGGGGTTTGAATTATGCTTACGTAAGACATTTTCAAAATCTCTTAACTTGTAAAAAATAAAAATAAAAAACTATTAAAAATTTCAAATTGAAAAAAGAAATAGCAAAAGAATATTAAACTTGAAGTTCAGATGTCAGCTATTTTGACCGCACAAGAAAAACATAAACAATCTCTTTTATCTAGAGGTGACTGTTCATGTTTGATGCATGAGGTCTTATTATTTCTGGGAATTTACTACTATTTTCAATTGTGAGAATGGAATAGAATAGAATTGAATGGACCGATGTGATATGTCGTATTGTGACAATACGAGTTTTCTGGGAAAGTTTCCAAAACGTAAGAAAAATTCCATCTTCTTTGTTTCTACCCCCTCCTCTGTCAAGAGGTTGAAGTCCATAACCATTGTGACCGATTGCTCTACTGTCTGATGTCTCGTGAGTTTTGAAAACCTCTCAGTACTGTAGTGTAGTGGTGTTTAAAATAAATGAAATAGGAAATATGTCTTATTTTCGAGAAATCTTGTAAAAAAACTTTTTGAAAGTTTCAAAAAGTCCGCATCAGATAAACCTTTGAAGGATATCCAATGCAAAACTAATGATGTGTGGCGACAGTACAAAAAGCCTTCTAAAACTGACAAAGTGTTAGAGGTATTGGTGCTAAAAAGAAATGAGGGTTGAATACATGTCACCACAGTGCCGGTAAAACTTTCCCGGGCTCAGGCTGACTATCACCGATCTCACATTGATACCCAATTTGCAGTAACATCCATCCGCTATTTAGAATCTTTAGCATCAATTCTTGGACCCCTGCAAGTGTTTTTTCTTTCACAGGATGATAAAGCACAAAGCACGTGTACCTTTGGGAATTACAGCAGCCAATATACAAGCTCCGATACTGATGCATATAGAGTATAGTGTACTCTACCACGACTGGGTCATCACTGAACGCCACAAACTTATCCCATCTGTTTACGCTGGTATTGTGATTGCTCCCAAAATGGCAGGTCAAAGTAAAGCCATAAGTTATTCTGTTCCAACGTTTATAGCTATAAGAACTGGAAACACAGTTCTTCCACAGCAAATACTCATGGTCAGGATTTTAAAACTCTATTAACACTCAGACTTTGAAAAATTTGTGAAAACAGAAGAGGGTTTCATCAAACCTGTAATCATAGTTGTTGAGAATTCACTGAAACAAGCACTGTATATTGCTGGTTCTTGGATAACAATAATTAATGACATCGTAGTGCTGTTTTTCAATTTAATATTACAACCTCTATTTGAATATTTCTCACATTTTGTCGGACACACATATCCAAACGAAAGTTCCACACACACTCGAAGGGAATTTTTTCCCTGCTCACAAGGATAAATTTCGAGGCGACGCAGCGCCCTCTCTATATTACATTGGTAACTAAATTAATATTTTAAGAATATAAGGATTATACATATCGCCCCCCTTGAAGCCTCAAGGAGGGTTCAAAAAACACTAAATAATAACACGCACAATAATATTTACATTGAAAGTAAATACACCTTATTCATACTTCTCTTTACGTGTCCATATTTAGTCTTTATTGTGACAACACGAACCTTTTTGCCAAGTCCAGAAAAAAGTTCGGTAATACGTCCAAGTGTCCACTGCAGTGGTGCCGAATTGTTCATGTGCGCAAGTACCAAATCTCCAATCTTGAGATTAGGTATCGATTTCCACCACTTGGAACGCGGTTGCAATTGATGTAAATACTCTTTGGACCAACGGTCCCAGAATTGTTGACGAAGTTTTTGAATGAGACGCCACTTTTCACTAAGACACAAGTTTTTCGTTGGTTGCACTGGTTCAAGAAATTGGTGAATAGGACCGCCAACCAGGAAATACGCTGGCGTCAACGCATTCAAATCACTGGGATCAGGCGATAATGCAGTGAGAGGTCTGGAATTTAAACAAAGCCTCTATTTTAAGAAGAAGTGTGTAAACCTCTTCGAAACTAAGGAGTGCAGAGTTAGATACTTTCTTTAACATTTGTTTAGCACTTTTAACTGCTGCTTCCCACAAACCTCCAAAATATGGTGTATATGGAGGAATGAAGGACCACTCAATGCCCTTCATAGGGCAGATATCCTGCACCTTTTCTTCTCGACACAATAGAGCTAGTTCCTTAAGGTGCCTGGCAACTCCCTTAAAATTAGAACCGTTATCGGAGATTATCTTACTCGGACAGCCCTTCGAGAGATGAATCGGCGTAATGCAGCAAGGGAACATGCAGTAGAAAGATCAGACACCAATTCAAGGTGTATGGCCTTTGTAGCTGTGCAGATGAAGAGGCAAATATACGACTTGAATTTGGCGACCGATCTTTTATGAGCACATTTAGTATAGATAGTACCGGCATAATCCAGTCCTACGATGTCAAAAACACGAATCTGCATAATCCGAGTGGATGGTAGATCTCCCATCAATTGAGGAAGCCCTTAAATTCCATTGAAGGCATTTTATGCAATTTCTAATTTGCTTGCGAACTGTAGAACGACCATCTACGAACGAAAACCTTTGTCGTATTAAAAACAGTGTAAACTGTGGACCAGCATGAAGGTTAGTGATATGATAATATAATATGAGCTTAGTTGTAAATTCGTGGTTTTTTGGCAACAGCATGGGATGCTTTTGGTCATAGTTTAAATTTGAATGATTTGCTAGTCTGCCTCCTACACGAATTATACCATTGCTATCCAAAAACACATTCAAAGGTAGCAATTTGCTCTCCCTTGGTAATGGTTTTCCTTCAACTAAGTAATTCAATTCCGATGAAAACTCAAACTTTTGGATTAAATTCACTATACGGATAATTGCTCTATCAATCTTCAGGCAATAGCCGTCCAGGTGCGATTTTTTGACGCACCTGGACGGCTATTGCTTAGAAATCGTAAAATCCAAGCACACACACGGATTAATTTTGAAAAAGAAGATATTTTAGCTATAAATTCAGGCAATGACACCATTTTCGTAGCACATATAGTTGCAGTAAATTTCCTTTCTTCCTTTCGGAAATTATCTGATAGCGATGAGGCATCATTTATGTCAAACTCGGCTTGTTCCTTTAAGGGCTGACTTAGCCAATCAGAACCATGGAGCCACAAGTCATTATTTACAAGTTGAGATGGTAATAGACCCCTTGTGCCAAGATCGGCTGGATTGCAAGTTCCAGGAACGTGATATCATTTCACTGAGGGGATGGTTGTTTGTATTTTAGACACCCTGTTAGCCACAAATGGTTTCCATCGATACCGTTCGGTTAACAACCACGCTAACGTTATAGTGGAATCTGTCCAAGCCAGGGTATTTTGGATTGGTAAATGGATATCTCTCAAAACCACTTGCAAAACATCAGCAAGTAATAATGCTGCACATAACTCCAGACGAGGCAAGGATTGTGTCTTCAAGGGAGCAACTCTCGTTTTGGAGGTAAGTAACGAAACATAAATGTCTGAATTAGACAGAATACAACGCACGTAAACTACAGCACAATATGCCTTTTCAGAGGCATCGCAGAATGCGTGCAACTCGATATTAACGCACATAGGATTTAGGACACATCTTGGTATTTTGATTTGGTTGATAAGGTGAAGCTCTTTTCTAAATGAGATCCACAACTTGTTCAGATCTTCCGGGATTGGCTCATCCCATGTAAGCTTGTGCTTCCATAATTCTTGAAGTAATATTTTCATAAATACTACGCATGGAGATATCAATCCCAATGGATCAAACATACGAGAAACTTCAGATAATATTTCTCTTTTGCTATTCTCTTTTTTCTCTTCCATTGGTAATACTGAGAAACTAAAGCTATCTATTTTTGGATTCCAACTGATACCTAGAACATTCACATCATCTTCAGAATCGACAGGGATCATTTGTTGATCATCTGATAATTCTTCAACAATTGTAGAAATATTCGACCTCCATTTTCTCAGATTAAATCCTCCTTTTTTCATCATTTTCTTAAGCTGTTCAACAAGCTCAACTGCTTCTTCTTCTGATGCAACTCCAGATAAAAGATCATCAACGTAGAAGTCATTCAAAGTAGCATGAGAGGCTAACGGATAATTACTTTTCTCGTCTAACGCCAGCTGTTGTATCGCTCTTGTAGAGAGAAATGGAGCGCAAGCTGTTCCATAAGTGACTGTGAGCAGTTTGAATTCAAGTACTGGATCTTCAGGAGCGTTTCTCCAAAGAATTCGCTGCCAGTCTATATCATCCCGGTGTACCTTAACTTGGCGAAACATTTTCTCTATATCAGCACATACTGCAACTAGAAAAGTTCTAAATCGAATAAGGATTGGATATAAATCTTGCTGTACTCGTGGGCCTATCATCAGTAAATCGTTGAGAGAAATTCCAGAGGATGGAGGACATGACGCGTCAAAAACAACACGTAGTTTTGTAGTGCTACTAGATTCTCTCAAAACAGCGTGATGAGGTAAGTAGTACGCTTCCCTTTTAGCGTAGTCTGATTGAGGAACAAGTTCCATATGTCCCAATTCTAGATAGTCATTCATAAATTTTCTATACTGTTCATATTTCACGGGCTTAGAAGCTAATGATTTTTCTAAATAATTTAATCTACGAAGATCTGACTGTCTAGAATCACCTAATTGGAATGGTGAGGAATGGAAAGGCAATTTCACAATGTATCTTCCAGTTTCATCTCTGGTGTGAGTTTTAACGAAGTGTTCCTCACATGCCTTTTCGGCAGTTGTTGGTAAATTTGCGGCAGGAACGGTGTCCAGCTCCCAAAATTTCTGTATTATCTGATCATTCACTAATTGAATACTATTTACATTGATTACAGGCGCTTCTTCGGGTGCATTAACATTTCTCGCGATGATCCAACTAAGGTCTGAACGAAGGGCAAAGAGTTTTCCTTCACCAGAATAAAGAAAGCATTTGACCCTTCAACATTGGTAAGGCAATATTTACACCAAGCAGAATGTCAACAGCAGCACTTTTATAAAAAGTAGGATCAGCTAATTTTAAATCGCTAAACGGTTCAGACCAAGAACAATCTAAACTAACATGAAAAAGTTTACCAACAATTTTTTGAACAACATAAACAGATGTAGAAAAATAGGAATTGGATGGAAAATGAGGAGAAAAGGTAATTTGTGAAATACCATTTGTATAGGTGTCCGCAGAACCTAAACAAGAAATTAGAACATTTGCTCTCTTTTTTTGGTAGTCCAAGCCTTTTAAGACAATTTGTGATTAAACAGGCTTGACTTCCAGGATCTAGAAGAGCCGGCACAACTGAACTTTTCCTTCAGAATCATTCACTCTTACGATTGCTGTACAGAGCAGCACTTGCGCATCTGAGCCAAAATTAGAACAACGTGAAGTAATACTAGAGTTTCTACCAACTTCACTAACTGAATTAGAATCTCTATTAGAACGAAGAGAAACAGCAGATAGAAAAACCTTAGCTGCAGCAGATAAACTAGCATTAGCTGAATTTGTCACTAATTGATCACGATTTCGAATCAACATTATTATCAAAATGTAGTAAAGTATGATGAGATTGTTTGCATTTCTGACACCTAGCCGTACTTTTACAGTTTGATTTACGGTGAAATGGAGTTAAACAATTAAAACAAACATTATTAGACCTCACAAAATTCACACGTTTATTTACAGATAACTTTAAGAATGAATCACATTTATTTAGTGTATGAGCTCCCTTGCAAAAAATACATTGAGTTTGAAATCCTGAAACCAACAATGTCACATTTTTAGAAAAATTCTTTTTACTCCCTGATTACCTGAAACAATCGATCTAGCATGATCTGAAAGAAATTCTAGCAGTTCGTTTAACTTTGGAATTTGATAATTCTTTAAGGATCTTTTCCACCAACTTCTAGTAGCTGGATCTAACTTAAATTGCACAATAAATAAAAGCATCGTGTCTGCTGTCTCGTCTATTTTTAAATCCAAAGTTTCGAGTAATCTGGCATATTCTTTAGTAGAATCAACTAAATTCAAAATTTGAGAATGCGACTCATTATTTAACTGGGGCATATTTAACAGTTTTTTCATCAAGGAACCCAAAATTTCACGTTTATGAAAATATCTTTCTGTTAAAAGGTCCCAAGCTATTTTGAAATTATCATCAGTGATCGAAAGGGATTGCACTATTTTTTGTGCATCACTCTTTAAAACTCCCTTAAGATATTGCAGTTTCTGAGCCCCTGATAGTTTTTGATTGTCTGTAACAGCAGCTTTAAACAAATCCGAAAATGTTAACCACTCATCTACAGTACCCGAAAAAATCGGAACGGATAAAGTAGGTAGTTTAATCTCATTATAATTAGAATTAGAAGTGACATTATTTATTTCATCTTTTTTTTTTCATTTCCCTTCATATTTATTCTATCAGTAGTAGCTAACATTTCATCTAAAGTTTCAAAAAGCTCTTCGCGTTCATTACTATATTTTTCAATCTCATCATCTTTACATAAACCGAAAATATTACTAAAAATAGCTTTTAATTCCTCTCCAATATCGCTAAATCTCTTTCGAATTACGTTTAATTTAGCTGAATCTAAACTATCTAATTCGTCTGTAGTTTTATTTTTTACTCGGGTTAGAGCCGTTTTTGCAACCTTTTTTTGATTTAAATATGCTTCTATATCCATTATGAAAAACAAATAAGATACAGAAATACAGTTATAACTCCAGAAATGAAAATCAAAGTATATTCCCTAACTGAACTAATGAATAAACAATGAAAACACAATATGATTCTGATAAAAAACAATAATAAAATAAAGAATCGAAACCACTCACTCAGTTATTTTGAAGTACTATCCAAGTGAAGGAAAATAAATTTTTCGAGCAGCAAAAGGAAATTATGTACTTCTTTTCACAACAACAAACGCATATTGCGTAATCAGTAGAATATCACAGAACGATTTCACAAAGCATTCGAAACGAAACGAAACTAATTTCCAAACTCCGTATCGTCGGACCATTTTATTTATGTTGAGAATTTACTGAAACAAGGACTGTATATTGCTGGTTCTTGAATGACACTAATTAATGACATCGTAGTGCTGTTTTTCAATTTAATATTACAACCTCGATTTGAATATTTCTCACATTTTGTCGGACACACATATCCGAACGAAAGTTCCACACACACTCGAAGGGAATTTTTTCCCTGCTCACAAGGATAAATTTCGAGGCGACGCAGCGCCCTCTCTATATTACATTGGTAACTAAATTAATATTTTAAGAATATAAGGATTAAACAATAGTTACGGTTAATGGAGGTCCAGACGAGAATCCCCGCTACTAGAAAGTTATATCGTTTGCTATTAACAATTTCAAAAAGCATGATTTAGGTGGAATTTTCATAGCGTGCAATGCTTTTGGAAGAAGTGCATATAATCGAGTAGAAAAGCGAATGGCACCACTCAGTCGAGAACTGTCTGGTCTTATACTCCCTCATGACCATTATGGTTCCCATCTCAATGAGAACGGTCGCACTATTGATGAAGAAATGGAACAAAATAACTTTGCATATGCTGGTAAAACTCTCGCAGAAATCTGGAACTCATTAAACATTGACGATTATCTTGTGCCACATATGTTGATTCAGGCGAACCAGACTCTCTTGTTGCCGAAACGTCAGTGAAGGCTTACTGTGGAGACACGAAAAGTTTTGATTTCCGTTTGTCTGTCTGTCTGTCTGTCTGTCTGTCTGTCTGTCCGTCTGTTCCGCGATAACTGCCGCAAAAAGCACCCGATCAGCTTGAAATTAATTGGGCATATTCGTGAGATACCCGGACGTAGCTGTATAGTTTTTGGTTAAATTTGGTTCATTCGTTCGGAAAATATGGAAGATTTTATTTTTCTTTATAATGCTTTTCTACGGCAAGTCAGACGATTTTCAAATTTCCATTTGTTGAAAGAAAATGGCACGTTTGATTAATGGATTTAAATGTCAAATTATGGATACTAAAATTCCAAATAAGGGTTTTAAATTATTCCTATTATATTGAAATTTTATCAATATATCTATCAGATTTTTTTATTTACGTGTATAATGTTTTGAGGACATTTATACATGTATTCCAATAATATAAAGAATTTTTAAATTAATTTTCTTGTTTTACATGATACGTATTTCTTTTTTTTTTCCTTTTCTTCGTTGCCTAGCGACTGTTATTCGTAGCCTATCATTGCGTCAAATATGAATGAAGTTAGTAAATTACGTTAATTTTGTTGCAGGTACTATTAAAAGGCTATCACAAAAAATATTTTATCGCGCCAAATCGATGCAATTTATGCAATTAACAGTGGCCACGATAATGAATTATTTTCCAGTAGATTTATAGATCTCCAGATATGCATATTTTGGGGGGCTTTTAATATGTTATTGCTATCGCATGGATTAGGATGTTTAAACTAATGTTTAAACATGCTATAAGTGAAAAAAAAGTACAGTTAAAGGCATGTAAATCCTTTTTAACACTTTCCAACATGGATGAAAAGTATTTATGACTTCAGTTTTTGTATCTGCCGCCTGCCGTGTTTCTCTACGTGCTCTAACTCGTGTAATTATAGTCGGGATTACATGTAATGTATATACGTTATTGAGGTTTGCCAAAGTATGTTTGATATTAAAAATGAAGAGTGTAGCATTCATAGCTTAATTACAGGGGCACTCAAAACCATTCCGTTACATTATAGTCTTTGGGAAAAATCGTCTGCGGTGTATTTTAATAATGTTACACAATTTTAAACGTAATGAAATTTATATACTTTATTAAGGTGCACTAGAACCTGGTTACTATAAAATATGTTATGTGTAGCACTTACAATATGCGTACAGGGAACTCAAAAGTATTCATAATATTACAATCTTTGAAGAAAATCCTTTTGTGGCGTTTTTTAATGAAGTTACTCTGTTACAAAATAATAAAATTGATATGTATTTTTGAAACATTTTTGTAGTATATGGGGTGCAAAGCATATGTTTTTTTCAGGGTCACACAAAAGTGGTCGATTAAAATGTGGTCTACGGGGGGAAAAAACTCTTCACAGCTTATTTTAACACATTAGCGACGGGAAACGAGAATTCTCGTTTTTATTCAGAATACATCATTGGCTAAGGGAGTGACTTCTACCTTACAGAAAAGACATTTATATTGTGTTGTCCATATTTTTTATAGATTGTAAGACATTATATATTACATCCGTACATTGAAAGATATTTGCTGCTGCATAAACATGAAAAACATATCTCAGAAACCAATTTCCGAGACACTTTCAGAAGAGGGAAGAGCTTCTACTGTTTTTAAACCCAGATTTAATTAAATTGCCTGTCGTCAGTGTGTTAATTGTGTTGCACTAATTCAAACATTATGAAATTAAATTACATTACTGTGGTTGACTACAAGAAGCTTGAATATGATTTGTATCGTATTTATCGTTCATTTATAGGGTCACATAAAAAATTTCGGATACAGTTCTGGTCTATTAGGGATGATTGCTGAAGAGCATTTTCGATTATGGTGTGCGTTTTAACGTTAAGCAAGTAGTGCATAAATATTGTATAGACCATGTACAGGGATACACAAATGAATTCGTAAGTATAAATGAAAATGAGCGCGAATTGCTTCAGTGTTTTTTTTTATTATTATTATTTGAGTTATGTATTTCCCAGCCCAATTACATTTAGTATACTAACAAATGTTTGCAGAATTTAAATAGAACCATATACAGGACTCCGCAGAAACTGGATATATGGTGCACACTATGCATACTAATCCCCGGAAATGTGATATGAGCAGTTTTAAGAGGGTTTTTTGTCTGCATTAAATTTAAATGTTATAGACGACGCGTAAAAATCTTCACGTAATATACAGGGCTGTAGAAAAGAATTCATGTACGTTTCCGTCTATTGGTAGAATTTACTAAAGGACATTAACACAATTAATTGATAACTACAAATGTAAATTAAATTACACGACGAAGGGGTTCAGGGGGGCTCTGCCCTTCGAAGAAATCTACCCTATTATCTAAAAATTACCAGAATAAGTAGCTCATGAGATTTTCAGAATACCTTTACATAACAAGGGGTTTAATTTAACGCTTCTAATGTCAGAAACCTTCGAAATATTTTTTCGTTTTATAAATGTTTATGTAATTTCAAAACTTTAAATTTCGTTTTTTGTAGAAAGATTAATATTACTCAAAGGGTGGTAAACACAATGAATTGTAGAGCTGACGTTGAGGCTCCTGATCTGCAGATTTACTAGTTTATGACTTGGATTGGTATTCGAAGCACGTACAAGAAAGTCAATACTTGCTGCAACTTGTAAAATGCGAAGAAAAGAATTGTTGCCCTCCTGCACGTAGTGGATTATTTTGTATATTAAAGGGACGATTCATTCCTCCTCCAATTAAAATGATACAATCGTCAAATGACATCATTACAAGTGAGAAGGGGGAATTTATAGATTTAAGTCTCCGTCGGGCCTTAAATCTGAATATTACAGCAAAGGGATTTTTAAAGATGCCGTATGACTATTTTTGCCCTTTCATAAAGTCGCAATTATCCGCAAGAACTTATGGAAGTTGTAGCCAATATCATGCATCTCAGAAGTCAGCAAACAGACACAAAAAATTTCAACACAGTGAAAAAAGTGAGAAGGCCTGCCTTATTACGACCATTGAGAATTGCTGTTCGTCGGTCAAATAAACTTATATGTGTCGTAAAGTTCGTGGAAGATATGGAAGATGTTGAGTGGATCAATGAAGATGAAGTTGATCAAGATTGCATCCGAAAAGAAAGCGATGAAGATAATCAAGTAACACTGGAAACCAATATCATAACAGATATGGAAAAATGGCTTGAGTACCCGTGATCTGCATCGGAATAGATATGGGCATGTTCAAATTTAAGTTTTACAAATGGCTAAGTTCTTCTAAAAGTGTGATCTAAGAAATTTTCTTAAATAGAATTGAAAGGAAATAAAACAAGCATTTTTTATTATTTTTTTTAAGTCGAGAAGAGTTTTTTTTTATTTGAATTAAGCCCTAATTTTATAAAATTAAATTATTACTGTTAAGAAAAAGTGGGGGGGTTGCAATTTGCTTACGTAATTATTAAGGAGGGGCACATGCATGCTACAGGCGATAAAGTTTCTACATGACAAAAACATATCCGATCAAGGAGGCACACAGTGGAGTATTTGAAGCAAAATCTTGGCCAAAATTACTTTTCATGTGTTTTACAGTTAAAATCATTGCTGTTGGCTTACTATTAGTAAACACACTTAATTAATGTTATAATACACATAAAAGTAAACATTTACTTAAAATAATAAAAACATAAAATGCAAAATTAACTTAACTTTTTAATGCTTATAAGAGGAAAATAATTGTTGATAGAGTTGTTTGAGTTGTTTTACTCACAAGTAATGTTTAAATGAATGTGGTTAATTTTACTATATGTAAACTTTTAAATATTTATATAAACCACTGTATTAATATGTATATTATTTGCATTTAGCAAAGTTGAATCTCTAAGTTTGAGTTGTGGTATAGAGGTGCTGATTATTGGGGTTTTTTTAATAAATTACCAAAACAATTTATATATAAAAGTGGCAAGTATATGCGGAACTTTATTTTTTTTAATTGGCTTTCAAAACTATAACCAATAAGACTATACTTCAAAAATAGTCCGGCAAATCCCAGCACACTTTTAAAAAGCTATATATTTAAAGCAAATACTCCACTATGCGACAAGTGGAAAACAGTAATCAATCACCAAGAAAACAAGTTTGAAATTTGCATATTGAAGACTGATACAAGTGCCTGTGCATGTGTACAGTATCTGAATGATATTTAAAAGAAAAAAACCTTCCAGTTTTGAGACCAAAAGCATATCTGAAACACTGAGGAATAGCTCGTATGCACGGTAGAATCTCCCAAAAATTCCAGTTTATTATTGTCATCTATAGAAGATGCTCCAGTTTTGCATGCAGTGTGAATAAT
The DNA here is from genome assembly GCA_963932465.1 of Maratus speciosus. Lineage (NCBI taxonomy): Eukaryota > Metazoa > Arthropoda > Arachnida > Araneae > Salticidae > Maratus > Maratus speciosus. The sequence goes on along the minus strand of OZ010786.1, from coordinate 562,841,422 downwards.
TTTCCGCTTAAAGAATTTCTTTAAATATATCTTAGAAACGGCAATTAGAAATAGTAAAGATTTTAAAACAGAGTATTTAAAAACTGTTTTGGAAGAATACGTTGGTTTAGTTCTGAAAATGCAGAATATATTTCATTTAATTAGAGATACTGAATAGATAGAGTTAAACACATACGTAATATTCCACTGTATCTTTACATATTTATATCTATCTATCTATCAACCTATATACACATATATATATATATATACATATATATATATACATACATACATTGTTACGTGTTATGAATATTAGCTAATTTATTAATTTAATTTTAGTAATTGGAAATCGATGATGATTTGTAATACATAATGGTTACATATAATACACACACACACATATATATATATATATATGTGTGTGTCTGTGTTACCTGCCAAACCCGATTTTAGGCTAGACTAGTTTATCCTAACGCGCATAGGATAAACAAGTTTTTCCTAGGCCAAACTAGTTTATCCTAACGCTTATAGGATAAACTAGTTTTTCCTAGGCCAAACTAGTTTATCCTAACGCCCACAAGATAAACTAGATTTTCCTAGGCCAAACTAGTTTAGACTAACGCTCATGGGATAAACTAGTTTAGCCTGCTATTCATTGGTCTGAACTAGTTTATCCTAGGCCAATTCAATTTGGCATGCTTTTATTGACTCTAACTACCGTTCCGTCTCCAACTTTGTGCAAAGTAGTATTGCCATTACCCCTGTATAATATAATTTAATCAACGGGGAAAGGGATACTGTCCCCCTATCTTCTCCATTCCAGCTCAAAGGTAGTTACAAAATATATTCCATATGACAAACTGTGTGCTGGAGGGCCAAAGAATGGGATGAGAGGTTATCATAAAATTCAGGAGAAAAAGAATTTAGAGGATTGATTAATAATGTACAGTATAATCACGAAAATCCGGCATCGTCGAAACCGGGACTTCGCCGGATTTTTGAAAATTCCAGATTTCTGAAAGAATGTCAAATGTACATTTGATATTCCTAATGGTGCATTTATTCATAAATAATTGAAAGCCAAGTGATATTTATGTGAGAAAAAAATAAATATATTAAAAAAAACATTGATTTATTTTATATTTATTTTTTTCTCACATAAATATCACTTGGCTTTGAATTAATAATGAATAAATAATCCACATTTAATCCACATTTTATGGCTTAGAAATTTAAAAAATTTAAAAAATTCTGTACAATAAAATCTTCTAAGTCGGAATTGCATAGGAAAGAAAAATCCGTTACAGACAGGTTCCCTTATTAGAAGGTTCATCATCTGTTGTAAATGCTTATATTATTTTTACAAGTACAGTAAACATTCTCTAAGCCGGCATCCTAAGGTCCGGCATGCTGCATAATCCGGCACGACTTTCGGAAACACAACAGAATCGAGAAGAAATAAAGGAGTGATTTGAAGAAGATTTTGATGCACCGACAGTTGAAATTTTGACTGATGAGGCCATCATTCAGAGTTTTATCAACCTAACAGCCCCCAAAGTCGTTGGTTCAGATGAATATGTTGTGCACGAGTCAAACAATATCAATTGAAATCAAGCAGCTGATGATGCCTTGAATACATTTATCAGGTTTTCTGTGCGCAGCCGTTCGTTCAACCATGCAGAAATTATGAAACTTCACATCATAAGAAATGACTTCCTAATAAAATGAAGAGAAAAGACTACTTCAAAACGAACTGATATTCGAGATTTGTTTAAGATGGCTTCTATGAGTAGGACTACAGTGCACGTTTTCATTTTATACTCATGTACATATGTTGTACAAAACTTATATTATTGAAAATTTTTAATATTCTATTCAAGCTGTTTAAAGAATAAAAAACATGCTTTACTGGCATTTTCTGTTTAACTCTAACATTTGCACGTTTTCCCCGACATTCATCCTGTAATCCAGAAAATTTCGTAATCCGGCATGCTGCAAGTCCCAAACGTGCCGGATTAGAGAATGTTTATTGTACTAATATCCTCATTTCACATAGTTCAATATATTTGTTGTTGTTGTTCTTAAACACGGGATTCCGTCATAGGGAGGTTATTTTTCTCAGGTTATACCGTACTTTAATTTTATTATCTAAAAATGGATCTGGACAATTCCATGCCAATGTTACCATTTTTAGTATTTTATTTTTTACATCAAATAGATAATATATATAATTTTTGATTTTATTAAACTTATATTTTTTAGATTTGCAATGTATTTGATAACATGTTGAATAGTCAAAAACAATAAAATCCATTATAATCCAGTATAGCTTCTTTTTATGTGTTTATTTGTTTGACTGTTACATATTTGATGTTGGTCTGTTACAGGTAAAATTACATATTTTTCATAACTATATTGTGGCAACAGTCAAATTTTGCGTAAGGTGTATCTTTCTGAACTCCCCATGATAGAAAATACATTTTTGTCATAATAAATTTTATGTTATTTTACAAGTAAATTTAGGTAAACATTAAGGTATCCGAAAAGCATGGTAATTCATGTTTGTTACGATATCGTTTTTTAATCACAATTATTTACATTAAATAATTTATTCATAATAACTACATTAATTTATTTTCTAATATCATGTGCTAATTGTAGCTATCTTTTAATTACATGACTATTATTTTTTAAATAAGGTAAGGCTATTTTTTTCTACTGTGACTGCTAGTCTGTCACAATGGAATTGCCCATCTACTCATCTTAAAAAAATAAATAATAATAATAAATATATAAATTTTAATTGTGGAATAATAGCCATTTACAAATACGTACATTAAAAAAAAGTTGGGCCGGGCCAAATGTTACTGATATTTTTACTGAACAGACCAGAGATCCTGTCGGTCCAAATGATTTTCATATGAGCTGGGTTGGAAATTGGACTGAAAATTTCTGTCTGTGATGTCCAAGATGAATGCAGTCCAGTCTCGACTTAAGCTGGAAAAATATTGAGTCCCGGTCCATCATGGTTCGAACCTCTCGAAAAAAGTAATCCCCAAATCAAGCCCGGTCGAGAGTCGGGAAGGAAAATTGGGCGGGCCCATAAAGACCTTACATCGAATAACCAAAATACTAGCTTACAAAATTTTGTAAATTTGGGTGCTAAACTTCTATTATATATTTTTTTAAAAACGAGTTTTTAGTGAACTTTGCACATTTCCATAGATGTGTTTGAGTTGAGCAGATTCGTTTGAAAATTTTTGAATTTAAGCGTGAACTTGACTCATTTTTGAGAAATTGAATTTGCGTTTGAATTGGCCTAGGATAAACTAGATTGACCTAGGATAAACAAGAAGGTTGGCGCCGAATCGATATTTGGGATCAATAAAAGCACGCCAAATTGAATTGTCCTAGGATAAACTAGTTCAGACTAATGAATAGAAGGCTAAACTACTTTATCCTATGAGCGTTAAGGCCGAACTAGTTTGGCCTAGGAAAAACTAGTTTATCCTATGGGCGTTAGGATAAACTAGTTTGGCCTAGGAAAAACTAGTTTATCCGATGCGCGTTAGGATAAACTAGTTTGGCCTAGGACAATCTGGTTTGGCCTAAAATCAGGTTTGGCCGGTAACATATATATATATTAGAGAGAAAAGGGTCCTACTAAAAATTGCACTTAAAATAACTTCACTTTTCAATTATACCATTAAACATTTTGATTTGGCTCCACTTAGTGTCCTGAGCGGATAGAGTTCTCCCGATTCGAACCCGAAAATTCCATTGAAAGTCAAACCGGAACCCGACCAAACAATTTTTTTCGACCTGATACCGAAATGAAAGAAGATTAATCCATATTTTAATGCAACTATAAAATGTAGTCTACATTTATATCTTTAATATCAATTTTATTTCTTATATAGAAAAATAAACAGTATATATACTCGTTAATATTCAAGTACTGTAGAACTTATAAACAACGGATACCGCCGAACGGGGTGTCTAAATAACGGGAGCCGCCGAATTTGTCTCTTATTCGAAGGTGTGCGCTATTCAAAGGTAAAAATATGAAAATAGTTGTGTTGGGAATTAAAAGTATTCGCTAAATACAGGTGTCCATTATTCGGAAGTGACCGTATGGAGGTTTTAATGTGCATGCTATTACTCATGAATAGCGGACAAATTTCACGGTTCCGAGGTGTCCGCTATTCAGGGGTTTTACTATGTAAACGATTGAAAAGTGTTCCTAAATAATTATTTTCGAGGATCCGTTATGCAGCTTTTGTAATATTGTATCGAGTTTTTATCGGGAAAACTATTCCGACTTCCTTTTTAAAAATAGAGTCAACCCGAACCCTTCTGTAAGATTAAAAACCCAATCCGAAATCGAAATAGTGTAAGTAAATCTCGCTCGAACCAAACGCGCAGCTAAAAAGTAGAAGTCAACCCAACTAGCAGTAAAAAATAGAAGTCAACCGGACCCACCCAAACACGACCCGCAGCGAAAAAGTAGAAGTTAATCCGACTAGCAGCAAGAGTAGAAATAAACTGGACCCAAACTCGACCCACAGCAAAAAAGTAGAAGTTAACCGGATCCCAGCCTGACCCGCAGCTAAAAAGTAGAAATTAACCCGACCAGCAAGTGAAAAAAATTACCCCCAATCCGACCCGAATCGCGAGTCAGATTGAAACCTCTTAAGCACCGTTTCCAATCGCATTAAAATCAAACCGGCTTTTAAGGAGGGGGTGAGATGCGGCTGCCGTACCTGCTTTCATTTTGCACCCGTTTCCATACGCAAGCATAAAACCAAACCTCTTTAAAAATCCGAAAGCTGCGTAATGTGTTCTTTTGGACCGTGATTGGCTGCTAGTCCAGTTTCGATGTAAACAGAAGAAGCGATATGCAAAACTTTACTCGTAAAATTATGCATGATGATTTCATTATAAATGTCCTAGTACATTATAACTTCAAAAATCCGGCATCATCGGGATTGAGACTATGCAGGATTTTTGAAAATTCCGGATTTTTAAAGGAATGTCAAAAGTAACTAGGAATATCAAATGTAGTATTATATTCTTAATGGTGCCTTTAGTCATAATTTAATTCATGATAAGTGAAAATTATGCAAGAAAAAGAGAATTAAATATTAAAAAAAAAACCTTACTTTAATATTTTCTATATTACAGAAAAAAAAATCTAATAAAGAGTGAAATTATTTCTTCGCTTATAATTTCGGTAACATCGATGTCCACTTTGTTTACTTCAATTTTTTTGGTCGTTCCTTAACAAGTTTTATTATTTTTTTTTTTTTTTTCATTTTATACAAATGAAAAATGTCGGTTTCGGAAATACAGTCTTATTTCTCTAAACCATATATTAATTCTCTAGTCAAATTTATGTATTTTTCTAGTGACACCTTTTCTTCGGTTGGTGTTCATCCTCATCTCCTGAGTTGCTACTAGCACTATCAGCGGTTTTATTTAACACAACGTCAGCGATCTACCTGTCCATTAAATTGTTCGTTCTTGATGCATTTTTTTCAATGCTTAACCAATCATCTATATCACTTTTTCGACACAATACATTTTAAAATTTTGCGTGTTCAATCAGCTCATAAATTGCGGTCTTTACACGGGTAATGTGAAAGTCTGAAATACTTCTTCAGCATTGATGTCGCCGTTGCCGAAAATTCGTATAGCCATATACTATTGTGCTATGCATTTGCCAAAGTTGTCCCCAAATTTGTTGCCTTTGCTGAGCAACGGTGCAGCTCCCAGAAAGTGTGTTCAGAATAGAATCGCCTCTGACAAATGAAAAAAATATTAAGTCAGATATGCTTTTTTTTTTTTTTTTTTTTTTTTTTTTGCATTTTTACTTTCGATCTTGAAGTTTTTAATTCAGAAAGAATTTCTATTTTTCTCCTTCCATAATTTGAAAGTGTAAAAGAAAAAGGAAGGGAAAGATGGTTTTGATGCCGGATTTTTGAAGTTGCCGGATTTTTGAAGTTGCCGGATTTTTGAAGTTGCCGGATTTCTGAATGCCGGATTTTTGAAGTTACACTGCATATCATAAATTTTTCAAATTTTGCTTAACTTATCTTTATCAGATTTGTGATGTTTGGTCAGGTGAAAGACCGATGACTGATGATGTTCAGCTATTATAATAAAATGATCAAACATTTAAAATTTAAAAGTTCAAATTTTCACAATTTTTCACAATTTGTGGAAATCTGAAAATGATGTTTTTATTCAAGAATTGTAAGTAAAAGATGGTTGCCAATTTATTGGAATAGTATTTTTAGCCTTCAAATTTTATTGCATCGTGAAAATTTCATAATATAATTTTTTATATTCTAAATAAAGCTTCAAATTTTAGTTTTCAAGGATCTACAAATACGAGTTAGTTATAATGGAAAAAAAAGAGAAAGAAAGAATAAGAAAAATATTTTATTTTGAAAAAATGATTTTATTAAAATTTCTTAAAAATGTTTTGAACATCCTGAGGACGAAAGTTACCTTTTAATGTTTTCTAAATAACTTTTGCCTTTTATCAATGTTATTTATTATCTAGTTATCATACGCCTAAGAACGGTAACAAAATAATTTTCAGCACTACACGTATAGAATATTCAGATTCAAAACAAGTTAAGAAAAATCGAGCAATTTCTTTGAATATAAATTTTAAAATTCGCTAAACTTTTCTAATTTTAGTTTTATTTTATTTTTTAATTTTGATTCTAATTTAATTTTTAAGCTCATTTTTAAGCACCCTTTGGTACAACTACTTAGATACTTTTAATTAAGTTTGAATCTCACGTATAGTAAAGGATTGTTGTATTTCTTAAATGAAAAATTTGACAAATCTATAATCCTTTGTCATGAATTTCTTAAGCTATCAGATAGTAATTTAATGGTATCAGGACCAGCCATAAACGGCAGAGTTCACTTATAAGGGGTCCCAAAGAGGCTGAAATCTAATATATATATATATATATATTATCTTTGAAGATAAAAGGGTGTGTATTGTTATCCAATGTACTTCTTCCCTCTCATTTATAAACGACTCCCAAGGAAATATTTTTTGAGGGGGGGGGGGGAGGTGGAGGGGGATCAATGAAAATATATAGGGCCTTCCGAAAATTCTCTTTCGTCTGTGTTGTTTTACGAAAGACTGGCTCTGAATGGAGTCGAATAGATTGTAATTATATGTTCATATGATAAGGAAGCAAATATTAGGTAATGAGTCTAGAGCGGTTCTTAAAAAAAAGTATATATATATTATATATATATATATATATATATGCATATATTCCTAACATTAGCGCAGAACTTTCTGACGCATTCACGAAGTCATTTTTAAGCGCGAAAGCATGGAATATGAAGGCAAGACTATTAAGGGATATGAAATCGAATAGCGTTTTTCTTTTTTCGATAAATGTATTATATCTTGAGTTATAAGTGACTTTTGTCTCATGACGACCTTTTTTAAGCAATTACACCCCAAAAATATGCTTAAAACGTTAAATTTGACAAAATTATTTTAAATATACTTTAGCTTTATCAAAAAATGGAAAATGCTATTCAATTTCGTAGTTTCTGAATAATAGCTCTTGCCAATCTCATATATCTAAGAATAAAAATAAGAAAAAGTTATCTGAAAATAGTATTTTGGATTTTTAGAACACCCTTTACATTGTTTTTCTTCAACAAGCGAATTGTTCGTTATTAAAAATTTGAGAAATCCGCTTGTTTTCAGCATCTTGCAGAGAAAAATTACATAAAAATCCAAAAAATCTACTTTCATTTTTAATTTTTGTTACCTATTGTTCGCAAATGATGCATGTTACCGCTAATATTTGATAATCATACATAGTTTTGTATAATTACAAAGGCCTTTTCCTCTCTTCGTGCGAAAAAAAAAATGTAGATATTTTAGGCGGATATTTGGATTACAAACATTCCTTTTGCCTATAAATATGGCATATAATCGATTATTAATTTTTGCAAAACGCTACAGTTTTTAGAGTTACAATGCTGCCTAATTTTGTTTTTGTGTAGATTTCACCGCTTTTATTATATATCTGAGGAATGTTAAGTTTTTTAGTAATGTAGATTTCTCAAATAAAGTTCATAGTTTGCTTTTAGTTTTCAGTCTAATTAGACTGAAAGAAAGATATTGCTTCATTAAATTAAAATATCAAGAGCTTCAACAATGCACTTTAAAGGATTTTCTTCAAGAAATCATTAAAAAAATCACTTCAGCAAATTCTGATGACATCCTTAGGGGGGGGGGGGGGGCAGAAACTAGAAAACAGGAATTCTGCTTTTTCAGAATTTAGTGTCGCTCCCGATGGAAAAAAAATATACATGTAATAAATATAGATAGTTCAGTTTTAAGACTTCAAACGCAAGCTTTTATTTTATATAAAACGACGTCATTCGCATCCGATGAAGAATTCCTCATTTACGATCCAGTCTTAAACAACATCTACACTAAAGTAGGGCGTCACTATCTCAGAATAATACACAAATCCAGCAAAAAGAAATCGGAAAGAAATTCGACAAAAAATATCGGCTATCTAATGATCTATTTGCCTTCATTTGTTTGTAATATTAATATATAGTTACTTAAAATTAAATGTAGTTTATAACAGCTCCATGTTTATTAGAAATCATTCATTTATGTTTTTTTTTTCAAAATAGCATGTATTTTAATTACTTTTTCTTCTGTTTTATGGGAAACTGGGGAAAAAAAAAGATATAAGTGCTATTTCCCAACTATTTTTCCTTTACTTTCTACAGAAATGGAGTACTTGAGTTGCCAAAATTAAACAAACGGCGCTAAAAAACTACAAAAAAATTAATATATCAAAAATAAATTGAGATGCAGTTTTCAAACAAATTGCATTTAAAACTACTCCCCTCCCCCTCAAAACGACGGTTTAAAAATTGAAAATGTGCGATTCTTAGAAGTTTAAAAAATTGCACTAGAGATTATTCTGTACAATGATACATCCTTTGTTTTAGGGCTGGCTTATACAACGGAACGATGTTTTTTGGAGATGACACTTTAATTGCTGGAAGAAAGAAATAGCATACCGGGGGTTAATAAATGAAATGTGAAAAAAAAAAAAATACAGATTAATACTTTGTATTGCTGAGATTACAATATTGCGGAAATATTAAGTCAGATTTTCTCAAAAGCCAAAAAATTTTACCATTACTAATTGATCGCCACATTTTCATTTTTCTTATGCTTCATATTTCAACTAATCACATTAAGTTCGAAATTTTTTTTCTGTCGGACGCTTCATTTCATTAGATGACCAACGAACTCTCTTTATTCGTGTTGTAGCCTTAACAAAAATAATAATTTCCAAAAATTAAAAAAGATTAAAAAATAATAACAAAACAATTAATAACATTTAAAATTAATCACTAAAACATCAACACGCCATTGAAATACATAAGCAATTCACCAAGCGTTGCGCTGAAAGTTTATCCAAAAAGAATTCTCCGTCCGCTTACTGACCTAGTAGATTGCAGGTCTGATTTCGTGGGAAAAATGACCTAGGCTAGTTTCACCCTCAAACCGGCTTGTTCATTGGAAACGGTGTAGGGGATAAAATGCCCGTTCCAAGGGGTCTTGAAAAATGCATTGGAAACGGTGCTTAAATTTCTAAAATCGTCTCCCCCCCCCCCCCCCCCCCCAATTTAGGACTCCGCCCTTGTGATCAAACTGTTGCCAGAGGAAAATTCACAAAGAAAAGTAGTTACTTTATAAAGTTGCGCTCAAGGTACGGTATGCGACATTTGGAAAAAGATATCAGCTGACTAATAGCGTGTAAAATTTACCTCGAAATTGACGTCTACAAACGACGACACCTAGAGAGGACAAAAACAATCAATCATCCGGCGATTTCTTAGTTTTGCCACGTGCTTCAAATTTTTAGCCTTAACCCTCTCATTCATACGGGCCTCATACAGGCCCGTAACCGGATGGGGACGAGATGGGCTGAGACCCCCCCCCCCCACCTAGCATCCTCTCGAGCCCCCCCCCCCCTAACCATTTTACTATTTTTTACTTTTTTAAACAATATATATCTATATATATTTCAACTAATCTGAAAAAAAAAATTATTTGTAAGTAAAACATTTTGAACTTTAAATTGCCTTGAATATGGGATTTTTTTTCTTTTCAGAAGCATATTAGTTTTGTTATACGATCTTGCGGTAAAATTCTGGAAATTGCAAACTAAATACGAACATTTCTTTCTCCTGAAAAAATCGACCCCAGGTCATTACCAATTAAACTACCACATGTTTGGCATATAGTAACTAATCTTTTGAAATCTTCTTAGTGACATTTCTAAAGGGTGAGCGAACGGAAATCGACATGCGTTATTCGAGCCTGTCGGTAATGAATGAAGCGCTAAAAATATGCTCGTTTAATAGTTTGCATCTTGACCATATGTGTTTAGTTGACTATTGCCTATAAACGAGTACACTTGTAAGAAAGAAATTACGAAGATATAAGACTGCCAATTTGTACAAATGGAATAAGAAAAAACATTGAATGGACACCATTAATTATTTCATGCCATGGATGTCGGTAGAGCAATTGTGGCTAGAGGTATATTAGGAAACCGGAGGAGTCTCATTCCTATTTGGTTTATGAACTTATCTATTTTTTTTTCTTTTGTTCATGACTTTAAAATCGTTTTTTTTTTTTAAAGTCAAAACTTCTTTAGGCGCGTTGAGCTTTTTTTGAGATGGAGAAAAACCCCTGATTTGGAGACACTGTTACGTAACCGACATGCTAGCATTTTGGCACATAGACACTAGCGCGCCAAGCGGTGAATGACAGGAACTTTTCCCTCTTCAGCTCAATCCGCAAAAGAAGAACGAAGCTAAAACTCACTTTTTCTCCCGGCGTTCACACAGAGACACACACAAAATTTACATTTTCGTTGCAGTACGCTGCAATTTTTGTATGTAAAATTATATGCGTTATTTTTCATGTACAATGGCGCATTAAATGAAAATTGTAATATAATTTTGGTAGTAATAGTTTATAATAATGAATAAAAAAAACACTACATTTAAAAGTATTTCTTGCACAATAAAACATTTTCTGACGATTAAAAAAACACACACGTAATTGTTGAAGTTTTCACTTCTATTGGCACTCCCGGAGTGCCACTGTTTTTTTTTTTTTTTTTTTTTTTTTTTTTTTTTTTATTTGTCTGATGACAATTAAACATGAAGCGAAACAATATGAATAAGGTAAAATTTATTATAAGATTTTTGACGAAAAATCTCTTCATTTAAACAGTGGATAATGTATTTAATTCTGCTTTGAAGTTTAAATCCGCTAATTTCTGACACAATTGCTTTATTGATAGAAATATAAAATTTACAGATCTGGTTATTCACGCTCAACGAATTCAATTGTGTTTTTAGAACGTTGTTTTCAAGTCTAAACCAGCTACTTTCTGACACATTCGCGAAAGATATATTTATTGCTGCTTACCTGTAACAATAAACAATCTATCAGAAAATAATGTCATATTTGATGCTTTAGGCTGGTTTTCATGACATGACAACGACAGAATGGTAGTAGTCAGTCTGTAGCAATTGGATGTAACTCAAGATGCACGAAATGTATAGGAAAATGGAGAACGCTATTCGATTCTTTGGCACATTAATGTGTGAACTTGGAAATTTTTAGACTAATAGGAAAGAAAGTTAGTTCTTGAATGTGTCAAGAATGCGTTGTCGATTGAAAGAAAAATATTTTTTGAGACCGGCGGAAACGCATATAATATTAGCCTACACTTCAGGTTGTTGTTAACTGCTCTGCTCAACAAGCTCAAAACATTTTGACACATTTACAAATTTATTTTTCAAAGGAAATATATACAATTAGAAAACCTGACCATGGAAACGATTTGAAATCGAACTGTGTTTTCTATTTTTGGATCAATAAATTACTTATTGAGTTATAAGCGATTTTGATCACGTGACAAACACGTTTTTAATCCTTTCTTGAGTGGGTTTTCTCCTTTCGCGCTGAAATTAGTTTCAAAACGCCCACTTTGACACTATTTTCTGAAAGATCTATTGCGTTTGCAAAAAACCGGAAAAAACAGCCTGATTGCATAGTTTCTGAACAACAACAACTACTACTTTCATGCATCTCCGAATAAAAATAAATTAAAACTGATGTCAGAAAGTTGCCCTTTTGAATTTGAGAACAGCCTTAATGAAAACTGTTCACTACTTTCGAAAAAGGACGACGTTCACCGAAAATAATGATTCGAGCTCCTTTTTCGAAATGATGTTGGACCATCGAATTTTAGGAATTTTACATGTAAGCATTCTCAAATATTTTTTTATTTTTTTTCCATTCTCTCTAACTCTCTCTCTCTCTCTCTCTTTTTTTTTCGTTTTTTTTTTTTTTTTTTTTTTTTTTTTTTGTATTTGTTATCCTCTAGTGAAAAATTTAAGTCGTTTTCTCTGATAAAAGTATTTAAGAATATGAACATTACTTTTATAATGTTTTTTTTTTTTTAACTATTATTAAATGTTTGTTTATGTATGTTTTGAAAATAAGTAATTAATATATTTTTATAATTAGCTGAGCAGTCCGACTCTGCCTGGGCCCGTCAAAAAATAGCACACAACGCGAAAATTTTAAAAATCGCTGCACGAATTCCTAATAAACTTCATTGAAAAAAGAACAGAATTTGAATTATTGGGTTAGAAGATTGAAACCGGATTATTTTCATTAATGTTGAAAAATTGCAGCAAATCACGAAAAAACTTTAAAAGTCGCATAAAAAATAGCTAAAATTTCCATAATCACAGAGGACAACATTTACTTTATTGGGCTAAAGTTGAAAACAGTCTTTCTTTTAGGAATGGTCAAAAAATCGCCACAAAACGTGAAAATCTCCAAAAATCGCGAAAAATTCTAAAATTGCTGTACGGATTCTGAATAAACTTTGTTGAAAAGAGAACATAATTTACTATGTTGGGCTAAAAGATTAAAACCGTATTCTTTTTACTAATCTGGAAAAGTCGCCACAAATTTAACAAAAAACACTAAAAATTGCACAAAAAAATAGCCAAAAATTTAAAAATAGCAGAACGACAATATTTAGTCCAATGAGCTAAAACACTGTAACCGGAAATGTTTTCTGAATGTAAAAAAATTGGCACGAAACGCAAAAAATGCTAAAAATCTCATTAAAAATCACGTAAGACAAAATGTTTCATATTAGGTTAAATATTTGAAATTGAAACCGAATTCCTTTTAGAAATGCCAAAAAATCTCCTTAGAAGGCAAAAGAATTTGTAAAAATTGCATTGAAAATTGCAAAAACTTCAAAAATCGTGGAGCAGAAATTTTACTATATTAGGACTAAAAATTTGAAACTGAACTTTTTATTTTCAAGTTAATTATTTTGCCCTTAATCTCAATATTTCGAAATCAAAATTTTACTAGAACAGCAATTAAAAAGTTGTTTTACGGAATTAAAAGTTTAAAGGTTAACGCATAAATAAGTTTACCTAATAAGAGTGTGCAATGTTAAACTTATAGGAATTATTTTATTTTCAAACTGATCCCCCCCCCCCTCCCCATTCTAAATCTAATAATTTCTGATCCAAATTTATACTCGATCATTAGCTAAAAGGCTGGTGGATATTGTGTTAAAATTTCAGAGCGTTTACCGGAAATGCCGTTTTAAAACTGAATGTACGCTCAAAAAGGGGTATGTTTTTTGTATTTTGTTTTAAAGTATGCATAAAAAACCAAAAACGCCAAAGTGACTTTCGGAAAAGAAGTTTTTTGGAAAGGTTAATATTATTTTTTCAAACTTATTGAACCGTTCGTAGGAAAAATGAATGCTAAATAATCGTTTTTTTTCTTTTTCATATTTTGATCCAAAACGTGGATGCAGATTTTTAAAAACATTAAAATATATATATATATATATACCGAAACATCGTCCTAAAAGGAATTTTTTGAAAGGGTTTATATTCATATTTTTTAAAACAGATTGCACTGTCAAAGTGAAGAAGGCACCAGCTTTAAACGAGTATTTTTTATTTTCTGGTATATCGAACGATTAAATTTATGTAAGAGGGGGAGGGGGAGGGGTGGGGCACAAAAAACGACCTTTCTAAAGACTTTTTAAAGGGCTACGAGTAATATTAATATTTTTGAAATGGATTGAACCATTAGAATGATAAGAGTGTGATAATACCGCATGTATGTTTTTTTTTTTCTTTTACGGATCTCTATTCGTCTAGCCCCGATACGGAAAAAGTATGATTAATCCATTCTTTTCAGTTTTAAAAACTGCGGAACGGGATTTCCAATACCGCGCTGTGACTTTCCGAGTCATTTTGTGATGTTTATTATGGTTTTTAAATAATATATCGGCTAATTAACACAAAATGAAAAATCTAAGCCTCAGGTGCATCAGGACTATTTTGAACTATTCTCGCCTACTTTTTCAGACCTCTACGTGTGGTAGATATTACTAGCCTTCCCGGGCACTCAAACATTTTTCTTTTATTAATATAGATTACAGACGTCACATAATTCAATCCTTTCAGAAACAAAGTACAACCCATATCATTGCTCTATGCTTTATATTTCTTCATCTTATTTTTGTTAAGTTATCAATTGCTTATATCTTATTTTAACACCAGTTAATAATTTCTTCTTATTATATCAATTGTGAATGTAATCGGAAATACCTTTTCATACATTTTGCAAAACATGCTCAATACAATAAAAAATAAATTCATGTAATCAGGGTGAAATGCTTCATATTTTTCTGCATTAAAATTTTAATGCAATTTTTTTTTTTCTATTTGATTTCGTATGCAATCTATGTTTTGCATTATATACAGTAAAAACAGCTCACGGGATGAGAAAAAAATTATATTTTAGATAGGATTTCGTCTCAGCAGCTACACCGCTCTTAATTTGTTTTGTATCATTTTCCCCGGATCACAGTCTTTTTTTCCATTTAAGAATTTTGCTGTAAAATATTCCGTTATAGACAGGTTACGCTGAAAACAATTCCTTTATAATCAGTTCCATTTTCGCTGGTTTTACTGCATTTTGTTTGCACAAGGTATATGGATTGTTAAAAGATGTTAGCCCTACAAAAATATTTCAGACCCCCCCCCCCCCCTCTGACATTTCTAGCTGGTTACGGCCATGGCCTCATAACAGGACAGATAAGCATTGTCTTAGCAAAAAACTTTTCAGCATTCATTTATGGAGATCTGATTTGTGGACAGATAATAGCTAGCATGCAGCACAATAATAAAATTATTTTATAATGGCTCCCCTTTTATCACAAAAAAAGATTTTTTGTGAATAATGAAAAATAATGAAAAATAATTTATGCATGAAAGGGTTGACAGCTTCACGAGGCTAACGAAAAAGACGTATCTTTTTTTACAGACCATGTATCTTTTTTTATAGACCGCTGGAGTCACGTGATGGTCAAGTACACCAAAGCAGGTGTACGAAAAAACATCACGTCACTCTAGCGGTCTGTAAAAAAAAGACACTTGGGATGCACCGTGGTAGCCTGTCTTTTTCGTTAGCCTCGCAGCTTCAAATATGTCGTCAGTTTAGAACGTTTTCCGCTCAGGTACCTTTTTTGTTTGAGGGGGGGAGGATGATGTGTACCAACAAAAAAAAGTAGCCCATGTTAAACCATTATTTTTGAAATCTGTTTAGTAGTTACCATGATTACTTTTTCAAATAAGCCGTCAAACGTTTCTTCTTTATAATATTATAGTATAGAAAAACAGTATCACCATTATTTTTCATATTTTTTACTAAAAGAATATCATGAAAGTTACTAATTATTAGTAAGTATACTACAACATTTAACAACATCATAGAATTCGGTAACCGCTTCTTTTGAGAAAAGGGGTCTTTTTCAAAATTTCTTTTACAAATAATATTATCATTTATTAGCTGATATTTATGCAAATTTACTGTTACCTATACAGCAACATCTGTTGCTGAAAAGGGGAAGGGAAATCGTAAATTTGGTTCAAAATTTACGAATTTAAACTTGGTTGTGCTGCAGATTCATCCTGTAAAGCCCTTGTGTTACAAACATTGCCTCAATTTTTGGATAAATTTTTTCACCTAAAAATGTTTCATATCCTACGATTAATCACAGGAGGATTTTTAATCTGAAGAGACGATATTAAGGGGGCTGGTCACTCAGCTTCCGATTTCCCCTCACTAATGTAAAATCTATGGGCATTGGATGCATTCGTATATTTAACATATCTCCTCGGGAAATTAACATTTTTAACTTCTATTTTTTGTGTACACTTCCCAAAAGATGTCTCTTTTTTATCTTAGTTCTCAAATAATTTCTAAAGTATAGACTTCATTTTATAGGAAGTGTTAAAATCTTACTCACAGTTCGCCAGCTTTTAACACATGAAATATTAAATTCAGCACAGATTTTAGAAATATTTTGAAAACTAAGAAAAAAGAGACATCCTTTAAGAAGAGTACGCAGAAAAAAGATGTTAAAAATAGGAATTTTCGGAGAAAATATTTTAAATATACGAATGCATCAAAAGTCTATAGACTTAACATTGCGGAGGAGAATTTCAAGCTGAGTGACCATCCCCTTGAACAACGATTTTTAATCTGAACAGAAAATATTAGGCAACTTTTCTTATCTGAAATACTGCTGCCATACTCCTTATAAATTTTAACGATTAAGCTCTCGTATACAGATGATACCATAACTGTAGTCTTTTTACAATGAATAAAATTGAACATATACCTTAATAGCACGCAGAATGTATCTACAAGAATTTAAAAAAAACGAAAAACGAAGGAGATTCTCTTTTCTTTTCGAAATGTTGCAGCAGAAGGTTCTTTCGTAAGCCTCTAATTATTTTAAGGCTTTTATTTTACTAGCAATTTTCATTCCCACAGAGATAATAAAAATTGGATATATTCTTTCACCTAAAAATATTGCATATTCTACGATTAATCACAGGAGAATTTTTAATCTGGAGAGACAATATTAGATAACGATTTTTTATCCTGAACATAAAATATTAGGCAGCATTAGCTTTAGCATCGTAAATAACAGCAAAAATAATAGTATAAATAATAGTAATGGTAAAAATTGTAGTAAGCGTAATTAATAGTAAAAACAAGTGGGTAAGTGTGATCACAGATCGCACAGAGGGTTTCGTTTAATATTCCTTTAAAACACTTTATCCTTTTGTGAAATCTGTTAGTTCCACATTTCTCAACCAGGGGCGCACTCTATTCTACGCAAACCTCTATCCAAAGGAAACTCCGATTTACAACCTATCCGTAGGTATATTAGTCGAGGGGATCGGGTCTATAGCACCCGAGATAGGTAGGCGCCCCAGGAAATTGCACGGAACATTCTTTTATAAGCTTTTTATTATGTGCTATGAACTATGTCAAAGTTTCCAGCAGATCGACTTGTTAGATTTCATAATTTTAACAAAATTGCGTTATGTTAGTTGCAAATTCCACTACCAGGGAGCGCACACTATTCATAACAAAAGTGTATCAGATCGAAACTCTGTTAAACAACCTATCAGTGGATGTGTTACTGGAGTTGGTGGCGGCCTTAAGCGAGAAATTAAGAAATTTGCTGAAAGTACTATTCGGAAATAGTGGTAACTAAAATTTTGACATTTTTATATTTCATAAGCAGCACGTGTCTGAGTATATCATAGTGCTCAAAAAACGACACCTAAAAAGGTCGTAAACGCTATTTTTTTAAAAAAGAAATCCAGCGCCCCTCCCCCGCCCTCCCTTCACAGGAAATTGCATGCACCATTATTTTATAAGCTTTTTATTATGTGTCATGAAGTATCTTAAAGTTGCAAACGGATCGCCTTGTTATATTTCCTAATTTTAACAAAATCGCGTTATGTTAGTTGCAAATTCCACCACTAGGGAACGCACTCTATTCTTAACAAAAGCATATCTGAACGAAACTCCTTTGCGCAATCTCTCCGTAGATACATGGTCGGGAGGGTGGCGGTGCAGTCTTAACCAACAATTTAAAACATTTTCCGCGATAACAAACGCTAAGATTTAATATATAAATCTAGTCCCCCCCCCCTCCACTCCTCGAAATATCACACTCCATTCTTTTTTACACTGTGTTATAAAGTATCTTAAAGTTTCGAAGACATCGAGTGGCGGTCTTAAACAATAATTTAAGATATTTCCTGAAATTGCTATTCGGAAATAGTGGGATGAACACTTATAAACCTATAAACTTTTTCATATTGAATAATTAATACTTATCTCATAGCGCGCCGTCGAAACACCCCACGCTAATTGTTAATTTCCTAATTTAAATGAAATCTCCGTTAAAAAAGCACGTGCCTCCATCTTAATCTGGCATTTGATGGAAATAAAAGGAATTAATAAAATAATAATTAATATCTCAGCTCGTAATGAAGCAATCTCTTTGAACCGGGTATGTATGGAATCTGGGAGAAATTTCCAGCCCGGATGTCAAAAAATTTAATCGAAAAATTTAATATTTAAAAAATTTAAATTTCGTATTAGACTTTCCTTCCCTTAAATTTCTCCCGCGCCGATATGTCCAGAAATGATGACAGCTGCCTTCCGGTGAATGGAAATCTGTTTTCATTGTTTTTAAAAACACAGAAATTAAATTTTTATCGATCGATTTTTAGTGGATTTTTTGCGTTCTATCCTACGCAGAAATTTGAAATTTATACCAAAATAAAGTAGAATTTTTTCCGCGTATTTCTACACCTGTTACGAATTTGTACGACCGATATTTCGGCAGATCCAATTTTGCTTTTTGAAGGTCCACTTCATTTATTGCTTAAAGTATTCCGTGGTAACCCTGCACCGGCTGATTTGACGGAGCATCCGCTGAGTTTACTGGCAACCATTAGGAGAAACTGGGGAGGATTTCGATAACGTGCATTTTCACCTGCATTCAAAAGGTTGATTGGTTAATTTTAGAATTTAATTAGCCCGTAATTAGGTTAATTACCAACTTTTTCAAAATTTTATGATTTGTTGTTTGATGTGAGGTGTTCAGCTATAAGTACCCAAAATTTCAAGTCTCTAACATGTATAGTTTCTGAGAACGGGCTCTGTGACGGACAGACAGACAGACAGAGGAGCGAGACGAATAGGGTTTCGTCAGATGAACGAAACCCTAATAAGAGCAATCGTAAGAATTTCTACAAGGGAATTTAAAACATTTTACAAAAAAGTCTTTAGTCTTTAGTGCAATACTGATAAACCTGTCAATATTTTTATTCAGCCATCAAGAAAAAAATGTACGCAATCAGATTGGATCTGCTAAATCTTGCTCATGATTACTTTAAAATCATTTATTATTTTCGTGTGAAGTAATCATTTTTTCTCTAGTAGGACGAAAAATGAAAACTCCGCCCCCAATTTTATGATATTTTCAATTTCCTATAGAAAAATTCTGCAGTGTAGGGTTAAAGAAAAAATCAAAAGTTGAAAAATGCATTTTATCTAGCAAAATTAAAAATCATCAACTATGCGAAATTATCCTATAAATTTTCTCTATTACAGCGTCTAGAAGATATTGTGTGGAAACCGAATATTTCGCTCATGCTTTAAAAAACATTAAAAAATTGTATCCCATAAATATTGAACGATGCGGAAGGACAAATATTGATCGCAGCGACATCTACTAGTTCTTCACTGGCCGAAACGCTTTCTCAGTTGCATCCTTATACAATGTTTGCTACCAGATGTCCCTGCGATCGCCATTTATCGTTCTGCATCATTCAAAATTATGGGATACATTTTTAATGCAATTTTTGGTTGGCTAATTTCCACACGATATCTTCTATATTCTCTATCATCTTTTATCGTGCATGTGCAATATACCGGGTGTCCCAAAAATGACTAATGGATTTTAAAATTCTATAACTTACAAGTGGTAACAGATATTAAAAAAATTCTTGTAGGAGTGTTATGTAAGATGTCAGGAGATTTTATGCTGTGATTCTCAGTTTTAGTTACGAATAGCATCGATAGATGGCGCTGCAAGCAATAACCGCTAAATTCAGGCTCGATTTTTCAACTTCTCTCTTCTTCTGTGCGAAAAAAAGGAGATTAAAATGTATTGAATGAATCCGGAAGTACCAAAAATCGGGTCTCGACAGAGCGCCTATTGCTCTCAGCGCCCTCTATTGTTTAAAATTCGAACTAAAATCAAGAATCACAGTACGAAAACTCCTGTCATCATACATAACCTTCCTGCAAGAATTTTTCTAATATTTGTCACCGTTTGGAAGTTATTGAATTTTAAAATCCATCAGTCATTTTTGGGACACCCGGTATGTGTGTGTGTATGTGTTATATTTATTAAAGAATCAACATTTTTTGTCAAATATTCAACATGTGAGTCTACACATTAATATACATCTCAAAATTGTGCTATCGGTATCCACCTAAATATTTACAGTTATATCTTTTAAAATGCATAAAGAGGAGGGAAAAACGAAATTTTGGGCGGAGCTACTCAGTTCTGTAAATTTGAAGCTTGAATATCCTCTGCTCTAAGTATTGCTGTTCTTTGCTCATGAACTATGATAGAAAAAGTTTTGTATGACATTTTTTTATGATTTTGCGTGGTCTTGGGCGGAGGTGAAAGGGAATCTCCTTGAAGAAGGGAATTTTGCCAGGTAAAATTGATATATTAATATATTTTGACAGGCAGTTTTAATGTAGAAACGTTATCGCTGAGAGAAAGCAGTGTTCGATAAGAAAGAGGTATTGTTCCTAACTCTAGTCTACTTTTAGCCGAAAATCACATTGAAATAAAAAGATGTTTTGCTAGTATTAGTCATGATCCTTCTTTTGAAATTCGTAAAGGCGTGAAATTCTTAAGGGGTCTCGGGACTCTTAAAGCTTCAAAAATTTCGAAACTATTATTATTATATTTTTTTTATGTCAATCTCCTGTTACAGTTCATTAATGATAGGGATATATTTGCATATAATTTGGTAAAGCAGTAACATTTAAATTGACATTTTAAGCTAAAATAAAGGCAAGTTAATTAAAATTTACAGCAGTTATACGAATAATAAGACAAACGGTTAACGTGAGAGCAAAGTAAATTTTACCTTATAGAATTAGGTATAATACTAGTCAAGTGTAACAAGAGCTTTCTTCTTTCCATTCGGAGGTTTTTCACGGAGAGAAAGAGCGGATATGGGGTCGTTTGCTGGAAAAGTTCCCTATGCGATATTTGAACCGGCATGTTTTGAAGCGGTCAACAGAAAGCTCTATTTCAGCGGAAAAAGGAAAAAACCTCTCACCCTTTGAGAAATAAATTTCATGTTCTTGACATTACCTTTAACCTGGACAGTTGTAATTTTGGCGGGAGCGGGATAAGAGTTGACACTGTAAAAAGCCGAAATAATATGTGTTACAGGTATTAGTTTCCGAAAACAGGAAGCCTGGGTCCGGCATAGCGTTACTTTAATATTTAAATTAGGTGTTTTACGTCAAAGGGCGGAGAAAAAAAAAATATCTGCGAATGGGACAAGAGAAAGCCTATGATTTGATGCGGGTGTAAGGGTATGTACCCCCCCCCCCCCTTTTTTTTAAGAATGTGAAAAACTTAAGAAAATAAGAGTGAGTGGAGAGATGAAATCTAGAGTTCGTGGTGTTTGGTAGTTTTTTAAAAGGTTCGCCAGTTCTTGCGAGATATGGAAAACAGCCGTATAGGCCGTATACTTTTAATTGTCGCCACCTAAAAGCACTGCGCGGAGGAGATTCATCGTACGAGAGGAGCTGAAATTCCTAAATGGAACGGACAGTAGAAGAGGAGTTTTGCCTGCCCCGTCGATTCCTGAGATAAGCAGAGCGTCGCCCGGGATATCCAAAGGATTCCAGAGTGGTCAAAGCTATGCTCGCGCCCCTGCTAAGGTTTATACAGTTGACGCCTCTGATTCAGGACCCGTCTGGTCAGCTCTCGTCGCCCGGGAAGTTTAACGAAATTTAAGAGAAATGGAAGTCATGCACACGCGCCCCTGCTAAAGTTTGTATAGAGGTTAGCTTCTGAGTCGGGTCTCCGACTGGTCAGCTCTCGTCGACAGGGACGATTTCCGGAGTGATCAGAACTGTTCACGCGTGCCCCTGCTAAAAATGGTCAAAGCTATGCTCGCGCCCCTGCTAAAGTTTGTATAGAGGTTAGCTTCTGAGTCGGGTATCCGACTGGTCAGCTCTCGTCGCCAGGGACGACTTCCGGAGTGATCAGAACTATTCACGCGTGCCCCTGCTAAAATATGTACAAAGTTTGCTAACGAGTTAATCACGAAATGTTAGGAATGGAGAACCAGTACGGTAATTGGTGGAGAGACTTTTGTGGATTTTAACCAATTTAATGTTTTACAAGAACTGTGATTTAGTGGTAAATACTACCATGGACTATTCAGCAGTTTATCGTGGAGATCGGTGAGTGGAAATTAAATTGATGTTCTATTTATATTAATAGTTATAGTAAATATATTGATGTTCAGAGTTTTGGCGAAAATTAATGTCGGTCATGGAAATTTTTATTTGCTTTACTATTATACATATTAAATAAAAAAAAATTTATTATAACAAAATTATAAATTATTAACCATATGTGGGTAGATAAGCGCAAATGTTAGCGAAATTGTACTAAAGTTGTAGTGTCTTGTATTATGCTGCTATGATTTAAGTGTTAATGTTTATTTCGAAGTGAAGTAGTATTTTTGATTCATGCATTAATTTCCTTCAATAAATTAAGTATATTTTGTTTAATTGAATTAATTTCATTGACTTGATTGTCCTTTTCAATTAGTAAAAGATTAATAAATACATTGAGTTACAGAAATTTTCCTTAAATAAATAGAGGGATTGTTAATTTAATGTGTTAACTACTATTTAAAATTTAGGGTGAATTTCGGGAAACTAGATAATATTAATTGTTGACATGGATAAATTAAATAATAATAATAACAGTTTAATAACAAACACAACGCAATTCATAAGGTGAAAGAATAATTTCATACGGTCATAAATTTCCGATGAGAACTTGACATTCAGGTTTGTTGATTGTTTATCCTCCCTTACTAAATTTCCTTTGAATAATTGTGATGTACAAGTTAATTTATTCAAAATTTAAATGTTCGTTTAATAAGAACTATTTACAAGCCCTTTTGTGGTAATATTATGTTATGTCGGGTTCTCATGGAAACGATTGGGTCGATTAATTATCCTGATTGTCTTTATTAGGATAGAGACTTATAAATATATTGCCCTAAATCATTATTTTGGTATCATATTGATTTTCATTATCAGAAGGAGCTTTTGCAAGCTAATTCGTGATTCCACGTAAAGGGATATATGGGTTTTAATGAATCAGGTTTTCATCTTCAAAAGACAATCGGAATAATTAATAGTTGGTTTTATTTCAGGACCCAATAACAACAAAAAGGTTTAATAAAAAAAAGACCTAACAAAATGGAGCCGTGCCAATAGCGGTATTAATAATGTTAAAAATAAATACATAAAAAAATATGCCGCGAATGATACTTACCTGTGTTTTAATTAAAAATTTACATACATAAATTTCAAGTATAGTATAGACTCGACAACGGATGTTGCAAAATTTCTGCATAAATAGTTATTGGTGCGCATTTTATTTAATATTGTGATTTTAGTGATTTAAATGTTTCATTTTGTTTGTGAATTTGATTTTTATGTGGTGTGAAATATTTAAATGATTTTGTGTGCTATTGTACGGATAGTCATAATTGTGGTTGCTTCAATTATTTACCCCCTCCCCCCAGTGTGATTTTGAATTATTTCAGTTACGCAGGAGTATAGGTATTGTTTTGAAAAGTATTAGTGATTGCAAAGTAAAGAAAACCAGTATTTTAGTCTTTTTATTTATTATCTTCTAGGTTTATTTAACATTTTTTTTGTTTATTTATATGCATATCTTTTGAGTTGAATTTTCTTTTAACTTATGGGTGAGCGGTAAATATGTAAGTGAGGTGTAACTGACCGTATATTTTAATTAGGGAGATAGGTGATGTGTTAGATAAGTTTGGTTCTATTCAGAATAAGAAGTTCTATTGAAAAAAATATATATATAGATATACTGAGTATATGCACGATAAGATTTTAGGGTGTTTTTGGTAAGGTATACTACGAATATTAACATTGTAGGAGTGGCAAGTGGGATAAACGTAGTCAGTTAAATTATAAGTCATATTGTATTTTCAGTAATTTGTGAAGTCATTTGTTTATACAATCATGACTCTGACAGAGGCAGAAAAGAAAATATCAGATATCCAACGAAAAACTGCATTAGTGGATCATATAAATTTAATACCGGCTTTCAGTGGGGAATTGGGATCAGTGTCCTATGCAGACTTTAAGCAGTCGTTCGAGAGACTTGCAGGATTATATGAGTGGGACGAGACGGAAAAGATTTTTTTATTGTTTACGCGAATCATAGGGGCGGCTGCTCAATTATTAAGGAATTATGAGAAAGAAAATAAAACATTTGATCAGCTGTGCAAAATTCTAGAGAGAAGATATGCGGTAAAATACTATCCGGCCATTGCTTTGCAGAAATTCCTGACTTTTAAACAAGGTCCAGGGATGTCGGTGCAAGAATTTTTTGACAAAGCGACACATTTATCGCTGTCTGCTTTAGTGGTTTATGGGGGAGACGATACAATAATAAATAGAACTAGAACAGAAATGTTAAAAACCATGCTTTTAAATAACTTGATCCCGGAAATTAAGAAAGGCGTCATAGCAAGGGACCCGAAGGACCCAACAGAGATACTTAAGTATGCACTCTTAGAAGAAAAATCATGGAAAGCAGTTAGAGTGGAACCCTTTTCTCATGCACTATTAACTATGCCCTCTTCATCAGCTTATGAGCAAGGGGATAATCAATTAGTATGTGCAGCCGCACCGGCTGATAAAAGGGAGAAGAATGAATTAGACGAGTTGAAGGAACAGGTGAAACGCTTAACCGCTCAGATGGCAGAATTAGTCAATCTAAACTCGCAGGTTAATAGCAATAGAAGAGAAGTGTCCTGTTTTAAATGTTCCTTACCAGGACATATTGCCAAATTTTGTCCCAATTACAATAATCAAAGAAGCAATTATCACAATCAAAGGGAATATGAAAGTGGATTTGGTAGGAGCAATAACGGTTTTACAGGGGAAAGTCAAACTAATTATGGAGGTAACAGGGGTCAGCGAGGTAATTATAGAGGTAATAGGGGACAGCAAAATAATTATAGAGGTAATAGAGGCCACCAGAGTAATTATAGAGGTAATCAAGGACATCTTAACAGTCCTAGATATGATACAGAGGAAAATAATAAAAATGCAGGACAGGACGATAAGGTAAATCATGAAGTAAACAATGTGAATGGGGACAATTTAAACGGATAGAGGCCGAGTTGTTTAAGACAGAATCGACTCAAACAGGGACTACAGACTGTCGAAATTATGTATATTCGTTTTTTCCTGGTTGCAATGCCGAGTTACCATTTATTAATATATGTGTAGACATTGCTCCACTTAAATTTTTAGCAGATACAGGTTCATCGATAAATTTAATATATAACAGTGTAGTAGCGAATTTTAAAGAGGTTCAAATTAATGAATGCAGTGCAGGATGCCAATTTTAACCGCCAGTGGAGAGAAAATAATTTTAAACAAGTCAGTAAATCTAAATTTCTTAATTTCTGATACAAAATTTAATGATACATTTTATATTGTACCAAATGAGTTTACGAGTGATTTTAGCGGTATTTTAGGGATGCCTTTCCTTAGCAACAACAAGGCGATTATTTTTTGTGAGAATAATTTTATAAAGTTAGGCAGCGAGGAAAATGTTACTCAAAGTAAACAAACATCCGCCTCAGTCCAGCATGTTCTAGCTACTCAAACCCAGAACCAACCGGAAAATAGGGTAGATCAAAATTCGGCAGTAAAATTAAATGAAATTTCAGAAATTAAGAAAACTAAGAACATTTATGCATACGTCAAAAATAAAATAAACATCCCGCCACATTCCAAACAACTGGTAGAGCTTAAATGTAGAAAAAATTTAAAAGATTTGGATTGTAATTTTGCGTTAGAGCCATGTAGATATAAGTTAACAGATAAGATGCTAACTTCCAGGGCAATTTGTTCAAGTGAACATGGTTTATTTATATCGGTGGTAAATTTTAGTGATGAAGAAGTTGCATTAAATAAAGGTATGGCTACGGCGAAGTTAAATTTTTGTAATAAGCAGATTGAGAAACCAAATTTTTGTGGTAATGTTGTTAATGGGAGCGCCGATACAAATTTTGATCATGCTGACTTAGAATGGGATTCGAGTATAAATTTAGATCATTTAGATGACCAGAATAAAAGTAAAATAAAAGAATTTTTAGAGAAAAACAAAGATGTGTTTGCTGCATCAGTGCGCGACCTGCCTGGGTGTAATACCATTCCACATGAGATTCACCTTAAAGATGATAAACCTGTAAAATCTAAAGCTTATAGGGTCCCGGTACATTTAAGAGAGGAATCAAATAACCAATTAGATACTTTACTTGAGGCAAACAACTATCCCCAACTATGTCAGAGTTTGCTTCACCTGTTGTTTTAGTAAAGAAAGCTGATGGCCAGCATCGTTTAGCTGTGGACTATCGTAAAGTTAATAAGAACTTAATTAAGGATAATTACCCCCTTCCAAATATCACGGATTCTATTGACGCTTTAGCGGGCTCAGTGTTTTTTTCAACTTTAGACTTAACTAGTGGGTTTTTTCAACAGGTCATTCGGCCTGAAGACCGCCACAAGACGGCAATTATTACTCATCGCGGATTACATCAGTTTAATAGAGTCCCTTTCGGTTTGTCAACAAGCGGAGCCGCTTTTCAAAGGCTTATGAATTATATTTTAGGTGATTTAGCTAGTTTAGGAAGCGCTTTCATCCCTTAAAGTTTCACACATCATTTTTTAAACATTTTATGTAAATCTAACACAGTTTTCTGTTATTTCATTGCTGTATTTTATGTTTTGCAACTCTGATGCTGTAAATGCTGTATAATTGAATCATAACCAACGTAACTGCTAATTCTAATATCCGAGGGAAAAAACCTTTAAATTTCATCCATTAAATGGTGATTCCAGTAACCAGCGAACAGCGTTATTAACAACTCAAAACTCCCATTAGAGAAAATTTCTGGCTGCGCTACTGCAGGAAATATTAAAAACTGTTTAATGAAATAATATCTGAACTCGAATGTGAACCACCGGGAATGTAATAGTATCATTGATGAGTTTTTCATGTATGGTAGAATTTAGAAAACAATTACGAAATGAAAGAAGCCCCAAAATGATACTGTGCTTCTCCTAGTTTCAGGCGTCAAGCGGGCCCTGAACCCAGCCAGGAAAAATCTGGTTATCCAGCCCTATCAGAACCCTGATTTGGAGGAAGAGAATGCGATGAACAGAACCACAATAAAAATCGCCTGAAAACTCGAGTGTCAAAATTAACGCTCGTGTGAACAGGATATCACAAACAGTAGCCGGCAGCATGCAGCCGGCACGGCGCACAGTGGAGTATTTGACCCAAAAACCTGGCTTAAAATGCAAAAATTAAAATTTTGTCAACAATTGTAAAAATTATATTTTTTAATAAACTAATTGGTGCATCGATCTATGCCTATTTTAGGAACCTGAGTTATATCCGGTGGCTCCTGGCCTCAGCTGAAGAAGAAGTTTCTTTCTGAGAAGACGTGTTTTTTTGTTTTTTTTGGCATTGTTGATATGTTTAAATATAATTTTTTTGTGGCTCAATGAACTGTTGAATTGAAACTAAACAGGGCTTACGTGTTTAACAAAGGTCAGAGCTTTGTGTTAAACTATGTGTTAATTTAAATAGTTTCGTTTTTAATGTAATAAGAAGCATTAAATATGTAAAAGGGTTATTTTTAAAGAGTTTTTGGCTCTAATTTATAGATATCGAAAGCTTTTTAAATATGTGCCGCGCTTTGCCCGGCCATGTTTGAATTATAATCGTATTAGTTATAGTCTTGAGTGTCAATTTCTGCAAAAGAAAAAATCTTCCACATATTGTTGCCATTTTTTTATAAATTTTTTTTTCGGGATGACTATTTAAATGCCCTGTTTTGCGGCCACCGAATTGAAGAGATAAGAACTATATATTTACTGTCGTATTACAGGTTTATAGCTCACAGGATATTACCGGAGAGCTTTCGAACCTACATATTCTGTCTGTATGTACGTACGTACATATGTAGGTACGTACATACGCACGCAACTCGATATCTTTTGACAGAAATATCCGATCGCCTTCAAATTGTATATATTTATTTATTGAAAAAGGGTTCCCTAATTAGTTCTTGGAACTCAAGTGTGTAACATAAGGAGAGAAAGGAGGGAATTAACCCTTTCGAGGGCGGTGTCCTTAAAAAGAGACACCTAATTTTTATTCCAAAACTGACAAACGGCACCAAGAAAATATAATTAAAATTTTCCTTTTATATTGTACGTGAAAATAATCAACTTCATATTTTCTAATAACTCCGTTTATCAACTAAAAAGAGCAAGCCATACAGTAGCGAGACCCTACAACTTCTTCTTACAGCAAGGTGTGATGGTAGTCCCGATAAAAGCCAAGAAGAGAGTGATGAAGAAGATGAAGAGTTTTGAAGAATCATTTTGAAACTGGTAATATATTAAATACATTCAAAAACTAGCAATCTATATTATATAGACTCCACTTTACTGAAACTACTATTAAATATAACTTTATTAAACACAAATTAAATGCAATAATTATTATTAAATGTAATAAGCATTATTAAATGTAAATAATAAGTTTTATATATAGTAAAATTAAATACATTTAATTAAACATTAATAATGAATAAGACAAACCTATCAACAATTACTTTCCTCTTAAAAACAGTAAATAGCTAAGGTTACAAGTCGCTCCACTACCAAACTCCCTTCGTTAATGTTAAGTCAATGGACATGTGATTTATTCGTATTTTTAAAATATCTACTTAGTAAATTAATATTTTAACTTCTTTTTTCTTTGTGCTCTTCTTAAATGAGGACTCTTTTTTTTTCTTAATTGACAAAATATTTATGAAATGTATATTTATTATTATGGGAAGTGTTAAAATCTTACTTACACTACATCAGCTTTTAAGATATAAAATATTAAACTAAGCTACGGATTTGTATGTATACTTCATAGTATGCTAAAAGTTAGTTCAGTGAAACGCATAGCACAGTTAAAAATGTCCATTCAGCCATTTCCGAGAATGAACGGAAATGTACTTGAGAACTTTTGCGCAGCCCTGTATATTATCTATATAATGTATCCACACCAAGTAATATTTTTAAAAAATGTTCTATTTTAAAACGCCTATCACAACTACAAACGCACTTCCAGCAATTATTGGTCATAGACTTCAATAGTTAAATTTATTCTTCAGCCATATTCTTTTGTGTGTCCCTGTAAATGAACGATATATTCTATGCACACCATATTCTACAATAAGTGCCTTAGTACACCTTAGTGATGTATATAAATTTCAGTACGTTTAAAAGTATATCATTAAAATACAGAGCAAACGATTTTCCCCCATAGACCATAATGTAAGGTAATTCTTTTGGTGTCTCTGTAAATGAACCGTAAAGACTATAGACTTCATTTACAATACCAAACATGACATATTGATACCCAATAACATCTAAGAATTTCAAGCCAATCGAACTATATTTACATCGAAAAATATTTTTGACCAGGATTTCGGGTCAAATACTCCACTGTGCGGCGCCAGCTTCTTGGGGGAAACGTGATGGCTCTGCGTTGTTTTTGCCGTCCAAATGAATAAACTAGACTTTTGCACCCCAAGAACGGGCGTTCATTTCAATGCTTGTTCTACGACGCTCGAGTGACATTACCCTTAGATATAGCATTAAAAGAGAAATCTGTAATTGAAAATTATGTGGGGTTTGGGCTTTAAAATGGAGTGAGTGTAGTTAATCTTCAAGAAGCCTTCCCCAGATCCTTTAAAATATATATTCTGGAGCTGGAACTAAAAATGGTCGATCTTTAAACTACAGCGTCTATGATAAATAGTATAGAAATCTGCTATACAAACAGCGCTAGAAATTTGTATCCTTAAATGCGCAATGATGCTGAAATCCAAACAGCCGATTACAGCGACATCTGTGGTATATATTTTTAAATTTCAATGTAAACATCATTATAGAGCGCATAGAGTAAAGAGAAAGAATAGAGATGAAGTAAGGTCGCTGGGGTTGACACAAAAAATAACCCTAAAATCCGCTACATTCGGCCCAAACACAAGCACGTTCTTTCACGAAAAAAAAGAAGAAAACTTTTAGTAATACAGTTTTTAATTCATAATACAATGGAATGCTGCTTTAGAATACTTAAGACTAAGCAGGTCACTTTCATTTAGAGAAAAAATGCACGGGTGATGTCAAAGAATTCGGTCCCTATTCAAGGTGCTTGTTTTGTTTGGGCCGAATGAGGGCATTTAAACTTGAGCGATAACGTGCATCATATTGCAAACCGTTTTTACGGCATACTGCATCTCCATATCTCTTTCCTCCATGATTAGAGAGCCTACACTGTTAAAAATATCGTGAAAAATTACCTCTGTTTTTCAAGGCTATCTATTTCCTGACCAATGAGAACGCTTCATAGGGATTTATGTATTGTTCTTATTGGTCAGAAAATAGAGAGCCTTTAAACACAGAGGTAATTTTTCACAATATTTTTAACAGTGTAGACTAAATCGTCTTGCAGTTTTAGAAAATATCCTGCAGATGTCACTGTAATCGACTCTTTAGATTTCAGCATCTTTTGATATTCAAGGGATCCAATATTTTAGCACTTTTTTAAGTATTACTGGGATAGCCGAGTTCGGATTTCCCTTTCCCTTTCCACACTATAGTATATTCTAGTCTAGACGCTATACTTTAAACTACATCAATGATTCGTAGAAATTTGAATATTTATTACTGCTACAGAAAAATACATTTATAAATTGTTTTGTGACACTCATTTAAATTAGTAGTTAATAGTCATGTTAAAACAGAGATCCAGATAGAATTTTGGAAACGAGATTGACCAAGCAGAAGGGAAATTTTCATAAAAATGCATTCTTCTTACTGCCCAATCTAGATGTGCTTGGGTTTTCAAGCACTTGTCAGCAAGTCGTCATACAGAAGTACAAGATAGATTTCTGTTAGTACAAAGTAAAGTACGCTTGCGCTTAGGGGAATTAACAATTATTACCCATAAATTCAGAAAAGATTAGTATATCAACCACAGAGGACTACAAAATCGTTTGCGAATACATGAGATGTGAGATGGATTTCCCTAAGATGTTGACGTTCCACAAGATATATTCCACTCTTTTGAGCGACCAAAAACCTATATAAAACTAGTGCCACTTTCTAATGGTAATTTATTAAAAACCTAGTCTTGCTGACAATTTATGAAGTAGATTAAGTGAACAAGTCGAACTCAGGAATTAAATTTCAAAAACATAATTAAAGAAAAGCAAACATAAGAGAAAATCGAACTTCTATTGCTGAAAAACAAACAATATTCTTAGACAGAAATTAACCGTACTTTAGTAATATAACTTACCTCTATTAAATTAAGCCAATAGTTCTCTGATATGTCATGAAGTTTCCGCGAAACGAGAGCGTACCTCATTTACATCGAAGCATTGGATGATGTTTTCATGATTTTTATCCAGTAGCTAGTACATTTAACAGCCATATCTTTTAGAGTAACTGAAATAATAGAAATATCAAATTGGTTATAATTAAACGAGTGTGGCTTCACATCATCAATGTTTCGTCTTCGTTTCCTTATCTTACGTCCTCTGAGATTGAAATACGAAAGTAAAGGTTGCATTTTCATGGCTGCATCTGCAGAGTGTTGCATCTGGCAACAAATCTCCATGTACTTGCTTCAGTCTGTGTTAATGTTGCTATCAAATCTGTAATCTCTTTAATTAATTTATAATGTATTTGTTTTATTTAGTGTAATAAGAACTTTATTTCATCTTCTTGTTTAGAACTGTATATAAACAGGTAAAGATCCGGATTTCTCTTCATTATGTTTACGTGTTGTATTTATTTCAGATAGAAAAATTAATTTTAAAAATTTGACAATTTTAATATTTACATTGCTCAAACTTGCAGAAGTCTTGTGACACTGTAAGGAATATTAATTTTGATTTTAGCAATTGAGCTTAAATTTAATTATTGCTATTTTGTAATGTCATGATCGTCATGACTCATTCTGTTACTTGTCAGAATTTATCGATCTAATCACTTAGTTTTGTGATATATGGTTTCTTTTTCAATTCATTATTTACATTTCAGTTTTTCCCATTGTCTGGATGTAAATGTATAATTTGGTTTAAAAAAAAAAATGATTTATGTTGCAATATAGATATCAATTAAAAAGAGAGAGATCTTTTAAATTAATATTACGTAGAAAAACAATTTTTTAAATGATAGTGATTACTATGTGCATTCCAATTTTGTAGTTAATTAAGGCTTTAATACGTATAATTTATACAGAATCTCACAAATATTAGTTTTGGGAAAGGTGATTTATTATTAGTTTTTCGCTTTTTTTATTTTTTTAAAATTTCCACAGATTTGTTTAAATTGGATTAAATTATTTCCTTTATTGGTTTTGCAGAGAGTTAAAATGCCTCAAGAATCTTTGGATAGTTACATTGGTCAAATATTGTCTAAAGTAAGTTACTAATTTTTCTTATTTTTATATTTTGGTATTACAAAATTATTAATCATTTGGAACATATAGCAAGGTCTTATTATGCTTCTCTGTAAACTTCATATTGTGAATTACTGATATTATATTTTAACATTTTGTGTAAATGTATAGTTTTTATTATCAGATGTTTTAAAGCTTTTATTTTACATTATAATTTCTTACTGAGCCATAAAAATATCAAATTTTATTCATTTCTAATGATCTCTTATATCTAATTACACAACCTTTTAGCAATTCAGAGTTCTGTTTAGAAATAACAGCTTTTAAAGAAATTTTAACTTTGTTATTTCCAAGTGTTCTTTAATTATAAGCTTCATGTGCAGTAGGGTTACCCGGGGTAATTCCTGGTCAGCAAGTTTATGGGGTAATTCCTGGTCACAGTCCTTTTTATGTTTTAAGAACGCTTTACCAAAATGAAAAAGAATCATAGAGATACTCTGAACTATCCTCATTGGAATTTATTATTTAATTATGAGTTAATTGTTTATTTATTTTGAAAAAAAAATCTTTTTGAAATGGCTTGTTAAATTTCTGTAAAATAACATTGGCCTTAGTTATGATACATTTTTACAAAGATCTTTGTCACAACTCAAATTTTAAATATTTTTCTTTTCTTTCTTTTTGGTTCAATTACCAACTACTTTAGCTATTAAAAAATAGTCTTGAAATTATTTGTACTATTTTAATTAATTTACAAAAATTGGTCAAATACTGACCCATGTATCTGGGATAAATCTTGATCACTGGGGTAATTCCTGGTCAATGTTTTTATCATCATATAATTCCTTTTTATTGTCATAAGTTAT
Organism: Maratus speciosus; assembly: GCA_963932465.1. NCBI lineage: Eukaryota > Metazoa > Arthropoda > Arachnida > Araneae > Salticidae > Maratus > Maratus speciosus. The sequence goes on along the minus strand of OZ010786.1, from coordinate 562,807,653 downwards.
TTTAATTGTCGCAAACCCTTTGAGAATTAACTGCAACACACTGTTCACCACATTTTAGTTAATTGTAGTTCTTAATAAAGTAGAGTCACCCTTGGTGATTTCTGGTCACTGAGTTTCTGAGGTAATTCTTGATCATTTTTGCTTTTGTTATAAAAATAACAATTTATGAAACTGTAAAAAATCTCAAAGATACTTTGAATCCTTTGCTTTGAAATGTATGCCTTAATTATTCATTTAGTTGAAATTAAATATTTAAAAAAATTATACTCAAACTGCTGCTCAAATTTCTGCAAGACATCAATCTTGATTTTTACACATTTTACAACATATCATTGTCATTCTTGAAGTTTTAATTATTTTATTTCAACTAATGACATATCACAGTCTTTAAAAAAGATTATGAAAATTTTCTCTACTATATTAAACACTTTTAAAAGAAGAAAACACTACGTGATCAGAGAATAAGACACACTCTATGACTGAACAATTTAAGTAGAAATACTATCTCATTGCAAAATGCCAAAATGGTGCATAAAAATATTCATAATGCAATAAAGGAACCTAATTATTATGCTGTGTATTATATTAAAGGTCTGTATTGAAAATTTCTTGAAAAGGGAGACGAAAACTTCAGTTAGCCTAAGCAAAATAAAATGGATAACAAACATTCAGTTATATTTTTTATGGACCATTAAATTTGCAAGTTATTAATAAATCCATTCACAATGGATACCTACTAATGAAATGAAGTAATAAATATTGCTTATAAATGTTGTAAAAATGCATAAAAATTCTTTGGTTAATTAATGTTTTGTAAAATATACAAGTCTTTTGCACATCAAAAAACTTTGTATTTATGCCTAAAACAAAGTCTATGCTTTATTATTCCACAATTATGAGATAAACAAAACTTTTAGAAGATTGATTCTACTTATTTTATTACTCAGTCATAAAAAAATTCACTGTACTACTTTATTTACATGAAAAAGGATGCTGACCGATAATTACCCCAGAAGTGACCAATAGTTACCCCATTTCCGGGGTAATTCTTGGTCATTTAAAAATTATAATTATTTTAATTATAAGTACATATATATTTAAGTAAGCATTTTATAATATAGCCATCAGAGGGGGCTTATTCCACAAAAAAATGAGAATAATATCTTTAATAGTTTTTATAATAATTAGATGTTGATGCTTTTTGACCAGGAATTACCCCGGGTGACCCTATTATACAAAATGTGATTTTAGAGTCCATCATTACTGTATTTTCTCATTAATCGTAATTTTCGGGGGGGAAAAGTTGCCGAATTGTACGTTCTGTAGGCTTTTTGTATGTGCCAACTTTTCCCTTCTCAAGGGGATTTAATTAGTTTTTTTTTTTTTTAACATATCTGGCATTTAATAATTTGGAGATTTTTTTAAGTTTACATTTTCAGTTCATTGTTTGCATCAAAATTTCACTTGATTAATGCATTTTTTGACACAAAAACATCACATGAACTAAAACTTACTTTTATTTGTCTCTTTGTTATCTAAACTTGCTTTTACTGTAAGCTAAAAGTATCTACTTTTTTAAACTTCTGGATCTACTATTGTCTTAAGTTTTTATATTTTATTTAAGCTTGTTGTTTTCCAATTGTTCTTTAATTAAAAGCTTCATGTGAAGTATTATGTGAAGTCTGATTTTAGAGTATCATTACAGTAGCCTCTCATTATATCGTAATTGTCAGAAAACTACAGTTGCCAAATTGTATACTTTTTTCAGGCTTTGTCATATGTTATACATTAACATTTTCTCTTAAGATGATTGATTTCTTTATTTTTTGGTATACTACTGCTTGATTATCCCGCCAACCAATAAATATCACCAAACTATAAGATTAAATGCCAATAATGGATGATTGTAAATGTCACATTCACTTGGCATTAAACACATTATACATGTTTATTACATCGCCAAGGGATTTTTAATTCAACTTTTTTTTTTGTATTTTATTAATGTTTTGCTGACCCATTTGTTCTTTTGTTATTTAAAATTTCTGCAAATTTTTATTTTTGCTTCAAGCCTTTATCTAATGTTTACACGCATTTTATAGTTATATCCATACATGTTTTTTTTACTACATTACATAAAGAGCATATTAAATTCCTTACAATCTTGCATTATCAATATCATTGATACTATTTATTATATCCCTTAATAAATTCAATTATTACATTTAAAATACTTAAATTTTATTCACAAATGCAATATCTTAAAAATATGTTTGTTTAATTTAATAATTCCACATTTATATACATAAACTATACTTAGTATTATTTTCCCTGAAATCATTTGAATAAATCAAATTTTATATTTGGTACGTCGCTATGGCATAGGTGAACATCATCATTAAAAAGTAACACTATTCTTTAGTAATGTTTTTTTATGAAAATTCATTAATTTTCCTAACTTAAAATTTTAGGATGACAACATTCTTGCATTTGTATAATTTGGCGAACAGTTTGGTGAAGTTGGTCGATGGGATAATCAAGTGTAGTACCATTTTTTTTAAAAACATATCTGACTTTTAATAATTTTGAAAATTTTCTATGTTTACATTTTCAGTTTGCATCAAAATTTCACTTAATTTGCACTTTTTGCTGCAAAAACGTGACATGAACTAAAATTGATTTTTATTTGTTGTCTTGTTATCTAATCTTGATTTTACTGTTACACTTAGAAGTAACAAATAACTACTTTTTTAAACTTCTAATCTACTACTGTTTTAACTTTTTAATATTATGTTTGTTTTATTATCTTGATTCATTTCTGATATTTATGTTATTTTTCTTTGAGAGCCCATTACTATAATTTTAATGATCATTACTTAATGTAAACATGTTTGATTTATGTCTGTTACTATAATTAATATTTGATTCTTAATGGGAAAATAAGACTGCAAAATTAGTTAAACAGTACTAGTACTAATAGAATAAGGAACAGATGTCATAAATTCCCACAGCCGTCATCATGGATTTTTTCTTCCCATGAAAACCCCTTTTCCGCCAAGTAGTAAATGTCGACAAGCAGCGATTTATGCACATATTAGGCTTAACAAAAATAAAATGTAAATAATCTATATATATAAAATCAGAGATGTCTGTCTGCTACCTGACCTAGCAAAGCACCGAAATTATAACACCTAGACTTCTGAAATTTTTGTCATGTGTAGATGATATCACTGGAAAGTGCACTTCATCGGCAGGTTTTAAAATTTTAATTTAGATTTGTTTTAAAAATTAAAACACTATGGGTTAAAGGCTATTTACAGCTCTCTGCCAATCCGCTGCAATGAACCAGCCAGCCAATGAGAGCAGGCGTTAAATATGAGATCCAGCGACCGCATTTCCCAAAGAAATTAATCTACGTTCTTTGGCATTTCCGGGCTTAGAGCTAGCGAGGCGAGAAATTATATTGTTTGTTTATATTATTTCACGTTTTTTTTTTTTTTTTTTTTTTTTTTGCAAATTCACAATTCTACAATTCACGTAAGTTACATTTTCTATTGTATTCGTTCTTCGTGTTAATGGCTATTTACATATGCATATTCGCATGAGAATTGAATATCTGCTTTACTTTCTGTGAAGTAAATAATTTCCGTTGGGTGAAATCTTCTCGAAATATTACATGTGGAATTTCAACTTTTTTTCATTTAAATAAACAGCAATATAAGTTTTAATTTTGATTCTGCATTTTAAAAATTATTATTGAACTCGGTTTGCTTCATATACAAATCTTCAATGTTTTCATTTATTAGTGTCTCCATTATTGGGCGATGACAACGTGCATTTTATACCTGATTGCATGTCCCTTCTTGGGCAATTTTTATGAAACTCATAATTTGTCAAAAAATGGTGATTTTATTGACTTCATGCTTACAAATTTAAATGGTTTCATGACAATATACATCTTTGCCCAAGAACAGATGTGAAGTCTGATAAAGATGTATGTTGTCATCGCCCATGAATGGGGGTGAAAACAAAAAATTTTTGACTTCAGGGGAAATGAATGAGGTTATTTGGGCTTTTCTTTTGTTAATCTTTTTCCATCACTCCCCATATAGCATGAGTTTTATAAGAAATCCCAAGAATAACATATTTTACAACATGCAATAAATTGTAGAACTGTACATTTTATAGTAAAGTGCAAGATGTATGTTTTCATTAAGATTTGTTATTGAACTCTGTTTCATTTAAGAACATTTTTAGTCGCCCAAGAATTGAATGTTTTTTTTTTTAAACTTTACTTTCTATGAAATGAAAACATTCAGTAAATAATTTCTGTTCTTGGGCAATTAAGAGTTCATTCATTTGCGATTCTTATGAAACTCATATCACAAAATTCATATCATAACTACTTCATGCACTCAGGATTTTCCATTTCAGTTCTTTTCCATTTGTTAATCTTTTCTCTGCACTTTCCCATATATTACGAGTTTGATAAGAAATCGTAATGAAAACATATCTTGCACTTTACTGAATGTTTTCATAGTGCCAAGCCAGTAGCAGAAAATTCAAGATGGGAGACTGGCATCGCAGATTTTCTTTTCTCTTTTGCAGATTATTTTTCCATCAAATCTTTATTTCGCTTTGTAATTATCTTTACCTCTTTATTACTTAATACAAAACTAAGATTATTATTAATAAAATGCATAAAGATATTGCAGGTAAGTGGTCATTTGATTAATTAATGCTTCAATTGTAAAATATTTTACTACCAGATTATTTTCTGTCCCTGAAATATCTGTCGCAGACACTTTGAGAATTTTCTGAAACTGTGGTGCCATGCATATCAGTTTAAAGTTTAGGTGTAATCCAATGAAGCAAAAAATTTTTCGTGACCATTTGTCAAAGTTCCTGATATTTCTCAGCGACAGATTGCCAAAATTCAGCATTTGCTTCTGCACTCTTGTGACAAACTTTGCTATGCATTTCCGTGATCTTTTGATGGAATTTGAAATATTTTTCTTTGATTGTTTACTGAAATTCGTGTTTTTTTTGTTTTTTTTCTGCGATCGTTTTACAAAAAATCATGATTTTTTTTCAAGACCGATTGATGAAATTCAAGTTTTTTTTTTTTTTCCAAGATTTTTTTCAACAATCTGTGACGAAATTTGTGATTATTTTTCTGTGACCATTTGTCGAAGTTCCTGATATTTCTCAGCGACAGGGTGGCAAAATTCGGCATAGCTTCTGCACTCTTTTGACAAAATTTGCTATGTTTTTCCACGATCTTTTGATGAAATTTGCAATATTTTTCTTCGATTGTTTACTGAAATTCATTTTTTTTTTTTTCAGCGATTGTTTCACAAAATTCATGATTTTTTTTTCCAAGATTTTTTTTCAACAATCTGTGACAAAATTTGTGATTTTCTTTTTTGTGACCATTTGTCGAAGTTCCTGATATATTTCAGCAACAGATTGGCAAAATTCGGCATATGCTCCTGCACTCTTTTGACAAAATTTGCTATGCTTTTCTGCGATCTTTTGATGGAATTTGCAATATTTTTCTTAGATTGTTTACTGAAATTCACTTTTTTTTTTTTACTGCGATCGTTTCACGAAAATCATGAATTTTTTTCTAAGATCATTTAACGAAATTTTCAATTTTTTTTCTCAATTTTTTTTTTTTCAACGACTTCTGACGAATATGATTTTTGTTTTCTGTGACCATTTGTCGAAGTTCCCAATATTTTTCAGCAACAGATTGTCTAGATTCAGCATGTGCTTCTGCGCTCTTTTCACAAAATTTGCTATGCAATTCCGCGATCTTTTGATGAAATGTGCAATATTTTTCTTCGATTGTTTACTGAAATCCACGTTTTTTTTTTCATTGATCGTTTCACAAAATTGGTGCTTTTTTTTTTCAAAGATCGTTTGACTAAATTAGTTTTTTTTTCAAACGATCTATGACAAAATTTGTGATTTTTTTACTCTGCCATTTGTTGAAGTTCACGATACTTTTCAGCATCAAATTGCCAAAAGTCTGCATGTGCTTCAGTGATCGTTTGAGATAATTCAATAGGTATTACGGCGATCTGTTGTCAAAATTTGCAATATTTTTTCTAGAGTGTTTACTGAACATCTTTTTTCCGCCATCAATTTTTGTAGTTCATGATATTTTTCAACAACATATTGGCAAAATTTGTGACATTTTTCTGACAAAATTTGCTGTGTTTCTGCGACTTTTTCAGCTATCGTTTCACGAAATTAGCAATTTTTTCCATGATCGTTTGTCGAAGTTTACAATATTTTTCAGTGACAGATTTGCAAAATTCACGATATTTACTTTTGCTAAGCACCACAAATTACAGAAAATTTCAGATAATGGGTGAGCGGATTACCAATCTTTGACTGTATGCCCTCATTGTCCAAGAATTGGAAAAAAACAAATTTTGACTTCAAGGGAAATGAATGATGTTATTTGGGCTTTTCTTTTGTTAATCTTTTTTTGCCACTTCCCCATATATTATGAGTTTCATAAGAAATCCCAATGAAAACATATATTGCACTTTACTGAATTTTTTTCATTTCGTATCAAAGTCATGATATGTAACATGCAAGAAATTGTAGAAGTTTTTAGTCGCCCAAAAATGGAGAGTTTCATATGAAGTGAAAACATTCTGTAAATAATTATTAAAGTCTTTCTTTCTATTCTTGCCCGATTAAACATTTTCTTAATAAAATGGACAATTCTACAATTTATTGTGTGAGTTAACCGTTCTGGGAACTAAAAATGTAATCAAAAATATTAAAAGGAAGAACAATTGTAAATAACAATAAATACTCAAAATTTTCGCTTCACTGAATTAGGCCTAAGCTTTGAACTGATGATATGCTATGAAAACATTCAGTAAAGTGCAAAATATGTTTTCATTAGGATTTCTTACCAAACTCCGAGAATATATGGAAATTTGTATATGAAACAAACTAATTTCAATAACAATTCTTAATTTAAAACATACTCTTCGCTCACAGGATTTTGCATGTTATGATTACATTACAATTTATCGCATGTTATGAGTTCACTGTTCTTGGGTGTCTAAAAATTTTGTCAACAACATTAACAGGAAGAAAGATCATAAATAACAATAAACACTCAAAATTTTTGTTTAATTAAATTACACCTAACCTTTACACTGGCCTTTCAATATGAAAACATTTGGTACTTCTTAGTTATCCCGTCAACTAATTTTGCCAAATTATATAAATCACCAAATTATACACATTGACATAATTTTTTATTTTAAATAACGAATGAGCAAATAATATTGGTAAAACATTAATAAAAATACAAATAAAACATCCAATTAATGGTTTTATTGGCATTTAATCTTCTAATTAATTAATGGCAACCATTATTGGCAATTAATCGTACAATTTGGTGACAGTAATTTGGTCAACGGGATAACTAAGAAGTACTAAACATTCAATGAAGTGTAACATATGTTTTCATTAGGATGAGAGAAGATTAACTAAAGGATAAGAACTGAGTGCAATGAAATGCTTAATATGGTGTGCATTATTATGAGTTTCATAAGAATCGCACATGAATGGACTCTTAATCGCTCAAGAATGGAAATTATTTACTTCATAGAAAATAAAGTTCAAGAAACACATTCCATTCTTGGGCGACTACCGACTATGCATATGCAAATTGCAATTAACACGAAGAACAAATACAATTAAAACTAAATTTACGTGAATGAGATACTTGATAACACGGTGGGAAAGTTAAATTTTCAGTTTGGGCAAAGAAGGAGACGATAATTGTCCTTAAAACCATAGCATTTTCTACAATGAGTATCCTTTATATGTTGTTTTCTGACGGAGACCTCCAATAAATATTATCTATTAAATATAAAATTTTCAAAGAGGGGGTTGGGTAAATTCAAGGAGCGCCGGAGTGGACCCATAGGGGGGGGGGGGGGGGATTTTCAAACTTTTTCAGAAACCGTCATGTGATTTATCATTTGAAAACCCTCGGATCACTCTTTCATGTTATGATCTTTTCTTCCCCTTCACTCAAATTTGCCCCCCTCACGAGGCTTCAATTTTCTAATTCTGCTCCTAATTAAGTTACAGCAAGATTCGACCTCATTTAAAAGCTTGACCAAAGAAGAAACCCCTCACAGGCTCTTGATTGGTGGGGTCTATTCCTGATCCGAGACTATTAGGGGCATTGCCTCCGGATGTGTGTAGGGGTGGGAGGTTGGAAATGGACTTTTTCATGTGAGATATCGTTTTAAAGCTTTTGCCCTGTACATTTCTATGCACTCACTCCTCTCAACTCATTTTTTCATCGGTAGAAGGCATTTTAAAATTTTAATTTCTTCTTGACTATTGTATACAATTTTCCAAAAAATTTCTGAATAAAATTTGCATAGCAATTCTCAACAATTAACTGCTTCTCTCCCATTTTCCAACAGTGAGTGGGTACGTATTTCAGACAAAATTGAGTTAAAGATATAAAATCATATACATTAAATGTTAATTTTTAAATATTACCATGGACCCATGCAATGCCGGGCGGGTCAGCTAGTAAAATATAAACCTGAAAAATGCGGGAAACTCCTTAAAGCGACAATTAGTAAATGTAAGTATGAATACTACATGTTCATAAACCGAAAAAAATATAACTGGATTCAGCAAACTACATCTGCAGCAATCTGAAAAATGCATGAAACAACTGAAAAAAAAAATATCACTGGATTCAGCAAAATACTTCTGCAGCAGTCTGAAAAATGCACGAAACTCGTTAAAGCGACAATTAATAAATGAACGCGTAGCGTTCATAAACCAAAAAAAAAGAAAAAAATCACTGGGTTCAGCAAACTCCTTCTGCAGCAGTCTGAAAAATGCACGAAACTCGTAAAAGATGCAATTAGTAAATGGACGTATGAATGCTATGCATTTATAAACCGAAAAAAAACATCATTTGATTCAGCAAACTGCTTCTGCAGCAATCTGAAAAATGCACGAAACTCGTTAAAGTGGCAGTTAGTAAATGCATTTATGTTGCAGTGTTGCAATCTCAAAAATGCACGAAATGCATGAGAAATATACAATAAACGGCTAATATAAAACATTACAACAAAATATGCATAAAATTATTAACATACCTTAACAGACATCTCCTTTCTTGAAAGCTCAAGCACAAAACACCTGCTACCATCACCTTCATTTCGCAAAATAAGCCTATGACTAGGGTCAGGTGGGGGGAAAGTGGTCATAAAAACAGGCTTTTCAAACTTTCAGAGGATATAAACATCAGAATTTCTGTGATGTTTTCTAAAATTTTGGGTGTTATTTTACATTACATTACTCTAGAGTACATCCATATCCATTTCAGAAATATTTTTGGGGAATAACACCTTTTTATAACATATTTTTTCAGGCATGTTTTTATGACCACTTTACCCCAGGGGATGGGGTAAAGTGAGTAGTGCATGGGGTAAAGTGGTCACATTGAAAAAGTGTAATAAAAAAAATAAACTAATGAATAAAAAGTGACATTTTATTATTTACAAACATTTTAAACAACCTTTATAATAAGTTATCTGCCATTTTATTTTATTAAAGTGTAAATTTGTAATGTTAAAATTGTTTGTTGTTAAAATTTGGTTCTTCAATGATTTTGATCACACCTGATTCTGGAAAAGTATGATTGCCAAATTTGGATTTTTTTAACATACTTTAAGAAAAATAATCAGGTTTTTTCCTAATAAATTGCTTTATTGATTTCTTCATTTCATATATTAGCAACACTCAAGGTCCTATAGATATATGGTTTGAGATGTCATCTTTAGCAATTATAAATGGATTCAAAAGAGAATGTTGATTAGGGATGTCTTTTTTGTTGTTTTTTTCCTCTTGGAAATTTATGCAACTTTTAAGTATTTCATTCCTCTTGTTATTTTTGCAGATATAATGCAAGTGTTTTTTCTGTCAATACTATCCCGATCTTGGACTGGACACATTTCCTTTTCCTTTAAAACTATGTCTAACAATTCTATTCACATCTGAAATGAGTGTAGATAATGTTGCCAATGTAGCTTATTTTAATTTTTTTTACATATTTTGCAGTCGGCTTTCTTGATACTGTTTCTTTAAAATTCCTTTCCAGGCTTTTTTTAATGGTTGAAAATACACCTAGATCTAATGGTTGTAGACTATGACTAGTATGAGGAACAGGCAGAGTATTATAATATGATTGTCGATAGCTTTTTTTCACGGCATCATAATTTATTTATGTCCATCACAATCATAAATAAAAGGGCAGGCTTTTGTAAGCTTTCGGTGTACTATCTACTTAATAAAATGATCCATCCAAGATTCAAGTACAGAATCCTGCATCTAGCCAGATTCCATGATTCATACAATGCTCCTGCACGACCACCCTTTATCTCAGGGTTCGCAAAAACCCGGGTTTTTCTGAAAAAACGCAACCCACATGGGTTTTTTCAGGTTTTTTTCATGAAAAACCCAATTTCCCCCGGGGAAAATCGGGTTTTTTCAAAAGTATAATATATGCGTAATTACATTATTGTATACTATATTTTCTATATATTATATAAGCTATACATAAAAAAATACATTGTTCCCTTATGTACAATATAATAGTAATGCTATTTTACAAGTTATAAATTGTATAAATTATATGAATTTAAATTAATTAAATGTCAGTGTTTCTCACAAATTAGTTTTAAATATAATAGAAGATATAAAATTGTTAATTTTCTTTAAATCAAGTAATGAATAGAATATTAAAATTTAAAATATATAAGTAGGAAAAAATACATGTTAATAATTCAAAATTCGCTATCACAGTGCCAAAATTAAATGACAATGTATGCCCATCATGAGGATTGTAAAATATAGATTTCTTGAATTGGATGCATTTAACAAGGAGATATAAGTATCACCTGTTGTGCAATTTACAACAAAGCCTGATCAGTAACAGTTTACGTAAACATCTAACTGAATCTGATGTTTGATGAAAATGCATGCATTATTAGTTCTTGAGATAAAGCTATTACAAAAAGTGAGATAAATGCAGCACAACAGTGCCACTGTTGGGCGATATACACCAAAAACTAATCATCACCAGTTTATATCAAGGTCTAACTGAATCTAAATTTTTATTCAATTCCGTACATTACTTCTTGAGATAAGAGTTATTGATGAAATCGTGAAAAATGCAGCATAGCAGCACTACCTGTTGGGCGATATGCACCAAAATTCAATAAGCAACAACTTAACTTCTAACTGAAACTGAAGTTTTATCAAAATCCATGCATTAGTTTTTGAGATAAAGCAGAGTTTCCCCCAGGCAGTTTCAGGAGGGTGTTGCGCCCCCGCCTGCCTTTTGGTTTACAAAGTAGCACCCCTCTTGCCCCTCATCCAAAGAATTAGCAACCTTCCTCCTTCTTGCCTCTCCATTAAAAAAAGTGTCTTTTTTTTTTGCATTAAAAAAATTGCTTACATAGTAAAATATGACTCAGTGTTGTTTTGAAAAGAGATATCCAAGTTTTAACTATTAAAACTGACTTTAAAAATCAAAAAAGTGCTCTTAAGAATCCAAAACATGCCCTTAAGAATAAAAAAAAGTGCCCTTTTTTTACCGGCAGCACCCTGCCCTTTTTTAAACCAAGGGGAAACTCTGGATAAAGCTATTGCAAAAATTGAGATAAATGCAGCATAGCAGCGCCACCTGTTAGGCAGTATACACCAAAAACTAATCAGCGCCAGTTTACATCAAGGTCTAACTCAATCTAAAGTTTTGTGAAATTCTGTGCATTAGTTCTTGAGAACACAAAATTTTTACTTTCTTCTATCTTTACAAGAAGAAAGTATTGGATTCATGAAAATTTTCGAATTCCGGTTTTCGACGGATTTACACGTTTTAGGGGTCAGAGATTCCAAAAAACATGTTTTTACAAAATGTCTGTCTGTGACTCTGTGAGTCTGTCTGTCTGTCTGTGTGTATGTGACACAAATTTTGTGGGCGCTCTATCTCAAGAACTAATGCACGGAATTTAATAAAAATTGATATTCTGTTAGTCCCTAATACAAATTGATGCTGATTAGTTTTTGGTGTAAATCGCTCAACAGGTGGCGCTGCTATGCTGCATTTTTCACGATTTTCGCAATAGCTCTATCTCAAGAACTAATGCACGGATTTCGATCAAACTTCAGATTTAGTTAGTCCTTGATATGAATTGATGATGATTACGTTTTGGTGTAAATCGCCCAACAGGTGGCGCTGTTATGATGAATTTTGCAGGATTTACACGATTTCCCCAATAGCTCTATCTTAAGAACTAACGCACGGATTTTCATCAAACTTCAGATTCAGTTAGTCCTTGATATGACTTGCTACTGATTATGTGTTGGTGTAAATCGCCCAACAGGTGGCGCTTCTCTGCTGCCTTTTTCACGATTGCCTCAATAGCTCTATCAATAGAACTAATGGACGAATTTTCATCTAACTTCAAATTTAGTTGTATGTTGACACAAGTTGTTGTTAATTAGGTTTTGGTGTTAATCACCCAATAGGTGGCGCTGCTATGCAGGAATTTTCACGATTTTCGTTATTGCTCTATCTCAAAAACTAATGTACGGATTTTCTCCAAACTTCAGATTCAGTCAGACGTTGACATAAATTGTTGCTGATTAGGATTTGGTATAAATCACCCAATAGGTGGCACTGCTAGGCAGCATTTTTCTGAATTTAGACGATTTTAGCGATTATTATATCTCAAGAACTAACGCACGGAATTTCATATCGTTAGAATCCTCATGTGATGCATAGATTGCCATTTAATTTTGGCAGTGTGATAGCGGATTTTGAAGTATTAACATGTACCGGGTGTCCCAAAAAGGACTGACTGATTTTAAAATTCAATAACTTGCAAACGGTGACAGATATTTAAAAAATTCTTGCAGGAGGGTTATGCATAAGGTCAAAAGTTTTTTTACAGTGATTTTCAATTTTAGTTCGAATTACAAACAATAGATGGCGCTGCGATCAATAGACGCTGAATTCAGGCTCGATTTTTGGTTCTTCGTGGCCCGGATAATACATTTCCATCTCCTTTTTCAGCATGGAACAAGAGAAAGGACTAGAAATCGAGCCTGTATTTAGCGACTATTGCTTACAGCGCCATCTATTGTTTGTAATTCGAACTAAAATCGAAAATCACTGTAATAAAACTTTTGACCTTATGCATAACCCTCCTGCAAGAATTTTTTTAATATCTGTCACCGTTAGCAAGTTATTGAATTTTAAAATCAGTCAGTCCTTTTTGGGACACCCGGTATGAGATAGAAGAAAGTTTTGGGATTGGTACATCTGACTAGTTTTCACATACAGACAGACATTTTCTAAAAGCCATCAAATCGTCTTCAGGACCTTTTTAAAACGTACAAATCCATCATAAACTGGAAGTCGAAATTTTTCACAAGAATACTTTCTACTTGTAAAGATAGAAGAAAGTAAAAATACATATTTTTTATTTCCATGAATATAGTTGATTTGAATTTTTTATATATAGACATTCTTATGATATAACCTTTACCTATAATTATGTACTATGTATGTTGCCTACTAGGTTCTGTGTTAGTAAAGTGTTTCAATGTGATGAAATACACTTTTATTTTACTTCAAATGTGTATGTAATGGCTTTTATATATTAATATTTTTTCAAAATTAACTGAAATGACTTAAATTCATTAAATGTATATGTTGTTTAAATTTTTAAATTATTTCTGAAAATTGAAAAAACCCACATTATGGGTTTTTCAGTGGGCTTTTTCAAGTGGGCCCATTCTGAAAAAACCCACTGGGTTTTTTCAAACTGGGCCCAGCTTTGCGAACCCTACATCTATAATTCATATTATACTCACTCATAAACTACGAATGGAAGAATGTAATGACCATTAGCTGATATACCAAAAGGAACACCAAACATTATCTTTCCTTTGGTTTCTGAATTTTATATAATGCATTGCATTGTTTAAAATTTTTTAAACTGGACTATTTTGGCTGTCCATATCCATTCCAGCCTCATCAACATTAAAAATTCTTTCAGGACTTTCTTGTGGATAATTTTCTTATATAATACAAGTATAGGTATTAGAAAAAGTAGTTAATGTGTTGGTTGTTAAATTAGTTGATGTAACCTTTGCAAGCAATTAGAGTTTATACTTAGTTAATTCATTCACTATTCAGAACCTATTAAAAATTAATCCTAACCTTTTTTAACCCCCATATTATAAACTATTATTAAATAATAACTATCTGCAGTTAGTTTTTAATAATTATTAGTATTTAATAAACCAGCATTATATATAATGAATAATTTAACTCAGATCAAGTATATATACGTTAAGCCTAACCCTATGACCACTTTACCCCATGTAACTAAAACTATTATGAAATAAAATCTGTGATAAATATAACTTAGCTATAAATGAAAATATGCTCTTGAGATATGTGTAAAGCTTTCTGAACTGCCAATTTAACAAAATTTGGAATAAACAAAATGCAGCAGAAAAGTTAATTACAGAGTTAAAAGAACAAGGTGTAACAAAGACAGACAAAATGAGTGCTCAGTGGCTCAAACATGTTGCTAAATATGTTTTTTTGAGTGAGAAACTTTGATCAATACTTAATAAATCTAAAATTAAAAGAAAGTTATTCAAATTTCTATATTAGTCAGGATTTTAGCCCTTTTTGTGAATTATGACCACTTTACCCCGCCTGACCACTTTACCCCACCTGACCCTACACACTCTAAACAAACCTCCTTTTTCCTTCAAAATTTCATGATATTTCTTAATTACATGAGCAACAGCAGGTAAACAGACTACATAAGCAATATTCAATCAAATAAATTCATCAAATTCAATCAAAATCACAACATAAAAACAGTGTCACACCAGCTAAATTCATGACTGACGTTATTTCAAAACTCAATCTCGCAGAAAAAGAGAGTTGCTAGAACACGTGACCCGTCGGGGTTTAGTACCATATCGATAAAGATCTCCAACATCACCATCAACAAAAAATCACCAAGAAATTTTAAAATATCGAAGATGGCGACTGCAGGAATATACAGCATCTAAGCCTAGAAGGGTAACAATAAAAATACAGTTGTAAAATAATTCATATTGTTTTTAAGAGAAATTCCCTAAAAGAAGATATTGCTTTTTATTCAGTATATGGTTTAGTAGGATGTAAAACATTGATGTTTGTGTAATAAAACCAAAACAAATTGACAATATATATATATATATATATATATATATATATATATATTTAAATAAATCTGATAAACCTATGAAAGACAAGGAAAAAAGTGATTATATTCGAATGAGTATACAAGGACATTGAAAAGTTAACAAGGAGGAAAATCTACAAGAAATAAAGAAATTTTTAAGAGAACTATAGAACCCATTTTAAGCTAATGTTTCTCAGCTTGGCACATCAGTTGACTTATTTTAGTGAAGTGGTTTGGCATAAGTTTTCTTTTTTTAAATTGTTATATGGTTACCCTTTTCTTAACCCTTTCGGGACGGATGATGCATATATGCATCGTCAAAAGGTGCATGTGTAATTTGTTTTCGGCACCATTAATAAATAAATGTAATATATGTCTTTTTTAATTAGGCTATTGTTTAGTATTTTACAAGTAAAGGGAACTGTTTAAGGAAAGCGGTACCAACTAAATAAAATTTATGTACGGATGTCGTCTCGTAAGGGTTAATGTTCATTTAAAACTCATTGTTCGCAATATCATTCATTTCTACATGGAATAGATAATATTAAAGTTTTTGACATTTCTCTGTAAAAATACAATATACAGTGACTGTTTCTAGAACATAATTGGTTTTCTGATTAACAATTTTCCAGATACATTATCTAAAATCATATTTTCAGTTAACTGACTTTAGAATCTTTTCAGAAAGAAGTACCATATAGTTTTAGTTTGACATGTGCATTGATTGATGCATTTTCACAAGCGTGACATAACTTGATGTTAACATTTAGGATTTATTTAAAAAGGAAGCAGTGGCAGCTCCTCTACTGGTGTACATGAACACCCACAAAAAAGGGAAGAAATAAATTAAGGAATTAAATAAAATAATATGGTACTACTTAGTTGTCTCGTCAACCAATTTAGCCAAATTATATAAATCGTCAAACCATTCGCTAAATTATACAAATTGACATTTTAATTTTAAATAGTGAAAGAACAAATAAATTAGTATAGCATTAACAAAAATACAAATAAAACATCGAAATAAAAATCACTTGATGACGTAAACACGTGTAACTTGCTTAAAGTCAAGTTAATGTGACATTTACGATCAGCCATTATTGGCATTTAATCTTATAGTTTGGCAATAGACTTTTAGTCGACATCATAATTAAGTAGTACCAATAATGTTAAAAGCATTTCCAAATTTTAATCACTGTCCCAGCTGAGCTTTATTCACCCCTGCCTTAAAAGCAAAATTGGGAAATTTCATTAGCAGCCAGCCAGTGGCTAGTAGTACCAGTTTTATAAGTGGCCACTTTTTTATTTAAAAGTAATAAATAGTAAATTTTTAAAATTTCTGTTGATGTTAATCTAAAATGGAGTAGCTCAAATAAATATGTTAATATAAACATACTATAAACAGAGCAAGTAGAATCCCTGATGGAAGGCAAGAAAATATTATTTTGTCCTTATAGGAAAGTGATCATAAGGTGGGCTGCTGACAGACAATTTCTTAATAGCCCCTTTTTCTTATTTAGTGGCCTTATGGCCAGTGGCTAGTGCTAATTTTGCCCTTTACCTCTGCCTCCTCTTTTTAAATAAGTCCCTTGGTAAAGTGTTACTGTAATAATGTAAATTTTGGAAAATTATCGGCAGGGTGTGCCTGGTTTTTCCTCAATCACACGTGCGATCCGGAAAAATTCCTTTCAAAACCAGTTTGTTTATATAGACAGAAGTGGAGAGAAGACCATAAGGGGAAATTCACAGCTCATAGCTTTCCATTCTCACAACCTTCAGTGTGCGGGATTTTGCATATTTAGCTCTTTTTTCTCTTCGCTTTTCCGAAATCTACCTAAGTTTTCTATATTTCTTTGTTTTATTTGTGTGATGTACTATCTCCTTTCATCGAAAGTAAAATGTTCATTTTTTTTCTTCCAGTGAGTACTTGTTATTTCTTTTAGTTGCATTGTTTTCTTATAACTTTTGAAAACACAAATGTAAAGCTCCACATTAAATCATACTTAAAGATTTTATTTTCACAATTTATGTATTGCGAACCTCCATTTAAATTACTCACAAACCGCTATTGAATGGAAGTATTTAGATATGGGCAGGGCCCGACAAACTCCTGGTGCCAGGTCACCCGGGCGACTAAAAAATTACTCTTGGCAACTAACTTTTTTACCTACTTATTAATTTAAATTATTTTTCTTTAACAAAAAAAATTCTATTTGGCAAATTTTCATGCCATTGTGCTGAAATTTCCTGTGTCAACAGCGTCTTCTGAAAGAGGTTTCAGCAAAATGAACATTATCAGAATAGAACTCCATTCAAACTTAAAAGTGGAAAGTATGAACAGTTTATTGTTTATAAATTTAAATGGACCATCTTTAAAGGATTTCAGTCCAGAAAAATAAATTGACAAATGGTATTATTTAAATCAGAATCTCAATGGTATTATTAATTTATGTATATAACTTCTTGTTGGGAATTTCTTGTTTGGGGTAAGGATATTAATTTGTCTTAATTTCATAGTTTGTTTCTATTTAATTTTTACAATGTAAAAGTGGTATTATCTTAAAATTTTTGCTTAGTTTAATTTTTTATTGAATAGTTAACTTGTTCACTGCAAAATGGCACATATCAACATAGGCGTAGCGTGACCAGAAATTTTGGGGGGCACCAAGGTCGTGCGAAGTAAAAATGGCGCCCGGAGCAAATTTTCAATTTTGCGCCCCCTCCCCCCCCCCCCCCCCCAAAAAAAAAAAAATCTTTCTTTTGTGATCTGTGTTGTAATAAAATTGATAAAATGCAGAAACATAAATAAATTCTATCGAATAAATATTTCGCGTTTATTTTGAACTTTAAAAGGTTTAATTTTTAATTTAGGAATTCAGATCAACTAAATAACATAAAAGAAAATTGTACTTATTTGTCAGGGAGTTCATGATGTTTAGCAACAGGGGAAAAATGATAATGATAGAAAAAGAAATTCTCTGAAAAATGATCGACGGCCAAAAAAATGAATAAATAAATAAAACTGTGGTTTGCAATTGTGGTAAATTTCGCGCCCGGGGCTACCGCTCCTTTAGCCCCCTCTTTGCACGCCCTTGGGGGGCACACTAGAGGTCTGCACGGACCGCCATTTCAAGGCCCGGGCCTAGCCCGGCGAGAAAATTAAAAGTTCCACCCGGGACCGAATCCTTTATATTTTTACAGTTTACGACCAGGCCCGGCGCGTACAAAAATCAGTGAAAACAACCCGGACCATGAAAAAATCAATTAAATCAGTCCCGGTTCGGCTCGACACAATTTCTCAAAAAATTCCGATTTTTCTTAACATACAATTGCAGGGCTGCCACTTGCTACTAAAAGTGACTATTTTCAGCATCCGGTGGCTATGGCGGCTATTTTAGGCCAAAATCCACTAAAAAGCGACTATTTCAAGAAAAAAGGCGACTTTTTTCGGATTTCAGCGACTTTTTTTACTGAAAATATTTGATCTTTTTCTTCAAAGCACCTGTAAAGTCATCTTCCCAAACACATTTTTTAAACAGTTGTTCGAACAGATTCGCGATTTTTCGACGAATTCCAAAATTCTCGATCCCCCCCCAAAATCTATTGACGAAAATACTTATTTCTTTCCGAGATCTTTTTATACAATCGTTGAAGGAGATTTTGCAATTTTTTTGCGATCCTTTGCCAAATTTCGCAAATTTTTCTACGTCAGATCGACGAAATCGATTTTTTTCCGCCACCACTTGTCCAAATTAGCATTATATATTTTCCGCGATCGATCGATGGTAGTTACTATTTGTTTCAGAGATCTTTTACGAAAATCACAATTCTTTCCCAGATCATTTGTCAAAATTCGTAATTTTCTTTTCATGATCGAGTTATAAAATTCGTGATTTTTTGCGCGATCATTTGCTTAAATTCTCAATTCTTTTTGACCAAATTTGCGTTTTTTGTCCGCGGCCATTTGATGAAATTTGCGATATTTTTTATGATCGTTAGACGAAATTTGCAATTTTTTGTCCATTCTTTTCCGAAATTTGCGATGATTTATCCGCGACCGAATGGCGAAAATCGCCATTTGTTTCTGCGACCTTTGGTGAAATTCAAGATAGTTTTTACGGTTTGAGGAGATTCGCGATTTTTTCGCAATTTCGCGAAAAAATCGCGAATTGCAAAATTCGCGATTTTTTTCCCCAATCGATTAATGATAATAGTTATTTCTTTTCGCTACCTTTTGCTACGATCGTTGAAGAATATTTCGCAATTTTTCCTATTACCTATTGCAAATTTCCCAATTTTTGGGCAGCGATCGTGTCACGGAACTCATAATTTTTTTCCGTGATCGTTTGCCAAATTTCGTGTTTTTGTTTCCGGCGACCGTTTTACGGAATTCACGATTTTGTTTCAACGATACTCTGCCAAAATTCTCGAATTTTTCTGCGACAAACTGTGGAAATTTTTTTCTCCGCCACCACTTGTCGAAATTCACGATTCTTTTCCACGATAGTTTATCGAAATTCGTGATTTTCTTTTCAAACCGACTTATGAAATTCTTGATTATTTGTTTAAATTCTCAATTTTTTACGCGATTATTTGACCAAATTCGCGTCTTTTCAGGGGTGATTCTGTTCTGAATTTTCCGAAAATTAAAAAAAAATCGGTCATCAGTCCTAAAATTCGAGCATAAAAAAAATCGCGAATTTCGGCAGATGGTCGCCGAAAAAAATCAATTTCGACAATCGTTCACAGAAAAAATTCGCCAATTTCTTCAAAGGATCGCAGAAAAAAATGAATTTCACCATAGAATCGCGGGAAAAAACACGAATTCCTACAAGTGATCACGAAAAAACGCAAACTTCGTCTGGGAAGCGTAAAAAACACACACATTTTAAGAAGGGATCGCACAAAACGCAATTTTCATCAAAAGATCGCGGAAAAGTGCGAATTTCGTCAAAGGATCGCGTTAAAGAAACACAATTTTCGTCGAAGGATCGCGGAAAACCGCGAATTTCGCTAAAGGACAGCCGATAAAACGCATAATTGGGGCCGGGAGATTTCCCCCCTTTTCCTCCTCTGCTGCAACCGTTCAGAAAATTTGGTGTGAATTTCAGATTTTTTTTTTTTTTTTTTTTACTCAGAATCACCCCTGTCGTCTTTTTGTCCGCGACCATTTGACGAAATTTGCAATTTTTTTTCTTTCGGTCGTTAAACGAAATTGACGAGATTCGCGATTTTTTCGACGACGAATTACCAAAATTCGCATTTTTTTCCGCCGAAAATTTTATGGAATTCACGATTTTCTTTACACGATCCTTTGTCAAATTTGGTGAATTTTTCTATGACCGATTGACGAAAATGATACTCGGTATTTGTTTCAGAGATTTTTTGACGAAATTCGCGATATTTTCCCCCGACCTTTTGTCGAAATTCGTCTTTTCTTTTGTCGACTGACTGAGGAAGTTCAAGGGCAATGAGGATAAAAGAAGAGAAAAATCATTTGGGGGATAAAAGCAGGGGCTCTTTTTTTAGCCATGGCGCCCTGTGAAAGATTTTTTACTGTACCAATGCAAATGCTATACTAATTTTTTTTTTCTTTTAAAGGATTTTACTAAAGCATTTTACTTTGTGCTCTCCTTCCAGAGCTGAAAGTAGATATATTTCACCTGGTGTAAACATGGATTTTGGAGCCCCCTCCTTCTCCCGCAAAGCAAATTTACAAAGAGAAATTTGCGAAAGTTTCTATTAGCGGACTTATTTTAAAATTTAAAATGTGTAACAGTAAAATACGTAATAATATTGAAATATATAACCAGCTTTGTCAAATATTTATTTATTAAAACCTGTGGAAAAAATCAAAAGGAAATGGAAATAATTCCGCTTTATACAGGTTTCCGTCTTAGCAGATAACTGTTGGCATTCTTTCTGTTGGAACCATGCAATTTTTGTCATTTAAGATAATATTACATTATAGACTATTTCATTTTTCTAGATTTTACTGTTGTTGTAGCATTACAAATTATTACAATTGAGGTACTTTAATGTCATAGTGACATGAGTCACATTGTTTCAGGAACTAAAAAACCAGGATTTACTGTAGGCATAAAAATGAATTTTAGCATTGTAAAATATCTTCCTGCACTATCTACACCAGTTTTGTGGAATTATCACTCTTCTTATTTATAGATTGATATGTCTACATACTTTCCTCAACTTAATGCTAATTTTCAAATTTATGTGTGACTCAAAACAACAACAACAAAATTATTAAGTTTTTACTTTTCATTTTGTGAATTTTCGACCGCTTGGTTTTTATTGCCTCAGTCAATCACCTGACCTTGCCCCATCTAAGGCCAGGTATGGTGATATGCATGCAAAAAAGTAATTATAAGAAAAAGAACGGAGTTATTCATTTGCTGTCTTGTATATTGTAGGCGAATCTTTTTATATATTTGACAATTTTAATGCACTTTACTCAGCTTTTCTCTTTGATTTTTCGGCTAAAAAATATTTTTTTACACAAATTTAACACGCATATATATATATATATATATATATATATTGTATAAAATGGTAAACCAAATTTTCATCTGGCGCCCCCTTCAAGTGGCGCCCAGGGCACATGCCCCTTAGTTTCGGCCCGGACTCCTTCTCCTGTTAGTTTTTATTGTCCCGGGTAGCCACCCGATCGCACCCATATCAAGACGGGAAAAATGAAAGCCCAACACTGCTCAGGGAGAGAGAGAAAAAAAAATTGAACAGGCTTCATGAAATCTTTTCATCAGAAAAGTTTGAATCAAACAAAATCTTCATTTGGCGCCCCCTTCGCCTTTCGGTACATTTGGAATTTGAAAAAGAATAATGCCTAAGAGAAAAGCTCTTTTTTCTAATTCATTTGCAGTTTTCTACTATAAATGAATCTTTTTTATATATTTGTAAATTTCAATGCATTCGATTCAGTTTTACTTTTGGATTTTCCGGCTTTAAGACATTTTTATGCAAATTCAATATAAATACATATAAATTTTTGTATGTAAAGACAAAAAAAAAATCTTCATTTGGCGCCCCCTACGCTTTCTGTTCTGGCGCCCAGGGTGTAGATGGTTGGGGGGGCACACGCCCCCCCGTGCCCCCCCCCCCCCCCCCCCCGACGCTACGCCTATGCATATCAATCAAAAATGGCCAAATACGATTCTGAGTAGCCAGTGTTCCATTTTGCAGTGAATGGTGTTAATGTCAGAGAAAGGATTCTTCCAGCTGGCTCCTAAGAATTTTCAACTTTTGTCAGTCGCTGGATATGGGACATTCTGATTTTTATGCAGAATTATTGTTTTCAAGGGTTTCTCATAAATGCCTTTTTTTCAAGCACTGATTGATCTTTGATCTTGATTGAGTCTGATTAATCTAATAATTTATTAATAAATTGATGTCAGAAGCAGTAATAAAGCTACATATGTACTACAAATCTGACCAAATGGGTGTCGCTTTAATGCCGAATCAATTATCCAGAAAAAACAATTATGCAGAATAGGTTCAGTTATGACCATTTTGGATAAATGGTTTTATACTGTAGTACAGACTTAAAAATATCTAGTTGCCCCTCACCACATGGTGACTCAAAAAAAAAAAGTGGTATTATTAGGGCTGTATTATTTATCAATTTTTTAATCATTGCAATACTGATATCTAAGCTGCTATATCCTAATAATCTTTTCCTTGTGGATATTTTGCTCTATTATAATACAGTTGGACCTCGTTATCCCGACACCCGGTTTTCACGTCACTCCGCTTATCACGTCAGTTTTTCAAAGTCCCGATTTTCTGTATATGATTTTAATGTAAATAAACTCCGGATTTTACGTCGTTGAATAATTTTCAACTCCGGATATCCCGACGGTTTAGGAAAATTATCCATTTTTCATAATCCATCTTATAAGCACAGAACTGAAGAGGTAAGAAATGTCTTAGCCAAACTTTCCATAAAAGTGTCTAAAATACCCATTGAGATAAATGCGAAATTTTACTTCAACCCTTTATCTGAATGAATAAACTCACACACTATGAATGACACATTTAAGTACCAGATATACGTATCAGTCTATTTGCGGTCTTTTTGCTCTGGTCAGGCGGCGTTTTTTGTGGTTACACAGCGTTTTTCATCCGACTAAAACCGAAGCATTGCATTACATTGAAACGATCAGAAATTATCTAACATCCATTTCTCAAACAACGAATATTGATTACAATTCATTGTATAATATCGAAAAAAAGAATTGTAGGTAGCACATCTAGGGATAAGCAAACCTTAATTCATCTATATTTCATGTAATAATAATAAAAAAAGTCATCATAAATCTGATTTTTATTTTCAATTTTGTTTTTGTGTTTATTTTGTTTAATAATAATGTTTTATTGCTTAAAAGTACAAAAATAGTCATGAATTTTAAAATTGTCTTAAATTAATTGAAAATACAGCTTTTTATAAACATATTTTTCTCCAACTCCGGTTACTGCGACACTCCGCTTATGACGACACTTTTTTCTGGTCCTTAGAGTGTCGGGATAACGAGATTCAACTGTACTACATAATGGCAACCTAGTCTGGTGTATTCTCTTAGCATAACTGCCAAGAAGGAGGGAAGAGGAGGGCTATTGCCTCTCTCTGGATTTTGAAATTTAATGAAATAAATTTTCTTTAGGATTATTTAAAAAAACTATAAAATTTATTCTTCCCAAACGACTTTAGAATACAGTAGAGCGCCAATTATCGGAGCTCCAATTAACCGAACTTCCAATTTCTCTCAAAATTTTTTTAAAACCAAACTTTCAATTATTTGAACAGCCTATTTCTCTTAAAATTTTTTTAAAACGAGCTTCCAATTATCCAAACACCCTATTAGACCTGGATATCAGAATTTAAATGATGAGGATATTGTGGATGAGATTCAAGACAAAAAAGAAATTGAAGAAAATGAAAACGAATACTCTGAAAATTACCTATGTCCATCACATAACAAAGCCTTTGAATGTTTGGAAACAGCTATGAAATGGCTCGAATGACAGAAGAATGCTGATCCTATTCAACTAACGTATTTAGGAAGAATTCGAGATGTGGCAGCATTGAAAGAAAGTCTTCTTTAAAGCAAGCAACAATCAAAAGCTTTTCTGTTTAAATTATAATCTCTGGAGTTCAGAAAATGATATAAAAAAAGTAAACAAAAATATTAAAAAGACAAAAATCAAGTTTTAAACATGCCAGTATTAACTAGTGCTGTCAGTCCGAAGCGTGGATAAAGTGGGAAGGTTTTATAGTATAGCCAGGAACATTCCTTAAATTGTCAGTCCATTTGTCTGAACTTTTGCTTATCCGAACTAGGGTTGGTCCTGACTTGTTCGGATAATTGGCACTTTACCATAATTAAATACTAAGAGAAAAATATCGGAGAAGTTTTTGTCAGAACTCCCATCGCAAGACAATTAAAATTTTTTTATCTTAAATGGGAAGTTCAGTTAGACCACCCCCCTCTCTCTCATGATGAAAAAAAAAAGTTTCAATTCTGCACTTTGAAAAATGTTGGTAGAAACTTATTTTTGACTAATTAATATTTCTTAATTGTTAAATTTTAATTTTTTTTTAAATGTTGATTTGTTGATTGATATGTTTGAAACTTGTCTTGCACAGTGAATTCTGAGAAGAAAAATAGTTAAGATTATTTTATGTTTATATTCTGCATCTTAAATTTGCCCCACCCTAGATTTCTTTCTGTTTACACCCATATCTCTTTATATTTTAAGTTATATCTTACTATTTTTCAAGATTTAAGTGCGTGTGTGTAGGGGTGCACCCTGGCATCCCCCTCCCAAGCATGTGTTCTTGAAAACAAGCAATTTTTTTTTAAATTATTGTAATCAAGAAAATGTTTGTGCACATTTGTAAAATGTACATATTCATTTTCCTCTGTAAGTTATTTTGATTGCCATATTTTAAAAAATTTAATAAATCTTTATCGTTATGATGCTTACAGTTATACCAATTTTATGCATTATAATCTTTCTTTAAAATTATGTGCTCACTATAATTAAACAAAAATAAGCCTAGTTTAGCTGAACTGATAACACACTTGAATAATTAAAACAAAATTTCAAAACTAAAATTATTCTACTAGCCGCAAAATTACGGAGCAAAGTATCTTGAACAGCGTTGAATAGTCTATGCTGTTTGAATACTAACATTCACTGGCACACCTTATGAGACCATAAAAAAATTGAGCTCTGAAAACATTGAAACTCTAAAACTGCAATCTATATTGAATATCTAGTATATGTTTTAGTCAAATATAAAAATCCGTCATTTAAAAGTATAACAACTCTTCTAAAACTAATTTTCTTAGATTAGCCTATAAAAGAACAATATTAATTAGCTATATAACTTTTTGTGAAAAAACTTAGGTACATTTTCACTATCTGTGTGCAAATGTTGCCTTAGCAGGGTTTTTTTCATTTTGGCAATAGTAGAGTCATGTCATATTTAATTAAAGAATTGAAATGCTTTCAGCAGTGCAGGAAATACAAATACATTCAGAAAAAGAAAATAAAGATTTAATTAACAACTCTTTTAAGGGAAACAATATCATAGATCAAAAACATTTAATTATGAAAGCATTATTTGTAATTATAGGTCAGAACTGGAAAATTTCATTAGCGGCCACTGGCCGGTATGACTAGTTTTTTAAGTGGCCACTTTTGTTAAACTAGTGGCCACTTTTTTATTTAAAAATACTATGCAGTAAAGTTTCTATAAGTATTAATCTAAAACTGAATAGCCCAAATAAATATGTTAATATAAATATATTAGAACCAAAAAAGTAGAATCTTTGATGAAATGCAAGAAAATTTTACTCTCTCCTTGTAAAAAAGTGGCCGAAAGGTAGCCGCTGATAGTCAATTTTGCACTAGCCACTTTTTCTCATTTACTGGCCCTGTGGCCGGTGGCTAGTGCTAATTTTGACCTTTATTTGTAATGTGTGCAGAACAATAGTGGGAATATAAGAATAAGGAAAAATTGTAATTTTTACACATAGTTTGAATACCATTTGACATTTACTAAAGAAATATTTATTTGATTATCATGTGTTTGGTATGTATGTAAATTCAGAATTTCTTTAATAAAATTTTCTATTTACAGTACACGTATCCAGATAAAGCAAAGCGTGATGTCTGTGCTGCTATTCGTCAGTATAAGAATTTAAGAGTGAAATTAGATACCTATGGTAAGTAAATATGTTTTAGAACTTTTTAATTGCAGGAGTCGATCCAGGCAAAATTTGGGACCTATTTAGGGCCTTTTCACAAAAATCTATTTAATAAAATAGGACCCTTCACAAAAATAAATTTAAAATGGGCCCCTTCACAAAATTTCTTTTAATAAAACAGGCCCCTTAATAAAATTCCTTTTAATAAAATATCCCCTTTCATACAATTACTTTTCATAAAAACTGTTAATATGTAATTTGTCAATAAAACCAGGTCACGAAAAACAAAAACTTTAGCTAGAAGATTTAAAGTAGTTTTTGTTAATAAAATGCTTGGTTCGAATTTGAGTAAATGGATTTGAACTTTCGTTAACAAATGTTATTTTTCACAAAAATATAATAAAATTCACAAAAATAACTTTTACTTTTCACAAAATGGGCTCCAAGAATAAAAACCTGCATCGACCGCTGAATTGTAATACTGACTTTAGGAAACTATGCTACTATAATACAGTAGACTCCCTCAAATCCGCGACCCTAAAATCCGCGAATGCCTAAAATCCGCATATTTTTTCAGATGTAAACAATGAAATCTACAGTTAAGTTCCAGGAACAAAATTCAAGATGGCGTCGAAATCAGCGACTAGCGCAATGCTTTTTTTACTAAATTTTCTGTTAATCATTCTCTTTTGGCTATTACAGCTGATTTATTACTAAAAAAATTTACATTACTTTTGATTTTGATATAAATTAGCATATCTATATAAAAAATTCCAGGGTTCGAAATGAAAAAATTCACGAACCAGAATGCTATTTTAAAATTATTATTCGCAGATTATTTTTTTTTTAAATTATAGACAAATTTATTTCTAAACATACAAAGCAGTATAAGAAAAGCATTCAAGACTCTAAATAACAATGAAAAAAGTTATTAAAGTTAAAAGTGCTAAGAACGAATAATGACGTATCGATCGATCCACTAGATGGCAGCATAGGACTTTTGGAATCGAATTGAATCGATTTCATCGGTAATAATTTAATATTTTTCTAAATTTTTATTTTACATAATTATTTTAATAATTACTTACTTTTAAACTAATAAATTATTTTAATATTTTACTTATTTTAATGTTCCCTTTATTGTAGGCATTCATTATAATCTCCCTTGCTTAACTACCAATCAAATTAATGTTTCAAAAATCTAAACAAATTAATGACCAGAAATCCGCAAAATTCTAAAATCTGCACAACCTCTGGTCCCAAGCTGTGCAGATTTAAGGGAGTCTACTGTACTTTGCTACTATAATTGTGAAAGTGTGTCCCACTGGGTCCAGTGCTGTTGAATCTACGGTATGGTTTCTATGGCCAAAGATTTTTAACTATTAAGCCTGTTGTGTGGAAAAAATCATAAAAAATCTGGTTTTAATAGAAGATACCCCTGAACAAAAGTAAATTCCATGGTCTCAGGGTGTCCACTATTTATATTCTTTTGATCTTAGCATATATTTTTTATTACTTTTTATATAGCCTGAAAGCTAAACAGATGTCTGATGCTTGACTTGACATTCGCATCCTGTTACAAAGAAGCATTGTATATATAGGAAATGGCAGGCACAAAGGGGCTAAAGTAAACTTAGCTGACACTTTGCATTTACTTATGTAGTATGAAGTTTCTATTTCTGTTGTATTTTTAAACAAATCTACTTTGCTAATTATTTAAATGAAAGCATAGAATATTTAAAGAATTAAAATAATACAGATATGACAAAATACCATTAAAAAACTTAATTGAACAACTTGGAATAATTATGAAAATGTTTATTTTTTAAAAAAGGAAGAAGATAATCATGGAACATGGACGTTTTAAATCGATTACTGCTGTCTTCAGATCCCTTCCCCAGTAGCAGAATTTTCTGTATCAGTCTGCAGCACCAGTATCACAAGCCAAAATTTATCTGCAACTCCTAACGATGCGGAACCAAACATAGGAAGCAAAATTTGCCGATAGATAACAATAATATACACAAAACCATACAAAAACTGCAGTTCAGTTAATGTATATACTAAGATAAAGGTATATTTAAATGTAACATAAAATTAACAAACTCAGTTTAATCTTAAAAAAAAACATTTATTGTGTTACTTAATGAAAACATGGTAAGCAATTGTCTTAATCACTAATGATTTTGCTAACTACTTTTGAAGTAACAGATTGTTTAAAAGCAACTTTTGTAGAAACGTGCTTAAAATGTTGGAAGTATGACATACCGTACTTCTCAACCAATGCAGCTTTCAAAAATTTGCGCATGTGCTTAAATCCACTTTCAGGACCATTCAGCATAATAAACACACGCATATCAGATGTGCCAATATCGTCAAGAAAACCATCATCACCTCTTTGTCGCATCACATTAGCAATTATAGAGCCCCAACTTTCACATATGGCCTCAGACAAAGGGATGGAAATGGCAAACATGAAAACCTTTAAAATAAGTTCAGTTTTGATAAATGAATCTTAAATCTAGTGGGAAAAGACTAGGGTTTATACAGCTGAGAGCTAAGACTAAGAAAATGTATGCAAAAAAAAAAAATGTAAAGCCAAAATTTGTTTGTCTTTACTAAATTATTAACTGTAATTAAACAATTGAAAATGGTTTGAAGTTTTTTTCTTAGTTACATAATATCTTTTGAATAATATACATATATTTTTTAAACCTATAAACATATTAGAATATCAGTTAAGTTGCATGAAGCACAACATTCAAGGCTTTTAACATGCACATAAAAAGCATCGAGCTTGAAACAATATTTCTGTTATAGTCAATATTTTGTGATTAGGCCTAAAGTGTGACTTTTATATGAAGAAATTAAATATAGTTTACTTTTACTTCATTGTAAAAATACAAATAGATTCTCATATTTTAATATTTCTCAAGAAAAGATAAATACCCCCCCCCCCACCCCCCAAAAAAAAAACACACACACGTGCGCGCACCCCATAACCCAGCGAATTATTTACACCCGACTCGCAAAAAAACAAAATCGGCCCGGCCCGTACAAAAAAAACATTGGCCCGACCCGGTAAAAAAGTTAAAAGTTCAGCCCGGCCCGTAGAAAAAAAATTATTGGCCCGGCCCAGTATAACATCTAAGAGCTCGGCCTGGCCCGAAAAAAAGTTAAAATCTCGGCCCGGCCCGAGTGAATTTCTATGAAACATTGATTTTTACGCCAATTTTGTTAAAAATTTGTCTCGTACGAGTTCAGGCCAAAAATATTTATCTTAACTTTTCTTTTCATGCTTATATAATCTTCATTTTTGTAGAAGTGCCGCGAGGTGCGATATTTATTTTATTAATGAATCTCTATTTCTTGTATGTAAGTAAATGTTTCACTTATCATTAATATTTTGTTAATCCATATTCCATGTTGTAAAATCTAAGACGGAATCGCATAGAAAAGAAAAAAAAAAATGCGTTATAGACAAGTTCCCTTCTTAGCAAGTGTAAATGTATTATATATTCTTTTCTTACGTAGTAGTATATTAATTTTGCATGGATCAACACGTTTTTCAGTTTAAAACAAGATTCTGTTATAGGCAGGTTCTTTTTCACACATTTTACTGTATTTTAATTTAGCTATATTTTAATAAGCATAGAAATCTACTATTCTTTAAAAAGAATGAATTTGAATGTTTGATTGTAGAATAATGGCGATTTGAAAATGTACGCATTTTTTGAAAAAAAAAAAAAAAAATTGTGCCAAGCCTAATTTTAACTGACTTTTAAACGGACCCAACCACGCCGAGACAATGATTTTCATACATGCTGGGTCAAAACTAGGAATGAAAATTTTGGGCCGTGAAGATTAGGAATGAAACCAGTACCGGCTCTGTGCAGAAATAATAAGTTACGCCCGGCCCGAGCCTTCAGAAAAATGTATGGCCCAACCTGGCCCGGCCCGAGTGCCATGAATGAAAATAGGCCCCAGCCCGGCCCGTGCAGATCTCTAATCGGAAGCTTTCTTAAACAAATCCATTACATTTTTATTTTTAAGTGATTTAAATCTCACTTTCAGGCCGGGATGGATACGCTGAGAATGTGTTTTTAAATTTTTTAGTAACATTGATTCGTTGCAATGCAAACATGATACTTTTTCAGTCTGCGAAGCCATATTTTTATTAGCAAAAATCAAACAGCTTTGAAAGCACGTGCATAAGATTGCAAAGAAAAAATTTAGCAATAGAAAGGAAATGCTAGGGTCAAAGATCAACGTCATGCAGAGAGTAAGGAGTACTACATCACGAAGATAGAAGAAACTGGCCCACTAAAGGCTGAAAACCAATCATCTACTACAATCTGAATGAAGGGCGTGTTAGTATCGCCGCGATCTTGATGATTGACACTTTTGTCTCTTACAGGAAAGGAGTCGTTCATTCATAGGGTTTGTGTGAAAAGGGAGATAATTTACGGCAAAAAGAAGAAAAAGTAAAATAATTTGGAGACCAGAATTTTTTTTTTTTCATTTTTGAGCCACTTGATCGTACAGTACAAAAAAAAAAAAAAAAAAAAAAAAAAAAAAAACTTCTTTTTTTTTTTTTCTCAAGTTGGAAATTAATCTGCAAGATCTAAAATGAATCTGCAGCGCTCGCTTCCGTGCTGCACGGTTTCTGCTACCGGGATCCCTTCTTATCTTTATCTTGTGTGTGAAGTAGAAAAAAAGTTAACCATTTTTAAAGGGCACTTTAGCTTTACTTCTTCCTGCTGAAATTTCAAGCATCGATACAACAGCCTATCAGAGTTACCTAGAACCCATTAGTGATGAAAGTTATTTCAAAGACGAATCATCAGATGAATAAACTAGTAAATCTGCAGATCAGGAGCCTCAACGTCATCTTTGCAAGTCATTGTTTTTTAACACTCATTGCGTAATATTCAACTTCCTACAAATCGCTTTTTAAAGTTTTCAACTTAGATAAATATTTATAAGAAAACAAATTTTAACGTAAGTTTCACTGACGTAATTGAACGTAAAGTTTCAGAAATTAAAAGCGTTAAACAAGTGGTTATACATTGATGTTCTGAAATTCTGATGAGCTACTTATTCTGGTAACTTTTCAAATAAAAAAATTGCATTTCTTCAGGGGGTCTCTGCCCCCCTGAACCCCCCATAGTCTATTTAAATTTACATTCGTAATCTTTTATTGATTGAGCGGATGGTTATAGTATATATTAGATTTTTTTACGCTGTGATTTATAAGGATAAGCATAAGTTTTTTTTTATAAATTAATAAAATTTAAATTTAAAATTAAATCTTCATGTTAACCGTATGCAGACAATAAATCTTGAAGTGACGCCAAAAATGTAACCCTAAAATCCACTACATTCGGCACAAACACAACGACGTGCTTAAAAAAAAAAAAAAAAAAAAAAAAAAAAAAAAAGTAATATTTTTAGTAATATAATTTTTAATTCATAATACAATCAAATGCTACCTTAGAATGTTTAAGTATAAGCAGATCCTTTTCATTTTGCAGAAAAAAGGCACGGATGAAATCAAAGAATTCGGTTCCTGTTCCACATGCTTGTTTTGTTTGGGCCAAATGAGGGCATTTAAATCTGAGCGATAATGCACATTATATTGCAAACTGTTTTTACGGCATACTGCATCTCCATCTATCTCTTTCCTCCGTGAATAATAGTAAATTTTATTTTACCCAAGAACTTTTTATTCCAGCATCTTTGTTATTGAAGATGACGTCTAATTCACCTGCTATGCGTACTTACTCAAAACTTTTCATCTTGTTATATTAAGAAATACTCGAGAGTTTTCTTTTTATTTCTAATATGCCGCCATATTAATTTTTCTATTCTTAATTTTTTTTTTCCTGTTTCACGTCAAAATATTTCAATTGAAAATTGTTTAAGAGAAAAAATTATTCCAGGTTTTGATTTTCTCTTGGCAACAATTAAAGAAATATTGGTAAATGTTATGGAAAAATGTCACATTATTCTCTATGAAAATAATGAACTTTTCTATTTTTAAGCAACATATTTTAATAAAATAAATAAAATATTGCCTATTTTTATTTCTGGGCTAAAATCCATCTATATGCAAAGATGCAAATGCATTAATTCCTCCGTTTTGATGTTGGCTTTTCTCAAACATTATACACGCGATTATACTAATATTATTAGGACCAAATATGTTGGTAGGCAACAGATGAAAGAAAAGAAAAAAAATGAAATATGTATTATGTCAAATTGATAAAACAAAATGCTTTATATTATTGGAAAACATGCATAAAATTCCTCCCAAAATTATAAACCTAATTTAAAAAATCGCGCAAATATATTGACAAAATTTCAAACTAATTGCAATAATATAATAATTTTATTTAAAAATTTCAGCATCCAAATTTTACCATTTAAATCCATTTTTCATATGAGCCATTTCTTTCAACAAATGAAAATCTGAAAATCGTCTGACTTGCCACAGAAAAGCATTATAGAGCAAAATAAAATGTTCTATATATTCCGAACGAATGAACCAAATTTAACCAAAAACTATACAGCTAAATCCGGGAACCTCACCAACATACATCCTTAATTTCAAGCTAATCGGATGCTTTTTACGGCAGTTATCGCAGGACAGACAGACTAACAAACAAACAGACGGAAACCAAAAACTTTTCGGGTCTCCACAGTAAACCTTCACTGACGTTTCGGCAATAACCTTGATATTTTGTCATCTAATATGTATACATATTCATTTAAGTGTGATTTTTGTATTCTTTTATGTACATTAAATAATATAAATTATTAAGTGATCAATAGATGTCTGATTTAATTTAATTACTTTTGATTTACTCTGTAAAAGTGTAAACATTTAATTTCATTTGTTTTTTTTAATATAAAAATAAGGTGTAAAAATATTTTAAAAGTTTTGTAAATTTTGAACGGATTTTTATTGAAATATAGTGTAATTTGATACCGATTTTAGAACAGCCAAAGTCTCACGATAACAGAATGGTAAAAATACTGTATTTATTCAATTTTTTGAAAGAAATTGCAATATGACATTGCATATTTTAGTTTTGGCGTTACTCTATATGAAAAGATACGTTTGTATTGACAGATCGAATGCAATCTCGATCATAGTATTCACTAATTTTTCATTGCAATTAAAGTACAAGTTACATGTTATAATGTTTTCCATATAGTATCCTGTATATTATAGGTCAAAATTGGGAAATTTCATTAGCGGCCACTGGCTGGTAGGACTAATTTTTTAAGTGGCCACTTTCTTTAAACTAGCGGCCACTTTTTTATTTCAAAATGCTAAACAGTAAAATTTCTATAATTATTAATCTAAAACTGAGTAGCCCAAATAAATATGTTAATATAAATATATTGGAACCAAAAAAAGTAGAATCCTTGAGGAAATGCAAGGAAATTTTATTATCTTCTTGTAAAAAAGTGGCCGCTGACAGACAATTTTTCACTAGCCACTTTTTTTCATTCACTGGCCCTGTGGCCGGTGGCTAGTGCTAATTTTGACCTTTACTGTATATAAAAAAAACATTTTTCAAAGAAAACTACTGAAAAGTGATTATTGTTGATTAATTTATTATATTATTAACTTTACTCCAATTTTTCAGTAAGAAATATTTTTAGCTGGCTAAATCAACCAAATAGTTCTCTCACTGTGCGGCATGGGTTTTTTAATTAGCTGGCTGTTTTGCAACCCTGAAATTTAGCAGGTATATCTCTGAAGGGTATAGCCCTGATATCCGTTCCTTGTTCTATTTTTTCCAGGAAATTAAAAGTGTATTGGGATGTGTGGCCATTTACCTTATCTTTATGTAGCTCAACAGATTGGTGCTACTGGGGGTAAAGAGATGGCATTTCATGTATGAAGATTGAGAGTAAAACATGTTTCTGATAAGCATGATCTTAACATTTTTCTCCACTTATTTTAATTTGCCGTTAATATATAAAGTCAGCAACAATTACAAATCCTTTGCTAAAACTTTCTCTTGATATATTGAACCATGTATTAATTTTTTTTTTCTAATCTATGATAATCTAATATATGAATAATTTTTGGAAAGTGCAGAAATGTTTTCCATCTGTCGATTCTTTAAAAGAGCCAGTTTGCATGTAAATAAAAATTTCAATTGCCAGACGAAAATTTATACTTTCAAAAACGTATTAGCAGGGAAAAATAATTTCTCTATGCCAGCAATTATTTATTTATTTATTTTTTTTTTTTTGGAACCAAAACAAACTCTTCTAAAAAATGTGTGAACAGCCTCTGTGTTTTTGTATTTTGGTTTTTGCTGATTAATATTGCCAGAGAAAAGACCTGCATTTTCTTTCTCCCTGATATTTCGATATCAAATCTATTAAATTGTGTTTTGATTTGTAACTTACCATATGGGTAATTTGAAGTATTGTTTTTCAGTTTTTAATGATGGTAAAAGACAACAATTAGCCTGCCTTGATGGCACCATTCCAGTTATGTATAAAGGTGAGTTTTTAGTCAGAACTATATCCTTTAATTTGTGAATAACTTTTATGTAATACAGTAGAGTCCCGATTATCTGAGTTTCTGCTTTAACCGGTTTACTGAAAAAAATTATATATATATGGCCATTTTTTTTCTATTCTGACCAGAAAATCACAGTTAAATTTTTATGACTGCATTTTCATCTTCATCTAGCATTTCAACTTAATGATGAAAATGATGTTCTTCAGAAGAAAATGACTAATTGGGACTGTACATACCCGTTATCTCTGTAGGGAGAGAGGGGGTGGGGGTCTGACACTTGATATCGTAAGTTATCTCTAGGGATAGGGGAAGTATTTTGATATTGTTATCATTGTATAGTTTTGATTCAACCAAAATTTTCCCTTTTTGGTAACTTTTTCTTTACATCAGTATTGTCTTATCTGTTTATTTTCAGTTTGTTGTCTATTTTTGTGAAAATGCAAAGTTATTATTAAAATAATTTCATTCCAAAATATGGAATATCCCAACGTTCGCCATTCTTAGTCTTTTGCCATATGCGCATATATTTCTTAAAGAAACCAGGTTCCCCCTGTTTTGTGTATAAGAAGTTCTGCTTACCCCCGTGCAGGTGGCAAGTGAAAGATATTGCTATTGAATGCATTATGTAGCAAAGAGCTATTATTAAGTACTTTAAAAAGTATTTCTTTAAATTGTTATTTCATATAAAGTTATTTCATATATAATAGTGATATTTTGTTAACTTTTTCTCTTCATTTAAATCAGTAAAGTATGTGAATAATAAATGTATAACCATATCTATATATCATTGCAAACACACAAAAGAAAAAAGAAAAAAAAGTAAAAATAAAAATTTTTTAGACACTGATAACAATATCATTAGGAAGGTCGAGAAATGATAATAATGTATATCGTAAGGGGGGAGGGGTCCAAAATTGTCAAGCAATTGATAATGTTATGTATGTGCAGCCCCATTCTGAAGGTTTAAGTTCGATTGAAAAAAACTTGAATAGATACAGCAGCAAGAAGAGGCTGTACTTGCTATTCTGATGACGCTAATACAATGGCATAGCTGCAATCTTGTACGTTTTTTTGTCATCACTAACATTTAATAGAAATTTTTGTCTTATTTAATTAGCAAAAATTGGTAGATTTTGGCGATTGAATTAGGCTAAATTTACTATTAAATTTTAGTATAATAAGAAAAAAAGTAAAAGTTAGCAGCTATTAACGGCGTAATACTTCAGCAAAGGGAAGTTTATCATCCAGCAAACTAATAAAGGGCATCTTCAAATAAACAATTTCATTCCCCATTTAACTGAAGTACATCAAAGAACTGTAAGTAGTATCATAAAAATTAATAAAGCTTGTGTAAATTTGTACTTCAACTCTTTATTTAGTGACGATTTATGTAAATTCGGTTTATTTTGAGGTAAGCTTCATCCATATTTACTCGGATAATCGGGACTTTACTGTATTATAAATTATAAACATAACTGTTGTACCAATATAAGATGAACATGAACAATAAAAGTAATCTTATTTTGATATAAGAGACAATGTTTATCAGGTGTCATCGCAGAATGGTTCAAAAAGTTTAGGTACCAAGCTCATTGGCCTGTTTCTTTCAAAGTAGAGTTTTCGCAACAGTGGCCTGTAATGTATTCACCAAATGAGAGCTCAATCAAAAGCATAGTTTAGATGCTTTCTGTCACACGCACATTCATATATAGTGACATCATAGAAAAAGAGCATCAAAAACAAGCTCTGGGGACCTAAAAATGTGCGAAAACTCTAATATACAAGCATGCATCTACACATACATATGGAAATATGTATAAAAATAGTGAAAATAGACTCAAGGGACCTCAGAATGTAAAAATATTCCAAACTTTCCATAATCGAGTTTTTATCATGATTGCAATATTTCCCTTACACTGTATGTGTATGGAAAATGATAATTTATTGACCTTTATATTTTTGAAATATATGTATAGTTGTTTGTATTAAAACTTGTGATCTGTGTTTCTATATTGTATCTTTCAGTTTTCTGCAATTGTCCACTGAACCATAAAATTTTGAATGTCCCGTAGTTAAATATTGTAAATGTATGTTAAAGTATTAAATAAAAAAAGTAATTATTGATATATATATTTACAGGGATGGGGAAATACATCATTTTACTCGCCACTGGCGAGTAGATTTCCTGACAGGGCGAGTGAATTTTTAGGCAATCTTTGAAAAACTGCAGACTATAGAAGATATGCCAAAAGCTTTTTTATTCTGATTGTTGGCTATATTTTTCAACTTTACCGCAATGTAAATGTGGTACTAAGTTCTACCTTATACTAAACTTTCTCTTATTTCTCTTATACTGTACCTTAAGTCTTGTTGGCTGGTAGAGTAAATCCTTGTTGAGTAGGATTTTCCAAAAATTCCCCACCCCTGTATATTTATTAATATTGATTTAAGGGATTAATTTCTTGGATTTTGAATAAATTGATTCATTTTCAATTCTACAAATTGTAATTGTTTCTAGATGAGATAATAAATATATTGTCTAAGTAGCAATCTTTCATCAATACAAATATTTTTTTTTTCACAAGTAAAAATTTTAAAGGAAAGATTTTGTTTTAAAAATTTGTCATATAGAATGTTTTTATGTGTACTATCATTTTAAATTATATAAAAAAAAGTTTAATTAATGTATGATAAATAGATATCAGAAGATTAAAACTATGGAGGAGGGGGCTGGGGGACAAATTTGTTGCCTATGAGAAATTACTTTTTAAGAGTTAAATTTCCTAGTTTATATCATTACGTTCATATATACATCGTTGATTATAGCATTTATGAATTACAGGTTTACAGATTAGTAATACTGTACTGTATATGTCATGATATTTATCTGATATTTATTTTCAAAATATCATGATATTGATATTTTTGTCAAAGAATTTAGGGAAATACTTTCTAGAAAAACTGTATGAGCCTTGTGCAATATTTACAATGAATTTGTTTTTTTTTTCCCCCTTTTGTTTTAATCATAACTATTTTTGTTTGCTTACTTTACTTCTATTATTGCTATTTCAGAAATTAAATGTTTTAAGCACACACATTTATCAAATGACTGGTACAGAAAAAAATTATCAGAAATTGTTAATGATTCCCCAAGTTATGAGTTTGGGAGTGCATTCGTTAATGTCTTTAATAAACATAAATACATCCATATGTTTGAATAATAAACTGCGAATTTGTACTTTAAAATCTTGTTTGTTTAAATTGCTTGAGCATGATACTGACAAACCCTAATTTCAGTTCATTTTTGTAAGCAACTAAATATTTTGTATATCTATTTTTAAATTAATTTAAATATTCTGTCACTTTCTTTCTTTAACGTATCGTGGAAATTTAAAAAAAGAAAAGAGCGAGCTAAATCTCTCTCTACATAATGAATGTTAACAGGCAATATTCATATTTCTAATTTCTGTAACATGTCATTATGTCATTCATACATCTCATGTGATATTTGTATTATGCTTCATTATAGAAATGTTACGTATAGCACAGCTTTTACTTCCTAACAAATTTTGATCAACACAGATCAAACTTATTGCCACTATGAACAATCTTGTTGTGGGCTATTTCTGTTTTGGGAAATTTCCTGAATAATCTTTCAATTTCACCAGGAAAAGCAATTAAATATGAAAAATAGAATACAAAATCTAAAAGTCTGTAAAAAAATAAAATTATTTTGGTTTATTTAAAATTGTAATTGTAGTATGTAGTATTGTAGTACTTGATTTACTGAGCTTCTGTCTGCACAAATGGGAAAACTCCTTCTACAGTTGATTTCCTAGAGAAAATTTCCATAATCAGATCCAAAGCTAATTGGTGCTTTTAATATTATCATAATGTTTTATGCAATTAAAACTATATTATTACTAGCATTATTTTTGTTTGACATCAAACTTGTCTATGGTTCCGATTATGGAATATTAGCCATTTTCTCTGAGTGGATATAATATATTAAATTTTTCATTATGCATACCACATATTATTTGTAATATTTTTATATTTCATTTCGATTCTTGGTAGTTTTTGTGTACTTTTGTTGCTTTCTTTCATGTTTTCCACCTGTGCAAAGAACGGGTATTGCATGAAAATTATTTTTTCCAGTTGTTGATAGCCTGTCAAATAGATTTCTAGATTAAAAAAACCCATAATTAGATTCATGATAATCATTAGAGTTGTTTTCTACAACACAAAAATATATAAAGAAAGAATTGCTCATTTAATGGTATAAGATACATTTGTAATTCTATTACAATAAAGCTTCAATTAAACTTCCCCCCCCCCCCCCCCCCATTAGTAGTTCTAATTTAAGCTGTTTTTGAAAAGTCTTTATAAGACATGCATAAATGTATCTTTCCTGTATTAATATTTTATTATTTAAGATTGTTTGAAATTAAGTTTAAAAAAAAATGGTTTATGCTACAGTTCTATTGGAAGCATGGTTAAAAAAAAAAAAAAAAGTAAAAATAAGGCTAATAAAAAGATTCAGACTTTTTGATCACTGATTAAAAAAAAGAAAAAAAAAGAAAGAAAATGATTTGGTTTTGTGCTAGGTCTTTCTCTACCTCTTCTATCCATCTCTTCCTGAGTCTACCAACTCTCCTTTTCCCTATTAATTTACCATTATATATCTTCTTTGTGCTTCTGTCATCCCTCATTCCGATTAAATGGCCTAACCATTGCATTCTTTTTATTTTAATGGTGGTATTTATTATGTCTCTTTCATTATATAGTTGTTCCATTTCCATATTTGACCTGATATGCAATGTATTGCCTTCCTTAATGGGTCCAAAAATTTGTTTTAAGATCTTTTTTTCCCAAGTAATAAGTAGCTTTTCAACTTTTTGTGTAGTGGTCCAGGTCTCACTACCATAAAAATTTATGGCCGAAAATAGGGTACTTTGATTTAATGTGATTTTTGAGAAATTGTCTGTTAACAGCGATTTTTAATGTTTACATTTCAATGTGTAGCGTGGATAACAGATGTTCGCGAATAATTTATAGCTTAATTTCATATAACAAAACATAATTTCAGTTTTAAACATAGGATCAATAACAGTTTGCTTTCAAAGGTGTTTCGATTTTGATCAATCTTCATACATTCATATTTTGACCTCAACTTGCATAAAAAAGATGATCTATACCCATTTTACCCATGTGACAAAAAATGCTATAAAATTTTTGTGAATAAATAAATTTACTGATTTTTTGAGTTAGAAAAATCCTTTTTCTTTAAAATATAAATGGTTTATTTTTTAAATTCTTCCTATATATTTTTCTGGAAAGAAGTTTTTTATACACTAAAAACACTTTGCTCTATCTTCTGAAAAACAAAATGGTTGCCAAGCGCAGTATATATGTTGTTAGTTTGTTTCTACCAAGTTTAAATATTGCCAGATATGTGAGCATTTCATTCATACTTTTAATTTTTCATAAAATTTTGTCTGGTAAAATAATAATATATAAAATATACCCATTTTACCTTGGGTCCCCCTATTGGTTTTATAATTTTAAGTTTAGTTGTTTGGGATATTAGAGATGATTTTAGAATATTTCGAAGAGAAAAACAACATCTGTTTCCTGCTGTAAGTTGAGCTTTAATCTCTGCCTCTACTCTATTATCACAGGTAATCATAGATCCTAAATTCTGTAATTAAAAATATTTAAATTCTGTTACTTCATTAAATTGTAATTCATTATTTATGGTTAACTTTGCTGTTGTCTAGGAATTCTTTCTGCCCATTTTCATGTATTTTGTTTTTCCTTTGTTAACCTCAAGGCCTAGTTTTTCCCCTTCAATTCTTAGTTTATTGTATGTTTCAATCAAGACTCTCTTATTTTTAGCATTTATATCAACATCATCAGCAAATGCAAGAATTAAAGTAATAAAATACACTTCCCAAAAATAAGAAAAAATAAGGAATTTTAAAATATTGAAAAAAATTTGTACATCTATTTATATTTCAGTGAGATAGAAAGACTTTAGCATCACTGATGTTTATTTTAAAGATTTTAAACTATATGCCCTGAGTGGATAAAGGAGAGGAGGAAAGTGGGAAATTTAGGTTATAAATAAAATAAAAGAGCAATAATTTATCAAACATGAAATATTTTCATCTCTGGATTCTTCAATACTATTTTGAAGATTGGTTTTTAGAGTTCAATCCAGGCAAAATTTGAGGCCAATACAACACCCTTCACAAAAATCTTCTTAATAAAACAGTTCTCTCTACAAAATTCCATTTAATAAAAACACACACTTTATTATTTTGTTAGTTTTAAAATGCGTAATTTGCAAAAGAAACAAGTACACCAGAGAGGAAAACTTTAAGAGAAAGACTTAAAAAGTTATCAATTAATAAATGCTTGGTTTGAATTTGAGTAATAGCTTTTATACAGAATGTTATTTTTCACATATAATACATTTCACAAAACTGTTTACTTCTTCAAAAAATGGGACCAAGAAAAAAAACAAAAACCTTTCATCGTCTTCTGTTTTTTGTGCTATTGTAATTTTTTTTTCTTTTTTTCCCTATCCAAAATTTTATTTATTTTTTTAATGATCTTATAAAATCTTTTTATAAGAAATGTTTGCTGGTCAATTATATTGTTCCTCAGGAAACCTATTTGCATATGATGTATACAAATTCTCATAAAATTAGTGTTAACTTGAATAGATTCTTAACTTTTATTTTTTTCATTATATTTCTCAACCACGTAAATAATCTTCGCTAAAAATTCTGCTTTATTTAGATTTTTTTTTTTTTTTTTAATTAGAATGCGTATTTAAACAATCTTATTAGTTTGTAATTCAACTGTAACAATTTCACAATTTCTTTTTAGGAACTTATTATCACATACCTGTATGTATTTGGCTTTTGGATTCACACCCCTATAATTCACCTATATGTTATGTGAAGCCTACTTCAGATATGCAAATAAAAGCATCTAGACATGTTGATACTAATGGACGTGTGTATCTGCCTTA
Source organism: Maratus speciosus (assembly GCA_963932465.1). Lineage (NCBI taxonomy): Eukaryota > Metazoa > Arthropoda > Arachnida > Araneae > Salticidae > Maratus > Maratus speciosus. The sequence goes on along the minus strand of OZ010786.1, from coordinate 562,765,482 downwards.
TCTACACAATTGGCAGCCTGTAAGTAATGATAATCTGTTATTGCATTTGCATTTGTGTTTATTAGTTTTGTGTAGAGTTTTTTAGTTCATTAGTGAATAAAATATATCATTAAGCAAAAACATGCTTGTGAGTGGTGGTTAGGAAAACTATTTTGTTTTATAGCAAACTACAACAGCTATATCAAATAACTGAACATATGTCTGAATCAGAAGTTAAAATGTAAAAAAAAGACATTTAAATATCAAACATTTATTAAATTAAAAAACAATTAATATTAGAAAATAAAATAATTACTGTAGACATTTGAAGATTTATACAAGGAGTTTGTGTAAAGCTTGAAACGTCTACAGTAATTTATTTTATTTGGTAATATTAATTTGTTTTTTAGAAATGTCTGATATTATTTTTTTTAATACTATTAATTTTTAATACTATTAATTTTAATACTATTAATTTTAATATTATTTTACAAATACTTTATAGAAAATGTAGTTAACTATAACTATTTGTTTTAAATAGTTGTGATTACCAACTTCAAACATGGTTATAATTCACTACTTTCAGATTTTGCCAAAAGATTCAATCAGCACTAAGAATTGAAAACATGGATACAGTAGCTCTTTGTTATTCTGCATCTGCCACTATACCAGGCTTGGTGAACCTATGGCATGCGTGCCAGAGTTGGCACGTAAAGCAATTTTTCTGGCATGCAAAAAAATAAATTTTATATCATTATACAAATAAAATTCATTTTTTAAAATTTCGATTAATAATCAATAAAAATTTTATTCCATACAGACACACTATCACAAAAATTGCAAGTAATTTTGCATAAAGTAAAAGATCAAAAGAATTTCCTTTTCATGTGATGTTATGCAGCATTTTCAACATGTATTTTACCGTTTTATATGATTTATAAATTTCATTTTACAAATTATCTTTTTTTAGGCAGTCACTGCAATAAGGTGGCAAATGGATCCAATTTCTATGCATATTTATAAAACTATCAAAATATGTGAATCGGGTATAAATCATTCTCCATGGTACATTCCACTGAACACCAGTAAAAATCTCATTGATGAATTATTGATACATTGTTTAATGCAACTTTGATAATTAGAAACAAATGTTGTATTAATAATAAAGTCAAAAATTACTAAAATAAAAATTCACATTTTTATTTCCTTATTTAAAATTTCATTAATTTTATAGCTTATTCCAATATCCAGAGAAATCACATTTTGATTTTTAATATTTTGTAATTATTAATACATGAAAGAAACTGATTTTTTAAGTAGTGATTATTATAGACGTCGCACACTGCACAATTATTTTATGGCAAAGTTTGGCCCGTTACATTGTTGATAGATATTGTTTGAATTTTTCGCACTCGGACATAAAAAGGTTCGCCGATCCTGCACTATACTATCAAATGTGATATAGCCAAGATCATTAAATAAATTAAGAAATATAAGTTTAACGCTTTGAGGTCTAAGCCCGAGTGTCACTCAGGTTGCTGTTTTCAGTGAAGCGAACTAAGTCTGAGAGTCTCACGTGGTCAACTTTTAATCTCTGAGCTGCAAAAATACCTACTATATATGTTCACTGTCTTTTCATACATTATCTACGAACCTTTTATTTTGAAAAAAAAAATATGTGGCAGCACTAAACAGAAGTAAGTACAGTAAAACCTCCCTATGAAACGCCATCAATCCAATTTTTCACGTACTCTTTCATACTATGCACATTATTATTATTATTTTCTTAATCATTGAGTAGCTCGAGCCATAATTTTGCTAAGTTGAATGATGCTGCATCGTTGCATATTGAATCTTTGCTTGTTACAATCTCTATGGTTTCTTGTTTAATGGATGGTTAGTACAGACTGGAGGTAAAAATGAAACTTTCATTGTAATTCGTTTGGATGGTTTCTTCTTGATATAATTTTCTTAAGGCTGTAGTTTTTCTAATATATTTAATATGAACTACATGCTCCTTTTTAATATACAGTAAAACCTCCCTAAAGCAACCACATTCCGTTCAACCAAAAAAAAATTGGTTGCTCCGAGAGGTGGTCTCTGAATGGAGGTCATGTTTAAATCTAGATTTTAATTGTTGAAAAAAGGTAACAATTAATGTTACTAAAATTTATTTTTCACATTACGAAAAACTATGAAAATTTAGGTATCAAAACAAAAGTTAATTACTTAAGTTAATTACTGCAGAGTTTAAAAAATGAATACATTGACATTTGTTGTGATTTTGCGGTTTTATATTTTATAACTTTTATTTCCAAGTCCTTTCGAAGTTCAGTAAATAAATAATGCAATTTTTTTTTTTTTTTTTTTTTTTTTTTTTTTTTTTTGATGGGAACAAATATTGACAATTTCATTAATTTATCGGAATGAATGGATCGGAAATCGAAATTCATAAATTTATCGGAATAATTTATTATAATGAAAAATTCATTATTTTTCATTAATTCATTATTATTTATTTAATCATATTTCTTTGAGAGGATCCTGACAGAATAAAGCGGGGGAGTTTATTGACTGTCATTCTTTAGAATAATAAAAAAAAAAATCTAAACTTAGTTTAAAAGTTTGATGAATAATGCGCTCTCCGGAATTATTTTTCTAATAAAACCTTCTTCAAGCGATCAGGAAGAAAACGGAATTTGTTTAATTTATTCAAAGAAATGGGTCACTCATGGAGGGAGTTCAACTGGCATGTTCTCTGAATGGAGGTAAAATTTAATATTGACCCTATGGGAATAAATTTCGTTGCTTGAAAAAAATGGTCGTTCAGGGAGGTGGTCGCACAAGAAATTTTCACTGTATATGAAAATATCTAGAATCAGAGCTTAATTCAAACTAATTGTGAACCTGTGGCGTTGCTCTTTGTGCTTTGAAATGTACCACACAAAAGGAAATTTTACTAAATAATGTTTATATACAAATAAAACCTATTTTCAGATATTTGTACAACATTTGGGTTAGTTTTTGTTAAAGTCTATGTAAAATTTTCTGTTAAAAAATGTTTTCTTATGTGGAACTATTAAAAAATATATAAAACATGCTTTTTTCAATAATTTCTCATTTAAATACTAATTTTTAGTACATTTAAATAGTTCCCTGATTATGAATAAGAACAGTTTTAAATTTATAAAAAAGAAAAAAATATTAAAATACTTATCTTCCAAGGATTTTTTTTAAAAAAAAGTCATGAAAAGTGCCAAATACCCTCAGTCCAGAGGGAGATATGCGGTTGAAATAGCCCAGACCTCAAAGTGTTAAGAACTTATAAACATTACACAATTTCGATTACACTGTTGAATGGGAAAAAAAAAAAAAAATGTACTTTTAAATGCAATGTGTTTGAAAACTGTATCTCAATTTACGGATTTTATTTATTTAATTATTTTTATGGTTTTATGAACAGATATATATTTTTCTGTGATATATTAAAAATTTTTCAACCCATAAGACCAAATGCTAGTAACGCAAAAATACTTGCAAGCTAATGTTAAACCAATGGCAGCATTCTTTTTAATTTTTTTGTTTGCATTTCAATATTTTTTAATATATATATATATATTTTAAATAGCTTATTTGAGATAGTTAGCCAAATATTTTTGTACATTTTCGATTTTCATTGGAGTTTTTTCAGAGAATGCTTTCACTTTTGAAACAAGTTCCAAAACTTAAAGTGTGCTCAAAGAGAGAGAGAAAAAAAAGAATGTGATCAAAATAAAAAAAGTACCCGGTTAGTCATCAACCTCAAATATCCTGTGCTAAAATTTACTGATTTTGGAAATTTGTATCTCCAAAGAAATTTTTATCTCTATCAGAAAGCTATGGAGGCAAATGATTTTTTATGTATCTTTGTAGATTTTTATGCTTCTAGTATTTTATTCAGGGAATGTAATGAATTTTTCATGCGTAGAAAAACCCTCATCTACTTAGGTTAATTACCTCTGTTTAAAAATATTTTCACTTAAGTTTTTGTAGAAACTGGTTGATATTACTTTAAACCATTTGTTTAAACCTCAAAGGTTTCTAATTTCAGTCTGATTCATTACAGCAGTGAACTACATCTGTAAAGAATTTAGATGATATTATATTGATATTAAATTATAAACAGAAGTTCTATTATACGTCCATTAAAAATATTTCAAAATTATATATTCTAAAAACACACTCAAAATATATATTAAACATTTAATTGCTAATTATTAAGATCTTTTAATGTATTTTATTAACGTTTGACGTCCTTTTTAGCAATTAAATGTTTAATATATATTTTGAGTGTTTTTAGAATATATATTTTTGAGATATTATATTGTCTAAAGATTTGCATATAAGACTTTTTTTTCCACAACATTTAATGTTTCCCAAGCTTCAGAATAATTTTAATTAAGAAACCAATAAATTGATTGCATTTGTCGGGTGACTTTTCTTAATATAGAGGTGTAAATATCATAATTTGTATAAATATTCTTATTTTTGTGTTTGCACTAGTTTAGGAATCATTAGTTTATTGTTGACATGAAAATTTGTTTAAAACCTATATTTATTTATATTAGTTAAAAATTTTTAACTTTGTTTCAATATAGTGGAATCTATATTTTTATCTATTAACTGACATTTTAAAGCCACGGTCGGCAATAGGCGGGCCGCAGTCCACATCCGGACCACAGAAGGTCAAATCCTGGATCGCCAAAAATTTTCAATTTGAATAAATAATTTATTAATATTTTCATATAACAGATTTCATATAATATTAATATTTTCATATAACATTTGAGTGATAGCCTTATCAATGTTTCTTATATTCATTCCCTGAAGAATTTCAGGGTAAACATGTCTCAGAAAAGCATGAAAATTGCAGAAAACTAGCTATTAACCTGGCTACTTACTATATTTGGCAACACATATATATATGTGAAACAACTTTCTCCAAAATGAATTTTTTGGAAAACAAATATCGTTCGAGATTAACGGATGCCCACTTTGAAGACACTCTTCGCATTAGTTGTTCACCACGTGAACCAAACTAGTATAAAAAACTGGTTCAAGACCGCAAGTGTAATTTTTCAACGAATACCTGCCTTTTCTATTTTCTTATGCGTATGAAAATTTTTCAGACGTATACCTGTGTATGTAGTAATTTTGCAGAAGGAAATACCTGACTCTTCTATTTTATATGTATGTGTATGTAAAAATTTTAAAGTAATAAGTACTTACATTACTTATGAGTCTTTTTCTCTGGACCTTTATAAAAGTTTTCAAAAGTATTTGGACTCCACTTAAAATTACTTGCCGACCCCTGTTTTAAAGCTAATTTTCAATATCAAATTAAAGATTAAAATTTTTATCTGAATATTCTTTGCTAATTACAATTTAATTTTCAATTTCATATAAATTTTCACTCAAATTTTCTGCTTTAACATTTGTGTATTTTATTTGTCATTTAATTACATTTTTAACTTTCTTAAATTTTTAAAAAAATAGCATTTTCATCCATTAACTGATGTCTTATGTAGCTTCACTCTGAATAGTAGTGCTCTTTTTTTAACTTTCTAACTTAGATGATACATTAGACTACAAGTTTTGATGATGTCTTGAATTATGATATCAGAATGAAAATTTAAAAATTGTTACTTTCAAAATATAAATGCAGAATATATGAATATGAAATCATTTATCTTTACTAGTGAAATATAACTGAGCATGATAGGATGGATTTTACATTGAGTTATATACAAAGCTGCTGAAGTGAATGTAGGGGGCTGTACATATATAATGTTATCACCTTAGGGGGGAGGGGGGGTCTGCCACATGATATTGTAAGATATCACTTGGAGGAGGGGAGATTTGTCTTTTGACATCGCTATCATTTTTTATCCAAGCAAAATTTTCTCTCTTTATTTGTAACTTGTTCTTTATATCAGAATAGTCTGTTATCTATTTTTGTGAAAATACAAATTTATTATTAAAATCATTAAATGATTATAAAATTACTAGCCACCTTTGGCAGCCAGTTTGTTCTCCCTTAAACATATACTAAGCATTGTATCACGTTACTTTTATACATACTTTAATTCACTTGCTCAATCCTTTGCCAAATCTGAAGATTCTGATACAGAAATCCTGAATTCGGCATTTTTATGTTAGCTGTGCGCAGGTGCTAAATCGCCAAACATTGTCCCCGTTAGGGATGCACCGAATATTCGGTTTGGCCGAATATCAAACTATTTGGTATGCCGAATATCAAACTAGTTGGTATGCCGATTATCGAAATATTTGGCCGAACCGAATACTTAAAAAAACTTTTAAAACATATATTTTAAAACCTTATACAATTTCTACGTTTAACAGTCAACTTATAAAGATATTCAGAATAATTAGAAACAGAATCATATTTAAATAAAAGAGAATGTTTTTACATTATTTATTTGCTATTTGTTAAGTATTATTTAAGAAAATTAGCCAATCACGAGGATTTTCATAGGAATTAATTATGTACAAATGCAAGTTCCTCAACATTGTCCAGTAAATAATCTGTTTCTTGCTAAGATTTTAAGAACAACGTTTACAATCTCTGAGAATGATTGCTCACTCCAGACACTGATCTAGGATGCATTTAAAAACTTCCTTGCTTAATCAAAGGGAGTAGAACAGTTATTCTTGTTAAGTTGCCACCATATAAAATTTGAATCGATTGTATCTCTTATCAACTTTTACTTTAGTCTCTTCCTGACAAGCAAATATATGATCCTGTACAATTTTCTTCCAATTTTTTCACAATCTCTCTTTGATTTTAAAATGTTTGTTTTAGAATTTAAGAAAATTTTATTCATTTGTTTTAATTCTCAGAAGAAGCCATGAAATTTAAAATTTTATTAATAAATTTTTTTTTTATAACTATCCTCTTCTTAAATAACTCAAAGCAGATTTTTTTCAGCATAAAGTTTACTTGAAAAAAGCTCTTGTTTATTAGAATAAAAGTTTGTTTTAAATATTATGTAAAATTGTTTTAAAATTTAACATTTTAATGCCTTTAAACTTTGAAATATAAAAGTATTCGACAAGCCAAATATTCGGTATTCGGTTTGCCTGTTGGCCGAATATTCGGTATTCGGCCAAAATCACTATTCGGTGCATCCCTAGTCCCCGTTGTATTTTTTCGTATTTCATTTAAAATATAGCGCTTTCACTCATTTTATTTAAAATGCAGAACTTTAATTTAAAACTGAAATATTTAAAATTTCTGACTCTCAATTATTGCTTAAAAAAAAAAATAAAAGTAGTAAATAATACCATAAACCATGACATTTAATTTCAACATCAAAGCTTTGTTTTAATTTACCACATGAAAAATTGTTTATGACAGTTGCATGAAATGGACTATTATAATACTGATAACATAATATTTATAATATTTGGCGATTTATCACCTGCTCTCGGCTGACATTAAATTATCGAATTGGCCGCTTGGCATACAAAAAGTGAAGCGATCAACCCTGAACTGTTGATGACAGTCACATGACTTAGGCTTTTATTATATAGATTTAATTCCAAAATGTGGAATACTCCTAATGTTTGGCATTCATATTCTTCCATCATATGTGTATGAGTATATAATCCACTGTTCAAGAAACCAGTCCGAAATATGTTTGAAGTGATATACGTTTGTTTACCAATACAAGAGAAAAAATGCTGTGCATCTGTCTTGTTTATAAGAAGTTCTGCCTCCTCCTCCCCATCATGTGGGGGTAAGTGCAAGAAGGCATTTTTACTGTTGAATACACCATTTAACAAAAAGCTATTATTAAATACTTTTTATACTATTATAAATATTAAATACTAGCTATTTTTTAAAGTGTTATTTATATAAAGTTATTTCACATATAACAGCGATATTTTAATGAATTTTCTTCATTTGAATCAATAAATTATGCAAATAATAAATGCATAATCATATCTGTATATCACTGCAAACAAAAGAAAAAAATTGCAAAAATCAAAATAATAATTGGACATTGATAATGATTTCATTAGGTAGGGAGGTGGGGGGGGGGGGGGCATGTTCATGGTATAACACGTATCATAAAGAGGTGAGGGGTGGTCCAAAATTAGCAAAACTTTGATAATGTTGTTATATATGTACACTAGTGAGTTTGTGAGTAATTTTAGAGAATGAATATCATAATTAAAATAAGAGCAGTGAAAGATAATAGAATATAATTAATGATAACAAATTAATTATTTGCATTGAATTTTTTAGGATAATAAGACTAGAACACATGAAAGGAATACTGAATAATAAGAAAAACATAGCTACACTAATGAAAGAAAATATTGATATTGCTATGGAAACTAGATTATCATAAACATTTTTAATAGATAAAAAGGAATCAATCAAACCTTTTATTCTTAAAATTTGGCATTGTAAAATTTTGAGCATGCAATATACCATATTTACTTGTGTATTTTGCACACTTTTTAAAATCATTTCTTTGATGCCAAAAGTTGAGGATTCCAAAAATATGTAGGTTATTTAAAAAAAAGTATTTACTGATACTAAATTTCCTTGGAGAAAAACTTCGAGTAATTAAAAAAAATGTTTTTCTTTAAGATAGTAATTATAAAATAAAAAAAAGTTAGTTTTCAGGAGTATTCTAGGCTAATACTAATGATAATAAATGTAAAAACTAAATGAGAGTATTAGTGGAATTTAAAAACTATGGCTGTATTTTTCTGCAAAGTGATTTGCTTTAAATTTAAAATCTGCGATTGTTTCTTTAGCTATTATAATTCCACAGAATGAACAATATGATTAATTTTTTTCAACTTAAGCGGATTAATTTTCAACAGGAAGTACTAATGCATCGCATGTTTGTTAATTCAACATTACTGAACAAAAAATCAATGGCACACCTGGAGCAAATGAAAATGGAAAATCATAGGATACAAACACAAAGACTGGAATATGCTCCTTTGGATACACAGAACTAAGCTCAAAATTGCGTTTTAAATTTGATTATGAAATAAAATTTGGTGGGATATATTCATTTAGAGTAATTTGAAATCTTGTTTCTTTTTCAAACTTTTCCATAGATGCTTCATCTGAAAATTGTTTTCTTCTTAAATAATTTTTACTTAATATTTCTTTCAAAAGTATGGTGGGTGTAGGAAGGGGGGGGGGGGTATGTTTGAAAATTATTAGAGTAAATGTGGTATTGTCACTGCAGTGCTGTACTTATGAATGTGAAAATTTATGCTTTTTGTAACACCAGATAGACTGTCTAAAGCAGAATGCAAAATTATTTTTGATATTTTGCCAAAGAAGTTTATAGGTTTCCAATACTTCATTTTTTAGACTTTACCTCACTGTGCTAAATAAGTTGTAAATTCATGAAAAAAAATTAAAAATACATTTTTCACATTTGATAGTTCTGATTTGTATCAATAATATGAAATGGTTTTTGTTTTAGATTAATAACAAAATACTTCAAAGTTTTGTACTTTTACATTAGCTGGGTGCAGGTGCAGAGTTGCCAAGTGCTACAAAAAAATCGCTACGATTTGGATCTATAAACTACGATGCTACGAAAATCGGTCTTAAACTACGATTTTTTGCAAAAAACACAAACGCATTTTTTGTTTCTAGTTGCGATTTTTATCCTGCGCAGCATATTTTTCAGGGGTGATTCTGTCCCAAAATTTCAAAGTATTCATTTCCGAAAGTTTTAAAAAATTGGTCATTAATCCGAAAATTCAGACATTAAAAAATACTCATAGGAAAAAAAAATCTGGTCTGCAAAACAAACTTCTTAACATAAAATCCTCTTTATGTATATCAACCACAAGTGAATCGTGTTTCTGTAAATATTTATACAGGAATTCCCTTCCTTAGAAACAGGGATGCCATTTTAAGAATTTCTGGAAGGGGGAGGTGGTCTTTGAGGGGCAAGATTTGAAATAACGTGCAAAATCGCACAATGTGTGCGATTTATTATTAAACATTTCAATTTTGCGTGGTAAAATACGCAAAATTCGTCAAAGGAATGCTGTAAAAAATGTGAATTTCGTCAAAAGTTCATGGTAAAAAGTGCGGATTTCAACAAAGAATCGTGATAGAAAAATGTGAATTATGATTGCGGGAAAAAAATTGTGAATATCCTGAAATGACTGCGGGAAAAAAAATTGAGAATTTCGTCGAAATTTACTGCACTGGGCTAAAAAATTGGAACCAGGCTCCTTTTACAAATGAAAAAAAAAAAAAAAAAAAAAAATATGCTGCGAAACGAGAAGAAACTTTAAATATTATATAAAAAATTTCAGAGAAAAAAATTTACTATTGAGTTGAAAGACTGAAACCTTATTCCTTTTATGAATGTCAAAAGATGGCTGCGAAACACGAAAAACCAACCAACCAACCTCCAGATTAATTTTAATTTTGTGTGCTATGATTTCTCATTTTCAAAGGTTGGCAGGTCTGCAGGTGATAAATTGCTAAATATTGTTCCCAGTCTGCATTCATATCATTTAAAATATAAAGCTTTCACTCATTATTTATATTTAAAATATTTTGCCTTTATAAGTTCATAGTTATCTAAATAAAACATACATGTTAATTGTTTAAAATGGCGAATAAATATATTTTAAACTAATCTAATTTCTTTTGTTTTCTTAGGACAGTTCAGATTTACTTGGTGTCATTCAAGTAATGATAATAGTATTTGGAGAAACTCCTCCTGTATATTCCAAGCCAAAATTACCAAATTCTACACCTTACACTTCAACACCTTATCCAACAGAGCCATCTAGTAAGTACAGCTTTCTAGGAAACTAGTATTTAATTAATTAAATATTTATTACAAATTGAAACATTTGATGATTATATTTAAAATTTATGTGTAATTTTGGGACTAATATGTTAAATTGCACTAATCTCATTTATTTGTATTTCAGTTTCATCCTTTTATTTTATGCTTTTTAATGAAAATTGTTTTTCAGATATTCATATATTCCTATTTTATTCCATGTATGTACTGTTTAGTTACAGTTTAAAATTAAGATATTCCAATTTTATTCAATTTTTTGTTTTGAGGCTTCAGCATGACTTAAATACTTAGTAATTTAAGATTTAAAACATTTAAATTACTGATATTATTTATTAACAGCCATCTTTATTGAAAATATTTCTTGCAGCTTTGTGTGCATGTCTGAGACACACACTGAATTTTTTTGGGGTTTTATACAGTCCTGGAAACAAAACAAAAAACAAACAAAAAAACTAACTTACCACCTCATGCCATTTTATTACAAAATTGTATGTTAGAAAGAGGTGCAAGAGACCTACATTATCATTCAACTGAGAGTTTACCTAATGTCCAAATATGAATGCAATTTTTGAAATAAGTGCAGACTTTCATATGGCAATGCTCACTTTTGACACCATGTTTGAGTCCCTTGGATCAAGGCAGCTGGAAAAGGCGTAGTGTGTGTACTTTTTCTTAAATATTCATAGAGTTAAAAGTAGTCTAAGTTTGAGGATGTTAATGTTAAATATGTGACAAACTGTACAGTAGAACCCCAATTATCCGAAGTAATTGAGACTGTGACCCTCTTTCAGAAAATCGAAATTTTTGGTTAATCGAGAATGCTTCCCTTTTAAGATTAAGGAGAAATATATGCAACATTTCTTATTATGCTAACAAGTTCTTAGTAAAAATAAAGCAATAGCAAAATAGAAACAAGAATAAATTACCTGAATATTAATTTTGAAATTAAGTAAATTTCACATACATCACAAGGGTTTGAAAAAATGTTTTGTTTGTTGCAGTTTTGATTGCCTTTGCTTTGAAGCTGTATCTCAGAGTTTTTAAATATTATTAGTTCATCAGTATCACAGTCTTTCTGCTGCTTCAGCCATGCCAAACCTTTTGCAAAACATTCAAAAGCTTCAGAATTGTTTAATTTGTTTGTATTGTTCGTTACACTTTGCTGCTTACAGGAACTAAAGTTAAATTCAAAGGAACTTTAAGAAAAGGGATTGAAAACAGTTATATGTATTCATAGTTTGGAAAGAACCGCTTGCATACAAGAAATATGATGGTTTAAAAAAAAAAAAAAAAAAAAGTTTTAAAAATGGATTTTGGTTAACCGAGAGTTTTGCTTAAGAGTTACAAATAAAAGAGGTTCTGCTGTACTTTATATCTTCCTCAAAAATCATTCACTCGAATTTATTTTTCTCTTTAAGAGAAGATTTGCTTTTTTTCTGTTGAAAAAATTGATTTTTCTTTTTTACATTTTTCTATTCTCTATAGTCTGTAGATTATCCCTGTAATACAATTTGTCCAAATTGGAAGGGCTATTTTTTTTTAAATTAAAGATAATATAATTTATTGGAGATTGAACCACTTTCAGCCATTTTTATTAAAAAAAAAAAAAAAAAAAAAAAAAAAAAAAATTGAAGCACTCCAAAGATTGAAAAAAGGTGTTGGAAATAGACCCTTTTTTTCAAATAGCTGCTTCTTTGTTGATTTTCAACTTTTTGACCTGAAAGTTGTTGAAGCTCCGGTCAATATTATCTACTGTCATAATCCTTAATGAAAATTTATTGCAAATGAGTCTAACAATCTATCGTATTCTGCCCTATTGTAAGTGCATAGTGCACACGCTAGTGTATCCACTCATGCAATTTGAGCCACATCATTAATTTTTTATTAAAAAAGTTTTGAAATGTTCTTCAAATGATAACAAATAACATACAAAAAACCCGAAGCTAAAATCTTCATTCTTGTTCCAGAAAAAAACTACTAAAAAACACCTTTTTGGGGGCCTTCTACAGGCAAAACCCTCCTTAATGAGATTTGTTGAGTAGACCCAAACATATTTCAACTATTTAAAAAAAAAAAAAAAAAAATCAGAAACATAACTTAATTATGAAAATTATTAGTAAATTTCATATATAAAAAAAATATGACCTACATTAATTTTCACACAATATAAACAATTATCATAAAACATGGCTGTGTAAGTTTATGGTTCATTCCAGTCATTAACTTTTAGGTATAGACAAATTTTACTTTTAAATGGTCTGAGGGTTCCTGTTATTGTTGTCATAAAAGAAAAACATCAGACACTCACATGGGAAAAAAACCATTCAATTTTCTTTTATGTAAAGTGAGTTTATTTTAAATTTAAAGTTCTGCATAACTTTCCTGGTTACTGTGTGTTCCAGGTACTTTTCATTTTAAGATCTTATTATTTTTTTTCGTTTTTGAAATTTATGAATAAATGACATTTTTTTAAAAACTCTATGAGGATTTAAGATAAAGTATATGTCTGGTTTCTGATGCTAATGAGCATGTAAATAATTAAGATTACAATTGTCTGATATTATCTTTTTACTTTTTTATTGTAGTTATATTTCATATGTATCACTTTCTGCATATTTAGGGTTTAAGGTAATATTTTTCCTTATCTTGAAATTGATCCGAGCTATTTTAATTAGATAGCATTGTATGGATAAGCTCCGTATTTAGGGTTTAAGGTAGTATTTTTCCTTATCTTGAAGTTGATCCGAGCTATTTTATTTAGATAGCATTGTATGGATAAGCTCCCTTGTATCGGGGAATTTCAATTTCCCTTTTTTTTTCAAGAACGCATACCTCAGATACGACAAACAAAGAAGTTACCATGCTATCTAGTGAGTTGTGAAATACCCGGCAGGAGGAAGTTTTAGATATGAAAAGGGGGTCTCTGTTCGCAAGAGAAGATCACCATAGTTTGGAATGCATAATGTGTGGAGTTTGGAAGAGGTTGTTGAGAGAGAGAGATAAGGGAGTTCTGGCATAGACCTTGTGAAGAGAGGTTGTTGTTTTTGGTTGAGTTTCTGGAGGGGAGTTTAGTAAGTTGCGGGAGAGGGTTTAAGTCCTGAGCGGAAGAGTCCTGTGTGGTCCTCTGATAAACCTGATGAGATACTAGAAGGTGAGAAGGAAATAGGGTATTTTAATAAGTTGACTCAGTGTGCAGAAAGAACTTGGTATAATACTTAGTATCTGGCCGGATTGTCTATATCCAAGTACTTAAATGTAAATAATGTGTTTTGTAAATAACTTGTTCTTTATTATTAATTGAATAAGTTTAGCAGTTTTTGATAATTCTTCTCACATCATATCTGATATTGCATATTTATATTGGTGGTGGCAGTGTATTAAATAAAATAACATTTTTTTCGAAGTCTGTACAAGTGGTGATTGTGAATCTGGGAAAATTCATCAGCGTGTGGACTAAGGAAGAGTGCAACAGTATATATTTTATAAACTATACCTTTTCTAGGCTGTTTTCATCCAAGCAACTCAGTTTCATAAGTGAGTGTTACCATTGGAAAAATGAAACTTTATGCAGTTTTGATGACAAGTGTTTTAAACACTGCATTCACAAAGTGTACACATTTTCCAGTTAAATGGTACCTCTCTCATCTCTCTGTGACCATTTAGTGATGGAATAGAAGAAGGTGACACATTTTATGTGTTTTCATAATTATAAAAAATAAAGTAATTGGAGAACATTTCGAATGCTTCTGTTGAAAAAAAAAAAAAAAAAAAATCGTATGATCAATTTTTCTTTTATCTCAATTTTATTGATAGAGAAGAATTTGTTTCTCTTTATTGTTCTGCTAAAACCAAATTCTGCTGTTTTAATTTAATAAAATAGACTTTTTCTTGTTTAGCCGAACAGAGCATTGTTTTTGAAACCCTAAAATCATGTTACATTTTTGTTCCTTTTTTGCTTAATCATGCATGTAAAATATACCAACTTAGTTTGAATAAGTTGAGTATTTTTTTTTTTTGCTGTTTATAGTAATAATATAAACTATAATTGAATTTAATTATATTTTCTTGTTAAATGTTGAGCTCAATATAGAAGTTTTTAGTATTAATAATTTGAGTTTATTTCTGAATACCCTTCCCCAACTTTTTTTCTTTTTGTATCAAAATGCATAACCTGTTTAATGATTGAATAATCAGAAAATTTAATGATCTTAATTTATTATTTTAGTAATGTGTAGATGTAAAACTAAACATAATCTATTCGCTTTTTTAATGTAGCCTAACAAAATATCACAATCTTAAAGGCTTCAACAAAGCATGAAAAGAAGGAAATTTTATTGCAGTCAAAATTAGATATTAATATTAAAAATTTTAAAGTTTGGCACAATTTGTAGATGACCGACTTCCTTAGCAAAATTTAAGCATAGAATGAATTAATGGACATTATTACTAAGATTGGCGGCACCAGTCATATTTTTATATGATGATGTGTGTCATAGTTAGTAAGGATTGATCACTATTTCATTCTAGAACTGTACAAATTATTAGGATTATCTTTTATTTATAAATTTTATATGAATATCTCTAAATGGATTTAGTTTATAAAAGACACTGAAATAAAATATTGGAAGATATTTATGTGCCCCCTCACTTAAAAAAATATCTATATACTAGTAAAAGAGTTTCACTCGGTATGTGTGCTATGACTAGGAAAATCTATGGCACATACAAGGCAGAAAATTTGTGTGAAGTTAGTCCAACGCCTCTCCTAATGCACCTCAGACTCAGAATTTTGATATTTTGTTAATTGAGATATGAATTAAAATTGACAAGGAACTCTCATTAAAAATTAACTTTTTTCATTGTAAGCTGTGAAGAGCTCTTGCACATGTCCGCAAACCCATATGCATCAGAAGCAGGTGAAGAACTGCTTTTCAGTTTTATTTGTGAGGTTTTTTTAATAGTTTTGTTTTAACCAATGTAAGCCAAACTGCTGGGTACAGTTCAAATTGGAAGACATATTCCAAAAGATAATACTTTTATGTCTCAAATGCTGTAATCAGTTAGAAAAAATATCGCAGTGTACTTTTTGAAAAAAAAAATTTCAAAAACGGTCATTTTCCCCCAAAACTTTTCCCCCCTTATGTCAACAGCCCTCCAGGGTGCAATTTTAGAGGTACCAGCAAACCAAAAATATACTCTTAAAGCTGAAACCTTCTTCCAATCAATGGTGCAATCAGTCTGAAAAATTATTAATTTTAACCCTTTCAAATACACCGCTGAATGCAGGTCACTTCGTGCCACACAGAGACGATACTGTTTGTATTTCTATACTAAAAGTAACTAAACATCCGTATTTTAACACAATCTTTTTAGAGCATCTCAATAGACCAGATTTACGTCACATACAAAAATTTCGAAACTTTTGGACTGGTAGAAATATTTTTTACAAAATGAAATGTTTGCAGTTTATACATGTTATTTATACATATTATAGACTTCATGAATTTTAAAATAATTCTTTCAATAGTTTTGTGAGTTAAATGAAAGCTGAAATCATGCCATTTTCAATGATATGTTTTTATTATTTTATCATTTTTATGTTTTTGTTATTTTTGAAATAGTTAAATGAAAATGTAGTTTATTTTGGCTGAATTTAAGTGGATTTTCTTTTTTATTTACATATATTCTCTTCTTTTTGCTTACTAAATTATTTGAAATCAGGAATAATGACTATTTATCATGGAAAGCTATGTAAGTGTTAACATGGCTTTATTTATTGCACTGTGCACATAATTTTTCAGCTTTCATTTTATATTTTCATTTCATTTGTTTATAGTTTTCTTTGTTGCACTTTTGAAAATATTTTCTTTCTTGTATGTTTATTTATTTATTTTTATTTATACTTAATTTGCTTTGTGTGTTATTTATACAATTCAGAATGAATAAGTTTCATCTTTTACTAATTTGTGATGGTTTATTTAATTAATCTGCCCGATAAATATTTTATAACATTTCTCTTGCAAGCTATTGCCTCTGAAATTGATTTTTCTAGTAAGAGTCAATATGAAAATGTTATTTTAAATGTCGTTATCTAATCTTATTGTTAACTATGATATTGATTCCTTGCATTTTATAGGATTATCTGTAGTTTATAATCCACCAGTCTAAAGAACCTTTCGACCAAGAAAATAAATTTTTAACTAAATGCAGTGTTCTTGTTTTCATTTACAAAATTCTCTTTGAATATCAGTACAATCACCCTCACTTTTTTATTATTATTGTAAATGATTATATCAAAAAATGTATTAGAAATAAGTTTTTTAAAAAACACTTCAAACACGCATAGCATTCAATATTTATTTTAAAAATCTCGCCTAATTTTATGACTGGAATTTGTTCCAAAAAATTTCTGATACAATACACTAATTCGGCATTGGACTTGAATATGGAAAATTCACCCTTTTGATTTGTGCATGGTAGAAAGTGTGAACTAGTGGATTTATATTTTAAAAATAATAATTATTTATTATTATGTTTTTTGAGACATGGGAACTGGGAAGAACAAAAGGCATTATTTAAATTATCTATTCAGGATTTCTAAATTGTTTTCTCAACATGTAATCCTAATTTTATTAATATTAAACTATTAATTGATAAAAGTGTATTTTATTTTTAAAATAAATTATTGCACACTACTTTTTATTTATACAGTGAACTCTCACTTATCTCACTTACTCTCACAGAAAAAAGCGCATAAGTGAAATCTATTCAAATTCTAAAATGCAGCATAAATTGCAATGAGAGCATGAATAAGAAAGTTTCTAAAGATTAAACGTTGATATTTATAATGGTTTGGTAATTACTGTAACTAAACAAAGAAAACAGAAAGTGTAACATACCTAATAACAATTTATTTCTTTTCAAAATAATTCATAATAGATTTTTGTTTTTGCTGATGAATTTCAAACACAGTTTTTTCAAGTTCATACAAATAAGAAGAGGGAGTTTCAGTAGCTGAATTAAATTGCAAATAGTCCAAAGCTTCGAACGCTTTCGTATGATTTGGAGGAACTTTTGCCTCATCTTCTTCATCATCACCATCAGCCATTTCATTAGCGATGTTTTCAATATCTCTTAATTCTGCTGTTACTAAATTATCATCAATATCAACAAATTCATTAAAACAAACAAGTCCATCAGATACAATTTGCCATTTGTCATCAGTGAGACCTATATCACAATCTCCTTCATTTTCATTAATTTGGTCACAAAATTCATATTCATCAGGAAATAAAAATCCAACTTTTTAAAAGCAATTCCTTATGGTATAATTACCAATATTTCTCCATGCAGTGCATACCATATTCATATCATCAAGAATTGATATTTTTACATCGGCTGCAGCTGAATTGCCTGTTCCTAATCTGGCAAGATATCAACAAATCAAAGTTTTCCTGTAGTGCATTTTTAAGCAACAGATTATACTTAAATCCAAAGGCTGTAGCTTACACGTACAGTTTGTGGGAAAAAATACTACATTTATATGATCAAAATTTAGCAGATCTCGTGGATGAGCAGGACACTGATCCGTAAATAGAACTTTTCTTTTTTTTTTTCGATTTTCTTGTCAAATTTATGAAGAAAGCCTAAAAAAATATTTGACGTCAAGCATGCTGCATGATTGTTAAAGTATTCACACAGTCACGCTTCATGTTTTTAAAACCACAAGGTTTTTTTTTTAAATTTCCCAATGATTAAAAGATATGTTTTTCAGAGTCGTCTACATTACAGCATAACAAAACAGTTAATGTTTCTTTACTGCTTTTTCCACTGTGACAGGGTTTCCCCTTAATTACCAATGTTTTTTTTAGGCATCATTTTGAAAAGCAAGCCAGTCTCATCACAATTAAAAATGTCCTTAGGTTTGTACCCTTTCATTAAAGATGGCAAGTCCTCTTTCCATTGCTCTGCAGTTTTTTTATCAACACTAGCACTTCCTCCAGATAGGGTACGGAATTGTAAGCCATTCCGGATCTTGAATTTCTCCACTTATCCATGTGATGCAGCAAAGTTTTCAATTTTCAAAGTCTCTGAGAGATGAACAGCTTTCTATCTGAGTAGCTCAATGTTAAGCAGAATGTTAGAGGGGCAGGCTTCTTTAAAACATTCTAACAAAACACTTTCTAATTCTTGAAACTTTCCTCCTTGAATTCAGCTTCTCTTAGAGATTGAATTCTGCATTCTCGTTGAGCAGCTAGAATTGCTTCCCTTTTTTAAAAATTCCTTTTAAAGTTGACTCGGGATTTTGAAAATGATCAGCTAAAGATATTTTAGTAGTTGATGGATTTTTTTTTTCAATTTTTTTAATAACATTCAGTTTGAAAGAAAAGCACAATTTCTTTCGTTTTTCCATTTTGTTGAAAGACAAATCTTAAATACTGCTTATTTTCCACTTTTTAGTGTTTAAAATATTTCATTGTTGCAGCTTCAGAGCCAGTTGTCATTTCTCAGAAAGTCTGGTTTTGTCCATAGTTAACTGCATGGTTGATGTAACTTGTATACAGTTGTAACTATAAAGAATATTTGATGATTTATCATCTGCACCCTGCAAAAAAGCCTTAAAATTAACATATCAATTTATAATTAAGTTCTAAAAATATTAAAATGTTGCATCATCAGTGGAAACACACCTGTGTACTAGAGATGAATTCAACTCTTTTTGAGCCCAAGCCTCTCAATTTTAAATCCAAACCTGAAATATTTAGTGTCATCAGAGCCGATACTGAAAGTACAGAGTAAAAAAAAAAATTAATAACATTTTAAAATTGTTTCAAGGTTAATTTTCTCATTTAACCCGAGAGTAGTCGCGTCTTTTTTTAGAACGCTAGTAGTCGCGCTCGGTCTATTTGCCGCCGTTCCCGTTTGGCCGAAAAAACAGAGGAAAATTGCCAGTGTTACTGGAAGATCGAAAACGGCGAAAATAAGGGGGAAATATCGCTTGAATGCGGTAAGATAAACGTTATAGCAATTAGCACGAATTTACGTTAAGTATATATTTGGTTAACATTTAAATAAATGTTTAATAACTTTTTTTTTTCCTCAAAATTTGTAAAAATGATAAAAACTATTATAAAAACTGACAAAATTTGTAAAGATTCAATGAATAACAAATTAAAACAAAATTTCGGTTATAAATTTGAAATCGTGATACATATTTTTCGAAAGGACAGCAGCACAGTCAGGTTGGTTTTAACGGTGGTCCGGCACTAGGAGCTAATTAAAGTTGAAAAATTGCATTTCTAATATATTTTTCTTACCATATCTATACAAATAATAAAAAAATGAGATAAAATAACTACTAATTTGAAATTATTAATATAACAACAGTAGCTACTTTTTATTTCATTATTTTTTTTTTCTTTCCGTTGAGTCGTTTTTGTGTGTGCAACTTTAGGGATTTGATAATTCAATACTTTTTCTCAAGTGAAATATATGAACCAAATGATAATATATGCATGAAAATATACGGACATACTTCAGGGTGAGGCAGCGTTCTGTTTTCATCCTTCTGGGTATGAACTTCGTATATATGAAGTAAATAATAAGTAATAATTTAATAAAATCCAATATTTTATTTCTATAAATTTCCACTGTTTTTTTTTTTTTTTTTTTTTTTTTTTTTTTTTGCAAAATTTGTAAAAATGATAAAAATTGTTATATAAACTGACTGAATTTGTAAAGATACAATGGATAACAAATTAAAACAATATTTCAGTTACAAATTTGAAATCGTAATTCATATTTTTTGAAAGGATAGCAGCGAAGTCAGGTTGGTTTTAACAGTGGTCCGTCCGGCACTAGGAGCTAATTGAAATTGAAAAAAAAATACATTTCTAATATATTTTTCTTACCATGTCTATCTATACATATAATAAAAAACGGAGATAAAATAACTACTAATTTGAAATTATTAATGTAACAGCAGTAGCTACTTTTTTTTTTCGTTGAGTCGTTTTTGTGTGTGCAACTTTAGAGATTTCATAATTCAATACTTTATCTCAAATGAAAATATATGAACCAAATGAAAATATATGCATGAAAATAAATGAAACAAATGAAAATATACGGAGTTATCTCAGTGTGGGGCAGCGTTCTTTTTTCACCCTTCTGGGTACGAGCTTCGTATATATGAAGTAAATAATAAATAATAATTTATTAAAATTAAATATTTTATTTGTATAAGTTTTCACTGTGGATTTTAATCCCACTTACGGATAAATAATTTTAAAGAACCGAACTGACAAAAGGTTCATTTTGATTGTACCGCTTCATTTAATTAAAATAAATATACATTTGCGCATATCAATTCACGCTCTGAATAATTCACTAAAAACTTTTTTCTTACAATACATAGCAAAATATTAAAAACATAAAGATAGGAAATTTTCTGATTCTTCATTATCAGTTTCCTCATATTCGTTTAGAATTAAATTATTATCTTCCTCTGGTGAACATGCTTCATCACATGTAATCCTCTTCTAAATTATCAAAAAGTTTTAGAGCTTCTTGAATAGTTAAAAACTGTTTACGAGACATTGTTAAAATAATCAAGTAGTCTATGAGAAAAATATCAGAAAGAGAAAAAGAGAGAGAGAGCAAACGGAAGAGACTCCGCGAACCCTTCTTCCGCCTTCCAGGAAATTCGTGGGGGTGGGAATGAAGAATGGGTAGGGAGAAAAAAAACAGCTAACGCTGGTGATCGCACGCCGGTCATTCAGACCGAATTTAACTTTAAAATGCTATACAATCCTGACAAAACGCAGGAATGACTTATAATTTCTGTAAACAGAAGGTCGAACAGTGAAGGTCAGCTATGCGGCATCCCACCATTGTAACTTTAAGGGGAGATGGGTTTTAGGAAGATATACGAAATTTGGCGGGGAAAAGACCAACGCGCGACTAATAACGGGTTAAAAATTTTGTCTCTGCATAGAAATAAGTATTCATCTTAAATCCGGCCTCATGACTCTGTTTCAGAATTTTCATGTCCCTAAAATTCTATTTAAAATAGCAAATTTTTTATTTATATCCAACCACTAGTAGAAATCTGCAAAAGTCACAATTCCGTTTCTTTTAAGATATCATTGTACAACCATGGAAGATTGACTTTAATCCTCTTTTCCAGTAATTCTGGAAAAGGACTTCAAACAGAAAGAAAAGATAAGCAAAAGTCACAATTCTTATTCTTTTAAAATATCATTGTATGACTATGGGGGATAAGCATGAGCTCTGCTTTACTGTAATTTTGTAGAAATTTCAAGTAGAAAGACAGGATATATAAGAAGTCTTTTTTTTAAAACTAACATGTACTTGACCATGTCAAGGCAGAATCAGATATATTTCTCTTTATATCCCATCCAATAATAATTCAATTTCTTTTCAAACTAATTTTTAGAGGATTGTAAAACATTTAACCCTTTAGCTGACTGGCCCGTGTTTTTCTATTTCTAAAAATCATGTTAAAATGGCTGTAGACAAATATATTTTTTAATGGAATTCTACTAGTATTTTGAACCATATATCAAATGAAGGGATATGAGAGATATTATAGCATTAAACTGCAATTAAATATATATATATATATATATATATATCCTCTATGTTCAAGTTGTTTAGTTCAATTTATAATATTAAATCAATAAATTTATGTGAACTTTTCTGACATCAAACTTATGATTCTGCAAAGCAACATTTTTTAACTTTTTCGTGCAATTTTTGTGTTTTCAAAATAATATCCCTGTTCTAGTTGCTACATGAATATCATCACTTTATCTAATCATTTTTATCTATTGTTATTGTTAGAGCATTTTATTATTTATGACTTTAAAATATTTGAAACTAACTATACTTCTAGTGAAACCTTTTACCTTTTGTGGAAGCTTAAGGTTCTTTGTTATTCTAGTTAAAATATGCTGCTGTTAGAAATAAATTTAACTGAAAGCTTGTCTTTTTTTCACCTATAAAATAAGATGCATATGTTACAATTTTGCATTTAAAATATACTATAGGTTATTTTCATGTTTAGTGGAATTATTTTCACATTAAATTATTTATAGGTTATATGCCTATGCCAAATGTTGGTACCACGTATCCACCAGCTTATCCCCCTGTCATGGGATCAGGGCCACCACCTTATCCTCCAGTGTCACAGCCATATGCAACACCTTATCCAAGTAAGATTTAAATAAATTTTATCACCAGTATTAACTGATATAACAAAGTAAATACACTGTAGTCTTCCTAAGACTAAAAAATATTTTTAATCTGTTTTATATCCCTTCATACTGCAATTTATAAGACTAGAAAAGTTATTCATCTCAAAGTAAAGAAATAATAATAAAAAAAAAAATAAATTAATTAAAAAAAAAGCCAGATAGTTTGCACTATAAGTGTTTAATTGTAACATAATTTATTTAAAAATGTGATGAAATTTTAATGTTTTCAATATGTACTATTGTATAAAATAGGTACCAATTTTCGTGTTACAAAATTAAACCTTGGGTTTTTTTTTACCTGTTAAAGTCATTGTAACGCTATTATTCTATAATGATTATTATATTCATTTTAATAATAAACATCATTATTCTACAGGTCCATATTCAGCTGCTACAGGTTATAGCTATCCTCCTTATAATTCTGCCACTGGTGGTATGCCAACAACTAATAGTTATCCTACTACAGTAGCGTCTACTGCTACCCCACCTTATCCACCTCAGACAACATCTTCTAATCTATCTATGCAAAGTAACACTGGCACAATTACAGAAGAGCACATTCATGCATCCCTATTATCTGCTGTCGAAGATAAACTGAAGAAACGCCTAAGAGAAGTTCTGGCTCAATCACAAGTAATTGTTGCACATCCTTTCATTCTGAACTCTTTGTTTTCTTTTTAAGGCAAAAAATAATACAAAAAAATCATTTAATCCATTTTTATGAGCTGATTATAGTTCCATGTTCAGGACTCTTCTGAGTCTTTTAGAATACAATCATGAATTATGTTTCACATTAGAATAAATGGATAGTGATAATTCAATATTCATATATTCATATAAATTGTTCAATTTATTACATTTTATATTATTATAATCAGGGATGCCAGTAGATCTTTGTAATCCTGAAGCCTTGACAAGGCTCATATTCCCCTGGAGAACCCTGGGAATCTGGAAAAATCTGAGAGGGGCGAAGCGTTGATTTGGTTGTAAAAAATCGGCAAAATCTGAAGGGAAAATTCCCCCCCCCCCCCCCCCCGAAAAAAAATAAAAATAAACTGTTAAGTAGTAGAGTTGGAAATTATAGACTACATTTTCTGTAAAATAGACATTTTCCTTGATGAGAAGTCACTTTCCCATTTATTAAAGGTTTTCTTTCTTAAAAAACAATATTTTCTGTTAAAGAATTTAATTTTCTTTTAAATAAGTAATTCTTTAATTTACTATAAATAATGTAATAAAAAGTTTATAAAACTTTTCATATTTGAAATGCATGTTGTTGCTTATGATTCAGGAAATTTTTGGCAAATATTTGTGTTTGAAGACAGTTTTCAATATTATACAAGTAAGGTAAATGGAAAATGAAATATATTGTTTTTATATAAGACTAGTTGACCCACCCGACATTACCCCGGCCCATGATAATACCTATAACTGAACCTGAAATTTGTATGATTTTATATCTTTAACTCTATTTTGTCTGAATTTATATTTTTAAAGGAAAAAAAATCACAAGAAAATATTGAATTGGAAGTATATGTTATTTGGTATTTTATTTTCTTCTTAATTTAATTTTTGTTGCCTATGTGTACCGTAAATTGGAGCAATCATAAGCTGCGTTGAAACCACAACAAAACATTCAGGCTTTTATTGATTTCATCGAAATTTTAATTTTTAAAAATTTATTTCTACCCATCCAAACGTTTAAAAAATATTTCAGGTGATGTAAATCTGGTCTATTGAGATTAAAAAGACTGTGTTAAAATATGGGCATTTAGTTGCTTTTAGAGTAGAAAAAATATCATTTCCATGTGGTGTGAAGTGACCTGCATTCACTGGTATATTTGAAAGTGTTAAAATTCATATTTTTTAGAACCAATTACATCATCAATAAGAAGAAGGTTTCAGTTTTAAGAGCATATTTTTGGTTTGTTCAGTACCTTTAAAATTGCGTCCTGGTGAAGCATTTGATATGGGGGAAAAAAACATTTTTTCAAAAAAATAACCCCTTTTTTAAAAAAATTTCAAAGGGTTAACTGCAATATTTTTTTAATTGATTGCAGCATTTGAGACATAAGAGTACAATCTTTTAGAATATATTAAGTGGTTTGGCTGATGGTAGTTAATAAATAATGAAAAAATATCCCCCAAAATTCCTTCTTTCTGACTTTCATTTCCCCCAATGTGCAAATAGGCATATGTGCGAGTGCTTTTTCCCTCTCGGAAGAACGGAGATAAGTTTTAATGAGAGCTTTTTCTAATTATTAGAAATTTAAAATTCTGAGTCTCAAGTGCACCAGGAGAGGCCTTAGACCTCTCACAAATTTTCAACGTTGTATGTGCCATAGATTTCGCTGGTCATTGCCAACAGATAAACACACACATGCATAGAGACAGAGCGAACCTTTCTTTTATTAGTGCAGGTGTATAACTTTACTTCCATGATTTTTTTTTTTAATTATTTTTTTTGGATGGATGTTTGATATGCTTGTGTGATACTGGTTTAAAAAATTATGTTTATTGCTGATATGGAAAAATTATTTATCCTGTTGTAAAAACACAGGGAATTTTTCATCTTTTGGCAATTTTAATCTCTCTGATCTGCTTTATTCTATTCCAAAGCATGATTGGTTTACAGATAAGCATGTATCTGTTTTCCTGGCACATACGGCATACCCACTATTTTCCTGTCAAATGTTATTTATTGATCATGAATTACTTTTTATGCTATGCAGATAGCTTCCATCTTCCACTAACTAATTTTGCTTCTCTTGTCACTCCTTTTTTTCCCTTCCCAATGGCACAGGTATTTTACCGCCTTGATAATCAAAATATCAGAGGTGTAGTTTCTCAGACATCTTATCCATGCGATTTCTCCAGTTATGGAGGTTTGCTAAATGGCATCACAGCATGTCGTATTGCTTATTTTCTTATCAAAATATTCTATTAATTTTGAATTCAAATTTTATTTGATTTCTATTTGTCACTGTTCTACTTTTGATAAATTATTTTTTAAATTACCTTTTTATTACATTTGAAAGCCTTGACGATATCATTTATTTGCTGTGAGAGTTTTAAAATGTAATATAGTTAGTTGTCTGATGGGATGTCATTATGAAGTCTTATTCTAAACCCAGAATGCCATTCTCAAATTCTTTGAAATGAAAATTAATCAGTTTTTTGGTAATCTGATGGGATATTTTATTGAAAAATTTATTCTTTTGAAATTATATGTGGCCAGCAAGGAATCTTCTTATCGTCAGATTTGAAAATTAAATGAAGAAGATATAATTAAATTAGAAAGTTGTCAATTAAAAAGCAGGGTTGGCACGGTTTAAACCAAGTGGTTTTAACCAATTGGTTTTTTTGTCAAAAAAACCATTTGGTTTTTTTATAAAAAAATCTATTATAATATTTTTTTTTTTTTTTGTAATTTAATTGTTTTAAATTATAGATAGAAGTAATTTCTACTTTTAACACTTCATCTCAGCAGTCAACATGAGACATAATGAGCCTAGGTCATGTTTCTATGCATGTAGAATGAAAATTAGCATGTGCTTTTGAACAGATATGGTACCCTATAGATTTTTCTTAAAACATGCGAAATTGGAAAAGGTAAAATAGATAAATAATATTCAGTATTTGGCATAAAATATTTTCCTTTAAAAAATGCAGATTATTTACAACAGTTAATAACAAAATAATGATCTTTAAGATTTTGGTTAAGTTGTAAAAGAAAATTTTCTGGATTGGGATTGGGGAAGATTATCCTTAAAGAATTTAAAAGTGTAACTTAAGATATCAAATTGAATAACACAGCTTGCAAAAATTGAGTGCTAGTTATAGCACTTCAATAATACCAATCAATCTTTTCTGTTAGTTGCTGAATCTAATGGCCAAAAATGTTGACTTGGACACTTAGAGTTATCACTCCGAAAACAAAATAACCGTCTGAAGTATTTGGATATTAAAAAAGTAATAATAATAACAACCACAGAATAATATAATATATTCATGAAACTGCATCAAATGTTTATTGATTGAGTATTATATTATTAATCAAAGGATTCTTCATACGATTTTCAACGTATCAATGTTTCACTGTGTAGAGCAGTTTATTTTGAACATAAGACATAGCTGTTACTAATAATGTTTAAATTAGAAATGATTTAAATTTTCTATTTAATTGACTGTAATTATTTCATTTAAATATTTTCAAAAGTTATATTACTTATATAATATCCAAAAATGTTTATTTTATCAACAGATATGCATCTGTATGCAATAGGAAATTATATTTAAAAAAACCCGGTTTAAACCAAAAAAACCTGGTTTAAACCAAATAAACCAGTTTTTTTGGTTTTTTACAAAAAAACCCGGTTTTTTTTCCAACCCTGTTAAAAAGCTTTCTTCATTTTGTTTCTTCTCCATGTTCCAATTAGGGATATATCAAATATTTGATAGCTATTTGGTATTTGTCCTATTCAGCCATGCTACTGAATATTTGATTATACCAAATATCAAACTATTTGGTTTGCCAAATATTTGGCTTGATTGAATATCAAAATATTCTGCCAAACCGAATACTAAAAAAACCCTTTTAAGAAATATTGTTAAACTTGCACACCTTCTACTTTTAACTGTCAATTTATAAAGATATTCAGAATAGTTATAAACAGAATCATTTTTTAAATTAACTATTAATGATGACTGTCATAGGAATTAAGGATGTACAAATGGAAGTTTCTGAACATTTTCTATTAAATAATCTGTTTCTAGCTTTTTCACAAAAGAGTTTTTCTAAACAAAATAGAAAAAACTTTCATAGCTGATAATAGACATTAAGACAGATAATTTTTATCCCAGAAAACCCCTTTTTTTTTACTTTAAACCATTTACTTTTAGCAATCTGAAATTTTTGTATATCCTTATCAAAACATCACAACGTCATGGCAATAGAAATTCTAAGTCTTAATATTAAAAATCTAAAACTTTATTCATTAATTTTTATGTTTCAAAATATATTTTATGGATAAAAAAGTACTTATTCTCGTTTCACTGCTGAAATTTCGGCAAAATTTATTAAGAACTTTGGCATAAAAATGAAAAAAGATGCATTTTTTGTATTTCTCACCTTCAAATTCCACGCCAACACGTTCTCAATGTTGTCAGTAGCTATTATTTCTGTGCATCAAAAACATCAACTTTGCTTGAGGAAGAATGAATTCGTACATCATATTTCTCAAGGACGCTTGGAGGTTGCGACTTGCATGTGATTCGGGTCATTGATCTATCCACATCTTTGTAACTCCCGCACAATTAACCATTGCCACTCTTGTGATTTTCAACCGTAATACAATACAAAAATCTCACTTCAAAAATGCCAGGTTTCTACAAATTTTCTGATTGGCTGCCTTGATGATCGCGTCGCTTGTAACTGTCTTTTGACCTAAAATTTTGAATTAGTTAGCTATTAATCATCACTGAGGTATGTTGTGCTACTTGTTTGAGTGCGGGCTGTGGGACTGGGCTTCTTCAGAAGAGCTTCTTCAGCAGGCATAAAATGCAGATGTTAATCTTTATTGGCCTGTGTTTGTATAGTGTCATCAAGCGGGAACAGACTTTCCTAATATAAAATAATAAATTCAGCAATATTTCTACTATCTCTGAAAGAGAGTAATCCTACTTTTCTGTTCGGTGCTGAATTCTTTGGCCGTGCTTCATCCAGCTGGTTGATTCACCAGTTTGTGACTATGGAGGATATGTTTCCCTGAGAATTTCCTCTTCAGACAAACTTTCTGCATTCTTTTGACACTTAGCTTTTCCGATCTGCCTCATCTCCCGTTGTAATCTTTCAAATCGAGAAGTGTTGAGAATTTGTCTTCAGTGTGGCTTCGTAGCGACAACAAAAATATTTACTAACTTTAAAATTTTTTTTATTCTTTTACAATCAACAATAATACAATTGGTTTGCCAACTTTATTCTTAAATCAATAATCACAAGTGATGCAATTAACCTGTTTGCTAGTGATAGCGACTTAAGGTGATGGTTAAATCGTTATAATTTTTCGTCACAAGGGAGGCTTCAACTCTAAAATATACTTTTTTCCTTATGTCATCAAATAGAATTAAGAATCCTGATTTTTCACCACAAGAGTGTTATTTCTACTTTATTTTTCATTAACTTAAATAACTTTAGTAACTTTGTATGCCAATGATAATTTTCAACTACAGTTAACAAATACTGCCTAGAACTGATAATTTATTCAACTAAAAATAACTTCATCCATAATAAATTTCTGTAAAAATATTTGAAAATTCATTAATATATTATTCAAAAGAATAATTTGATAATTGGATCCATCATTTGAAGTATATTTTATTTATGCTCAATAAATAGATTACTGTCAATTTCTATCTGGATTATTTATCATCATTTACATTTTACACCAATCAGGGTGAGTCATATTTACAAATTTTATATTATTTTATGAAATAATTAGTTGATTTTTATATTATTTATAATTAATTGAGTGTTTATAACTTAACAAGTCAAGTCTTTTTATTTTCTTTGACTGTAACTTAACATCCTAAAATTTCCAGAACTTTAATTGTATGTATTTTTAATTACAACACATATATATTGCTGTATGTTATGGTAGTTGTGTATTGTTGGATAAATATTTTTGAGTCCTATATTATCCAAATTTAATTTTCTGATAATTTCGATCCTTGAGATCAATATATCATTATTCATATTTTATTAATTCTTTGTTTTCTTTTTCCATTCTCAATTTTACTTACCCAACATTACATTACACTATGCAAGCAATTGTGAAGTGCAAATAGATATCGAATATTGATTATTTTTTCTAAAATACTTCTATTTTGTATGAATATGTATATAGTTAAATGATGCTGTGTGAACAAATTATAAAACATTGATTTGGTGCTTTCTACATCTGTTTGTACTTCACATGCACTTTAAGATAATTATCATGATATATCACCAATATCAATAGTAACTCATTGATATATTTCAATGTTAAATTTTTGATATTGCCCAGCCCTAGCTATAATGCATCTAAGGCTAGTAAAGTTTCACTATGTATCGTTTCTATATAACAACTTTTTTTGGTAATGTTATTTATTTATATAACTCTATTTTTTTTTTCCCATGGAAGAAAAAAAAAAGTTTTAAATTGCCATATTTCAAAAATAGTGTGAATTGTAAATGCTAAGAATAATCCTAAGAAATGCTATAAATAATAATGCTAATATTTAGGAATAAGGCAGAATTTTTTTTTCTGCCCTATTTGTTGCTCTGTTGTAACAATAAATAAATAAATAACCAGTTATATAAATTATCCCCCTTTTCCTGAAATTTCCTGTAATATTTTGTATTCACCTTTTAATTATTGGACACTTTAGATAGAATTTCTATAAAATTTTAATATGCTCTTATTAAATTTTTTTTTCTAACTGTATGAATTTTATTTAAAAATGAAAATAAAAAATAGGCATAATAGTGAGTCAATACTTCAGTTATGTTTATTTTGTTGCTAAAAAAATTGTTGGACTGATTATTTAATACTGAAATACTGTATGTTGCTATCAAATAATTACAAATGCATATTGGCCAAAGGGAGAAAAATACCTTACTATCAACCCTCGCAGTACTAAGATCAAAATATCACTTAAATGCATAAGATTTAAAAAGCGGTAACGCCATAGGTAATTTAGGCCCCTCATTGGTAATTATAATGTTTATACGACGTGCCGATTCATTTCATTTAATAGTGAAATTTACACACAACTGAACACAAGGACAAGAAATAATGAAATGAGGGAGGTGCCTACACTCGCTTGCATGGTAATGCTGTACCCACAGTGTCATCTTCTGAACTACATTTAGCAGGATGCCAAAAATTATCTTTCTTTCTCTTGAAACGTGATAAATGATAGAAAGCTTTCATTTATTCCTTGATAGCCTAAGATGGTGTCAATGTGACCCCATTCGCAATTTCTACAAATAAACAAAAAAATTTAACTGTACAAAACTTACTAAGTAGACAAAATTATGAAAGAGACATTTATAGGATGATTCTTAGAAAATAATTTTAGCATACATATTTTAAATGAAAAAAAAAAAAAAAATAAACTGCAAAATGTCCAAATGGGGTCAAATTGACCCCATCTTAGTACTGCAAGGGTTAATCATCAAATTGTTGCTGCAAGATTCTAAAAATATCGTTTGATCGAAAACTGTTTCTGTATGAATTTAAGCTTAGGGGTTACATATTAGCTGTGATCTTATAATATGGACAAAGGTTTGTTACATATTAACTTATTTATGAATTATTATTGTAAATTTAGTACAGAATATTGAATAATCAATTTTCACAAAATTCAATGTTTAAAACATTGGAACAAAGCACAATATAATGAAAAAACTTTTTAAATTAATACACCATAAAATTTGGAAGTTTCATTGCATTTCAAAAGATCACTTTTCTCCAGACAGATGAATGTTTTTCTAAGAGAGAAATTAGATTCTCACAATAGTAGCAGACCCCTTTGGCAGGACAATAGTCTTTGGAAATGCTTTGCAATTTCTATATTTTGTTGTGTAGCTAAAATGTTATTTCTGTTTCATTAATTTGTTTTAATTTTGTTAAATAGAATACTTTTATATTTTATTTTAATTTTTAAGGACTTTAAATTAAAAAAAAAAAAAAAAAAAAATACATGATTAGCATGTTGAATAAACAGTTCAAAGTTTGATTTGATAAATTTTGATGTACTTTACTG
Source organism: Maratus speciosus (assembly GCA_963932465.1). Lineage (NCBI taxonomy): Eukaryota > Metazoa > Arthropoda > Arachnida > Araneae > Salticidae > Maratus > Maratus speciosus. Next base: position 562,733,546 of record OZ010786.1, on the reverse strand, counting down.
TGTTTGAGGTTTTTTAAACCAAATGTTTCAGTTGCACCATAATTTATAAAAATATAAATGTACTTGAAATAATCTAAAATGTACTTTATAGAGGCTTACTAGTGAAAGATAATAATTTGAAACGTAATTGCAGGCTGAAATAGAAGTTTTGAAAAAGACTGAAGAAGACTTGAATAAAGGAAAAATGAAATTACAAGAAATAATATCTCGCATGCAGCAAGAACAAGTAATTTTCTCTTTTCCCTTTTCTTTATTCCCTATTTATTTAGAAAATATTTTTTTTCTTAAAACCATTTTCATTTTTATTAATGAATATTGTATACAAATTTAAATCTTTTTGTCATTTTAGTTAACATTCCTGTTTCTGACATTCATCAAATTGCAAGTATTAATATTCTCTTTGACATAGCTATAGTCTGCCCATGATAAGTTGGGCAGCGGGTAATGCAAATGTAGTTGAAATTATTTGTTAATTAAAGTGACAATCACTACCAGCAGCTTGCTGAATTTAGTTTTTAATTCTATAAATACATTTCCTTCACCTTTGTGTTTGTGAGCAACCTTTTTAGATTTAATTTAATTTAACTTAGTTTTTGTATGTAAAGATACAATTTTGTAATCTATTTTTTCCTGCACTTCTTGATGTGCTAGGATTATAAAAAGGAATACACAGGTGTATTTCCAATGACAATACAATATTTGATATTTGTTAGAACTTAATCATAAATTCATTTTAAGGCTTTTATCCATTAGTTGACTGTATGTGGTAAAAGGTAAAACACCAAATAATTTTTATGGTTACAATTTTACATAAGTTACAAAAACAGTGTAGTTAATTATGTACAGTCGTGGAAAAAAAAAGTAAACACCCCCTACTAACTCCTCAACAAATTATCGTAGAAGAAAGTTACTGGTACCGAACGATTGAAAATAAAGTCTACTTTTAAATGGTGTATATAAATTTTGCTTAGGGGGCCATCTAAATATTAAAACAAACCATAAATTCATTTTTTTCAATGGCAATACCCAATTCTGACAGCATAAATGAACTCTACACCTTTCAATTAGCCTAAAAACAAATTTTTATGCAATTCGTACCATAAGTTTCCGAGAAATTAATTATTATAAAACGTGCGTATTTTAAGGGCTGTATCCAAATTGAAGTTCCGTAGTCGATTGCTAACCGAGAGAGCCTCCTTTTTGATCAAGGCACCTTAAGCAGTCAATGAAGCCTGTTAAACAACGGGACAGCAGAAGAAATTTCAAAATATCTACTCACTTCTATCATAAACGGCCCCTTAAACCATCATTTTGCCATTTTTTAAGTATAATTTGAAAACTATTTGGAAGAAAAATGTGAAATTTCGGATTTGCATAAAGCAGGACTTAATAAATCTAAATCCACAAAAAAAATTGTAGGTTGCAATTCATATTTTTTCGAATATTAATTTCATAATTCATATCATAAAATTATAAAAATTGCAAATTCAGCGTATTTATGTTTGGGCACATTAGTATTATTGCTACACAAAAAATTAGCTCATTAGGAGCATAATTTCAGGAGATATAAATAAATATATGAAAATGTAATTTAACATTAGAAGCACTAAATTTTGAATGTTTATAATTCAAAAACTTATCATTCAAATGACTTGAAATTTGGTGTCTGGGCATAGTTTGAACCGAAGATTTGAAATATCTCGTTGAAATTGGGTATTGCCATTAAAAAAATGAGGTTTGGGTTCGTTTTAATATGTAGATGGCCCCCTAAGCAAATTTTATATACATCATTTAAAAGTAGACTTTATTTCCAATCATTCGGTACCAGTAACTTCCGTCTACGATAATTTGTCGAAGAGTTAGTAGGAGGTGTTTACTTTTTTTTTCCTCCACTGTACCTTCCACTTACAGTTTTATACAAATTACGAAAACAGTGAAGTTAATTAAGCACCTTCTACCACCTTTTTTTTCCTTACTAAGACTTTAAGAGATGTTATAAATTTTTGTAGTTAAAATTAAGAAATTATGTTAAAAGGAATTAGTAGCAAAATAAAAATATATATCAGTCATAGTAAATGCTATCTACACATTTTGCTTGTGGTTGTGAAAGCAATTAATGAATGCAATGCTTTTTTACATAAATGCAGCCTTTGTTGTCTAATTGTTGCCTCATGGCACCACATCAAATGTTGTTTTCTTGTACCTGAAAATAAATATGTTTTTGAAAAAATGTTTGTTTCAAATAATCTTTTTTAATAATTATTAAATACATAATATAAAAGGTCTTGATGAAAACCAATGAATATATGAAGAATAAATAAGCAATGAAAAGTTATATTTATAATATTTTGAGATGATAGCGAGAGTTAAATATTGCAAGTCAGGATTGTAAGTCAAGTAATTTTAAAAGGAATAGTTAAAGAATTTAAATGTTCCAGGAAAAGAAAAATTAAGTTCATAGATACTTGCCAAATGCTTCAAAATTAGTAAAATACAGATAGAAGAAATCATGGTATGTAAAGAAGGATTATATGTGGGTTACCAATGTCAACAGCAAATATGTCAAATTGAATTTATTAATATCGATTTGAAATTATAAATTTAATTTATTAATATGTCATTTAATAATATGCTAAAAAGATATTACTATTAATGATCAAATAATAATAATAATAATAATAAAATAGCTCCAAAGGGTAATCCACTGAATTTGCAGGTTTAAAAAAAACTGGTATTCAAGTTGCCAACATATTTTACTGTGATGTTTCCTTTTTTCTTATTTCTGTAAAGGAGAAAAAATGTATTTTTACAGATATAATGCAGTAAATTATGAAAAATTAATGAAGCATTTCCTACTGATTTTGTGAATACCTTTATAGCTTCCCCATTAGTGAAAAAATTCATGCTCCTGAGGTGTCCATTACTTATAGGTTTTACTGCATATGGAAGTAAAAGATTTAAAAAATAAATAAGTAAATAAACCCACTAGAAACTTGAACAAATTTCTTCCAACATGCTGTGTTATTAAATAGATAAAAAGATAGTACATTACGTATGTATTTTAATACAGTAAAAGCTTTCAAAACAAAACATATGTTACATAGAAAAAACTCTTTTTGTGGAAACGATACCTTACAATATATGTGCTAAAATGAGAAACTGCCTAAAACTTTTTTTTCCTGGTTTTGTAGTATTTCTGAATTTACTTATTTTAGTGTATTTACTTGTAAAATCTAATGTACTGTCAATTCATAATTATTGGTAATTTTCTTTTCATAATTCCTATTCCATTACAGAAACTGCTGGAACGAAATATTGTTACAATGAGCTACAAAGAAGGTGAGATTAATGAATTACAACAGAAAATAGAAAGTCAAAAAGAAGTTAGCATTGACGATGCAGTTGTGGCTCCTGCGCCTCTTTATAATCAGTAAGTGTTCCTTAAAAGGTTATTTATTATATGTCGGAGGTTTCCTCTTAGTACGTACAACTTTGAAGAAAATCCTTTGCTATTTATACGCTGCCACCAATTTGTCAGAGTTTCCTCTTAGTCCACACAACTTTGAAGAAATCCTTTGCTATTTATATGCTGCCACCACCGATATGATTACGTGATATCAGTCACGCTCTGAGAGGATTGTTTAAATGAAAACCAAATCTTTCAATTAACTAAACTAACAGTTTATTTACACACTATTTACAAATCACAAAACACTATTTACACTTAAAAATTCAGATGTAGGTGATCCGGTTCAACCTTAAATTAAATACAGTAATTGCTGGCTGTGTACTGTTAAACTACGTTATATCACTCTCACTCTACACTTGTTAAATTAGCGTTACCGGAGATTACTCTTAATCTCCCAACACATGGGCTCTAAGCTCGATGAGCTTCACTCAACTCTACGCTCTATCTAAGAGCTATACTCAGGAACAACCGTCTACTTTGTGCTCTCGGCTCCAACTCACTTTCTCCCAGCAGAAGCAACTGCCTCTCTAGCCACCCTCTGCTCTTTTCTCCACGTAAAACCCGGGGTTTCCACCCTGACCACATTACCACATTCTTAGCTCTCTCCCTCGTTCGGGGAATTATTTTGTCTCCCCATCTCCAACAGATCTCAAAAGTTCGGGCAAACCCCTCTCCATCCATCTTTATACCTCCATCCAAACTGTACCGTTCACCTGCTCGGATCCAGTTTCAGACAAGGAAAGAATGTTACTTTGAAATTTCCAGTACACAGACCATACAATATATATTATAGTAAGACAAAATGATATAGAACCATAGTTCTAACAGCAGATGTTTCTCAGAACCTGACATTATATTTTGCTTATGAGGAGTCATTTGCAAAAAATGTTTGAAAATTATCATTTTAGTAATTTATTCTTTCCATATCCTGCAAATGTACCCTCAATAAATATTGTGTATAATCATTTATATATTTTAAGTCAACTGCTAAGTGAAGAGAGCAAATTAAATATTAACAGAAAAATCTGTAGTACATGTTTTCTTTAGAGATCGACCAAAAATTTGGTTTCGTTTTTGTTTTCAGCCCAAAATTGGAGTTTCGCCAAAAATTCGTTTTCACCAAAAATGCTGTCCAAAAATTCATCCGCTCCGAAACTCGACCGAAACTATCTGTATTCCAAAAATTTAATTTCTTTCTGAAATTTTCGACATTACTCATTGATTTAGCTGTATCGGTTCAAATGAGACACTATTTATTTATTGCTATGGACTTCACTGTTTGTAATTATCGGTCATAACCAGTGGCGTGGCGTGAAAATTTTCGGTGGTCATCGCAATTATTTAAGTTTGTGGTGAAAAATTATTAACTCTAAAATTCAATGGTTGAATGTTCAAAAAAGAAACTTTAAATCTTACCTTCACTTATACATGAACTCCAAATGTTCTGCTAAAACTGGATCGTAGAGTTTTAAAAGCTTATTAAGAGTTTTAAAATATTGCTTGGTCATCGCCGCATCCAGTGATGACCGGACGCCACGCCACTGGTCATAACATAACTGATGCAACACATGACTGCAAATTATAGAACAATTAATGCATACATGACTAAACTTTGAAGACGCTTTCCACTTGCTCATTAAAAGTTGCAGATTTAACAGTAATAGAAAATTTTTAGCTTGAAGCTGCAGAAGTGTATTGAATACTCTGAGAAAGTTCTAATATCACAAGTGATCATTTACAAGAATCCTTATGAAAGAGAAAATCATTCTGTGTCGTTGATCAATTAATTACATTTTAGTTTGTATGAAAATCAAAAGTTTTGGTCAGAGGCACAGAGAGCCAACTTGGGACACACATATAATTGATTAATAATTATGTATATTTAATAAACAATATAATTAATTAATAATTATGTATATTTATGTATGTATTATTTTTTTTTTTTTACATATTTGTTTTTGGACGTAAATAGGAAGTTACCGAAGTTCAGTTTCGGTCTTAAAAATCTGTTTTGGTTGATCCTTAGTTTTCTTATTGAAATGTTTATAATCATGATAACATGTATCATATCGTATATATAATTTTCAAAATTTTCTTCTTTTATAAATTTTATTTTATTCGCATATTATAGCTATATTTATACTAGCTTTTATTGTAGTTTTTTTTATGCTTGTTGTAGTTTTTGAAGCTTTTTGTAGCTATTTTTTGGTAGTGGCAGAGGGGTAAAATATATTTGCTTTTGAATTTTATATCCTTCCACCTCTGTGTGTCAATTTTATCATATATAAAAATAGCTAATGCCAAAAGTTAAAATTGATAATTGATGCTTTTGAATTGCTGATTGTATTTTGGTCAGTTAGCATTTCTAAGTGGGAAATAGTTCATTTCAATTCTTCTCCCCTCACCCCAGAATTAAATCCATCTTCCCTTATTTTCTGCCCTTCATATAAAGTTTAAAATATTTATTTTTTTTTTCTTTTTAAATTATCTTCCATTCATAATAACAGTAGATAATCAATTAAATTTCCTTTTCCGCACATAAAATTTCCACTCTTTTTCTCAATGAAACGAGGATATCTAAATAGAAAGAGAAGCAAAAATTTTCTTTTTTTACAGTTTGGTTGTTCTTGCTAGTGATAAAACTGACTCATCCCAAGCCCACTCTTGGCCTACTCAGGCTCAAAGTGAAAAAAATTTTCATTCTTAAGTGGAAAATCAGAAAAGAAAACCTTGCGATTTTGACAAACAAGAATGTAGTTTGTCAAGAAATTTGTTAAAGTGTTTCACAATACTATGAAAATCAAGTTAAAGGGGAATTGAATAAAATATATAATGTGAACATTAAAAAAGTCCACAATCTCACTTAAAAGGTGACTAAAGTAATGAAAAAGATGTTACAAGTTTAAAATATACATTTTATTTAAAACTTCGCCTTCCAAGCTCATCATCAGAAAATATCTTAATAACTAAATGTTGTTTATTTATACAAATACGTCACTTTGTTTTGAAAATGAGAGAGCCAGTAATTACTAGAGTTGAAAGTAGAAGTGGCAGTAGCAGTTTCTTGGATTGAATTTAATTAGAGGAAATATATATTATTATTATTAATTGCAGTTCCATTTATTTTATGACATCACTCTGTTTCTCATACATCACTTTCCATGGGCAGAAGAACATACTTAACTTTAGTGATGGGCGATATCGATTTTTTTAATCGATTTGATCGATACTATGGCCAACTCGATTTAATCGATACTATGAATTTTTTAATCGATGTCTCTAAGACAAAATAAGGTAATATCATTTTCATTTTCCTTAAAAAATTGAAGATAAAGTAGTTGGATGTGCCAATCCCAAAACTTTCATCTGCCTTATAAATGTTAAAACTTCAAAATTCGCTATCACAGTGTCAAATTTAAATGATAACCTATGCGCATCACGAGGTTTCAAAAAGCATGGGTTCGTTGAAGTATGTGCATTTAAAAAGAAAATATAAGCATTGCATTTTCCTAACAAATCATTGAATTTCGGCCCACACCCTCTTAGGCTAATGTAAGACGAATGTCTTTTTGCACGCTTTTTTCGCTCTTACGCCATCCCTACACCTTCGCTAGCATGTGTAGGGACAGTGTAAGAGCGAAAAAAAAGCGTGCAAAAAGACGCTCGTCTGATATTAACCTAGATGTCTGCAACGCAAAATCCCATTCAAAGAGCAAAAGCGACAGCTGTTGGGCAGTATAGACACAAGCCTAATAAGGATTTATGTATCAGTGTAACAGAATATGAAGTTTGATTAAATTCCGTGCATTAGTTTTGAGATATGGCAATGACGAATATCATGCAAAAAAACTGTATAGCAGCGCAGCCTGTTACATGATTAACACAAAAAACTCAGGAACAACTTATGTCAATGACACATAATATTAAGTTTGATGAAATTCCGGTCATTACTTCTTGAGATATTATCGCTAATATCGTGTAAATTCTGAAAAACAATGTTAAATTCAGGGGCTGGAACAGGTGGACCCCCCTCCCCCCCCACCCGGAACATTGAAATGTCCCTCATGAAGATTTGAGATTTTATGCTTAATGGGCAAAAGTCCAATCCCCTCCCCCCCCCCCCCCATCCGAAACTCTAGAATGTCCCTCTGCTGAACCATATAAATCCCTCCCGGAGAAAAATGTCTGAATTCAACTCTTCTAAAAAGAAGCAGCATGGCAGCACAACCTGTTATATCATTTACACGAAAACCTAATCATAAACAACTTATGACAGAATATTAAGTTTGATGAAATTCTGTTCATTAGTTCTTGAGATATGATCCCTAAAATCGTTTAATCCAGAAAAACATGTTAAATTTCGGGGATAGCCCGGAGGAACATGCCCCCCCCCCCCCCATGCAACATTCAAATCTCCCCCCAGAAGGTTTGAGATTTTATGCTTAATGTACGAAAGTTCAATCCCCTTCCCCTCGGAACTGTCCCTCTCTGGATCCTTAGAAATCCCTCCCAGAGAAAATTGTCTGAATTCAACACTGCTGATAAAATCTGCATAACAACGTCCCCTGTTGGGCGATTTACACCGAAATCTAGCATGCAACAATTTATGCCAACGTCTAACTGAATGTGAAGTTTGATAAAATCCGTGCATTAGTTCTTGAGATAGAGCTATTGCGAAAATCTGGAAAAATGCAGCATAGCAGCGCCACCTGCCGGTAGATTTACATCAAAAAGTAATCAGCACCAATTTATATGAAAGTCTAATTGAATCTAATGTTTCAACAAATTCCATGCATTAGTTCTTGAAATAGACCGCCCACAATTTTTTTGTCAGAGACAAACAGACAGACTGACTGACAGACAATGTATAAAAATAGTCAAATCGTATTCCAGACAAGATCTTCTAAAACTATAAATCCTTCGAAAACTGGAAGTCGAAATTTTTCACGAATCCAACACTTTCTTTTTCTAAAGACAAAAGAAAGCAAGAAAAAGTGAACGCATCTATTCTTCCCGTAAATTAAGATCAGAAATGGCGAATCGATTCAGTTTAGATTCGATGCCGATGTCGATCTTTAAATGCGGGCAGAATCACTATTTTTTGATTTACTTCAATTCTTTAGATTCGGACGGATCAATTCAGTTCAGATTCGATGCCGATTTTGGATGCAGGTGAAATCAATATTTTTTGATTTACTTCAATTCAAATCGCATCGCACATGATCCACGATTCGGGTTGAATAGATTCCTCCAATTTTACTGTTTTAGTGGCAGAGTTGCTGTAAAATTTTGTATAACAGCCCTTTTTTTTTTTCTTTCTAGGTTCAGTGTTGAATGGCGGTTGATTTCTTGACTGCTCTGGTTGGGATGGGGGGGGGGGGGGGAGATTTTAGAGTTCCGTAAAGGGGGGATGCACATTTGTCCATTAAAAAGCATAAAATCTCAAAACTTTCGGGATGGACATTCCAATGTTCCTCCGGTTCACCCACTGAATTCAATACTAGGTTAAATCATTATACTTTTGTTTAGAAGCCTAGTTATTCGGGTTACTAGTTTATTATGTTGTATTTTTCATGTTCGTCCCTTCTAATTCTTTCTGCCCTCCCCCCCTCCCTCCTCGCCAATCTTAATTTACAGGGCCATTCAAAATATGCATTTTATTTTAAAAATGCCACTTCTCGTTCTATTTTATTATAAATCCACATTTTGAAACCTTGACCAAAGATATTTTTGATGTCGCCCCTCCTACCGTTTGAGACTTACCTGTCCCCCGGAGGGCATATTTATTGTTTCTTCCAAACCATCTTGTGTAACATATTGTTGGAAAGCCTTTAATGTCCTCTTTTATTTTCTGTCCCCAGCCCCCCCTAGTTACACGCTCTTGGCACTTTTTTGCTCACAGGCTATCAAAGCCTGAGATCTAATGCGCCTGTCGGTTTTGTATGTATGTATGCATGTATGTATGTATGCATGTAATGCGATAACTCTTGATAGAAATATCCGATTTGCTTCAATTTTTTTCTATGTTCATTCTGCTAAGGTGCTTCCCTGATTAGTTTTGGGGGGTTCATTGGTTAAGTATAAAGGGGGGAACGCAGGCTAATTCCCCCCTTAACTTACATAAATGGGTTTTTCATGCAGAATTATCAGATTTTCTTCAAATTTTGGTGTACCGGTTAATTTTGATAATGAGTTTCTCTGATTATATTTGAAGGTTCATTGTTATAGTCTAAAGGGGGAGAGGAGGGACGAGGGGATAATACCCTCCTTAATTTAAATAGATGGGTTTTGCTATCCGATTTACTTCAAATTTGGTATACCAGTTTATTCTGATAAGGCGCTTTCCTAATTAGATTTGGAAGTTCATTGGTTAAATATAAAGGGGGAAACGGGGGGCTAATACCCCCTTAATTTAGATAAATGGGTTTTTCTATCTGATTTGCTTCAAATTTGGTATACCGATTTATTTCGATAAGGAGCTTCCCTGATGACATTTGGAGGGTCATTGGTTAAGTATAAAGAGGGGAAACGGGGAGGGGCAATTCTCCCCCCCCCCACACCCCTTAGTTTATTTTTCGAGGGGCATTATTCTTTGAAATAAGAGCATGATATACAGTTAGTGTGAATAGCCTGTGATCTCAATGCCATCAGTTTAACTGGGCACTTTTCTTTTTAGCTCACAGGCTATCAAAGCCTGAGAGATAATGTGCCCGCAGTTTCTGTATGTATGTATGTACGTACCTACGTACATACGTAACGCGATAACTCTCGGTAGAAATATCCGATTTGCTTCAAATTGTTTTTTTCTAGGTTTATTCTCATAAGGCGCTTCCCTGATTAGTTTTGGGGGTTCATTGGTTAATCATAAAGGAAGGGGGTATGGGGGCTATTCCCCCCCACTTAAATAAATGGGTTTTTCATGCAGAATTATCAGATTTGCTTCAATTTTGGTATACCAGTTAATTCTGATAAGACGCTTCCCTGATTAAATTTGGAGGTTCATTGTTTAAGTATAAAGGGAGGAACAGGGGCTAACCCCCTTAATTTAGATATATGGGTTTTTCTGTCTGATTTGCTTCAAATTTGGTAACCACTTTATTCTGATAAAGTGCTTCCCTGATGAGATTGGAGGCTTATTGTTTAAGTATAGAGATGTGACGGGGGGGGATTCCCCATTAATTTATTTTTCGAAAGGCATTCTTTGAAGTAAGAGTATAAAATACAATTAGTATGAATAGACTGTGAGCTCAATGCCATCAGTTTAACTCTATACTTTTCTTTTTTATTTATTATTGTTTCAGTGAGTGCACTCTGCATGTCAGCGAATGAGTCAATAGCTCTTTATAGTTTTTAGATTACTGCTGGGGAAAACAACAACAACAAAAAAAACATATAATCAAGGAATATACTTTTATTTATTTGTTAACCATAGAAAAGTATGTTATTTCATTGTTAATGGCTCTAGGATGAGAACATTTTTTTTTTCTTAACAGCTGAAAACTTGGTAAGCATTAAAAAGAAAGATATTTATAAACTGTAAATGATATAATGAGATATATATTTTAAAAAGAGAAAGAAATTTTAGTTTAATATATTATTAAAAGGAGAATTTTGATTATTAATTGGGGGATAATTAGTATGTGATGATTGGTTAATTACATCATCACAGCTCATTTTAAAAGAAGATTTGCAATATTTGCATTTCCCCCCACGCTTATAGGAGGCCCTAAAAAGACTGAAAAACCATTTAACTTTTTAAATAAATTTAGAGCCTTCAAAATTTTGCTCATCTGCGCATTTTTAAGAAGAATGACGTTTAGAGGAAGTAAGTCCCCATCTGTTTGGTTGAAGGAAATAAGAGTTAGAGTAGAAAGTACATCTTTTCCGGATGAAAAAAAAAAAAAATCATTTCTTTCTTTTTTTTTTTTTTATCCCATCGAGATATTTTTTAAAGATAAATTTAAATATAATACAAATTATTATCAAAATTACATCTTAAAAATGATAATTTTAAAAGTTAAAAAACCTTATTATTCGACTCAAAGGTCTGTAGTAGCTTACTTTTGGGCCCCTAACATTGTCTAGGGCCCCCATAAATGGAGGTGAGGGGTGAGAGATAGTCATTACGGCTCTGTTGATTCACTACGTTTTGGAATTACTATTTTTCAGCTTATCTGCGATGATAATTTAAAAAATTAAAAAACCTTATTATTCGACTCAAAGGTCTGTAGTAGCTTACATTTGGGCCCCTAACATTGTCTAGGGCCCCCATAAATGGAGGTGAGGGGTGAGAGATAGTCGTTACGGCCCTGTTGATTCACTGCGTTTTGGAATTACTATTTTTCAGCTTATCTGCGTGAATCTGTGAACATCGAAATATCGATTCAAGTATCGATTCTAGAATTTGGGAATCTATTCTTATTGCGATCGATCCTGTTTTATACGATGTTGATTTTAATTGATTCTCAAATTTTCCAGAATCGCCCATCACTACTTAACTTCCATACTTCAAATTTTAATTTGTCACTTCGCCTAGGTTTTCAGGATTTATTTTCAGCATATTGAACCACAAACTGGGGATATTGTAGGATAGGCCGTCATTATATACTTGATTGTTTTTACATAGGATTTCTATTGATTCTCTTATAGAGGATGTGTAATAATTGGATGTTGGTAATATGATTTTTGCATGATCAAAATTTATTGTGATATTCTGATTGAAACTTAAACGAGAGAGAGCTGTGGATTGATGGCAAATTTTATATCTGCTTTATATTCTTTTATTCTTTCTTTGAGTTTTCTTTTGGTCATTCCGATGTACTCCATTAGTCTATTGCTGTCAGTTCTAAAAGGAATGGTATATACACCAGCTAATTCATCTTTCGGTGTTGGATCTATTTTCATGCAAATTAACTCTTTTAACTTTCTCGGTAGATAGGCTATTAAATTTATATTGCGTTTCAGTTGAGCATTACATTGTTATTGATGGGATATGAGGAGAAATATTTTATCCAATTCTAAAGCCTTTGCACAGTTAGTAAAATAAAGAAGCCATGAGGCGAAATATTTTATCCGATTTTGAAGCTTTTGCATGGTTAGTAAAATAAAGAAGCCATAAGATATTTCTTGAATACCATTTCTTTCTACTTGGAAGTTCTTTTCCGGAATTACTGAAAAATGGAACTCAAGTCATTCTTCCATAGTTGAACAATGATATCTTAAAAGAATCAGAATTATGACTTTTTCAGATTTCTGCAAATGGTTGGGTATAATTAATAAATTTGCTATTTTTTAAAGAAATTTTCAGGGACATGAAAATCCTGAAGTATTGTCATGAAGGAATAATTTGGATTAATATTTATTTATTTCTATGTAAGAAGACATTTTTAACTGAGAAAATTAATCTTGAAGCGATTTTAGAATATTATTAACAAATTTGCAAACAAAATCTATTAAACTTTTATATATATGGTGACCCAGCCAGCAATTCATCAGATAAAGTAAGTGCTACGTGGTTTTTATTATATTTCCTTCCTTTTAAGTTTTAGATGTAAACGGACATGATTTTTGCAACTCCCTTAATGAATGTCCCATAAAAAATGAAATCCCCTGAAATTAAATAGCAAGAAAATTAAAAATATATTTTTTTTTTTCAATTTCCATTTTCTCAGTGGTTAATTAGGCAAAAGAAGTCAATCGAAAATCTAAAAATTAATCTTTAACCTATCATCTTTGGGCTATGATTAACAATAATTCTCATAAAACTATTAGTTGAAATAAGCAAGATGGGATTGGATTATTTTAATTTACCATAACTGTCTCCAACTAATCAAAAACTAAATGTTTACACTTTGTAATAAAAAAATTTCATAAAATAGCTTCTCTTACAGCAAACAGCTGAGAACAGGTGCAGTAACATTGAAACAAAAATATTATGTCTAGTGTTATGTATAAAACTCATTTCTACCTGAAATGGCGCAGTATTTCAAAAATTTTATCAACTATTGGAAGAGTATCAATTACTGACGGGTCACCCTATATGGATTTTTGATTCATAAGTTTGTTTTGGAAAGTTGTTATATTCAGAAAATCAGAATATGAAAGATCGATACTTTTTTTTTCATAGCAATCAGAATTGTGTTTACTTATCTATATGAGGCTGAAAATAAGTTGTTGCTCCGTTAAATAAAATACAGTGATTCCTCAACTAACAAAGATAATTTGTAGCTATTTCTATTTTTAAACTGAAATCTTCATTAACTGAAATGTGATTTCTCATCCAATTAAAATGCAGTGGGGCCATATTATGTTATTACACACATCCAATAAAGCATTTGCTATTTTTATTGCCAAATCTATATTTGGCTAGCAGAAGTTGGAAGCCCATGGAAATGTTTTTATGTAGTTTTTACATTGCATTAATGAGTTTCCTCAACCTGGAGTATTATTTTTTTCAAATGTCATCAATTCTCAAGTAAACATTTGAAAATTGTGATGCTAAAGTTTGATTCTTTTGTATACTTTTTTCCAGAATTGTAAATGCATTTGCTGAAGAAAATGCTACTGAAGATGCTGTGTATTACCTCGGTGAAGCTTTAAGGAAAGGGGTTATTGACCTGGATGTTTTCTTAAAGGTAAATTTTAATCCTTTCACTTTGCTTTTAAATGTAACGGTAGAATAGCCATAGTGGTCAATTTGATCTGGACCCGATATATTTTGATTCAATTCAGAAATTTTCTTTTATAAAATAAATCAAACGTATACCACAGAGAAATAAGTTAAAAAGTATTAAATAAAAATTAGCTTTTAAAGTATGTTTATATGATTTGAGTTCAATTTTGGATCATTCTTGTGTTAAAGTAATGCTTATACGTGCGTTAAAAAATGTATCATTCAATGAAATTGGTTTGCTTTAAAAGTAAATCTGCTGAATTATATGTATTATTCTTTATGGATTTTGATGTTTTCTTTGTTTTATACTTGAAACATGATTAAACAGTTTTCAAATGTTGTAAAAACAGTATTTTTTAAATTTAATGTCATCAATATACTTATGTTTATTGAATCAGGTTTCCTATATATTTGGAAAATCCTCTAAAAAAACTAAAAAATGTTAAATAATCATTAAAAAAAAAAAAAAAAAAAAAATGAAAAGGCAAGAAAATGTTAGAAAAATCCTATAAAATAGGGAAATTATAAAAAATTTTAATGTCAAAGCAACTATGTAAAGGAAGTACCTTATTCTTTGTCAAGACTTATGCATTGAATGAAATTTAATTAGTGAGTTAAAACAAGTCAAAAATTTCGAAAAATCGATTTTATGTAAATTTTTATTTTAGGAGCTTTATGAAGTGAAGAAGTATTTCTCTGTTTGTTGGAATAGATGATTCTATGTAATAAAAAATTAATAAGTATTGTACCGTAATTATATTTAAAAGCTTTATACTAATTTTTTTCGAAACTGTATTTTTCAATTTGGTGATCAGATTACTCAAACTAAAATTCGATCAAATATTCATTTTTGTTTTCAGCACAAAATCTTAATTTTGGCAAAAATATTATTGAATATCTGGCCAGAATCGAAACTCTGCCAAAACTATCTGTATTCTTAAAATCTCATTTCTTCCTTCGTGAATTTTCAACATCTTTCATCAATTTGAGCTGTATTGTTTTAAATAAGAACTTGTTTATTTATTGCTATGATCTTCATCGTTTATAATGATTCAAAACATATATGACTAAATATTGGAAACGTTTTCCATGTGCTCATTAAAATCTGCTTACTTAATAGCGATGATAAATTTTTAGTTTAAATTCCGAAGAAGTGTTTTGAACACACCTCTAAGGAAGGTGTAGAATAAAAGTACAGAATAAAGCAGCTGTTAATAATTTACAAAAGTCATTATAAAAGATAAAATGAGATACGTGTACCTAAAGCATTTATTAACACTAGAACGGTATACCTAGAACTGCAGAGTGGGTCAATTTGACCCTAGATAGAAAAGGATAACCAAGTTAAACATTTGTGCGTATTTATATAACTAAAACATTATATTTTCTTATAATAATCAATATTTTTCGACATTTTATACATAAAGTCAGCAGAAATTACATCCATTTCAGACAATAATATTATTCAAAATTGTATTTTCTTAAATATAACATATATTTTAAACAAAAATTAACTTAGACTTCATAAACTTTAACAGAAAATAGATTATCCCATTCAAATAAGTTTGGAAATAAAATATAAGAATAATTTAAAGATATATAAAAAATACCAGTTACTAGTTTTACAGATTTATTTAATCCAATTTATTCTATGCATTGCTTGCAAAACTTGGTTATAGGTTTTGTGCATTTACCACAAACTGTGGATACATTACATTTTGAACCAATATCTTTAGTTTTATTTTTACTTTTTGAAGTGTGGTTTTGATGTGTGGACTTGTTTATGATTAGTTTGTGGTTTTCGATCGTTTTCAATGATTGCTTCACACCCAAATGACACGTTTCTTTGCTGAGAGAGAATAAACTGTTCTCGCAGTTCTTCAACCAAGTCTTGAATAAATTGACGTCTACTAATAGATTTTCCCACAGCTTTGTGTAAAACACGAGCATTGATAGCAGCAAGACGCAAAATGTTATAAATTGCATGCACCAGCCTCCTACGTGAAGCAGACTTGGCAGTATACTTCCTTGTCATCTAGAAATACATCTACAGTGAATTCAGTTGCATTATTGTAAGCAACTGTATTAAGAATTATCTAATTTTTTTAGAATTATCTAAAATTTCAACAGTTAGATGTAGACTGTTGAGCAACAAAACATTTTATCTTTTTTCCCCTGGTAAACAGTTAGGCTGTCGTCTTTATGTATTAGTACAATAGCCGCATGCAGTTCCCATTTTTACAGAGACTGGCATTTCTCTTCTTGAGCGTTTTATAGTTTCTATAAGGCTCTTTTTTTTATCAACATCTGCAAGCAACCAGAACTTGATTTTGAATTTATCTGTTTTTTAGGCATATACTGAGTAAACCTACTCATAGATTTTGAAAGAAATAACTGCTCACCTATGCTTATGTTAGACCCTGATATATAGTTAGTCTTGCAATTTTCAATGAAATGATTCCAGATATCGGAAATCGGGACAAATTTGTTTGTCTCAATATGACTTGATTTTATATTGAAGTGTAAGAATCTCATTATTTCAAGAAATGTTTTTCTTGCATTGTATTTCGAAAGAAAATGGTGGTCCACAGTTCATTGATCACAGACTATCCAGTTTGACTGCTTTTGCACAATATTTACCACGTGCATATAAAATTCACGTAAAAGCATCAATTTCTTCTAATGTTGTAATGGGTTGTAACCCATTCCTTTTCATGAATCTGTCGATGAGCTTTATTTTCCGTACATTTCTTTATGTGTTTCAATATCCATTCATCTATAAGAAGTTCCAAGCACTTGATGGGCTGCTATCCATAATATTGCATTTAGCATGTGGCGTTGGGCCACAAACTTCCTTCAAAACGCTATGTAGTGTTTTTCTCCCTTTGTAGTTTGTTTCTATTTGTACAATGTTTCAATGTCACATCTTTGCCAATTATTTTATTTCCAAGTGTGAATGTGCAAGTTTTTGCTGATTTATTTTTCAGATTTCCATTAGTGTAAAGTACCTTTTGTTCATATTCTTGATTCTTCTTTTTTATCTGATAAATATGACAAACTTTTGTTTAATACTGATAAATTATCAAAAGTGAGTAGTATTAAAAGTGAGAAAAGGAAAAATTTTTTCAATTAATATTTTTCGCATGGTGACAAATTAAACATGTATTTGGGTCAAATTGACCCGCTCTACGGTATTAGTATTATTTAGATTGAATTCGTAAAGAAAGCGTTCTTTGTTATTGATGAATTATATCTTATTTCATATTAGAAGTTTTGGTCAGAGGCACAGAAATCCAACTTGGAGAAAAAGTTTTTAAATAAGGGCACATAAATATGCTTATAATGTGTGTTGTTAGAAATGTTTTCCTTTATATGTATAATTAATTAATAATTACACACATATATATATGTGTGTGTGTGTATTAATTACTTTAAATTTATTCTTAAGACAGTTTTGTTTTCAGCCAAATCTGAAGATTTGTACATAGACCACAGTTTGAGAAATGGTGAAACTATAAAGTTTGACAGTACTTTTTAAAGGATATTTCTTTTTTTAAGTGTTAATTAAATTCTACTAATGTATTTGGGTAATGTATTTGGTATAACTCATACTTTTAGGTAGCTTTCATTACAAAAAGCTACCTATTGCAGCCGTTCGGAGGAAAGCGATTTAAAAAAATTTTGGTATATTTTCATCGATCATGACCCCCAGACCCCGAAACCACCCTCCGTTCAAAAGTTGATATATATATATATATATATATATATATCTGACCTTTGTCATACTGTAACTCTCGAATTTATGAACCGATTTGGATATAATTCGGTATGTACATAGTACATACCAATGTCTCGACCGAGTTCGTTGGCCAGCTTCATCCGCCATTTTGTTTCAAAATGGCGGCCATTTAAAATTTTTTTAAAAATTTTAAATTTGAAATGTGGTACCAAAGAATTGAAAATGGAAAAATATTTTTTTCTTATGTATTTGACCTTTATACAAAGATTCCGGAGCACTTTTTGTTTCGTCTATATCTTAAAAAATGGCTGAGTTATAGCATTTTGAATTTCTAGCGTGGCTGACATTTTGAAACGTCCTGAATTTTGTCAAGCGATAAAAGGCGTATTTATGAACCGATTTGGATGTAACTTCGTTTTTACATAGTACATACCAATGTCTCGACCGAGTTCATTGGCCAGCTTCATCCGCCATCTTGTTTAAAAATGGCAGCCATTTAAATTTTTAAGAAAAATTTAAATTTGAAATGTGGTACTAAAAAATTGAAAATTGAAAAAATATTTTTTTTTTATGTATTTGACCTTGATACAAAGATTCGGGAGCAGTTTTTGTTTTGTCTATATCTTAAAAAATGGCTGAGTTATAGCATTTTGAATTTCTAGCGTGGCTGACATTTTGAAACGTCCTGATATTTGTCACGTGATAACAAGCGTATTTATGAACCGATTTGAATGTACCTTGGTGTGTACATAGTACATACAAATATCTCAACCGAGTTCGTTGGCCAGCTTCATCTGCCATCTTGTTTCAAAATGGCGGCCATTTAAAAAAATTCAAAAAATTTAAAATTTAAAATGAGATACCAAAAAATTGGAAAATGAAAAAGATTTTTTTCGTATGTGTTTGACCTTAATACAAAGATTCCGTAACAGTTTTTGTTTCGTCTATATCTAAAAAAATGGCTGAGTTATAGCATTTTGAATTTCTATTGTGGCTGACATTTTAAAACGACCTGGTTTTGTCACGCGATAACAAGCGTATTTATGAACCGATTTGGATGTTACTTGGTCTGTACATAGTACATTACATACCAATGTCTCGACCGAGTTCGTTGGCCAGCTTCATTCGCCATCTTGTTTCAAAAGGGTTGCCATTAAAAAAAAATTTAATTTAAAATTTAAAATAAGGTATTAAAAAATTGGAAAATGAAAAAGATTTTTTTATGTGTTTGACCTTGATACAAAGATTCCGGAGCAGATTTTGTTTCTGAAAATTTGTTCTTTTGTTTATATCTTAAAAAATGGTTGAATTATAGCACTTTGAATTTCTAGTATGGCTAACATTTTGAAACGATCTTGTATTTGTCACGCGATAACACACGTATTCGCCTATTTCCATGTAAGAAGGCATGTGGATAGTATACATCAACATCTCAGCCAAATATAAGTTATTTTAAATAGAAGCAGCTTGGATAAAGCTGACTAATTTCGCGAAATTCTCATTCATAATGATTTAATATTGATAAAAATTAGTATTGAATCTCCTATATTCGGTTTCCACTAAAGTGAGCTTCGTGTGTTTGAATAATATAAGTTGGCTTTTTTAAAATAAGGAATTTGAAAGCTACCTCTTCCTCCCGGCACTGGCCGGAAGGACTTTTTAGTTTCTGAACACATAATGTAAGGAAAAATTACAGTCATGATTTGTATGTATGTGAGTAAACATAACTCCCAAACTGTACTTTCGATTGAGCCCCTTTTGGGCAATATATTATAGACCACTCTCACAAGAACTCTACAGATTTTTGTAACAATTGATCAACAAATTAAGTATTGAATCTATTTTTAAACCTTTTACAATCGATTCTATAGGGAAAATCATCAAAGGAATGTGACAGAATATAAGTTATAAATATTGCTTTTATGTAATCAACTATTAGTAGCGCCGAAGTAACTCCCAGTTTAAAAATGGGAGGCCCAGATTTCGAATCTGATTGCAACGTGTCAGAAATTATGTGCACCCAAACTCGTTTAATTCGAGCATGGCTAAAATGAGTACATAGTTAAAATGAGCAATCCTCATGTTAAGAATGGTTCACCATTTAAATTTTATTAAAATTTTCATACTTTTTATGAGTTACAAAAGCAAGATCGCATGGCTAATGCAAACAAAATATTTGTTCATTTCAGTGTGAATTTCAGCAAAAAGCAGAGTAAAATTTAGAAAGAAATCCCTTTCTTATCCGTTTTTCAAAGATAATATTTTAATGTTTCTGTATTACAACTAACTGCCAAAATGTAGTAATTTATCAGTTGTACCAGACAGTATGCAGTGGAATGTCCTGAGGTCTTTAACTTATGAAAGAAAGAAAACAGAGATACAGTAGAAGATCTTTATAACGCAAACCTAAAAACACAAGGTTGTGCGTTATATAGAATTTTGTGTTATATGGATCACATCATTAAATTCACCTTGTAAACATGGCCAAATAAGTCTGAAACATATCAAAATGCATTAGAATATCTTTATACTGCATTCCTTGTTATCAAGAGTTATCCAAATTATAAATTTTTGCATAATATAGGTCAGACATTGTTAACTACTTTATAAACATGATCCAAATATAACTGACACAACCATCCCTTATATTAGGCATTTTCAAAAATGTTTATTGTAATAATAGCATTTTTTTTCAGTAGAAAGGTCTTAAATTAGAAGATAAAGTTGAACTAATGTATCAAATTCAGTCCTCTAGAGAGTAGCACTATTTTACAATGTAAAAATGCAGGTGCTTTTTAACTGCAAAATTCATTGTTTACATCTGAGAAGTTGTGCGTTATATGGAGAATTGCATTATATAGAATTGCGTTATAAAGATCCTCTACTGTAACAATATTTGAAATACCACCCTTTTATAGGATTTACAACTAAGTTATAGGAATGAAAAAGCATTGCCAAAAAAAAAAAAAACCTTATTTGTTTTCTTCTTTAAATGCAGACTCTGGACCCCATTAACCAGCCTTTTCGTGTTTCTTATTGTCAGTTAAATTGAAATGGATATGTGAAATCAATAACTCAAATTGTCGTGCCTATTGCAATGTTAGCCAAGTTTTTCAGGAAACATCATGTTATTCAGTTAATTTAAGTTTTGATATAATTACATTGCAGTAATTAGTTTGTGTTTTTGAGATTTTAAATTCTTTTTACCTTCTGTATATATACAGCAGTATTTTTTTTCTTTATGATTAAAAATGTTGTGATTCTGGCAAAAGAGAGGTATAAATTATTTGAGAATAACCTTGATTAACTTCCACTTTAATTATTTTAATATAATTTGTCTTTATTCCTTTTTTAGCATGTTCGATCACTATCCTGGAAGCAATTTATGTTGAAAGCACTAATGCAGAAATGTCGTGAGAAGGCCAACCTTCCACACTGATGGTAGATGTTCCCACGCATTACATTAACTTCCAAGTACTGAACTGTATAAATAAGGTTCATGATTACATTGTTTGATCGTAATAAATATTTTACTTTAAATAAATCTGTTATAATATTTATAGAAGTTTCTGGCTCCGTTTTTATTTTCTTCTTTCTCAACATCACTTCATCAATACATTTTAAAATTACTTTCAAGCATATTTTTGAAAAGTAATTCAAATGGTACAAAGGAGGAAAAAAAGCAAATAGCAGCAGAAAAAAATGAAACAAGGAAAAGTATTTTGCATCATAAAGTTTTAATTAGTCTCTATTAATAAAATTAATTTTTTTTTTTGTATGGTTTCTTGTTCACATTTATTCAACAAGGTAAATAATTAAAAGTTTTTAAAAGTTTCTTGTTCTACGTAATTCATCATAAAAAATCTCTCTACTCTTTTCTTTTTTTGATTAAAAAACATACCATAATTTCATTTAATTTGCTGTTATAAAATTTATATGAATCTGTTACCATAAAACTTTCTATTGTTATTTGCCTCTGTAAGTACTAAAAATAGCTGTAGTTATATGAAACATATAAAGATTATTTTGTATCTAATCTTTGAGATATATTTGTAGTACGGAGAGAATCACTAATCTTCGATGTAATGAAAAGTTATATATTTCCATAAAGAAATATACTTTGAGAGTATCTAAGCAGGGGTAGCAAATCTATGACACACATTCCCAAAGTGGCATATTCAGCAATTTCTCTGTCATGCAAAAAAGTTAAAATTTGATATTCATTATATAGATATAATTCTTTTTTGTTTTATTATAACAAATGAAATTTTATACTAATTTTAAGTGCTAAAAGGTGTATATTAAAACTTAAAAAACAGTAAAAGTGTTTATTCGACTGTTTACATGTTTCAACTCTACCCGAATCATTTTCAAAACAAATAAAAATATTCTAGAATTTATTAGAGCAGACAGATCAAAGAATTTACATTGGTATGACTAGCAGGAAATTGAAGTATAGAAAAAAAGAGCATGTAGCAGATATTAAATATAATCGAAAAACAACAGCCCAACATTATATCAAGAAGAAACCATCCAAATAAATTTCAATGAAAGTAAGATAATTTTTCTCTCCTGTCTATTCTATCCATCCATTATAAGAGAAAGTATAGAGATTGTAACCCTCAAAAATTCAATATTTAACGATGCAGCATCATTTAACTTACTAAAATTGTGGCTTGAGCTACTCAATAGTTATGAAAATAAAAATAAACATCCAAGTAAAATAAAAAATAGCGTACATAATAGACCATGCAATTTTAGAATATTTTTATTTGTTTTGAAAATGACTCGGGTAGAATCGAAACATGTAAACAGTTGAATAAACCTATTTTTACTGTTTTTAAAGTTTTAAGTTACACCTTTTTAGCAATTAAAATTAGTATATTATTACAAAGTGTTAATTTGTTGTATAATTAAATAAACTTTTGTTTAACATGTACAGACTAACATAAATAATGCAGTTATTTTAGCATGAATTCACACATTTGAAATTTTTCTGTTTCTTTGATGCAATAGAGCGTTTTTTGTCAAGTAACTACTTTGCCATTCTGCATGAATTTAAAAAGCTTTATTTTTTCAAATGAATTTCATAAGCCATCTACTGTAATAAATTTATAAGTGGACTCAATTTTCTTATATGTATGTTATGGAAATAACAAATTATGTGTCAGTTATAAAGCATTCTCTACAAATATAGAACAGCAAAAATCTCATTAATAAATTTTTTTTTTTAATTCAACTTTGATTATTTTAAGTTAGCTATGGCATAATTAAGTTAATTTATTTAAATAATAATTCATGAAATTTCTTTCCTTATTATAGTACATACTATTTAAGTGAATATTTCAGAATCAAAATTTCATTAAACTAGTAAATATGCAGATCAGGATCCTTAACGTCAGATCTTAAAGTGATTACCTTTTAATCTCATACTTCATTATATTTAGGATCCTACAATCCACATTTTACTTATATTTTAATAATATAAATATTTATCAACATATAAAATTCTTGGAAAGTTTCAAAAATTAGAGGCATTAAATTTTACATGGTGTGACAATGATGTTCTGAAATTCTGATGGATTGCTTATTCTGGTAATTTATTAGATTAAAAAATACATTTCTTCAAGGGGTGGGGTGGGGGGGGGGTGGAGGGGTCTGTCCACCTGAACCCGCATAGTCATAAATATTTAAATTAATAATTTCCTATTGATTGGGCGAATGATTATAGTGTATCTTTAATTTTGTTTTACACTTCAATTTTCTTAGAATAAGCAACAGTTTGGACAAGGATTTTATGTTATTGTATAGTTAGATGTAATATCTAGTCTAAATAGGTGCTATAAAATTGCGCAAGAAAATCACTTAGTCATTAAACTAAAGTTATAACATGCTAAATGTGAAAAAACGTACATTTAACCCTCCGAGTGTCTTGAGGACTTTCCTGCATTTTCATAAAAATGCTCATAAAAATTATCTTAATTAAAAAAAATTTTTCCCTGTTTCTTTCTAAAATACACTTCATGCCCCTTTAATTGAAATACATTTTAAAATATAATTCTGTTTGAAATATTTTTTTTTACAACAGATTTAAGTTGTTTTTGGGAGACTGAAAAATATGCCCAAACCGCTCAGAGGGTTAAAGGCATATAAATACCCTTTAACCCTCCGACTGTCTTGGAAAAGGGCAAAATTGTAATGTTGTTTTCTCTGTATTTTGTTTTAAATGCTAAAAAAAAGATTCTTTGAACATTTTATAAAAAAACTTAATAACGAATATGAATGCAATCCTTGGAAGTATTAATCATTGTTCAATGTATTAAAAATACATTAAATCAATATAATTATATTACTTTAAATATTGCTTGTATTGCAGTGAAACCTGGAGCTTAGTGAACGTATTAACACGGGCTTGTCAGTGAGGGGGTTAATAAACTAGTTTCCATGTTTTGCATGCACAATCAGCGACTTTTTTAAGATAAATATTGATAAAAATCTATTTCCATAGAATTAAAAAAAATAATTTGGTAAAATAAAAATCACGAGATTCCAAGTATAATGAAAGCATGTGCTCTAATAAAAAGGGTCATCTGTGAACATGAATTAATTTATTCGATTGTTTTTAATTTTGCAAAGTATCTCTTCTCATATTCGCAGATCAGTTTATTAAAAAACATTTTTATGCCTTTAAATGTATTTCTTTTCACTTTTAGCGTGTTAAAACTTTAGTTTAAATACATCCTAATCTACTAGATAGCAATAACCGACAAAAATCACCAAGAATAGACATATTTGAAAAAACTTTTAAATCGACCTGATAATCATTCATCATCGTGTCCATTGCTAATTGCCTAAATCGCATTGATATGTTGCTATAAAAAATTTCTTTGTGATAGCCTTTCAATAGTATCTACATTAAATTAAAAATTTTAACGCTACTAACATCATTAATGTTTGTTGCAAAGCGTATATTGCACACCAAATTTTTAAAGATTAACTAACTTTTTATTTCCCTCAGCCAGACTTTCTGCTTAATTTTTGTAATCGGGATTATTTAAATGATATTTATTTATAGGTTATAAAATGCAGTTGCTATAGGCAACTGACAAAAGAAAAAAAAAAAAAGTATGTCAGATAAATATAATGACAGAACCAAATGTTTTATATTATTGTAAAACATGTATAAAGTTCCACCAAAATTCATACACCTAATTTAAAAAATTCGGCAAATTTATTGACAGAATCCCAAAATAAAAGAAATAATTTAAAAACCTTATTTGGTAATTTCAGCATCCGTAATTTGCCATTTAAATACATTAATCAAATGTGCCATTTTCTTTCAACAAATCAAAATTTGAAAATTGTCTGAACTGCCATAAAAAAGCTTTATGGCCCAAAATAAAATTATCTATATATTCTGAACGAATGAACCAAATTTAACCAAAAAATATACAGTTAAATCCAGGGATCTCACCAACATGTCTCCTTAATTTCAAGCTAATCAGGTGTATTTTTTACGGCAGTTATCGCGGGACAGACAGATTAACTAACTGACGGAAACCAAAAACTTTTTGGGTCTCCTAAGTAAGCCTTCACTGGCATTTTGGCAATTATTGACTGATTACAATGCAAAAAAGAATAGCATATTTGCTCTTGTTCTTAGTTATTTAATGCATGAAAGCAGTTGTTCCAGTTAACCAGTGTTTTGCAGTTTTCAGTGTTTTATTTTATTTTATTTTTTTAATGTAAAAATTTGACACATTACAATGTAAGATATTGTTTTTGAATTTTTTCCATGTACACAGAAAAAGGTGTGCTATTTCTGATCTAAGCAAATAAAGAGAGATTTAGTTGTTTTTTTCAGTTAATAACATCATTGCATTTTTACTTCTAATATTTAAACACAGCCTAAATTTAGCTTGCAAGTTGCTTTTCCAAACTATTCCAGTGGATATCATGTTTGCTTGTATTTGTTACTTAACCTTTCATATCCCAAATTATGAATTCATGAAAATTTCATCTCCTCAAGCATTTTTCGTGAATTTTTTAAACTACATTAGAAAATTTGTACTATCATTTAATAAATTTTAGGAGGAATTTGCTAAATAAAATGAATTGAATTTGAACTTATAGGGATTTTGTGCAATATTTGTAACTCCACTCAAATCTTTTATTTAAAATATTTTTCTTAGTATTTTGTAGAATTAGGAAATGTACAAATATAATGCTCTTACAATAGAAGTATTTCCTAACTGAAGCTTTTCCCCCACAATCTTTCAACGTCAAGAAAGCTGAATAGGTGCAAATGAAAAAAAAAAAAAAATCACCTTTTAAATATATTTTTCTTTTGTGCAACCGATAATGCTTTTGGAATAAGATAAAGTAAAGTATCTATTACTCATTCTAAACTGTATTGCTACTAATCATTGAATTGAATTAATTTTTTAACAAGTTATTTTAATGGTACTTTAAAGTACATTCAGGCATAAAGGGTTAAGCAGTCAGGTACAGTGCAAAACAGCCACTATTTTCAGCAACTCATGAATTACAACTCAGTTTTTTTCAACAACTCTTGAATTATATTTGTTTATTTTCTTTCTTTATTTTTTATCTTTCTTCATTTTTTATGCTATTAGCTTTATTTTTATTACTGTATAACACCTTTAATCCAGACATCTCTAATCTGGAAATATCTGTAATCCAGACATTTCAGCACGTTTGTTTTTATTTTCAAATAAAAATTACAGATGGCACTCACACATTTATTGCATATTAGACTGTTATATTTCGAATGCATTTGTTAGCTATGTAAAAGATAAAATTGCTTTTGAAGAGGTGTTAGCTCTGGGAGATAAATATCTTAGTTTTTTAGAAAAACAAACTTTTGTTACTGATCAAGAAATCCTGACTCTTAAAAGGCTTCAAGATTTGATAACAGAGCAAAAACTATAAAGCAAATCACTATCACTGCAATGTTTGATAGATTTAAAAATAAGTAGAAATGTTTTCTATTTATTTTGTATTATATCATTTAAATGTATTTCTAATATTCAATATACTTTTTTTTTTTTTTTTTTTTAATTAAAAGAAAAAGCATTTTCTTTTATTTGCATGCTATTTATTTGCAGTATGAATACTATATTTGATGATAAAATCCAAATATTAAAATGTAAACAAAGAAATGACCTATAATCCACAAATCCCTTGGTCCCGGCCTGTGCAGATTAGAGGGAATGTACTGTAGTGGGTAAAAACATTTGTGGTGCATTTTAATGATGTTATAATACTACAAATATAATGAAATGTAAAAGGATCACTAAGGTGCGCTAAAACATGTTTCTGTCAGTCTGTGGATTGTGTAGCATTTATCGTTCATTTATGGAGATGCACAAAAGAATTTGGTTAAAGAACTATCAATGTTTGAGGATTGTTGTTGGAAGTGCGTTTTCAGCTGTAATTATGCATTTTAATAGTTCTCATTTTTAATGTATTAAGTTGTGCATGTAAATTCTGTAGGTCATATATAGGACTGCACAAAATAATTCACACACATTATCAGATATTGACAGCAATTGCTGAAAAGGTATTTTTTACTGAGTTATGTGTTTTTTCTTGCTTAGATTCTATATAAAAAATGAATTTTCTTAATACTAATCTATTATTGTTAAAACGTTTTTAATAATTTATGACTGTTTATTCTTGACTATTTTATACTGTTTATTACTGACTATTAATTCTTGTTGTCTTTACTGAATGATCAAATTATAGATTAGCTATCTTGAAAACAGTTTACAGTTGTTTCGGCAATTCCTGAGAAAAAGGGATAAGAAATGAAAAAAGAAAACAGGTTTACAAGAGAAGGCATCAAATATTTCAACTGCGTCACAATTTCTATTTTTGGTTATATTCAACCCTACTTGCCCCTTCAAACACTAAGTTTATCTCAGTTTTACATGGTTCAAGTGGTCTTGGCCTTGTAAAATCTTAGATTTACATGTAATCTAAACTTTGATTATCATTCTTTGATATACTTTATAAAATGGCTAATCGCAGCTCTTTCCCTCCAAAATTACGATACTAAATACAGTGATAAAAATCGCACGGAGTTGATCATACATTGCGTATGCCATGAATTAAACATTAGTAGTGTTATTACACGTAAAAATTGCAAGCGACAAAAATCGCCTGCGACTCGTCAGATTTTCTGAAACTTACATATTATCCAAGCATTTCATTGGCTGTTCGGGAAAAGGCTTTTCCATCAGCAGATTTCCAAGAAATCTGACGACCCATTTTAAATGAAATTTCATTCTTAAACTTCTAAACATCCCACAATATTATTTTTTACACCGTCGTATAGAGGAAAAAATGTACTTTTAAATGCAATTTGTTTGAAAGCTGTATCTCAATTTGTATCAGAATTATTAATTTTTTTTTTGTAGTTTTTATTAATTTTTTGTCATAGTGGCAACAAAAGTATCCATCTCTGTTGAAAGTAAAGGGAAATACAGATTACTGTATAGACAAATCAGAAAATTAATAAAATGTGGATTCAACCAATAAAACGCCTCAGATATGTTTTTGATTTCCTACCCTGACAGAGAACAATAACCATTTTTCCAAATGGTTAATAATCAAAATAAAGAGATTGAGATATTCTTTTAAAATGTTTGATCTATTATGGTAAAGATTAATATATATGTATGTTTAGTAGGGTTGTATCTCAGGGTATTTATTGACAGTTGCTTGTTTTGGTTTTATCCAAGTGCTTTCATTTTCCACATTGTACTAAACTACCTTGAATGTGCCAGTAATGTTTTTTTAAAGGAATTTTCTCTAAAAAGAAATTATAAGTAGTCGTTTTTCAGCTGTATTTGTATTACATTATTCTGATTAAGTTAATTTTCTAGTCATATTTTGAGGCAAAAAGTGCATTAAAAGGGAATTTTTTGTTGTAAATTGATAAGGTAAAATAATAAAAGTTCTTGCTATTACAAAAGTCATATGTTTTAAAAGGAAATGGAAGAAATCGTACGGAAAAGGTATAAGAGATGTGTTTACAATTAGCCTGAAAAACACACATCTGGCAGCCCTAATATGTAGATGCTTGAATAAAACCAATGAAAAGAATTCATTTTAATTTAAAAATTGGTGAAAAAATATTTTTAAACAAGCTGAATCTTCCTAAATTAAAAAATGTTTATATATTACAGTCAAACTTTGATATACATCTTATGACCAAAAGTCATTAGACACTTTGGATTTTACACACTTTGTTGATTATCTAGAGAAATACTTTAGGAATTCTTCTGAATTGAGCATGTTTGACCTCATATTTTTCAGCGAAGATTTGCTCACAAAGTCATATAGGGGAAAAGTAACAAATTGAATATAAAAAAAAACTATATTTCCAATCACTTTGTAAAGTAAAATGCATGTAGCTATAGCATATGACTATGTGGGTCTTGTACAACATTTGTGTAAGAATAGTGCATATATAGTAGAGTCTCTAAAATCTGCAATCTTCTGAAATCCGCACGCATTTCAAAATCTAAATAGTGAAATTGCAGTTAAAAAGCATTCTTTATAATCTTTATTCTAAATATCAGTGAACAAAAATAAAGTTATTTTTAATGTAGATTTATGAGAAAATAGTAATGACACAGGATATTTCAAAAATTAAAAGCTTTTAATGGATCAGGGTATTAATCCATAGTGTAAAATGTCAGTACAAGTCAATTTTTTTATAGCAGCATAATATTAATACTGATTTGTCATTTGAAACAATAGAAACATTAAAAAAAATATTTACCATAAAAGACTGTATTTATTTAATTAATGAAGTATGAAATTCTACTACAAAAGATCCTTTAATTGATGCATGGCATAAAATATGGTCTGGCTCTTTATTTATCGAAAATCAGGATGAGGATACAGATTTTTCAGGTTTTCAGTTAACCCTACCTCAAGCTAAAGCATCAGAACGGTTGAAATATGCAAAAAATTTCAAAACACTTTCACAAGAGCTTTACAAAGAAGAAGAAATTGTTGAATGGGTGAACAATAAAGATTAAATTTTGGTAAATCATGTTGCAAGCGAAGAAATTATTTCTTCAATAATGAACCCAGCCAAAGACAGTGAAAACTAAATCTGACAGTGACTGTGAGGAAAAAAGTTTGAAGAAGGTTTGGTTTTTGGTGAAATTTCTTTTAAGTTCTTGGAGCAGCAGTGTTGTATGAATCAATAGGAAATAATGGCTGTTTCTAAAATTCAAAAGAAACTTCATCAAGATAAAAAGAAAGTTCCCAAACAAAGGACGGTACAAGAAATGTTCAAAAGTAATAAAAATAATTTGGGGTATTAAAAGGATAATGTACAGGTAAATAAAAGAAATTCAAGTTTAATTTGCTTAAATTGAATTATTACATGCTCTTCTAGAA
Source organism: Maratus speciosus (assembly GCA_963932465.1). Classification (NCBI taxonomy): domain Eukaryota; kingdom Metazoa; phylum Arthropoda; class Arachnida; order Araneae; family Salticidae; genus Maratus; species Maratus speciosus. Next base: position 562,703,225 of record OZ010786.1, on the reverse strand, counting down.
AATAGATACAGGTAAGTTAAAAAAATAAATCATTTAAACCAGAATATACAAAATTCTAAAATCTGCCAAATTCTAAAATCCGCATTGGCTCTGGTCCCAAGCTGTGCAGATTTTTGAGACTCTATTGTATATAGTCATGGAGATATGGTTTCTTTTAAAAAAACTCAGGAAATTTCAGATTTTTTTGTTTATAGCTGCAGGGTTTCTTATCAAATTTAACGGGACTTTCAGAAAACTTGACAAAGTATAGTAGAAACCAATATAATGCAATTGGAATACAAATTTTATAAAAATTTAATGAAACATAAACATTTGTATGGAATAATTTTTATCTGTGCATGCCTGGAGAAATTTTTTTTGCATAATTTAGTAGTTAATTTTAGTGGTTTTTCATAATTTAGTACATAGAGTAACACATGTAAAAAGACATCGATATTGAATATTGCGGAAATTCAGTTCTCTTTATGGTCAATGTCTTTGTGAAGGGCAACTCAAGAAAAATATTTACGTGAAAACTCAGAAAATTATTTGCGATATAGTGAACTTAATTTCATTTGTTTTCTAAAAGAAGCTGGATGATAAGAGATTTACCTCAAAATGTGTACTTGTAATTTTTGTGCTTCTGATTTTTCCTATGAAATTCGAAAACAAACCATGAAATTTTTTTGTAAGGAAAGAGTAACTTAAAAACTTAAGGTTATAAAGATAACTTAAAAAAAAAAAAGTGCTTGGAAGAAAAGCTAAAATTTTGTATATTGTAGATGTAGAAGTATTTATCGATCCAAATGCAGATATGCGAGTATATATGTTTATATTAATTATCTATGTATATTAATTATGTATATATTAATTATCTACGTATAAAATAAAACTTTTAAAAATAATATAACTATTAAGGAAATATAAATTAACCAACACAATATAAATTAACCAATAATATGAATTTAAAAAAATGAAAAATATTGCTACTTGCTCTGATTTAAAAAAAAAAAAAAAAAAAGTAGTAGAAAAAAACTAAATACTGAAGGTAATATAAAAAAAAAAGAAAATGGAAACATATTGTGAAACACTTTATCAAGGGCAAATTCCTGCGTATAAGTAACTCTCAAATGATTTCTCTTTGAATATAGCAAACAATGATCAATCTGAAATTGTTCAAATTACTTAATCAACTGCGACAAAACATATGAAAATATTTGAAAATTAAGAGGATATATATATAATTCACATATATAATATTAATTTAATAATTCATATTTCACAGCCACAAAATTTTCGGAATTACAAACATAAATTAATTTATGTCTTTGTCTTTAACCCTAGAATACTAGACGCTCGTAGTTATCACGACTATGGTATTCTCACACTATTGATATTATCACGTGCTTTAGTCTGTCTAGTATTCTAGGGTTAAGTAGTACATATATTCATACAAAAAAATCAGCACGATCAGATTGTAATTTTAGGAAATAAAAGTATGTAAAAATGATTTAACATTAGAGTTTTTAAACCTTGAATAATTTGCATTACAAAACTTTTGGTCCAAATGACTTAAAATTTTAAATTGATTGAAGCAATTCGTGAAGTTTTGCGCTTAAGTTATAGTGGCCATAAAATTTGTATAAATCGCAGACAGACGTTTTGAAAGAATTTACATTCATCAAAAACTCGAAGTTGAAAAATTTCATCATTCCAATACTTCGTTCTTATGCATAAGGAAGAAAATTACAGTAGAACCTCGATTATCCGAAGTAATTGGGACCGACCCTCTTTCGAAAAATCGAGAATGCTTCAAGATTAAGGAGAAAGATATGCAATATTTCTGATTGTGATAATAAGTGCTTAATAAATATAAAGCATTAGCGAAATAGAAAAGAATAAATTACCTGAATTTTTAATTTTGAAATTATGTACCTTTTACATATAGCACAAGGATTCGAAAAAATGTTTTGTTTGTCGCAGTTTCGATTGCCTCTGCTTTGAAGCTCTACCACGGAGTTTTTTAATATTAGTCCACCGGTATCACAGTCTTTCTGCTGCTTCAATGACAGACCTATTGCAAAACATTCAAAAGCTTCAGAATTGCTAATTTATTCGTTTTCTTTATTCCAATCTATAGCTTACGGGAGCTCAAGTTAAATGCAAAGGAATTCTAAGAATGTGGATCTAAAATATTTATATGTACTCGTAGTTCAGAAAGGACCGCTTGCACACAAAAAATATAATAGTTAAAAGCTTTCAAAAGGGATTTTGCACACACAGAATTTGATAGTAAAAAAAAAAAAAAAAAAAAGCTTTAAAAATGGATTTCGGCTAACCGAGAGTTTCGGATAAAAGAGGTTCTACAGTATAATTGATTTCATCATTATTATTTCCTAGTTTTGTATTTCTTGATATTGAATTTCTTATTACCAAATTAAATCGTGTGCAGTATTTTATGTTAGATTTTCTCTCAGTTTTCGTAATGGAAAATTCTTTTGGTATTTTTTTGAAATAAACGTGTGTTTTGGAAACATTCAATGAATAATTGTAAAAAAAAAAAAACCAAGTCGGAAATCGTACGTCAAACATCGTGGAAAATGAGGTGCGTTCGCACCGTAACTAGTTTTATAAATATTCAGATCTTGGTGCAATAGCTGTTGCACTCATGCAAGAATGCATGACTACAAAATTTGTTACAATTCTATATATTGAATTCAGTAGTATGGAAATAATAGGACTCTATCTTAAATAGGACGTAATCACTATGGCAATCTAGAATCATTACCTATCCTGGGATATCAATGAATTCATTACGTATGACAGGATTTAATAGAATGAAGAAAACTTTTATTAATATCTTTTTAAGTTTGGGTTCGAATTTCATAAAATTTGAAATGACTCGACAAAATTTTCTGCAACGATTCTATATATTAAATTTCAAACCATTCGGGTGGATAGTTTTTGTGCTGCTATATGCGGACAGACGGACGGACCAGACCACGACTATAGGTGCTATGTATTTATATAATTACGAACACACCTAAAAAGGATGAAAGAAAAATATATGCTATTCACATCACCTGCTTTAATATTGACAATGCAGTTTTTTAAAGTGCAAATTTTTATTTTTTAAGATAAAATTTCAATGTAAATATTTTAATTTCACCAATTGAAAAAGTATGTGTGCCAAATTTTTTTAGATATCTAGAAGTCTGTGAAAGGCTCTTTCTTATCAGCAGAAATAATTTAAAATGATAAATATTTGATGTAAGCAATTTTATATATTTTAATTTGTAGAACTATAGTAATGTCACTTCATTATGAGTTGCACTGCCAGTGTTATTGTAAAAAAAAAAAAAAAAAAAAAAAAAAAAAAAAAAAAAAAAAAAAAAATTCAACTCCTATGAATAAAAAATTATTTTTTAAGGCTTATTATATCTTTAGTGCTGCCATCTAAGATTAAAAATATGAACTATTAGTTAAGGCTTATAACTGTAGGTGGCAGCACTACAAACCGTTCAGACAGGAATTTGGAGTTTCCGCTTTTTCTCTAAAAAGACTCTTTCTAGGGTTTAATTTACAGCGATCACTTCAGAGGTTCCATTTTCAAGACTCTTCTAATAATTTAAATAGCTTTAATAAAATAATTATATCATTACAAAAAAAAATAAAAAAAAAACATTCATGTGAAAAAATTGGATTCACTTCCGAATATCCTACTGACACAAAAATACTTGGATTCTGCAAGTTCTTTTATGTGTTGAACTGGCGACAAAGTTAGAAAAAAATTTCTTCAATTTCATTAATGTAAATTCCAAATTTTCTTCAGTATTCAATAGCATAAGAAAAAAAAAATCTGCTTTTTTACGCTGTGGCGGGCGGCAGGAAAAATATCACCGTGTCATGAATGCTTCGTGTCTGTGTCCGTTGCACGTGGGATCATAGAACGGAGATTGAGTGTCAGCATTTCCCTTTTCTGCCCCGTTATTGTTTCCTGATATCTAGTCATCGTATCATTTGTTAAATCATTGGAGTTTTAATCCAGAGTTGTTGGTTTGATTTTCAATTCCGACTAAAGACTGATGTGCATGTTTAGCAACTGGTGGGTGTAAAACACTACCCTTGTATATTTAAAAACTAAGTAACGCTTTGGAAATGAAACAATGAAAATTTGCGTAGATACCGCGGAACGCATCTGATTGGTCAGGGCTTTCTGACGCTATAAGGGAGGTTACTAATGGGGGTGGGGACCTGTCTGTGTCGCCAAGTTTGTCGTCAACTTGACGCTATTTCCGGAATTTCGCCAAATTTCCATAGACTCCCATTGAAATACAATAGGGTTTACTTGCTTGCAGAAAATCAACAAATTGAGATATTTCAATGCAACAAAAACTAATATAAACTTATGAATAGGGCTTAATTGAACTAGTTACATTATTTTTAAGCACAAACAATAATCTGGGGTTGGCAAGAAAATAGGGATTGCTTCGCGACACCGAATGGAATCGCGAAGCTATTACGCAGGGGGGTGGTGAGCGTAGTGAGCAGGGGGGGCGGAGACCCCCCCCAGTATATATAACTAGAGAACAGGAATTCTGCTTTTTCAGAATTTAGTGTAGCCCCCGGCATTTCCATTACTCCATTTTCTTCTGATGGACTGATGGCTTCTATTATTATAAAACAGCCATTATAAATGAAGTGTTAGGTGAAGATGAAAGAGCAGCCGTAAAAAGTTAGAACTCTGATTTTCTGGTCAGAATGGGGGGCGGTGGGAAATGACCATAATTTTTTTATGGCTGCTCTTTCATCTTCACCTAACACTTCAATTATAATGGCCGTTTCATAATAATAGAAGCCACCAGTCCATCAGAAGAAAATAATTCGGTTAAGCGGGACTCTACTACAGTACAAAACATATTTCAATTTTAAGACTTAAAGCACACGTTTTATTTTATGTAAAATGACGTCATTCGCATACGCTTAAGAATTCCACATTTACGATCTACTCTTAAACATCTACATTAAAGCATGCATAGCACATCACTATCGCGAAATAATGCACAAATGCAGCAAAAAGATTCCGTCATTCAAGAAAATCAAAAAAAAAAAAGGCTATCTAATGATTCATAGATACTTACAGTTAAATATAGTAAATAATAGCTCCATTGTTTTAACAGAAATCATTCGTTTATATTTTTTTCAAAATAGCACGTATTTAAATTTCATTTTATTTCGGTTGTTACGAGAAAATGGCAACAAGAATATATAATTACTATTTTAAAACTATTTTTCCTTTACTTTCTACAGAAATGAAGTACTTCCGTTGCCAATATTAAGCAAATGGCTCCAAAAACTACAAAAAATTAATATTTCAAAAATAAATGGAGATACAGTTTTCAAACAAAATGCATTTAAAAGAACTTTTTTTTCCAATACGACGGTATAAAAATTGAAAATGTGCGATGCTTAGAAGTTTAAAAAATTGCTAAAGAGTATTTAATCGTAATGCTTTGTTTTATGGCTAGCTTCTGTAAGGTAACGTAATTTTTTGGACAGAAAATAAGCTGTGAGAAAGAAACAGCATACCGTATCGAAGGCTAAAAAAAGTAACGCTTTGGAAATGGACCAATTAAAATCTGCGTATATACCGTGAAACGCACCTGATTGGCCAGAACTTTCTGACGCTATAAGAAGGGGGGGGGGTTATCAAGAGAGGGGGAGAAACCCGGCTCTGTCGCCAAGTTTGTCGCCAACTTAACAATATATCGCCAAATTTAGCGACCAAAATTAGTCGCCAAAAGTGACGCCAACTTGGCGCTATTTCCAGTATTTCGTCAAATTTCCATGGACTCCCATTGAAATATAATAGGGTTTACTTGCTTACAGAAAATCAACAAATTGAGGTACTTCAGTGCAACAAAAACTAATATTAGCTTATGAATAGAGCTTAATTGAATTATTTACATTATTTTTAAGCACAAACAGTAACTATTTACAATATTCGTAACACTATATATGTAATTTTACACATATATGTTTGCGAAGAAAAGGCGGCGAAATGAAAATTTCAGAGGAGAGGAGATTTATATGATAGGATTATTTACTGTAACCGCAAATTAGCGACAAGCGGGTTTTTTCCAAGTGGAATCTAAAAATTGAATGCATAGAAAATAAGAGATCGCGAAGCGATGCAGAATGGAAATGCGAAACAATTACGTCTGGTGTTGGCTAAAAAATAGGGATTGCTTCGCGATATCGAATGGAATCGCGAAGCGATTACGCGGGGGGTTGGTGAGCGTAGCAAGCAGGGTGGCGGAACCCCCCTAGTTATGTACAAAATTCTTTGAGTAGGGAAAAACCTCATCCTCTGATGTTCTAAAATAAATAATAAGTTTTAAAAATCTGACATTAAGGCTGCACACAGACGCTTGTTTTGCCATCCTTCTCCAGTTTTCATGGAGATCTTTTGTTGACCCATCTGCGGTTTATTCACAAAAGAATGAGGGAAATCAACAATGGGTCAGGAGATAAAGAGCTCATCTCTACTTGAAGGAAAGGTTCCTCTTTTGCAGGACATCAGTCCCTTTCCTTTTAAAGTTATTAAAGATAAAAAACGGTGCGTGGCCACAAGAAACGTCGCCGACTCTGATAATAGTTAGAAGGATGGTGCGTTCGGGAGTAAGCGTCACGATTTTGCAACCAATTTTAACATATTTGATTTTGTATATTTGATAGGTTAGGTAGTAGAATTAACGAAACTGCAAATCAGTTGACGCCAGGGCCCAACTTAGGCTATGGAGGGCCCCGGGGCAAGCATAATTCTGGAGGGCTCCCTTCTATTTATCTATAGAAGTTTTTTGTGAATAATGTGGAAGGGGCTACTACTAAACTTCATACATGTTGTATGTATGTATACATTTTGTACTCGCTACAGCTCACATCTGTATACAGTGTATCACAAAAAGAGACTCACAACTTTAAGAAAAAATACTAGTAGGATAATAGTAGAATAAATGACAGATTGGTTGACACGAGTATTTCTTTGCAAACTTTTACTTTGCTTAGCTACGACGTTATAAAATGTCTAAAAGAGAATGCCCCAAATTTGTTATAATTAATGGTTTTAACTTGCCACGTTACAAGGAAAATGTTAATAAAGAATTTCTTTTGAAAACAATACAATCCTAAGTTGCTATAATAAAACTTTAATCATTAGTCTTCTAATGATATAGTTTGTTTTTTGCATGGGTGGAGGGGGTACTGGAAGCAGAGAGGGAAAGGGCGAACCACACTCCCTTCTTAAATGTTTGAAATTATATGAATTTTGGTCACTTTTGGCTAATTTTAATCATTTGACACCTTTTAAAGAAAATCCGGATTACTCTCATGGGAGGTCCAAGGCAGGTGCCCGCATGCCCCTGCATAAGTCGGGCGCTGGTTGGCGCAGCGTCCGAGGGTGCTACCATAGGCACATCGTGCAGCTTGCTACAATGCGAAAGGAACTGTATTCTCTTTTCACGTGTTACTCCGGTTACGATGGCAATCATCCGTAAACGGGATATCATTAATTTCGCTTTGTATTGGCTGTACGAAGTTGCTATGGCAACACCAATCACGGCTGCTCCCACTACTTGACAGTTTCGTTATTTGTGCAATCTAATCTGCACATATATCAATTACGAACATCATCGACGAAATTAGTTATAACAAGTTGGAAATTCCTCGTCAAACGTGGCAAATGAGGTGCGTTCGTACTATAACTAGTTTTATAAATATTTTTTGCACCGCATATTGTACTGTATGCATATTTTAGTGCTCTTCATATGTGCATATTCATTTCATTCTGTTCGAAAGGCTGTAACATCATTAAAATGCACTTGAAATAATTTTTTCCCATTGGCCTTAACCCCTTGGGGACGAGCGACACGTATACATGCCGCATGAAGCGCTCAGAATCCTTGCTTTTCCTCACCAGAAAAATTTTACTGTAAAATTTGCCTTATTTAATCAGCGCATTTTCCCGATTCAAGAAGACACAAATTTCTGTTTTTAAAAAACGGTGACAAAAGATTAAAAATTTGGTAAAAGGCTCCCGTCCCGAAGGGGTTAATGTAACGGAAAACTTTTGACTGTCCCTGTAATTAAACTATACATCCGATTTTCATAAAATTTGAAATGACTCGACAAATTTTTTCAACAATTATATATTTAAAATTTCAGACCATTCGGAAGGCTGTAACATCATTAAAATGCACTTGCAATAATTTTTTCCCGTTGGCCGTAATGTAACGGAAAACTTTTGACCGTCCCTGTAATTAAACTATACATCCGATTTTCATAAAATTTGAAATGACTCGACAAATTTTTTCAACAATTATATATTTAAAATTTCAGACCATTTGGTTGGGTAGTTTTTGCTCTGTTATATGCGGACAGACAGACGGACTGAACGACGACTATAGGTGCTACGTATTTATATAATTACGAACGCACCTAAAAATTTGATTCTGCCTTCAGGACTATTACTTTTAGACTTATTTCGGAAAATGATTAATTACTAAGTACTCGATTAAAATAATAAAACTTTGTAAAAAATCACCATTTATTTACAAAGTTTTATTACATTTTCATTACAAAGTTTTATTATTTTAATTGCTTCATATCGCCAGTTTTCGGTGCTGTTTCGCTACTAATTACTCGGTATTAGAAGAAAATAAGTTAATAAAATGTATACTATATAGCCATTAATCACCGGACACTTTCAATTTTAGACATTTTGTCGAATATGATAAAATATACTCGTCGGCTTCTTCTGGAACTTCAGGATTATAAAGAATATGTTTGGCCTCATATTTATAAACGTCGACTTCATAAGGAGGACAATTAGGAGGCCAAAAAAAAAAAATAATATTTGGGATTCTTCTGCAAATTAAAATGCATTAAATTAAAGATCTATCGCTGCAGACAGGGGTGTCGCGATGGGGCGTTATAGGGGGAGCCCCCCCCCCCCAATATATGTGAACTTGGTAAATTTGAGCTTAGAGTTGGGAAATTATAGATTTTTGACATATTTTTTCTTTTAAGTAAAAAAAGAAAAAGAATTTTTCATTGTTTTGCTGACTACCTTTTTGAGTTCTGTAATAGTAAAATAGTTAAACTATCAAAAGAAATACAAAAAGCAGCCAGACTCAATTTCTCATTATGTTTCTCTGTGCTACGAAAATATCATACATCTACTAGACCTGAATCTCTCTACTTTTGTCCATCAACAGTGTCTCTGATACATTTCCTCCAAAACGTTGTTCCTTTCTCAAAAATCCCAAAATACCGGGTGTCCTAAAAAGGACTGACTGATTTTAAAATTCAATAACTTGCAAACGGTGGCAGATATTTAAAAAATTCTTGCAGGAGGGTTATGCATGAGATCAAAAGTTTTTTTACAGTGATTTTCGATTTTAGTTCGAGTTACAAGCAATAGATGGCGCTTCGGTCAATAGACGCTAAATTCAGGCTCGATTTTTGGTCCTACGGGATACATTTCCATCTCCTTTTTCCGCATGGAAGAAGATATCGACCAAAAAATCGAGCCTGTTTTTAGTGCCTATTGCTTACAGCGCCATCTATTGTTTGAAATTCGAACTAAAATCGAAAATCACTGTAAAAAATTTTTTGACTTTATGCATAACGCTTCTGCAAGAATTTTTCAAATATCTGTCACCGTTTGGAAGTTATTGAATTTTAAAATCAGTCAGTCCTTTTTAAAACACCCGGTATGAGGCTATTTTCATATGAAGCACGATTATGACTCGTACACAGTTGAAGACAAAAACTTTCCTTAAATGAACCAATAATTATCATTTTTATGTTTTTAGTTTCAGCATTTTTGTTTGAAAAAGTATTTTTTTTTTTTTTCGTATAAGTATCATTATCATTAAACACACGGAACATATTTTAGTTGGAAAATAGTGCAATTTGTTTCACGTTGGGAAATTTTTGAATTATAAGTTGGGAAAATTTTGAACTCTCCCCCCCCTGAAATTTTTTTTTTTAGCTACGCCCTGGCTGCAGAATACAAATATGTGGGCACTGTACAACATGTTTACTGATTTGTGTAAGACTAGCACGTATATTCATGAAGATAAAGCTGGGTATTTTTTAAGTTCAAAAAACTCTTGCATGTTTTTAGCTTATATTATACGGGGTTTTCAACTAAATTTAACGCCAGTTTCAGAAAAATTAACAAAATGTAGTAGAAATAATATAGTGTAACTGGAATATTATAAATTATTAATTTAATATATTTAATTATAAATTTAATTATTAATTTAATATATTATTAATATATTAAATATTTCATGAAATATGAGCAGTTGTATGAAATAATTTTTATCTGCATAACGATAACATAGATTTTTTTTTTGCATAATTTAATAGTGAACTCTAAGGAGCAACTCATAAAAAAAGAAATTCAGTCAAATATCGTGAAAATTCAGAAAAATATCGGCGATAGAGTGAACTGATTTTTAGTTTCTCTCTAAAAGCAAATGACAAAGGATTTTCCACAAATTGTTATTTTTTTAATAACTGACTTTCAGAAAAAAGTTAGTTCGAGTGGGTATCAATAAGTTTTTGCCCTCTCATAGAAATAATTGAGCACAATTTATGAAATTGCTACATTGTATTAAGTACGAGGGGTATCAATAAGTTTTTGCCCCTCACATGGAAATAATTGAGAAAAATTTATGAAATTGCTAACATTGTATTAGTCTTTTTCTATATAGACAGCGTGCACAGCAGCACATTTCTGCAAACGGTATTTCCAAAAGAGGTGGAAGGATGCATTCCAGGAGGCGCGATAGTAGACCCAAAGGAGTGCATTTTTCTATTTTTTACCAATCCCCACATGTACAGTATTGTTGGAAAAGCTTGTGACCACTTATTCATTTTATGCACATCCTGAGCCCCTCCCCCCAAATTCTCCCTCCCCCCTCTGGGGCATGAATGGTGTCTGCAAAATTTAGAGAAGTGCCCCCCAGAAGGGCTCGTACTTAAATAGAATTATTTGCCTTATTTAAAACCTCAGAGTAAATATATGTTTACTTTGAGTTTAAAACCCTCTAGTGAAAGGGCAAAATTGTAATGTTGTTTTCTCAGTATTTTGTTTCAAATGCTAAAAAAAGATGATTTTTTCAACATAATATATAAAAAAACTTAATTACGAATATGAATGGAATCGCTGAAATTATTAATCATTGCTCAATGTGTTAAAATGCATTAAATCAGTAGAATTATATTACTTTAAATAAGGCTTATATTGCAGTGAAACCTGGAGCTTAGTGAACGTATTAACACGGTTTTTCAGTGAGAGGGTTAATGGAAGAAATTCTGCCAGTAAATAAGGCAAAGATTTCTTTAAAAAAATAGTGGTAACAAACAAGAGTAAATTTGATAGCCATGCATGTAGCTCCCAAAAGTCAGTCACGAGTCGCCACTAGTTATAATTGTACACGAGATACAACGACAATGAAGAGCTGAGTGGATGAACATGTTATGCTACATTTTCTAAAAAAAAAATTTATATTTTGGATGAAAGCGTTATGAGGTATCCTATTACATCGTGAAGCTAAAATACTAAGTTTATATTTAGTCTTGAAGATTTAAGAGATTATTCATTAATATTTAATATTTTAATATTTAATAATGTCATTAATATTAATAATTTTTAATATCTGAAAATTAAATATGAATAAGTTTTTCTGCGAGAGTTTAGTACCATACCTGTTAATATTTTAAACACATGGTATCAAACAGAAAATAAATCATTAAAATTTACAGCAAAAACTTTCACCTCAAATTTCTTGAAATGTAATTTTTGTTACTTAACATGTTCTTCCACTTAGCTCTTCAATTGCGCTAAACCACGTTCGCTAAAATATGACAAGCAACAATGAAACTGAAACCATGAAATAAAGTCGAAAATAAAATTCAAATTCAAAATAAAGAGTGTAATATAGTATATGCATGTTTAAATACTCCTTTATTAACTTCCTCTTCATACGAGAAGATATTTAGTTATTGTTTTAAATTAATTTCCTTGTGGGTGTCAGGTTAATGATGTAACCACCCGCACACCCTGTCTTAAAACACACATTAAACATTTAATTATTATTTCGTTAGTTCCGTCATTTCACAGCTACGTCAAGGTACTCGAATGCGGAAGAAAATCTTCCTCTTTTCAAACGCGAGCCAATTTGTAAACATCAGGGTGCCTGCAGGTCTCAGCGTACTTTGACTTGTACGGAATTTCGTTGAACTTTTAAAGTAGCATGTACCACATAATAGAATTCAATACCACCCATCAAGGATTCTGGGACAGATCTTGATGTGGGGTAATGATTGTCCATACATATAGTTCTATTTCTGAAAAAAAAAAATCATACTTTCGGCATAGATTATAAAACACTTTCCAAAACCAACAGAATGTTATTAAGAAATTTAATTTTTCGTAAAATGATTTGAGATATTTAAATAAGAAATTAAAAAGAAAAAAAAAACAGAAAACTCAGTAAAAATCTATTTTAAGTCATTGCTGTCCATATCCGGTTATATCTGGATATTCTTTTGTTCAGCCATGAATATGATCTTAGTGCATTTAATTTTTCGTAAAATGATTTGAGATATTTAAATAAGAAATTAAAAAGAAAAAAAAAACAGAAAACTCAGTAAAAATCTATTTTAAGTCATTGCTGTCCATATCCGGTTATATCTGGATATTCTTTTGTTATGTGGATTTAATTTTTCGTAAAATGATTTGAGATATTTAAATAAGAAATTAAAAAGAAAAAAAAAACAGAAAACTCAGTAAAAATCTATTTTAAGTCATTGCTGTCCATATCCGGTTATATCTGGATATTCTTTTATTCAGCCATGAATATGATCTTAGAGGATCATACCCAACACGTAATACACTAAAAAATTACATAAGTATATAACTGCATACCATAGCGGGAAACACACTTCCAGAAATTATTGACCATAGTCAGTCTTTTAACCGAAAACATTTGTGCGTCTCTGTTCAGGAACAATAAATGTTATGCACTCCACAATGTATAGAAAACGAGTTGTAAAAGTTGTGTAAGTTACAAAGACTTTTCAAAGAAAATGTTAAGAAGATGTCAAAGATGTCAGAAAATGTTAAAAATATGTATCTAAATATGGATTTATGTATTCATATTTGTATTCAATGGCACAAAAATGTTAACTTTTTTCTGACACTACATAAAATAAGGCCCCGGATGAATACCAGACTCTGAATTTCTTTTTGGCTTCATCGGCCCCTTATGCTACACCGGAAGAAAACAATAGCGAACTCGATTGTAACGAGAATCATATATATATTAATTCCCTTTATCAACATACCTTTCTCTTAACTAAAATGTAGCGTACAACGATGAACAAGGTACCATTGGATAGGATTTCTTGCCCTCATCTGACATTGCATACTAAATTTTCGTTATACTTTTAGGTTAACTATCATCATACATATTATTTCTAATGTCAACGTCCCTTTTCTATGCACATTAGAAATGCACAACGATGAATAGGGTATTATATGAAAGATTTTTGAACAGGCTTTTAACATTGTATTACACTCATATTTCGCTAAAACAGTTTGTTTGATTAAAACAAAATTGCAGATAATTATAAATTTGTGAAAATATATCAGAAAATAAACTCAACGACTGCAGTGCGAAAACTTGGCATGGGGCTACTGGTCCGTTTTTAATGAGATAAAAACAAAGTAGTATTTGGACTAATATAAACAAGTCGGCAATTGTACATCAAACGTGGCAAATGAGGTGCGTTCGTACTATAACTAGTTTGATAAATATTCAGATTTTGATGCAATAGCTGTTGCACCCTTATGCAAAAATGCACGAGTACAAAATTTATTACGATTCTATATATTAAATTCAGTAATACGGAAATAATTGGACTCCATCTTAAATAGGACGTGATCACCATGGTAACCTAGAATATCATTACCTATCGTGTATATAATTGAATTAATTACGTATGGTAGGATTTAATAAAACAAAGAAAACTTTTATTAATATCTTTTTAAGTTTTGATTCGATTTTCATACAATTTGAAAGGACTCGACAAAGTTCTGCAAAGATTGCATATATTAAATTTCAAATCATTCGGTTGGGTAGTTTTTAGTCTGTCCTATGCGGACAGACGGACAAACGGACGGACGGACCAGACGACGACTATAGGTGCTACGTATCTATATTATAAAGGACAAACATATCTGTGCGTAACGCATACGTCATTTTGCGGGTGGCAACACTTTTAAATTTGAATTAAAATTTTGGTTTTGCAATTTTCTCTACTGCAAAATTTTAAACTTCTAAACATCGCACATTTTAAAATTTTACACCGTCGTAAAGAAAAAAAACTGCTCTTTTAAATACAATTTGTTTTAAAGCTGTAACTCAATTTATTTTTGAGGAATTAATTTTTTTGTAGTTTTTAATGCAAATTTTGTAATTGTGGCAACTGAAGTACTCCAGTTATTTTGAAAGTAAAGGGAAAATAGTCATGGTTTATTATTTTTATTGATTATATCCTTATTGATGCCATTTTCACATTACAAATAAAAGTAACTTTAAACGTAACAGAAAATTACGTTAGACATTTAAAAAAAACACGCATTCTTCTTCATAAATCAGTTACATTTCAATATTTTTACATTATGTTGATACTGAGTTTGAGACGCTGGGCAAAATGATTCAGTGAGTAAAAATGATGTCATATTAAAAATAAAACGATCATTTTTTTTTTTTTTATAAAACTAAATATTTGACCAATACTAAATGGCCAATACTATGACAACTAAAGGCAAATTTCTGATTTTTTTTTTTCGTCCGTTCTGAGATTAGAACTTACAGTTTGTGCGAATGTTCACATGAAAAGTTGTATTGGACAAACGTGACTTTAAGTTTGGAAATACATTCATTAATAGTCTATTGCGCTTTAAAATACTTTGAAATTGTGAATTTGAGTGGTGCGTATGAAAATTATGAGAATGTGGAAATAACGTACAGTTTAGATTTTATGGAGGAAAATTTTATGATGTAATAAAGCGAAATCCTTTTCACTGATTTTTCATCCCATAAGAACAAACATAAGAGTCTCAATCGATAACTTCATCATAATTACTCATCTTGATTACGTATTTTAATACAGTTTAATTTTTCAATAATTTAAGCAGTTGAAGTTTGTGAAAATAATATTTTGGTAATTTTAGGTTAAAAATATTCTTTGTTTTAAGAGTTAGACAACCAATGAAAGGTGAATTTTTTATTGTAATTATTTTTGTAGGTTTATTATAAATTCGATCAGACAGTTCCTTTCTAACATTTTAGTTCGTCGAATTTCGACGGGTTCCAACTCGTTTATATAATTACGAACTCACCTAATAATATTTTATGACATACAGAAAGGAGGGCCCCGAATGAATATCAGGCCCTGAGTTTCTTTTTGGCTTCATCGGGCCCTGATGCCAGCTTGGAAGAAAACAGTTGAATTCGTTTATAGCAAACTCGGTTGTAACGAGAATACGTTTTTAATGAGATAAAAACAATGAATTATTTGGAATAATATGAAAAAAAGCAATATATTCTGGTCTCAAAGAAGGAAACTTTAGTGAGAAAAAAAATTTGAAAATTCATAAAAATATTTTGAATTTTTTCCTTATTTCCCCCAACACCATCAAAAATAGTCTGCTTCATACATCTTAATTGTAAGTGAATTTAAAAATATTTTAATGACTTACTGTATGAAGATATATTCATCTTCGTAAACATTGCTTCATTTTTACACTCTGTAGCCACGGTCGGCAAGGTCGGACCGCAGAAGGTCGAAGCCTAGACCGCCGAAAAATATATTGCAAATGAACAATTTAATTCCTTTTCCAACAATTCTTGAAAAAAAAAGAAGAATTCCGAAATACATACTGTTTGCAGAGATTGGTAAGTTGTCTCAATTCTTCAAATCGTAGTATGAAGTTGCTCCAGCTGCAGAATGGGCTGATGTGGATGCGAAGTTTTTCAGTCTCGAAAAACCTTTTCTTCAAATGGAGATATTTTGACTTGCAAGAATCTATTTCCTTGTAGAGGTTTAAAACTGCATCCTCTGAAGAATTTTTGGGTAAATATATCTCAAAAAAGTAGGAAAATTGCAAAAAAATAAAAAATAAAAAAAAATAAAAAAAAGGCAATTTAACAAATTACAATGACCATTTGGAAAATGATTTTTTCAAAGACTAAAATTTAAGACATAAAAAATCGCACGGAGTTGATCATACATTTACGTACGCCATGAATTAAACATTAATAGAGTTATTACACGTAAAAATTGCAAGCGACAAAAGTCGCCTGCGACTCGTCAGATTTCCTGAAACTTAAGTATTATTCAACTGAAACTTACGTATTATCCAAGCATTTCATTGGCTGTTCGGGAAGAGGCTTTTCCATCGTCAGATTTCCAAGAAATCTGACGGCCAATTTTAAATGAAATTTCATTCTAAAACTTTTAAACATCCCACAATATTACTTTTTACACCGTCGGATAGAAAAAAAAATGTACTTTTAAATGCAATTTGTTTGAAAGCTGTATCTCAAATTGTTTCTGAGTTATTAATTTTTTTTGTAGTTTTTATTACTTTTTTGTCATAGTGGCAACAGAAGTATCCATCTCTGTTGAAAGTAAAGGGAAAATACATATTACTGTATAGACCCATCAGGAAACGAATAAAATGCGGATTAAACCAATAAAACGCTTCAGATATGTTTTTGATTTCCTACCTGACAGAGGACAATAACCATTTTTCCAAATGGTTAAAAACTACCTATTAACCTGACTGCTAAGTTTGGCTCCACATATGTATATGAAAGAACATTCTCCGCAATGAATTTTTTGAAGAACAAATGAGATTTACGCATGCCCACATTGAAGACACTCTTCCAATTAGCAGTTCACCATGTGAACCAAACTGATAAAAAACTGGCTCAAGACTGCAAGTGTAATTTTTCGCATTATTTTTTACACGAATACCTGCTTTTTTCGTGTTATTATTTGTAAGTAAAAAAATTCGGAACGCATACCTGTGTATGTAGTAATTTTTCAGAACGAATACTTGACTTTCCTGTTTTATTTTATATGTATGTGTATATAAAATTAACAATTTAAAAGTAATAAGTACTTATATTAGTGATGTGATTTTTTTTCTCTGGACCTGGATAATTTTTTTCAAAAGTATTCGGACCCCAATTAAAATAACTGGCCGACCCCTGCGTCTGTAGTTTGCTCAACGAGGTTTCTGCAATTAAGGATGGAATTTTGTACTAGAGTTTTATCTCACTTCCTGATAGGCTAGAATTATTAAAATTGCGTACATATGTGTGTTTCCGATGACAATACAACATTATAATATTTTTAGAACTAAATTATAAATTAATACATTATTTTAAATCATTTTTCCTTTAGTCCGCCGCCGGTGACAAATCGCCAAGTATTATCTGTCACTCGCACAACTGTAACGAGCTGAAACAGGAATGGATTTAATGTTCCGCCCATAAACGCTCGCTAAAATGGACCCAATGGCTGTGGTACTGCAACAGTGAAACATTTTAAAGGCTAAAAAGTAATGAAAATAAAATGTAAAAAAAAAAAAAAACCTGACTGCATTAAAAGCGAACTAATTAATTATGTCTCATCAGTGTGAAACTATTTTTTATATTACTTACCTATTTATTTTATTTACTTGTATTGATGACTTTTAAGTTGTGTTTAATTGTTGGTTCCTATCTATAAGCACTGTTTTGATGAGGCCTATAGATGTCTATAAAGGTTAGAGTTGCAGTAAAGCTAGAGATCCTACCTACACAACTTCCAGGTTGTGTAATATTTAAACGGAGCTTCTGACTGTAAAATTGTCAATGAAACAACGTCTTCATTTTGAAAGACCTATCCAATGAAAGGCCACTGCAAAGGGTGCGTAAATTTTTTTGTTCGTCTATGCCGCCATTTTGAATTTATAAAAACAAAACCTAGCCTATAACCATCGGAATGTTAAGACGAATCGATAGAGACCTTATTCATCAAAATCCATCCAGCCGTTGGGATGTTTCGAGGGTATAAAGAAATCCACATACCCAGATACACGTGAAACACATAACCCTTCTTGGCAGTCGGGTAAAAAACAAATTATAAATGAAAAATAGAGAGTGTAATATTTAAAAAAACATATAAGTTATTATCATTTAATAATTTAATATTAATTAATTTACGATTATAGGTTGAGAAATCAATTTAGAAATTCTAAAAAGATAGTTTAAATACAATTTCATTTTTTATTGCCTATTGCTCTATCTTAAAAAAAGAGGCAGAACAAAAATTATATATTTTTCATAAATTCACTTGGTTGCACTTTCTAACAAGCGTAAAAAAAAGCAGTGAATTTATCATAATTGAGTTCGGTGCTCTCAACCAAATGAATATTTTGTTGCATATTTTTTTCCCTTTAAAGCTATATTTACTTTTATACTTCTTTAAAGTTAAATTTCCTAAATATCATTTTTTTAAAGCCACAGGGGCCAAGATAGCCCTATTGGCAGAACATCGGACTCGTGATTCTAGGTTTGTAGATTCGAGCCGAATATGCGTATGGCATATAGTGCACGTTAAATCCGCAGTAGATACAAAATCCCTCCTTTGTTTGTTTCCTAGCTTCCGCGTTACTTAAGCAGGCGGGGTACTGTTGCGACGACGCACAGTGGAGTATTTTACCCCAAAACCTGGCCAAAAATGCAAAAATTGAAATTACGTCAAAAACTTTAAAAATCATATTTTTTAATAGCTGACTAACTGGCGCGTCGATCTATGTATATCTCAGGAACCTGAGCCATATCTGGTGGCGAGATTTGCTAGACCATTTTTTAATTATAATCGTATTGGCTATAGTTTTTAATCCCAATTTCACAAAAAAAAATTGTTCCGCATATTGTTACCATTTTTATATACAGGGTGATTCAAAAGGTCATATCCAAACGGCACGTGTGGGTGTGTCAGATCCTGAGGAGCAAGAATTACAATCAACAGCAATGGTTTTAACTTCATAACGCTTGAAAAATAATTTTGGCCAGGATTTTGGGTCAAATACTCCACTGTGCGACGCGTCGTTTAACCCGGGATTAAAATTACGCGGTTTCTTAATAGGTACAACATCTCTTTAAAGCGGTTCTTAAGTTCACTGTTCAATGAGCGCGAACCTTTCTGACACACTGACGAACGTATTCTTAAACGTAAAGGCATAAAAATGGCAGGTCTGACTATGGAAGCGATTTGGAATCTAATTGAGTTTTCCATTTTTTGATAAAGACTGGTTTTTCCCATTTCGGCCGAAAATTCTGTTCGAAACGCCAACTGTGACAGAACGTTTGAAAAAACGGATATTTAGTATATTAATTCTGAAGCAGTTAGGTTGAGAGGAGGGGGCTTTTCGCTGTAACATAAATCATTGCATGTCCACTGCCACGTTTGACTTTTTAATTTGTTTGTTTAAAAAAAAAGTATCAACAAACCGATCAAACCGTTCGTCAAACCGATTTCTTTCCATCATAAAGAAATGAGAGAGCTTTTTGGAAACTCACCGTGAAAATTCGTATAGTTGAACATTGGTTGTTTTTGTATATAATATAATGTGTACTAAATTTCATCGACATATTTGTTAATTCTATCAGATATGCCTTTGGTCATCTAATACAGTAAAAACTCCATAACGGACACTCCCAAATAGCAGATATCTCTATTTAGCGGTCACTTTTTCGATCCCCAACACCTGTACTTCTGTATATTTTTACCTTTCAATAGCTGACAAATTTCGCAGGTGTCCGTTATTCAGGGGCTTAACTGTATTTTAATAAAACAATGCATCATCATCTTGGAAAAAATTCAAAATTTCCTCGAAATCTTGTTAAATAACAATTTGATTGAATATCTAGTCAGCTTATGATGTAATATTAATTGAACGTAAATTTATTATCACGTGACCACATATGAAAGGTGTTATTTAGAGGTTCTTGAAATTTTGGAGTTCAGTTCCCTTCGGACAGGACTGCATATTAGCCAGGTTCAGATTTAATTCAAAACATTGAATGAGGTTTTGTTTAAAAATTTAATAATTAAATGAATTGTAAAATGAGTTATTGAAAACAAATCTTTTTTAGGGTTTCGTTCATCTGACGAAACCCTATTCGTCTCGCTCCTCTGTCTGTCTGTCTGTCACAGAGCCAATTCTCAAAAACTATATATGTTAGAGACTTGAAATTTTGCATACTTATAACTGAACACCTCACATCAAACGACAAATCCTAAAATCTGGAAAAAATCTTATATTTAACTCTCTGGGCTCTAACTTGTGTATTTTAAGCTTTTCTTTCTAACTCAGCCCTTAATTAAGTTGAAGACTTGAAATTTTGCAAAAGTATAGCTTAGCACTTGTGATTGAACTACAAATCATAAAATTTCGAAAAAATCTTATATTTAACCCACTGGGCTCTAACTTTTGTATTTTAAGCTTTTTTTTCTAACTCAGTCCCTAATTAAGTTGAAGACTTGAAATTTTGCATAATTATAGCTAAATACTTGTGATCAAACGACAAATCATAAAATTTCGAAAAAATCTTATATTTAACCCTCTGTGCTCTAACTTATGTATTTTAAGCAATTTTTTATCCTCCCCCCCTTTTCATCCAGGAGGGGGAACTTTTTAAACTTTTGCCGACACCCCTTTGATCACTCTTTCATATTATGCAATAGACTTACATATTGTAGTTCCATTTTTTACCGCCAGGGGGCGCCTACCTATCTCGGGTGCTATGGGCCAGATTCCCTCGACTAATATATCTACGGATAGGTTGTAAAACTCAGTTTCGTTCGGATAGAGGATTGTGTAGAATAGAGTGCGCCCCCTGGTTGCAAAATGTGGAACTAACAGATTTTGCAAAAGGATAAAGTGTTTTGAAAGGAATATTAAACGAAACCCATTGTGCGATCTGTGATCACACTTACCCACTAGTTTTTTTTTTTTTGGTCTTTCCAAAGATAGATGATGTCTTAATCCTCTCGCTGCGTATTTTTTAAAAAAAATCAAAATAGGTTTAAAAATTGCGTGTTTATTTTATTACATATTTCATGTATATATATATATATTAGAGTTAAAATTTGTAAAGTTTTTTTTTTTTTTTTTTTTTTTTTTTTTGTAAAAGATTTCTTTTTAGTAGTTCCGTACTTAAAAAGTAAAAACGGAACCATTATAAGATCACTCCTGTGTCTGTCTGTCCGTCTGTCACAGCCAGTTTACTCGTAAACTATGGAACGTGGAAAGTTCAAATTGGGGGACGTAATAAAGACTATTGACCCACATATTTACCGATTAGTAAGCATTCACAAATAAATTTAGGAAAAACGTAGAGAGGATAATTAACCTTCCGTCTACCAGACGGGTCCATTGGACCCGACAGCAATATTTAATGTAAATTTTTCTCATGAAAAATAGCATTCAAAGTTTCGCGATTACATGACTTTTCCTGCAATTGTCTCCTCTATGTATATGCAATTGCGATTAAAATTTTGTTCGAAATTTTTTACCTATTTTTAATTTGTTTCATTGTTTACCACGCGGGTCCATTGGACCCAACATTAAAACAAACGTAATATACTGTTGCTTTCTTTTTCTAGGGTTGCCATAAATCATGAGGAGGAACAGGGTTACCATAATTGGCTGTTTATCGCCCATTTGGCGATGGATTTTTAGCGCCAATCTCGCCAAATTTGGCGACTTTATAATGAAGTTTTGAGAACATTCTAGACTGATCTAGTAAACTTCGTGCTCTATATATAAAAGGTTACTTCTGGTTCAGAGAGTCATTTATCAACAGACACAGTTAGTGAGCGAATGGTGTCTATTGATGTTTTTGAGTCTTTTCATTGAAAATAGGACTTGATATTTGAAGACAAGTAATAAGTGTAGTTTGTACGTGCTTTGTTATTTTACAAATATTCATCATTTTCTTATTTCCTAACTTATTTTTTGTTAAAAACTGAATTGAAGATGAACAGAAAAAAAGTATTGACTCAAGAGGAAATTCAAAAAATTATGGAAAATCCGGACGATATAGAATTCGACACCGATGATGAAAATCTGTCGTCTGATGAAGGTGAAGTAGATTATGTTGAAATACATAATGAAATTTCTGATTCCTACTCAGAATCTGATAATGATTCCAATGAAGTAAATGTAGCAACCACAAGTACTTCAAATTCTACTTTTGTTTCCAAAAATAATTCACAGATCTGGTATAAGAATGAAGTTGCCAGACCACAAGGAAGACGTACTGAAATCAATATTTTACGTGAAAAATCTGGACCTTCAAGATTTGCAAATCGTGAAGTGGATTCCATATCATCCTCATTTCTTATCTATTTCCGAAAAAGACTTTTGGAAATTATAGTAAAATGGACAAACGCGGAAGGCAATAGAGTATTCGATAAAGAGTGGAAACCTATAGATATTATAGAACTTAAAAAATTCATCGGACTTTTATTACTTATTGGAGTATATAAATCGAAAAATGAAACAGTAAGCGAACTTTGGAGCATAAAAAATGGAAGACAAATATTTCGGGACATTATGAGTCGCAATAGATTCACAAGTATATTACGTGTCATAAGATTTGATGATGCTGCTGAGAGGCGTAAAAGAAGATCAACTGATAAATTAGAGCCAATAAGAGAATGCTTTGAATTGTGGAATAGCTATTTACAAGACCCTTATATTCCTAATTGGTCTATGACTGTCGATGAGCAATTAGTTTCTTTTCGTGGAAAATGTCCTTTCCGTCAGTATATGCCATCTAAACCTGGAAAGTATGGATTGAAGTTCTGGGTTATTTGTGACAGCGTAACATCGTATGCTTGGAAACTGGAACTATATACAGGCAAAAATGAAGTAAGAGAATCTCATCAGGGAGAAAATGTAGTTAAAAGATTGACGAAGGAAATTGAAAATTCTGGTCGTAATATTACATGTGATAACTTTTTTACGTCATATGCATTAGCAACACATCTTACTTCAAAACAATTATCTCTTATTGGAACAATTCGAAAAAATAAACCTGAATTACCCGCTGTGTTCACAAATCCAAAACATCGTTCTGTATATTCTACTTTATTTGGGTTTCAAGAGAAGGCGACCATCATCTCTTACTGTCCCAGAAAAGGTAGAATTGTTACTTTGCTAAGCACAATGCATAACACTTATGATATTGACAACAGCTTAGAAAAAAAGCCGCAAATAATCCTAGATTATAATAAAACCAAAGGCGGAGTAGATACGATGGACAAAATGGTAAGAGCATATAGTGTGAAACGCATGACACGTCGGTGGCCTTTGATTGTATTTTATAATATGATCGATATAAGTGCGATGAATGCATACATAATATGGTTGTCACTGAATGCTGAATGTGATCCGAAAATGAAAAAAAGGCGGAATGTCATTATTCAACTTGCAGAAGAATTAGTAGGTGAAGGAGGTATCGCCGTCTCAACATCTACTTCAGAACAACTTTACGCAAATAGTTTTGAACCGCCACGAAAAAAATCAAGATGTCATATTTGTCCCTCTAAAAAAGATCGAAAAACACGAACATTATGCAAGAAGTGTACGAAAAATGTTTGCGGGGAACATTCCGTCGTTATTTGTACTTCATGTACAGAATAATTTTATTATGATGAAAAACGTTTTGTAGTCATAATATACTATATATATTACTTTTTTACTGTATGTGTTACTTTCTTACTCTATTACTATATATATCACTTTTATATATTGTATAAGGTGCATTAATAACAAATATATTCATTGTAGATAAATGGGTGTTTTGTATATTTTGAAATCCTATATATTTTACATATGGGTCCAATGGACCCGAATGGTAGTTCTCGCATATACTTTTTTTTGGTAGTCTGAAGTTTAAGTTACTTGAAAAAAAAATTCTTTTCCTTGCACATCGTGTGAAAGCTTTCGTAACGCTGAACTCAAACATACATTTCTTTTAATTTTAGGTAATTATATTTTCAGAGATATCGTTGAAAATGTAGTGCAAAAATATGTCCCACCCCCCTCTATTTCCGAAACTACTGAAACTAAAATTATGAAAAAATTAGAGGTAGTAGAGGTTAATTTAAACCTTGCAGGAAAATTATATCGATTACTCTAGTTCACATAGTTTTTGAGAAAAGCACAATTTTCCGTTGCACTCACATTCCGATTTGCAGGTATTCAGCAAAGGTGTTGAGAAGCACTCGAGGTACCTATCGTAGCAGAAATATAAAAGCATTGTTGATAATGATTTTCAAAAAAATTCGTCGGTAATTAGCCGATATATTAACCCTTAAAAATTGTTTGGACATACATAATGACAGGGGCGGCGTACTATATGTACCATAGGCTTTTAAAGCCTAGAAAGCAACTTTTAATGATATATTTGTGTCATGAAAAGCCCAGAAGTAGTATAATAGTAATAAACGTCAAATTATTAAAAACAGATTAATTTTATTATAACTAATGACATAAACACTATGGGATTAGCGACTAATTTGCATTGAGTTGATCTCTCAATACGCCTCCCTTGTTCTTAAAAGTTAATTAAAAGCCTATCTGGAAAAAGGCACGGACCAAGGCGGCGTTGCAACTTTGCGACATTTTTTCGAAGCGCGCTTAGAATAATGACAAGTTTAAACTTTGAACAAGGCTTTTGTTCTGCTACACTGTAAAAAGAAAAGATTATTACTACGCTGAATTTAGTTTTATGACATGCCAAATGAAGTTTAAATATGCACTACTTTTATTGTCCGTACCGAATTAAGTTCCTCATAAACAGATTAGGAAGAGATTAAAAAAGGTGTTATACAGAATAGTAATATTTGGTGTTATTTAGGCTTCATATCTCTTTGAACTTTTATGGTATACCCATTCATACTTTTCTAGTGTATACAGCCCTATGTATAGATTTTTACAAAGTCTTATTATTCTTTCAGCAACGATTTTTTTTAAATAATACAGTTAATAATTCATGCATTTATTGTAAGGGACCCTCTGAACGCGAGTAATACTTGCACTTGACCGTTTATTTGAATATATATTTAGATCATAACAATAAAGACCGCGGAAATCGTGGGTTGTGCAAGTTTTGCTATTTTTATGTTGTCCGTGGAAATCGCGGGACGCGCAGCGAGAGGGTAAAAAATACCTAGTAGTAATGTAAAAACATCAGCCAAATTAATTTTACAAAAGAAACTCGTAAAAAAGCAATGTAATTTATTTTGACCCGGAATGAATTGAAACGACAGACATGAGAAGAGAAGTATTCGTTAACACAAGCGATAAATAAATCTTTGCGGGAGTCCGTTGTATTGTCTTACGCTTGTTTAATAGTTTTCTCTTGTCATCTATGTGCGTTGTATAATTGGCTATATAATTTAAAATTAGATTCATCTGCTGTCGAAATATCTGTTACTACAACAATCATGTTAAAACGAGACCTTTCAACAATCAATCACTGTCGTATTGTTTCCTATGTCGCTTTTGGAATGAAATAAGAACAGACTTAATGAATGAATTTTTGAATTTTGATTCATACTCCATTTTTCTTTAATGATATTTTCGACTTCAGCCTTCAAATTTTGTGTTAGTGTGTCACTACGCTGTAAGGGGGAGGGGGGGAAATCTGTAATCCTACAGATGTAAAGTTACAGAAATCTGTATTCTTACTAAAATTTTATCTGTACCCTGTACAAAAAAGATGTAAATCTACAACCAAATTTTTGTAAAGCTATAGAAATCTGCAGCTTTACAAAAGAATCTATTAAAATTATAATAATCTTGCTAAAATTTTACCTGTAACTTCGGTTGCAGTTCCATAAAAAGTTCTAGGCATCCCAGTTTCCTAAAAAATTCATAGTAATCTTACAGATTTTCTGATTTACGGTGCAAAAGTATATCTGTTACATGAATTTTTGTTGTTGCCGTTACATAAAAAGCTCTAGGAATTCTAGTTTCCTAGAAAAATGTTAGTAATTTTACAGATTTTTTTTTTTTTACAGTGTAGTAATTTTTCTTTTAGAAGTTAGGTCCTTGACACAAATATGTAAAGATGAGAAGGGATCATCGGACTTATGGGTTTTAGTTGAAGTTTTATAATAATTTTTTCTTCATGCAATAGAAAGCAAAGTCTTGTTATTGCGTTCACTTTTACATTTAATAATAATTTACATTTAATAATAACAAATAAATTGCACTCACTTAAACTTTGTAAATATTAAAGTATTAGTTCGAAAGTTATTAAAAGGGCCCAAAAGTCAAAATTCTTAAAAAAAAAAAAAAAAAAAAAAGGCATTAATTTTTTTTGCTTTTGTAAAAAAAAAAAAAAAAAAAAAAAAAATACTACACAGTTAAATAAAGTTAGTAAAGCAACCCGCGTATTTCTACAATGATTACACCCGCAGATATAAAAAAATTTAAATTGTTATATAATTGTTTTAAATAGCCTTATTTTAAAAGTAGTATTTCTTTTAAATAGTTCTATCAGCGCTGCATCGTTCTTAACTTCAACTTAACTAAAACTATGTCCATTTATCTCAGAATGGATCCATTTATCTCAGAATTATTCATAAATTGGCATGTTTAAAAGGATAGGTTAACTCTAGGATAAATGGCCATAGTTTTTCAAGATTGAAATAAAAATTCTTAGAATGCAAATACAGTAAATATTGCTGCCTGTTTAAAATTCCTATACATATACTCATAATATTTTATGCAAAAAATAATTAAACATTGAAAACAAAAAGTGTTAAATAAAATTAAAATTTAAATGGCAGATGGCCATTTCTCCTTCAAGCCGAGGAGAGATTGCTATCCAATACAAGAAGTAAAAAGTTAATTTAAATAGCAAAAAATAACACATTTCATATAGTTAATCATGAAAAACATATAGCAATTTGTAAAGATGCAGTTATATGATGGAAAATGAGTGCAGAAAACTCGAATAAACAAAATTTGAAGTATAATTTCAATACTTCACTTTTCGTAAAATCTTACGATATGCTTGGCAAAGGTCTTGATAATTTGTGCAGTGTACACGTTTCATGGAACCACTTGAGGTACCTTATACATTGTATCCATCAGACATTCTTTTTGGATGTGATATTATATTGTTTTGAACAACCAACACAGTGATCCTAATCCAATTCTATTTACTCAGAATCTGTAGAATCTGTATTTCGTTTTCTTCGCTACTGGAATTGTCGTGTTTTTTTTTTCTCGAGTTAATTGTAGGTTTATTACGTTAATTTAGGTTATTTATCAACTTTATCAGTTTCTGTTATGAAAGTTTCCGACATTTTTCAGTATTTTCTGAAACAAATAAATCGTTAGGTCTTAGTATATTATTATTATATAAATATTTATGTTAATTAAAATTTAAATAATTGTATCAATTAATATATTTATAAACGTAAACGTTATATATTTATTTTAAATTTAATTATATTTAGTTAAAATCACCACTAAGTGTAATTTTGAAATATTGATTAAAAGTAGCCATCTCTCCTCGATTTCATGTGGCCATCTATCCTGAAATTGAAGGACTGATGATCGCCCAATTTAAAGCATCAATAGCTATTGTACGTCATTGTTTTATTCTTAGAAGTAAAGATTAGATTATGTACGTGCCTTAAAAGTCCATATAGTAAAAAATATATGTAACGTACGTACTGCAAAACATTCAGATACCTAAGTCAAAAAAAAAAAAAAATATTCAACCACCTATTTAATTTACATTAAAATTATACTTACTTTTTATAATAGAAAAACACAACTGCACGTCGCAATAAATAAACTCGTTGAACTATTTCATACGAACAATGTTTACATTGCAATTTATGACCAAGTTTTGGAGATATTTAGACTGGCCATCTCTCCTCTATGGCCATCTATTCTAGAGTTACCCTATGTCTGAAATTTCTAGCAAGAAATGTATGAAATTTTTCTACAAAGTTTTTATATTGTATTTTTAATAAATTGTCTTCAGGATTTTTAATTTCGTATGAAAATTTTCTAAAATATATTCCTCGAAGTAAAAATCCTCTTTTTTTTAGCTTTTAATTTTATTAATTTTTTTAAAGCAATATTTTTATAAATCCTGAAAATAAAATAAACAAGTAATCTTTTCTGCTCCAATAGTGAAAAAAGCAATGAAATGGGACAAATAATTTACGAGTTATATCAAAATTTAAATGAATTCTAAACTTTAGACTTTAAATTAAAAAAAATTCAAAGTTTTCAAAAACATTTTTCTTGAAAAGTAATTAGAAAAACGCATTTCAGTAAAAAAAAAATGCATTAAAAATACCTATAAATAATGAAAATAAGATTTTGAACCCCGCATGAACATAAAAAAAAAAAAAAAAAAAAAAAAAAAAAGCCTTGCTAAGACTATGGCCTACTCTGTATATTAAAGTGGCTCTAAATTTCGTTGTTTAATTTTTTGCTCCAGTTAATTTCTTTTATAATTTAATTGTTGTTACCTTGTAACTTTGTTCTCATGAGATTAGAAAAACTACTAACTAATTAACTGTAGAGTTTAAACTTATCTTCAACAGCAGTCAAAGTATCTGGGAGTTTAATATACAGGATTTTAATATACATATACATACATTCTATAAAAGAAGGTCCCAGTTTCAATGGGATATTATAACAGTTTCATTTTGACTATTTACAGCAAACCATGCATCAAATTGAAGGTGAACTAACCTAGTTTTTCTTACACATGTTCAATAGGAGTACCTTTAGTGATACGGCACACATCCAACCTAAAGTCCAATTCTTCCCAGACTTCGGTTAACAAGTCCAGAGTCATGGAAGCAATAGCCTCTTAAATTCTGAGGTTCAGTTCTGGCAAATCCTTAGATAGCGGCGGAACGTAAACACGATCTTTTATAAAACCCCAAAGGAAAAAATCGCATGGCTCTAACGGATTTTAAATCTTCAGCTCAACAATAACGCTTTACGCTCAGGAGTTGCCATTATGCGTATGTAGCACTGCAAACGAGTCAATAATAAAGCAGTACTCGCGCATGCGCTTGTCTAAAGCTGTTTGAGTTACTCTTTATTTTTGACTTTGAAACAACTCTCTACAACGCTTACAGTGGATACTATTAAAATTTATAACTGGGACTTTCTTTTATGGATATTTCCCCGTATATTTAGAATTTTTATGTAATTCTTCTGGTAATCTGGTAATTCCTGTTTGAATGTTCCCGGTACTTTTCATTATAAAACCTTAATTGCGTTTTTTTTAAATGTATAGATAAACTTTTAATAGATTTTCTTTTATGTTCACATTCTATGAAGATTTCAGAAAAAGAATATAAACTATTATTACTTTTATAAGTAATGATAGTAATTATGATAATTAAGTATATATGAACTATTATATTTTCCCGGACTGCTTTGATCCAAAAAACTCAAATATGGTGTCGAAAGTAAGTATTTTCATTTGAAAATTCATCCTTGATACGATATTTAATATGAAGGCGACACCTTATTAAAAAAAATATTGTAGGTATATTGTAGGTATATAGGTAGGTACTAATACTAATATACTTATTACGAATATTAGTATTACGTGGGTAACGGTTGGAACTGCACACCCATTGCGTTAGGATAGACCAATTAGAGTCCTGCCCATGTCGGGTTGTATCCGACACGAACCCGAAAATTATATTTGAACTCAACCCGCAACCCGACATATTTCAATCCGCATTCGACCCGAACTCGCAATACTCCAACCCACAAACCGATCCGAACCCGCAATGAAAGGAAAGTAAATCATGTTTTATGCAATTATGAAAAGTAGTCTACATTTGTATCTCTAATACCAATTTTATGTTTCTTATAGAAAAATGGACAAATATGTATTCTTTAACATTCTCATATAGTAAAAACTCTGAATAGCGGATACCTCAGGATTGGGTCGGGTTGACCTTAATTTTCTTTTTTTCGGATCTGGAAGACAAATTTTCGTTCTCCGGGTCGGGTTCACCCTAGACTATATCTTCATATTTAGAAGTTTTGCAAGTCGGGTTCTTGGGATTTTCACAAAAATTTTGAGCGGAAATATTTATTAGATGAAAATAAATACGTATTTGAATATGAATGAGTATATATTCAATTTAACTGCATGAGAAACAAAATGTATATAAGAAATGTGATCATAGTTTATTCTTTCTAACCATTTTTTCTTGTCTCGGAATATGAAAAATATTACCAATATTTCATTTTTGGAACACACAAAAAAGTAATATATCGTATTTACATGGGTGCCAACCTCAAACTAATCTTCTGTAATACTTGCGTTAATTTGCCCCTGGTTTAATAAGTTTCGAACCAGAATTTTTTTTAAAGAAATTAAATTGAATATGTTCTACGTAGAAACCTGGAATTAAATAAATAAGCATTCATGAAATAAATTTTCTGGTTCGAAATGTGGTTAACCTGGGTCAAATTAATCCAGACATTACGGAAGATTAGTGCAAGGTTGGCAGCTATGTATTTATGATAGTTCATGCACAAATATACATGTTACGCGTGTGTAGATATGGAGGTGCAGGTATAAGAGAGCGAATATAAATGTTAGGAATTGAAAAAGTGTTTGCTAAATTGAGGTGCTCGCTTTTCGGGAGAGTCCATTATGGAGGTTTTATTGTATACAGATTTTTAACCTGAAAAACATCTTGGACATTATTTTGAAAAATCGGGTCAGCCCGAATTTGACCAGCAGGGTCAAAACCCAACCCGAAACCGATCCGAACCTGAAACACTGAAAGTCAATCCGACTCGAGCCCGGCCTTCAGCAAAAGAGTAGAAGTCAACCCGACCTGCAACGAAAAATATTGTGTCAACCCTACCCGGTGTGAGTAAAAGCACCCGACTCGATGCAGAACTCTAAGACCAATCCTTTCTTTAAAAGCAGCTTAAACTATGTATGCTGCATACAAAATATTTGCATTGTAATTATTTTTTAGGAAATATTCAAGATAGAGATATCTAAGGTATTATAACATTAGATAGCAAAAAAATAAAGATAAATTGATCTGAGTTTTATGGTATTTTAATAAAATGCAGGAAAATTTCTGAATACAACCGGAAAAACTGTCTAGCTGCTGGTTTGATTTGGGGGAAGGTGCGTGTGTAAAGGGAGGGGAGTGAAAAAGTGCTGGTGGGTTCCTGCTCCTCCAACCTTAATAGGGCTTTTCTCATGAAAAGGTTGATTATGGCTCACTTTGTATATTAAAGTGGCACTAGATTTCTTTGTTTAGTGTTTTGCTACTATTATTATTAAATTTTCTGGCCGTTACCGTAACTTTGTTCACGTGCGATTCGAAAAACATAATTCTGCAAATTAATTAGCTGTATGATTTAAAATTAGCTTTAGCATTTGTCAAAATATATGTTAGTATAACATTCATGTTAAAATTAGACCATTGGACAATCAATCAACGTCGTATTGTTTCAAATGTCGTCGTTGAAATGAAATAATTACGAACTTAATGAATGATTTTTTTTTACTTTGATTCATTCTTCATTTTTCTATAATGAAATTTTGGACATTCAGGCTTCAAATTTTGTGCTACTGTGTCAATAGTAGCGGGATTTTTAGAATTTAGGTCCTCACCTCAAATATGGAATGATGAGAAGGGATCATTTGACCTATGAATGTGGGTTGAATTTCTTTTAATAAATCTATTTTGCAAAGTTCTATTTCCTTTCATTGGGACTAGTAAGATTTTTGCGGTAAAAAGCTCCGAGAAACTGGATCCATATAGTAAGGGTTTAAGGGGGTCCGGGACACAAAAATCTTCAAATTTTCTAAAAAAAAAAGTTATTGCATTAAAAATTTCTCTGTTTTTTTTCCCGCTTAAAATGACGTTTAAATTATGTTTCTATCTTAATTGGAACAGGAAATATTAATTTTTTCGTTTTGGTTTGTTTTCAAAATGACTTCTTGTGAAAAATGCGTTTTTCTTCATGATGGGTTTTTTCACCATTTCTCGTATTTAAATTGTTATAAGTCAAGAACCGCTAAAGATAAATGGTTCAAACTTGGAGCATTTCTTTTTCAATTGTTTTACTTTAATTTTGATTTAGCAAATTTGAAAAAAAAATTTTACTTTTGAAAATATGAATTTTTTTAAAAAAAGTTACATCATTTAAAAAATTTTTTTTAAATAAAGCTTATATATTTCTGTTTATTTAAATGAGAAAAAAATTAAATTGTACAAGTAATATTTCGAGTTATAACGATTTTACATTACCCACTTTTTTAATAAATCTTAAATTTTAAAATTTTCAAGAAAATTATGAGAAGTTTTATCACGTGATTTTGTTTACAAATGATGTGGTTAACCATCGCAAAAGATTTCAAAATTTTAACTCAATAAATAAAAGTTATTTTAAAATGTGTCCCGGACGCCTCCTTAAGAATGTTGTATAAGAACATTATAGAATTCTGGAGCGACTTCACTCGATTTTTCAAACACTAATATATGTTAGATTAATTTTTACCATAATTATACAACTGGTAAATAAATCATACCAGTTGAAATTTTCTAAAAAATAATTGTGTTAAAAATTAATCTAATATAATTATGCATGCAGCGTTTACTGCAGTTCCATAAAAAACGTACGATTTATTCTGTTGAGCTGATTCAGATATCAGATCAAATGCTATAATCGTTAAAGGTTAGTTGGGTGCATTAGTCCACCAGATTCGTCCGGGATGGCTCAGTTGGTAGAGCATTGGCAGCTCCAGCCAAGACATCCCTGGTTCGAATCCTGGCCCGGGCTTTTTTCACACATTTGGAAATTTACGACCGATATGATTTTTTTACAAATTGAATAATTGTGTTAAAAATTAATCTAATATAACTGCGCATGCAGCGTTTACTGCAGTTCCATAAGAATCCTACGATTTATTCTGTTGAACTGATTCAGATATCAGACCAGATGCTGTGCTCGTTAAGGGTTAGCTGGTGAATTTGTCCTCCAGATTCGACCGGGATGGCTCAATTGGTAGAGCCTTGGCGGTTTCAGCCAAGACATTCCTGGTTCGATTCCTGGCCCAGACTTTCTTAACCCATTTGGAAATTTACAACTGATACTAATAGTATATGTGTATAGAAAATGATACATGGATACTTTTTCTTTTTATAGGGGTCATGGTCGAGAGAAGGACTTTTTTTATGTATATTTTCTGGCAAACTATTCCCTGTTTCATATACACAAACTATTTTTTTTTTATTTATACAATTTATTAAACATAAAGAAGCATTTATCTATTGTATATAAAAAACAATAATAAAATATGTAAAAAAATTATGTATGTGAATACATATATAAACAAGAATAAAAGTTCATCCTGTTTGAATTCATAGCTGTTTATATCATTCGGCAACAAATCGCACTTTCTGAAACCAGAATTTCGCCAAGCTCTTTAAAAGAACACCAAATACCCCTATAAAGGAAAGGGCGCTATAAAAGATGTAATCGATTGAATTTCTACTCTGGAGCTTTCGTTTTGAAACTAGAGACGTTACCACTGCGCTACTAAAGCTTGATTACATCGCCGCAATATTTATCGTATATACTCTGTCACATTTTCTCCCTGTAGTATCGGTCGCAAAATGAATTGAAAAGGGTTTAAAAAAGGATTAAATACCTAATCCATCGGTTTATTTTTAGGAAAATCTATACAGTTCTTGATAAGATAGTCTCTAATATATTCACCCAGTGGTCCCAACTTATATGGGCCCGTGGGCCCGAGAGCCCACCCCAATAATTTTATCCCTCCGCCCACCCAATATACTTATATTTATTTATTTATTTATTTATTTAATCATTGAGATAAAATTTAGTTTCACTGAAGCTCTCAAAATAATTTTGTTTAAAAAAATATGTCAGGATACCAATTAGACTTACAAGAGAACTGAAAGCCCCTTCAACGGATATGAAAATAAATTTTTCTCAAAAACAAATTTCCGGCATATTTTGTCTTCAGTTTTAATGTCTTGATGAATCAATGAAGATGACTAAAATTATTTTTCTTGATATTTAGTTTTCTGCATCTTCAATAGTTAGTGATTTTTATGTTATTAATAAATTTTAGTGCATTTATAAGAAAGAAGTTCTAACAATATAGTATAATAAATTATTTATTAAATTATAATTAAAATATAATAATTTTATATTTTACTTAGAAAAACCATAATTTGACTTCGAATTATAATCTTTAGTCACTGGCTCCTCCCTCATCCCCTCTGTCCACACACATGCACTGAGAAAAAAAATTGTATGTGGAAACACAACTTGTAAGTATGTGTATAACTCAAATTTTTTTGAATCCACCCAATGTTTTTCAAAAGTTGGCGCTATTGTATTCACCACATGGGAGCTCAATCGGGAGTACCAAGTGGAATAGGTTATTGTGTTCACACATACAAATCATGAGCACAATAATTTCCTTACACTATGTGTTCGGAAAGTAAAAACGATAAAATAAAAATTAAATTTAAAAAATCAAAAAACCCGACTGCGTGAAAAGCGAACTAATTAATTATTTCTCATCAATGTGAAACTATTTTTTATATTACTTACCTATTTTTTTATTTACTTGCATTGGTGACTTTTAAGTTGTGTTTAACAGTTAGTTCTTATCTATAAACACTGTTTTGATGAGGCCTGTAGATGTCTATGATGGTTAGAGTTGCAGTAAAGCTAGAGATCCTACCTACACAACTTCCAGGTTGTGTCATATTTAAACAGAGCTTCTGACTGTAAAATAGTCTAGGAAACATCGTCTTCATTTTGAAAGACCTATCCAATGATAGGCCACTCGATATGGTGCGTAAAATCTTTTTTCGGCTCTAGCACCATTTTGTATTTTACGGCCGCCATTTTGAATTTATAAAAACAAAAGTTAGCCTATCACCATCGGACGGTTAAGACGAGTCGATAGAGACCCCATTCATTAAAATCCATCGAGCCGTTGGGATGTTTCGAGGGTATAAAGAAATCCACATACCCAGATACGCGTGAAACACATAACCTTTCTTGGCAGTCGGGTAATAAACGCTACAGATCCGTTTCGGATTAAGAATCTCATTTCCATCAGACGAAAAATCCACATACGTTTCAAAGGCCTTGTACGTTTGCCTTCCAACCACGTACAGCTTTACAGACCGGATGGAGGATCAGTTTTATATTATTTGAAACGAATCTATAGCGTGTGTTTTATCGATTTTAAGTTCTAAAAAGTCCTTAAACCTTCATAAGATTTGTAGTTTTAATGTTGTTGATGCTGTCGTGCGATACTTCACTGGAAGAGGGGTTGAAAGAGCTTAAGGGGGCTGGTCACTCAGCTTCGGAATTCTCCTCCATAATGTTAAGTCTATGGACTTTTGATGCATTCATATATTTAAAATACTTCCTCGGGAAATCCATATTTTTAACATCTTTTTTCTGTGTACTCTTCTTAAAGGATGTTTCTTTTTTTCTTAGTTTTCAAAATATTTCTAAAATCTATGCTGAATTTAATATTCTATGTGTGGCGAACTATGAGTCAGATTTTAACACTTCCTATAAAATTAAATCTATACTTTAGAAATATTTTGAGAACTAAGAAAAAAAAGAGACATCTTTTAGGAAGTGTACACAAACAAGTAATATAAAAATTTTGTTTTTAAAGTCAATTCCTACTTAGGTCATCAAAGAAAAATTTAACATAATCCCTTAAGCTAATATTAGTTTTTGTTGCATTAAAATATCTCAATTTGTTGATTTTCTATAAGCAAGTAGGTTTACAATACAATGGAACTCTATGGGAATTTGGCGAAATATTAGAGATATCGCCAAGTTGGCGTCACTTTTGGTGACCATTTTGACCGCCAAATTTGGCAATATATCAACAAGTTGGCGACAAACTTGGCGATATTTGGCGACAGAACATGGTACCCCCTATGGTAACCCCTTATTGAAAATACTTTAATTGATCTTCAACAACCAATGACCGCCATTTTGTTTCCCATGCAAAATTAAAATTAATTAATTAAAATTTAATTAATTAATTAATATTTGAAAAAACTGCATTAACATCAATTGTCATCCAGTACAAGTTTAAAAATATTTATTTCAACTTGATAGGATGAATAATGAGTATTTTATTAACGATCGAAAATTTGAACAAGATAAATATATAAATAAATAAATAAATATAGGGAGAGTGTGAGCTAATAGTAGGAATTGAAAAATAGAAGTTAAAAATATTAATTTCCCGAGGAGATATTTTAAATATACAAATGCATCCAATGGCCATAGACTTTACATTAGTGAGGGGAAATCGGAAGCTGAGTGACCAGCCCCCTTAAGGCTGTTCTCAAATCTAAAGGTGCAACTTTATGACACATATTTTAATTCATTTTCGTTCGGAAACGCATGAAACTGGCAGGCGTTGTTATCCAGAAATATGTAATCGAAAGACGTTTTCCGTTTCTGTTCTTTTTTCTTTCTTTCTTTCTTTCTTTTTTTTTTTTTTTTTTGTAAAAGCACGAAATATGCTTTTAAACGCTTCTACTTCCGGCTTTTACGGAACCATTTTGGTAAATGCTATTTACCGTTTCTTTTTGGTAAAAGGACGAAATGAGGGGTGAGAGTGCTCACTTATGTCTCACTTACGGCTGTTCTTAACTGATCTGCTCAACAAGCACAAAAAGTTTTGACATATTTACAAATTCATTTTTAAACGGAAAGGTATAAAATTGAAAAGCCTGGCCATGGAAGCGATTTGGAATTGAACTGTTTTTCCATTTTTTCATCTATCAATTACCTATTGAGTTATAAGCGAAATCGCTCACGTGACAAACGCGTTTTTCGCCCACTCTTGTGTGCTCTTTCTCCCTTCGCGCGGAAATTTGGTTCAAAACGCCCACTTTGACATTATTTTTTAAAGATCTATTGAGTTTGCAAAAAAAATGGAAAAAGCAGCTCAGTGACATAGTTTCTGAACAACAACGCCATCTAGTTTCATGCATTTTCGAACAAAAATAAATAAAAACTTATGTCAGAAAGTTGCCCTTTTCGATTTTAGAACAACCTTAACCCTCCGTCTACCAGACGGGTCCATTGGACCCGACAGGTACATACAAAATATTCATTCAAACCAGAAATTTCTTTAAAATAAACTAAGTATATAAACCAGACAAAAATAAGGTAAATAAATAAGTTAAATAGTTTTAAATAAAAATTCTGGTGTAGAACGTTTTATTAAAACTTGAATAAAATTCCCGGTAGATCTAGGGTTAAGGCAAGTACATAGAAAACCTGTATGAGCGGCAACGATCTAGAAACAGTTTTTTATGATTTTCTTATTTTATTAAAAAATAAGAGTTATTATGCAGTAATTTTTTATGAATTTTTATATGAATCAGTAAATAATAAGCAGGACAGCAGCTTTTATTTAGCAAATGAAAGATGCATTTTTTTAATAAATGAAGTAAAATAAACTAAACGTGGAGGATTAACAAACAGTTCATTACAGATGTTTGAACCGTAACGATATTCTAAACATAAAGGTCAAAGAGAAATAATGAAATTATCTGCAGAAAAAAAATCCTATATGCCTAGGTGGAAGAACCCGAATGGTTAAGGAACTGAATATAATGGTTAAGGAACTGTAATACAACAACGTGATTGTAGAATCTATCGTCTCGTATTTGAGAATTTGTGAACCATGTCAGAGAATACAAAAATCTTTGAAACAGGGAATTGTAATCAAGCCAATTTTACATAGTGAAATGAATTCTCCAAGCCAAGTCAACTTAGTCGATAGATATGCAGTTAAATCCTGACAGAGATACGAAATTCATTTTAGTGTATCATGATCATCTTACAAAATTCATCCTTCTCCGATCTTTACGGAGTCAAAAAACTCATAAAATGGCAGATCGCCATTTGGATATTTTAGTTACTTTTCCAGAGCCTAATATATAGATTACTCTCTTTAGTTGGGGAACAAGGACTCAGAAAATGCAACCGTTCAAAGAAATGTACCATGCAGATGTGCAGATCAGACAGTCAAATTTGTAATGCAAGCTGCCACAACAGTCATCCTCTTTGAAAAAAGTGAGTTTCATTATGATTTGATAATAGTATAGAAGATACTAAATAGTAAATTCCAGTTTTACGATAAAAATTCTCCTTTAGTTATAAAACAATTTATTAACAAAAAATTTATTATATAGGTTGTAACGAAAGTTTCCCGCCACAGCTAATACGGTCTGTGCAAACAGTCCGCATTGACGTATTTGCTCATATTTTGTCAAACGATTTTTGGCATTTGAAAAAAAGAGACTTGCTTTATAACACTGTATTGTGAAATTTGTAAAAAAATATCGTTATCATTAAGTACAAGGTGTCTGAAATGGAACTATCAAGCTACCAGATTAGAATCATCATTTACTTCCAGTTCTGTTGCAAAAAGTCAGCTACAGAATGCCACCGAATAAAGTGTACAGCTTTAGGTACTAGTGTTGTATCATATGACACTATGAAGGTTTGGCGGAAGGGTGTTTATATATAAAATTACAGTTAATTATATATATTAGAATTACTATTATGTAATGGTGATTTGGCGGAAAACTTTCGTTACAACCTAATATTTTACATTTTTAGAAATATATTAACTATACATTATATTACCGGGTGTCCCAAAAAGGACTGGCTGATTTTAAAATTCAATAACTTCCAAACGGTGACAGATATTTAAAAAATTCTTGCAGGAGGGTTATGCATAAAGTCAAAAGTTTTATTACAGTGATTTTCGATTTTAGTTCGAATTACAAACAATAGATGGCGCTGTAAGCAATAGTCGCTAAATACAGGCTCGATTTTTGGTTCTTTCTGTTGTTCCATGCAGAAAAAGGAGATGGAAATGTATTATACGGGCCACGAAGTACCAAAAATCGAGCCTGAATTTAGCCTCTATTGTTCGCAGCGCCATCTATTGTTTGTAATTCGAACTAAAATCGAAAATCACTGTAATAAAACTTTTGACTTTATGCATAACCCTTCTGCAAGAATTTTTTAAATATCTGTCACCGTTTGGAAGTTATTGAATTTTTAAATCAGTCAGTCCTTTTTGGGACACCCGGTATATTTTCACTTACAATATTTTACATTATATTTCTAAATTTACAATTAATCCTTTATATCCTGACGATACATTTAAGTATCATTAAAGAAAATTCAAAGTAAAATTTATTTAATTCGTCTACTAATAAAAGTAGATCGCACTTTTCATGCAAAATAATTTGCTCAATCCCATTTAGAAAGCACAGTGAAACAGACGAAGCTAAATATTTTTCAATGTGGTTATTTTCTCAACCATTTATACGGATTTAGTTTTCATTCTATTAAAAAATATTATACAAAAAATTTAAAACTACAAAACACTTCTCTGTTACAGATAGGATCACAATACATTTATTTACACTGTTCGTATAAGAATAGTGAGATTTCCATAACAGTATATTTTGTTAAATAATCTAATTATTCTTGTAAATATTTTGTCAAAAATAGCTCTAACTAACGGTTTATTAAATCAGTTTTAATTAAAAAAAATTATCTAAAAATTAAATTATTATTATATATGTTGTTTTGGATATCTTAGACGTTAACGTAAATAAATACTGAGGTGAAGCAATTTTTTAATTCAAAATTCAGTATATAAAGGGTTAGATAAATTTATTAAATATTATTTACAAATAAATAATTTAGGAACACATTTATTAATAAATTAATAGATACAGCGAAATATAAAAAAATAAGGTTAATGTTATAGAAAGCTAAATTTCATGTTACATAATGTCAACGTCTAATGTAATGTAAAGCTACATTTAATGCTATATAAAGTTAAATTTAATGATGTTCTAGGCTTTGTTTAAATTTTATATGAAAAAGCAAATTATTGTAAATTTAATAAAGAAAAAGTCAGGAGTTTAATCTGAAATTAAATTTAAAATATCAAAAAACCCGACTGCGTAAAAAGCGAACTAATTAATTATTTCTCACCAATGTGAAACTATTTTTTACATTACTTACCTATTTTTTTTATTTACTTGCATTGATGACTTTTAAGTTGTGTTTAATTGTTAGTTCCTATCTATAAACGCTGTTTTGATGAGACCTATAGATGTCTACGAAGGTTAGAGTTGCAGCAAAGCTAGAGATCCTACCTACACAACTTCCAGGTCGTGTAATATTTAAACGGAGCTTCTGACTGTAAAATAGTCAATGAAACATCGTCTTCATTTTGAAAGACCTATCCAATGATATGCCACACAATAGGGTGTGTAAAATCTTTTTTTCGTCTCTACCACCATTTTGTATTTTACGGCCGCCATTTTAAATTTATAAAAACAAAATCTAGCCTATAACCATTGGACGGTTAAGACAAATCGATAGATACCTCATTTGTTAAAATCCATCCAGCCGTTGCGATATTTCGACGGTATAAAAAAATCCACATACCCAGATACGCGTGAAACACATAATCCTTCTTGGCAGTCGGGTAATAAAGTTGTTGTAAAGAGTTTACAACAGTAGCAAAATCCCTTGTAAAATCCTAAGATAGATGCAGCTTTCTTTCGAGAATTAATGAAACGATTTCAATATTTTTTCATAGTTTTGGCAATAGATAAACGTAAATTTATCTTTCAGTAAAAAAATAAAAATAGCTATGTTAAATTAAAACAAAAAAGATTCTGTTTGTTTTCAAAATTATGTAAACATTCTATTTTTTATTTTTATTTTTTGACGAACGATTAATTTGCAATTTAGGTACGGATAAAACTTTTGAAATATGTGTTGAGATCGTGTCCGTAGTTACCGAGAAAAAAAACAACAATAGTTTCAGCTGTTTTAGATGTGGTTTTACAACTTTGTTACTCCCTTAATTTACTAAACAACTCACACAAACTTTAAATAAAAAAGTCAGAAATTGTACGTCAAAGATGGAAAGTGAGGTCTGTTCGTATTATAACTAGTTTTATAAATTTTCAGATCTTGGTGCAGTAGTTGTTGTGCTCTTACGCAAAAATGCATGAGTACAAAACTTATCACCATTCTATATATTAGTTTCAGTAATACGGAAATAATAGGACTCCATCTTAAATAGGACGTCATCACCATGGCAACCTAGAATTACTACCTATCCTGGGATATCATTGAATTAATTACATATGATAGGATTTAATAGAATGTAGAAAACTTTTATTAATATCTTTTAAAGTTTTGATTCGATTTTCATAAAATTGGAAATGACTCGACAAAATCCTGCAACTATTATACATATTAAATTTCAAACTATTCGCTTGGTGTAGTTTTTGCGCTGTTATATGCGGGCAGACGGACGCATTAGACGACGACTATAGGTGCTACGTATTTATATAATTACGAAAGCACCTAATAAAAATAAATAAACATTCCAATTAATATACCAAACATTTCCATAAGAAAGTGTAGTATTTTAACCACTCATTTCCCGAATCTTATGCTAAACTTAGCAATCATTTCGGACTTTTACCAAAAGAAGTGTAGGTAAATCCTATAGTAATACATAAAGTTAATAAAATAAGAAATAAGGTTAATAAAGTAAGAAAACCATAAAAAACTGATTCTAGATCGTAGCTACTCACACCTGTCTATACTTTCTCGTAGTGAGGCATAAGGCTGCGTTTAGAAAGAAAAAGTGCTCCCTCTCATTCTAAAACAATAAAATATGATTTTTAACAAAGGGACAGGAGATTCAACAATGGATTCAACAATAACAAGTAATATAAAAATTTTGTTTTTAAAGTCAATTCCTACCTAAGTCATCAAAGAAAAATTTAATATAATCCCTTAAGCTAATATTAGTTTTTGTTGCATTAAAATATCTCAATTTGTTGATTTTCTATAAGTAAGTAGGTTTACAATGGAAGTCTATGGGAATTTGGCGAAATATTAGAGATAGCACCAAGTTGGCGTCACTTTTGGCGACTTATTTTGGTCGCCAGATTTGGCGATATATCGCCAAGTTGGAGAAAAACTTGGCGGTATTTGGCGACAGAACAGGGTCCCCCCCATGGTAACCCCCCTTATAGATATGAGGATGCATTAAATGCTTCAATAAACAATGGCCGTCATTTTGTCTCCCATGTGAAACTAAAATTAATTAATTAAAATTTAATTAATGAATTAATATTTGAAAAATCTGTATTAACATCAATTGTCATCCAGTACAAGTTTTAAAAAATTTATTTCAACTTGATAGGATGAATAATAAGTATTTTATTAACGATTGAATTTTGAACAAGATATATATATATAAATAAATAAATAAATAAATATAGGGAGAGTGTGAACTAATAGTAGGAATTGAAAAAAGAGATAAGAAGATTAGATCGAACTTGAAGCAAACGTCTCCCTCCTGGAAGATGTCCATTAGTTTCCTTGTAAAGCCGTTAAAGATGAAAAACACCGAATGACCAGAAGAAAAGACGCCGACACTGAAAGTAGTTCAATGATACATCTATCTGGACCTTAAGTGGGCGGGCTCATCCCTCATTTCGGACTTTTACCAAAAGGAGTAGGTAATCCTAGCACTTACTGAAACTGTCCGGTAAAAGCCTGAAGTAAAAGCGTTTAAAAGCCTATTTCGGATTTTTACCAACTCACTGAGGTAAATGCTAGGATTTACCAGACTTCGGACTTTCACAATAACATACATACGATTTTTTTTTTCTTTTACAGTTGGGTTTCAGCAATATTTGTGCATTTTGAATCTTTCCGATTTTTGTGTTATCATTGACTGTGTACAAATACTTTTTTGGAGTTGCAAATGTACATTTCATTATTGTTCATATATTTCTTTTATAGAAATATCGAGTATGATATTAAATATGTTTATTTCTTTTGCAAATAAATTCTAAACATCTATATCCTTTCTTCACAATTGCTTCTTTGTTTATTTATGCCATCTGAATGCAAAATAACGAAGTGCGAAAATACTTTTTTTAATATTGTTCTCATGAATTTTTAGCATCTTTGTATATTAAATGGATGCGCAAGAAATGAACGTTTTTTTCAGTTAATAGTTCTTAAAATATAGTTATTTAAGTTTTTAAAATTTTTCCAAACTTCTGAATGTGATGAAATATTTTCATTTTTATTAATACTTTCGAACAAAGTTCAAAAGTATTTATGAATTCAGTTTGTCTGTCCGTCTGTCCACTCTCTAACTCACGTAAATATATTCGGATTTCCATGTAATTGAAATATGTTAATGATGCTTACCATGGCATGTTAGATATAGTATAAGACATGTGCAGCATTAATAGTTCATTTACAGGGGCTCTCAAAAGGATTCCATTACATTATGGTATATGAGGAAAAATCGTTTGCAGATTATTTTAATGACATTACGCTGTTTCAAATGTATTGAAACTGATATAAATCACCGAATTTCATTACAAGATGATTGCAATAGAAAAGAACGTACCTTCATTTACAGGGACGCACAAAAGAAATTGGTTACATCACTGTCTTAAAGCAATAATTGCTGGAAGTGCGCTTTCAATTTCGGTATGCGCTTTTAAATTTAACTAATTTTTTGCATGTTATTCGTTGTATGTAAATTCAATACCTCGCATACAGGGCTACATAAAAGAATTCGCGTGCTATTCTCCTTATTAGAGGAAATGGTTGAAGGGGAATTTGCAAGTGAGATATGTATTTCCGAACTGAACTAAATTTTTGCATGAATACAGTTAATAGATACAAATATATATAGCGTAAGATAAGTGCCCTATTATCGTCCCCCAGTCACTTTTAGGCCTCTGGAAGTTGTAATTTTCAGTGAAAATCTACCAAATTTGGATTGTACATAGACTAACTAGCCACGCACATAGGAACATAGGCAAATATCGTACAAAAAAAATTTAACAATGCGAAAAATTGTTTTTTCAAAAGTATCTGTATGCGGAAAAAGGAAAAAAAGTAGTCCCAATTTCGTCCCCCCCAAAAATCCAATACGCCGAGGCTTAATTTATAACTAAATCAAAATTTATTTCTATATGAGTAAGTAATTTAATTTACATTAAAGTAAGGCACCAAGAAATGTACTAATTATCAGTGGAAGAATAACATAACGAAACATTAGCATAGTTGGTAACCTCCCGATCTTTTTCATACCAATATATTTATGCAGAAATACTTGCTTTATACAATCGAAGTTTTAACGCAATTCAATAAAGAAAACATTTTTGTAATATTTTACT
Source organism: Maratus speciosus (assembly GCA_963932465.1). NCBI lineage: Eukaryota > Metazoa > Arthropoda > Arachnida > Araneae > Salticidae > Maratus > Maratus speciosus. The sequence goes on along the minus strand of OZ010786.1, from coordinate 562,658,684 downwards.
GGTATCCAAAAAATCGGGAGATCGGCAACTATGCATTAGCCATCCAAACATGAGGAAAATATTGAAAAAAAATGTCATGAAAAAGCATTCCCAATTTCGTCCCCGGGACGAAAATAAGAACTGCAAGGAGGACGAAATTCGGACTACGCTACTTTCCAATATTACGGATCTTCAGTTCCCGTAAGATGAACTGAGCGTCCTAAAACTCACTGTATGCTACTGTCAGCACCTTACCAACGTAAAATACATGCAATGAATAAGAAATAAATACTTACAGTAGAGTAAATAACGTTCTACAAACGACGTAATAAGAACTCAGGTCTTCTAAATATAGGAAAATCGTCGTCTTTAATTTATGTATGCGTGTTGGCGGGCGAAACTTTCAATACTGACCCTTTTTACCTTCCGTTCCCTGTACCTTGCGTCATAAGTGGCGCCACTTTCGCAGAAGCGGAGAAGTTAAGGGGGACGAAATTAGGAGAGGGGACGAAATATAGGCACTTTACCCTATCATATACAATGCTGCTCAAAAAATTCGGATAATTTTCCAACTGTAGATAGGAACTGCTGAAATTGGGTTTTCAAATGTGTTACACGTTTCCATATGGTTGAATCAGACATGATATTTTAACTTACTACTCGGTACAATTTTTTTACATTATTCTGAACGTGTTGGAAAGTGTTTCATAATCTATGCTTGACGCATGATTTTTTTTTCTTTCTTGTTTTTTAATCGAAAGAATACAAGTTTTGATTCGAATGATAAAAAATATCAACTAACCACAACTGTTTTCTATTTCCAAAATTTCCAAATATTTTATAATATTAGTTAGCTTTATGTGATGCACAAATATGCATAAATCTTGCAAAATACTAGACTGCAAGGAGATAATTATTGCCAGAGAGAAGAATATAAAGTCTCAACAAAATAGCCGGATCGAAAGATTTAAATTACAAGTTTTTTAATTGTTTTATAAGACGATTTTTATTTTTAAAAATAAAATCTCATTCTAATGTAGGGGTACACAACCTGTGTCCCGCAGGCCAAAGGTCCAGCACTATTTTGGAATAGAGTAATTTGCCTTATTTAACGACAGCAGCTTTGATATTAAGGGGGCTCAGGGCTTGAAAATTTAAAAAAAATCGATCTTTCTTTTAGTATCTATTTTGATTATTTAATTAATTCTGAAAAAATTGTAAAAAATCGCATAAAAATATTTGGATTTTTAACGGAGTTATGAGCATTTATGTAACAATCGTTACAAAGCCGTACCCATTTAATTGCAACTTTAAGTCGCGTTTCTCAAAACTTGATTTCTGACGACTATCCGTAAGATTTAAAAAAAAAAAAAAACTATTTGATGGAATGGCTTAAAATTTTGTTTGCATGCATATAACAACATTATCTATAGAATGAATTAATATATTTTAGATAGTTTAATATTTTGAGTATTTTTAATGAAAAAAAAGTTGTATTTTTTAGGGTTTTTTAAATTTTCAAATTTGAGATTTTTTAAAATAAGGCTTTGAGTGATAGTTATATCCTTAATTCATTCTATAGAGTAAAGTTTCCTGATCATTGTAAAGCAAAAATTAGGTTCTTTTGTAAATTTAACGTTAAGATATCTTACGGATGGTGATATGACCAATTAAATTTTTTCCCATAAATTATGTTACATAAATTTTGCTGTATTTTTTGTTTTATTACATTGAAGTACTCCATTTTATGATTTTATAAGACTACAAACATACCTTAAAGATATCAGAAAGTTTAAATTAGTTACATTGAATACTTCTGTTTATATGGACTCGAAGCGAGAGCTCTGTTTACGCGTTTTTCGTTATCGATCAAGCCCTGAGCCCCCTTAAATAAGGCAAGGATTTCATTAGGATATTTTGGTGGCGTACGACTTACAGACAGATGGATGTGCAACCAATTCTAATGAATATAAATGAAAATAAAAAAAGGCAAAAGAACAAGAACTAGAAAACCGGAATTCTGCTTTTTTTAGAATTTAGTGTCGCCCCCGATGTAAAAAATATATGTATGTATATAAATATAGACAGTACAAAACGTATTTCAGTTTTAAGACTTAAAACACACGCTTTTATTTTATATAAAATATCGTCATCCGCATCTGCTGAAGAATTCTTCATTTACGATCCAGTCTTAAACAACACCTACAGTAAAGTACACATATGACGTCACTATCGCTGAATATACTCAAATCCAAAAAAAGAGATGTCGCCATTCAAGAAACTCGACAAAAAAAATCGGCTTTCTCATGATTCACATGCCTTCATTTGTTTGTAATATTAATGTAGCTACTTAAAATTAAATTTGGTTTATAATAGCTCCTTGTTTTATCAGAAATCATTAATTTATATTTTTTTCAAAATAGCACGTATTTTAATTACATTTTTTATAAGTTGATATAGAAAAATGGCAATAAAAAGATATAATTGCTATTTTTCAACTATTTTTCCTTTACTTTCTACAGAAATGGAGTACTTGAGTTTATCAAAACTAAACAAATGGCGTTAAAAACTACAAAAAAATTAATATTTCAAAAATAAATTGAGGTGCAGTTTTCAAACAAATTGCATTTAAAAGTACTTTTTTCCCCAATACGGCGGTATAAAAATTGGAAATGTGCGATGCTTAGAAGTTAAAAAAAATTGCAGTAGAGTATTTAACAATACAATGATACATCTGCTTTGTTTTACGGCTGACTTATACAGCGGGATGTTATTTTTTGGAGGTGAAAGTTTAATAGCCGGAAGAAAGAAATAGCATACCAGGGGCTAATTAAATAAAATAAAAAAAAAATCGATCAAATAAAAGTGAATAGAGAGACCGAAACGACAAGCGATAAGTTTAATTTAGCGTCTTCATACGAGAAAGAAAACGTCTCATATCTGAGAAAAGTGTTACATTATTTCCCATAAATTCGCTGTTGGCGGAAACTGAAGACATATATGTGTAATCGAGAAAATCAAATGAGTGAGGGGTCTCTGCACGCACACACACATAGTAATAAAACGTTTTGTAAATAAAATTACTATTAAATCGTAAGATAAAATAGACACTAGGAAAAAGGACCAAGTATTAGAATTTGTTAGAAAATAACTTCATTCCAATGCTACTAAATTCACTGCAACACATACATATATAAATATACAGGGTGTTTATAATTAAACGACCTTACTTTAAATTTGTCTACAGACGAAATTATTGGTCAGAAAGTTGTGGAATTTTATGACGGACATAATCAAGGAATGAGAATTTGTTTGAGAGAAAAAAAAATTAGTTCAAAATTTCGCCACCAGAGGTCGTTTTTTAATGAATTACACCTTTTTAAAAAGTTTTTACTCTTTAGTTTTTTCTGATTAAATAAAGCAATATACAGACCGCCCCCTGAAAAAAATAAAGCGTAAAAACTTTTAAAAATTATTGGTGTTCGAAATGAACGGAGCGTACAAAATCTGAAAAAAAACCCACCTACGCCAACCGCCATTTTTTTCTCAGAGTTCAGGCCTAGTATTCAGTGGGTGGTGGCTAAATGTGTAAGTTATTAAAAAAGTCCTCTGGTGGCAAAATTTTGAACTAATTTTTTTTCGCTCAAACAAATTCCCATTCTTTTATTATGTCCGTCACAAAATTTCACAACTTTCTGGCCAATAGTTTCGTAGGTAGACAACTTTAAAATAGAGTCGTTTAATTATGGACATCCTGTACTAGCTGACCCGCCCGGCTTTATTCGTTCAAAACCTTATTTGAGTATATCCGGTCTTTAATTTACATACTATGTACTAGCGATGAACATGAAATTGCAATTTTTATTAATTGCTAGATATCTGCGCAAATCATCGTAAGAAACAAATACGTTCATCTGTATTTCTTCTCCGTAAAAAAACAGTGCTACATTTTGAAATTAGTTCACACCGCTGCCTGCTTTTTGTTTTGTCTCTTTGACAGTTAAATATGTGTCGGTCATTTCCTTTGATAAATGGGAAACAACAAAAGGTACGGAAACAACAAGTAAGTAACATTTTCAACAACTAAAGTGTTTTCGTGAATGACATTTGATGCACAAAAGTTGAAACAAAACACAAAGCTTGACGCCTAACAGACATCTGAAACATTAAGAGTTTGCTCCAGCTGATAGATTTTTCTAAGATAGATTAGTGGAAACAGACAGGTCTAGAGTTGCCATTAAAGTGTAATAATCACAACTGTGTGAATGTAATGTAACTCTTTATTCCATTTGTCATTTGTGCCGTTCTGTCAATTTTGAGAGCTTAAACTTGAAAATTTGACCCTAGCATTTTGAGATTTACCATTTATGTATGTTGATTTTGTATTTTACACAATTGTGCATTTTTGAAAGTAGGTTAGGATAATGCCAGAAATGTGTCTCAGCATTCCTTTATTCCTAACTAGCTAAATTACCCGGCGTTGCGCGGAATTTTAAGAATGTCTGTTTCGAAAAACCAAGTTCAAAATTTAACATACAGCATAAAAAAAATTAAAAAAACACAGTCGAAGTGTTGTATACATGAATCAAATGAAAACCCAATATAAAAATGTATATATTTATATAGCAGGCGCAAAATAATACAGCTATAAATGAACTTATTTTCATTCATCATTGGAGCAATAATGTTAAAATACGCCACTATTTCCATAATCGAGTTTTTATCATGCTTCAATATATTTTTTTCACACTTATATGACATTATATATTCACCACGTCCTTTATATTTCCAATATGACGTAATATTCCATTTTTTTATTCGTCAAATTAATTAAATAATTATAATTTTTGGAATGGAAATCACGAAACAAAAAATTATGACGTAACATTCGCTTTTGTTTTTAATTCGTCAAACTATTTATTTTATTTTCATTTTTCACGAGGAAATCTTGCAGTAGAAAAGTTATGATGTAATAGTCCCTTTTTTTAAATTCGTCAAACATTTATTTCATTTTTGAAAGTGGAAATCTTGCAATAGAAAAGTAATTGTTGTGGTAAGAATTTTATTGCGGGTTTTTAATGGTTGGCAACAGCTATAACGAAAAATGTTTACATTTTATTGGAAATTGCTGTTAAATTTGTGTTTTTTTATTAATTAAAAATTAACTATAAGTTATTCCGATTCCGGATTACTTTAGTTGCCGCGGCCGTATTTTAATACACATGTACGTAACATTTCACAATTCTGGCTTTCAAACTGTGGATTTGTATAGCATTACAGACAGACATACAAATTTTCATTTTTATATATTAGATATATTATTCATCAGCTTCTTGTTTTCGTAATTTGTAAGATAAATAAACAATATTAAGAAATATATATATTTTTAAAGAGCAAAAAGGATGCAGCAGTGTTGAATTCGAGCTTTTCTATCAGAAGGGGGACTTCTTCAATACCTGGGGGAGAGTGCTCGAGTTTTTCTTTCTGAATCATTAATACCACAGTATCTGTATTCTAGATACCATGAGTATTAGAAGAATGAGGGAGTCAAGGCGCGCTGGTGCACCGCCCCCTGAATACTAAGCCAGAGCGCTGATTCAAAAATGGCGGCTGCCGAAGAAGGATTTTTTTTTAACATATGTACGGTCGCTTAAATTCTAACACCAGTATTTTGTAAAAGATTTCTTTGACTTGTTTAATCTTAGAATTTATTGTTTTGGACTTTAATGAAATTTCCATCTTGCAAATTGATTAATCAAGCAGTCACAATGACTATAATTTCTGTTTTTATATTTATTAGTTTTAGTATAGTTTAGAGCTATTTACTTAATTTCTAACATGCTGGTTTAAACTTATTTTAGATTACATTTAGTTATTATTATTCTTTGCAACATAGATATTGTAGTTGCATCGTATATGCATTTAAGTCAGATGCTTTGTAACATATATATCAGGTTGTAACGAAAGTTTCCCGCCACAGCTAATACGGTCTGTGAAAACAGTTCGCGTTGACGTGTTTGCTCATATTTTGTCAAACGATTTTTGGCATTTGAAAGTTAGATACTCAATTTACAACACTGTGTTGTGAAATTTGTAAAAAAATATCGTCACCATTAAGTACAAGATGTCTAAAATGGAACTATCACGCTACCAGATTAGAATCATCATTTACTTTCAGTTCTGTTGCAAAAAGTCAGCGACAGAATGTCACCTAATAAAGTGTACAGCTTTTGGTACTAGTGTTGCATCATATGACACTGTGAAGGTTTGGCGGATTGGTGGTTATACACTGCTCAAAACAATTAAAGGATATTGCAGTTTTAGGTGGATTTTGTATCTGGTAAACTGTTTACCTGATTGATACATGGTCGACAGACATAGTAGGTTATATGAGAATAAATTACACATGTTTGGCAGAAAAAAATGCATTTTATTGCGCATTTGTGTACTAAAGGAAAAAAACACAATTTGTGCATATGAGAAAAAAGAATACGAAAAGGTGTTTTCTTCAAAGAAAATCATTTTCAGTAGGGGGTATGGTTTCCACGGGCGGCCAGCAACGTTGAACACCTTTGAGGCAGGGACTCAATGAGGCTATTAATGACGAGTTGGGGTATTCTGCCCCACTCTTCCAGAAGAGCTCTTTCCAGTTCTTGGAGAGTTTGTGGGGGTTGTTGGCGGCCAGAAACTCGTCTTCCTAGAGCGTCCCAAACGTGCTCGATTGGATTCATGTCTGGAGAACACGCTGGCCATTCCATTCGAACGATTCCTTCCTCGAAAAGGAAATCCTCCACCAGGTTTGCACGATGTGGCCTGCAGTTATCGTCCATTAAAATGAAGTTATCTCCGATTTCTGCAGCGTAAGGGACTACAATAGGTCTGAGGATCTCATCCTTATATCGGCGACCAGTCAAAGCTCCATCTCGAATGATGTAGAGGTCAGTGCGCCCGTCAATGGAGATGCCACCATACACCAACACTCCTCCACCGCCAAATCTGACACTTTCGTGCACGAACGCAGGATTATTCCTACTGCCACGGTCCCTCCAGATGAAAATACGCCTATTATCCGGATGCACAGAAAAACGGGACTCGTCAGAAAACAGAATATTGCTCCATTCATTTCTCCTCCAGTTGACATGCTCGGTTGCCCACTCCCTGCGGTCGCGACGATGCCTTGATGTTAATCTAACACATACCATCGGTCGGCGAGCATACAGACCTACAGCATGGAGCCGGTTTCGGACAGTCTGAGTTGAAATCGTGGTGCCTGTAGCCGAGCGAAGGTGTTGTTGGAGAAGAGTAGCGTTCATGGTTCAGTGTCTCCGAGCTGTTAACGCTAAATACCGATCTTCATTGGGCGTTGTTGCCCGTCAACGACCTTGCCCTGGTCTTCGGCCTGCACATCCACTCTCCAAAAAACGGTTCCAGATCCTGGAAATGACACTTTGTGACACTCCAATGGCTTGCGCTACTTCGGCTTGAGTTTGGCCCCCTTCTAACCTACCAACAATTCTCAAAGCTTCTGAATCTGTCAAATGACTTCGCTGAGACATCGTACTCATCGAAACAAAGCAATCACTGAATGCCGATCATCCTTGTCTTCATTCTCTTTTATCCAGTTGAAAGTCAAATTTCATTCGCTGCCGCTGAAGCGACGTTTTTGACGTCAAACTCAAAATTTGCATACTCCACAGTTTGAAAACCAGAAAAATTTGCATTTGTGATTCTCTTCTTCCATTTTCGGCAAAAAAATTTCGTTTATATCTTTATTTTATATAAAACTTCAAATATCCTTTAATTGTTTTGAGCAGTGTATATAATATTACAGTTAATTATATATATTGTAATTAGTATTATGTATTGGTGATTTGGCGGAAAACTTTCATTACAACTTAATATATATATATATATATATATATTCCCTTAAATAATTGTTACTGATTCTAGCCTGTGTGTAGCTGGATAGTGGGGGGTGGGGAATGGGGACTTCCACCGGAGTGAAGTACCTATGCCTAACGGTTGGTGCTCCGGTGGGTGATCTTGTTCTCTTGTTTAATCTCAGAAAAATAAAGAGGATAAAACTTTAAAAAAATTATTAGTACCAAAATTCAAGGGACCGTACACACGCTGAAAAAAAATCCGACTTCGGCAGCCGCCATTTTTGTGTCAGCGCTCAAGCCTAGTATTCAGGGTCCAGATGACGTCAGAGGAGGGTTTTTATTATTGCGCTCAATTTGATAATCCCTAACGCGTAGTGTAGATGCCGTGATTATTATAGTAGAATACGAAATCTTCAAAGATGAGGTGGGTGGGAGGAGGATTTTTGTTTATTTCTGAGAAAATTTCTTGAAGTGTGTAAAAACAAAAAGAAAACACAACACTTAAGTTTTAAAACATCGTGCATCTATTACGTCGATTTTATATTTTACGCAATTGTTCTTCTTTTTTTTTTTTAGAGTAGGTCAAGAAGCAATGTTACCAATTTGGCGTGCTATTTTTTTAATTACAAATACCTATTAGACTTTTTGAATTATAATCTTCACTTTATTTAATCACGGAATGTCTGTCATTAAATAAAACGAAGATTACTGTTCGACATTTTAGTAGATTAAATTGGCAATGCTGTCGGTGGTGTATCTATATTATTTTCATCCAATTTTCGTTTTCATCATTTTGAATAACAGATTTTTAATTACAAAATCAACCTGTCTCTAGTGGGCATTACAAAACCTTATTCTCTATAAATCATATTTGTTGAACATATCCCTGATGAAGGTTCTAAAGTTAAAGGTTTATTGAATACGCATTAAAACTCGATATATAAGCATCACATATTTTGAACAAATCATCGAATTTCGTCACCCGCCTCCCCCCTTTTATATGACTCTAACCAAAATTGAAAGACAATATATTCCTATGACGAGAATTCTAAATTTGATGTTTCATTGAATTGCGGAGATGAAAGCAGATAATTTAAACTGTGGATATAACGTAAATGAAGCAAAATCGAAGTATAACACAAATCGAATACAGTTGGATCTCTTTATCCCGACATCCGGTTTTCACGTCACTCCGCTTATCACGTCACTTTTTCAAAGTCCCGATTTTCTGTATATGATTTTAACGTAAATAAACTCCAGATCTTACGTCGTTGAATAATTTTCAGCTCCGGATATCCCGACGGTTTAGGAAAATTGCTCATTTTCCATAATCCATCTTATAAGCACGGAAATTAAGCGGTAAGAAATGTCTCAGCCAAACTGTTCATAAAAGTGTCTAAAATACCCATTGAGATAAATTAGAAAATTTACTTCAATCCTTCATCTGAATAAATAAACCCACATTCTATGAATGACCCACCTAAGCTCCAGATAGACGTATCAGTCTACCCGCGGTCTTTTTGTTCTGGTCAGGCGGTGCTTTCTTGTAGTTTCACGACGTTTTTCATCCAAGTAAAAACGAAGCATTGCATTGCATTGAAACGATCAGAAATTATCTAATATCCATTTCCGAAACAACAAATATTTATTACAATTCATTGTATAATATTGAAAAAAGAATTGTAGGAAGCACATATAGGGATAAGCAAACCTTAATTCATTAGTATTTCACGTAACAATAAATAAAAACAAGTCGTCATAAATCTGATTTTTATACTTTTCAATTTTGTTTTTGTGGTTATTTTGTTTAATAATAATGTTTTATTACTTAAAACGGCAAGAACAGTTATGAATTTAAAATTCTTAAATTAATTAAAAATACAGTTTTTTATAAACACATTTTTCTCCAACTCCGGTTACCGCGACACTCCGCTTATGACGACAGTTTTTTTCTTGTCATTAGAGTGTCGGGATAACGAGGTTCGACTGTATTAACATAAATATAACAAATCATCGGTTTGCGGCATCCCTTCTTTGGGGATTTTCCTCAAAAACTATTCAGCAGCAGTGCACAGAAGGGTAGAAATTCATAGGAAATTTCATTCCTATCAGGTGAAATAGTTCATGAGATAGAGCGCCACAAAATTTGTGTCACATGCGGACAAAAAGACAGACACACAGGCTCAAGCACAGACATTTTCTAAAAACAATCAAATCGTATTTCAGGACATTTTATAACGTATAAATCGTCGAAAACAGGAAGTCGAAAATTTCCACGAATCCAATACTTTCTTCTTGTTTAGATCGAAGAATATACCAGACATATTTGTGAAAAAGTATTACAAAAGATAAATCTAAATATGACTCCTACTACTACTCTTGTGGTAGATGAATGTGAATGAAGATAAAGAGTTCATTATTTGGCTTAAGTGGATTTTTAAGAACGTTTACGATGTTTTAAACAGTTTGCTCTTTATTAACAAATATTTCTCAGTTGACAGATTTTTCTGGGAATTAGATTAGTTAAGATGAGTGGGAATTAGTGTACACGGGACGTCCCGAATTTCAAGGGTTCTAAGACTTGTCCCAGAGTATCATAGAACGGGACACAAAAGGTCCCAAATTTTCAGGATGCAAAAATACTTTTAAATTTCTTTTAGTACCCTGCTATTCGTTAGTCTACATCGAGTGGAACTTAATGCAGTTAAAACTGTTAGACCGGGAGGCAGTAGCATAGACAATCACCTAATCAAGTTCACGGCTGAAATTCTAGAATTAGTTAAAACTCGATTCGCATATTAAAACGCAATCCGTTTGCCAAGTCATATCTTGGTGGAAAACACCTGAAAATCCGATTTTAGCGGTTGACTCGTATGTTTACTGTTATGTTTTCCTGCACCCAAAGGTTTGAAAACATGGAGGACTGTGAGAAGGATAACACAATAGTAAACCTACGAATCAACCGCTAAAATCGTGTTTTCCAAGATATGACTTGGTAGACCGATTGCGTTTTAATATGCGAATCGAGTTTTATCTAATTACGGAATTTCAGCAGTGAACTCGATGAGGTGATTGTCTGTGCTGCCACCGCGCCGCCGGGTCTATGTGAAAACAGAATCTGCCTAATACTGGAAAAATTTTGTGATTTGGCAGAAACGAATTCCGTACAAGTTTATCTGCTAAGACCAGTGCTTAACTTGCACTGCAATCCACCGGAGCTCAGCTCCGGTAATTCTTTGTTTTCAGTGAATATTTAAATGCTGCTCGGATTTCACCGGAGCTCATAAATACAGCACTCCGCAGCCTTCCGGAGCAGCTCATCTGCATAACCGAAACCTAAATTATCTTTTCCTTTTCCTTCCATCTACAATCCTTTGACCTTTTTTACTATCAAAGCGCTTGCATGTGTGATATAGCGTCTCACACACGTAAAAGCATACAGGGTTCTAGCTAACTTTTTACCAACGTTAGCAATTTGGCTAATTAGAAATAAAAAACATTCGCCAAATGGAAAATAAATGTTAGCAAAATAAGTTCTTCGTGAAACGTTGAAAATTCGATTTTCAACCCCTTAATGCATCGACCCCTTTTTTTTTCAATATGTTCTAAAAGTTTTTGTGACAACTTATAGATCAGTTATTCATCTAAATTTCATTATCCACTGCAGAAACTATAAAATAACTATATTTTAGAAGTGTTCTATTCTAAATCTATTTTTAAACTTTTCTAAACATATTCGAAATAAACTATATTCTAAAATGTTCGCACAATCAAAAAATCCAAACCCGATTTAACTCATTAAAATGCTATGAAATAAAATTTCCAATTCCTGCTAACTCAAGATTTTAAGATATTACTACATTCAATGATTTCTGAAAAATTCAAAATATAGACAAAAATGTATGTGTCAAAAACTTTATTTTTTGAGAATTCTTCGGCTTTTCATTGAAGCCTATACTTTAAAGACAGTTTCGAAATTGCACTATTACCTATTGGATCTATTAACATATACTAAAATGAGATTTTTGACATTTCTTATTATACATCCGATTTCTCAATTTAGTTTTCGTTGTGTTCATCACAGTGAAGCCTCTCTCATAGTTTACTGAATGTAAGCACAAGCAGCAATACTTTAGCAAATTGTAGCATGTTCCATGTTAAGGGATAAAGTTTCTGCAAATCGTTTTTTCAAATGAAATCTATGGTATCTCCTAAATTCAAGGTTCTGCAGCAAGAACTCAAAAAAGTTTTAAATAATTTCCATTCTGACAGTACCTCAGATAAGGAAATGTCTGTATCATCCAAATGTATAAGGTTAAAAACTGATTCAGTTTCTTTTATACCATAGTTTCTCTATAGTTTGTCTGAATCAGAAAAGCGTTCATTTAAATTTTGTAGGAGATACCTTACTAACCATTTGGAAAAATGGTTATTGTTCTCGTCAGGATGGGAAATGAAAAGCATATCTGAAGGTTTTCATTGGTTTAATCCGCAATTTATTCGTTTTCTGATTGGTCTATATAGTAATCTGTATTTCCCTTTAATTTCAACAACGATGGATACTTTCTGTTGCCACTATGACAAAAAAGTAATAAAAACTACAAAAAAAAAAAAAAGATCAATAACTCAGGAACAAATTGAGATACAGCTTTCAAACAAATTGCATTTAAAAGTACATTTTTTTTCTCAATACGACGATATAAAAAGTAATATTGTGGGATGTTTAGAAGTTTAAGAAATAAATTTCATTTAAAATTGGCCGCCAGATTTCTTGGAAATCTGACGATGGAAAAGCCTTTTCCCGAACAGCCAATGAAATGCTTGGATATTTATGTAAGTTTCAGGTGGATAATACTTAAGTTTCATGAAATCTGACGGGTCGCAGACGATATTTTTGGCTTGCAATTTTTACGTGTAATAACACTATTAATGTTTAATTCATGGCGTACGTAATGTATGATCAACTCCGTGCGATTTTTTATGTCTTAAATTTTAGTCTTCAAAAAAATCGTTTTCCAAATGGTCGTTGTAATATGATAAATTGTTATTTTATTTTTTTTTTTTTACTCTTGTATTAAATTTTCTGATACACCACGTTCTGTTTTACTATCACGGACTGAGTAATTTTCATAAACAAAATCCTGCATTTCTTCAGGCACATTCTCCATAAACTTTTTATAGTTTTTATCATAACCAGGAGATCCTCTAAACATTTAATTGTAACGTCAATTTGACATTTTTCAAAAGAAAAATCAATAATGCAAATAAGCATGTCGCCTGTCCTAACACAGACAAAAATAGTTGAGCAAAAATTGAGCATTCGAAATTTGACGAGTCAAATCTTCTGTTTACTAGCCAAATGAAGTCTTTTGTCGCGATTTGGAGCAATGGAGAGCGGCAGCGAGAAGACTGCTTCTATCTAGCCCTCGCAAGTATAGACTCAATGGTTTTCTGTCTCAATGTTTTCTGAACGTCGGCGCGGTGTGCCAGAATGAATCACAACTGTATCTGTCATTTTTACTTGTGCTCGTGCTATGTTTTTTTTCTGCCTTTTGTTCATGTTTTTAAAATATCCTTACTATCCAACATTTTAACTCCAAGCGGTGCTTAATTTGCGCAGAAGATCACAGGAGCGCATCTCCAGTACTTCTTTATTTTTAGAGAATATTTAAAAATTAGTAAGAATTGACAGGAGCTTATAAATCTGCACACCAGTGCTGTGTATTGTGTTTTGCTAGCTGATATAAAAAAGTTCTCTGCGAGTAGGATTTTCAAAAAAATCACCATTCCTGATTGTAATATTGTTGCTCGGTTAATTTATTAGATTTTATTATAAATAAAGGCATATAGTAGATGTAGTGAGAATATATTAAAAATTTTCTTTTGCTCAAGGCGAAATTGCTTAAGTTATGTAAATAATGTATGAAATATATGTATATGCGGGTGGAGATGGCGGAAAGGTGCACTACGGTTGTTATTACCGTAGGAAATTAAAGCTCGGTACTTTTTTTTAATTAGAAAGGCTTTTAGAAAATGTCTGTATATCACTCTGTCACTCTGTGAGTCTGTATGTGACAAAAATTTTGTGGGCGCTCTATCTCAAGAACTAATGCACGGAATTTCACAAAACTTTAGGTTCAATTAGACCTTGATACAAACTGGTGCTGGTTACTTTTGGTGTAAATCGCCAAACAGGTGGCGCTGCTATGCTGCATTTTTCACAATTTCCTCAATAGCTGTACCTCAAGTACTACTGTACGGATTTTCATAAAACTTCACTTTCAGTTAGTCCTTCAAATAGTTTCATGCTGGTTACTTTTGGTGAAAATTGCCTAATAAGTGGCGCTGCTATTCTGTCTTAATGATGATTATCGCAATAGATCTATCTCAAGAACTAATGCACGAATTTTCCTCAAATTTCAGATTCAGTAAATCCATGATATATATTAGTGCTGTTTGGTTTTTGGTATAAATCGCCCAACAAGTGGCGCTGCTATTCTGCATTATTCATGATTATCGCAATACATCTATCTCAAGAACTAATACACGAATTTTCATCAAACTTCAGATTGAGTAAATCCATGATAAAAATTAATGCTGTTTAGTTTTTGGCATAAGTCGCCCAACAGTTGGCGCTGCTATGCAAAATGTTTTACGATTTCCGCAATAGCTATATCTCAAAAACTAATGCACGGATTTTCATCAAAACTTCAGATTCAGTTAGAAGTTGACGTAAGTTGTTGATAATTAGATTTTGGTGTAAATCACCTAACCATTGGCGCTGATATGCTGCATTTTTCAGCAAGTATTAGCATGCATGAGATAGAAGAAAGTTTTGTGATTGCCATATCAGACTAGTTTACTTTTAACTCTTAAATGCCTGATTTTTCAAAAATCATTGAAATAATGTTTTTCGGCTTTCATTTTTTAAATAAATCATGGGAAAAATACTTAAAAAATCATATTTTGTTTTAAGTATGGTTTACGGCTAAAAAACAGCTTGTTACTATTCGGCAATACTGGTCTTTAATTGAAAAAATAATTTTCCTTGATAAAATTCTATAATATTAAACACACAAGAATTTTAGGAACTATAATAAGAAATAAATTTTACTTGCTCACCGCAGAACAAAATAGGGTATTTTGCAAGCTTCCAAACAAAGCAAAAAGAACAAGTAGCAACAATTGAAAAAATAAATCTATCTTTATTCTTAAACAGCACAAGTGTTGCCATCTACATGTTAAAAATCGATTTAATAATATTTTCAGAATGTATTTTATTGGGAACATTAGGCATTATAGCTTCAATATTATTATAATACTATTTTAGAGCCTAAATTGGGTATGTTGCCGAAAAGCAACCCCAGGCATTTAAGGGTTAAGATAGGATTCCGTTATACGCAAGTTCCATTTTCATAGTATTTACTATCTTCTTATGTTCTAATTTAAAAGCCCTATTATGCTTTTTTTTGTCTTCCTATCTCATTTTTTGTCAGCAAACTTAGCAACAATAGTGGGAACTGGCAGTTCACGAGTTGTCATTAAAGAAGACTGATTGCAATTGCATGAAAGTAATGCAGCTCTTTATTCCGTTTGTTATTTGTTTTGTGAGACCTTAAACTTGAAAATGTGACAGTTACAATTTCTGATATTGTGCATTTATGCGTGTCGATATTGTATTTTAAGAAATATCCGATTTACTTTCTTCTATCGTTTCAAGAAGGAAGCATTGGATTCGCGAAAATTTTCGACTTCCGGTTTTCGACGGATTTATACGTTTTCGAATGTCCTGAACACGATTTGATGGTTTTTAGAAAATGTCTATCTGTGAGTCTGTCTGTCACTCTGTCACCATGACACTCTGTCACTCTGTGAGTTTGTATGTGACAAAAATTTTGTGGACACTCTATCTCAAGAACTAATGCACGGAATTTCATAAAACTTTAGATTCAACTAGACCCTGATATAAACTGATCCTGATTAGTTTTTGATGAAAATCGCCCAACAGGTGGCACTGCTATGCGGCATTTTTCACGATTTCTTCAATAGCTATATCTCAGGAACTACTGCACAGATTTTTATAAAACTTCAGATTCAGTTAGTCCAGGATATAGTTAGGTGCTGATTACAATTTGGTGAAAATTGTCCAACAGGTGGCGCTGCTATTCTGCATTATTCATGATTATCGCAATAGCTGTAACTCAAGAAAAAATGCTCGAATTTTCATCAAACTTCAGATTCGGTTAATCCCTGATATAAATTAGTGCTGTTTAATTTTTGGTACAAATCGCCCAACAGGTGGTGCATTACTGTGCTGCATTTTTCATGATTTCCGCAACAGCTATATCTCAAGGACTAATGCATGAATTTTCATCAAGCTTCAGATTCGGTTAATCCCTGATATAAATTAGTGCTGTTTAATTTTTGGTGCAAATCGCCCAACAGGTGGTGCATTACTGTGCTGCATTTTTCATGATTTCCGCAACAGCTATATCTCAAGGACTAATGCATGAATTTTCATCAAGCTTCAGATTCAGTTACTTCCTGGTATAAATTGGTCGTAATTAGTTTTTGGTGTAAATCGCCCAACAGGTGGCACTGCTATGCAGAATTGTTTACGATTTCCGCAATAACTCTATCTAAAAAACTAATGCACGGATTTTCATCAAATTTCAGATTCGGTTAGAAGTTGTGAAATTTGTTGATAATTAGATTTCGGTGTAAATCGCCTAACAGGTGGTGCTGATATGCTGCATTTTTCAGGAAGTATTAACAATTATGAGACAGAAGAAAGTTTTGGGATTGCGGTATCGGGCTAGTTTTAGAGTAGGCAAGGGTATATGCGAGAGCAACCCTGCATTTCTAGTATATTACTTAACAATTTTTGTTTTTTATCATTTGATTAGCATATTTTTAGTTACAAAAAAATTGCACAAACAGGAATACTTACTAGTCTGCTTTTGATTTTCTAATGGTTGAATATATTTGAAGATTCTGAATAAGTTTATGATGTTTGCAGAAAGCTTTGTATTGAATCAACTAATACTCATCGAAATAAGTGTTAAATTATGAATCGAATGCAACACCATAATAAGTCCAAATAATCTTGCTTTGATTGAATATAATCTCATATATCTAGACATGTTTGAGACAATTAGACCGTAGTGTACGTGCACAAAATACACAATATGAAATTTAAAAAGTTCTCCGTCTTACTTGTGACAAAAAAATAATACTCCCTCTGTCCCAAATTAGTTGCTACATTTGATTACCTTTGTACTAATTATTGATACTGATGATTTTATGATTTTGTTTGAACATTTTTCAGAGATTATAGGGTGCTATGCTATCAATCAACAACATTTACTTACCAAGCATTTTCTCCGTCTCTCCTTAAATAAGTACCAAATTAGTTTTAAAAAATCCAGGGTTCGCACGCACTTAAGCCACGCCCCATTTTGTAAGGGTTCTTCCACCAATAATCGCATAAAACTAACTTCTGGCTAATGAATCGTTAATTCTTTAGGAAGAAAATGATCTTTATGGTATACTGGTGGTAGAGTCCTTACAAGTTGTCGATCTACTAAACTGCATCGGAAGTTATTTATGACTCCACCCACTTGAAATGTAGCATTTTACCTAATTTGGGATGGAGGGAGTAATAAAGATGTTACAAGTTAAAAATGTGCATTTTATTTAAATTTCTTAGTACTTTCGGACTGCAATCCCTCGGTTATCGTGAGAGAATATTTTTATTAGCAATTGCTGTTCCATTCATTCAAATACGTCACTTCATTTGAAATGGGAGAGTCTATAATGTAGCTGAAAATAGAAATAGCAGTGCCTTGGATTGAACTTATGTAGAGAAAAATATTTAACTGCCATTACATTCATTTTAGTACGTCAGTTTGTTCACATTTGTCACTTTGATTTGAAATGTCATTCATTTCATTTTTTGTCACTTTTAAGTAAAACGCTGAACTTTTTAATGTTTATATTGTGTATTTTATGGTTAAATCAAGGTGGAATATTTACATTTCATGTTATGATTTTATGTGTATATGAACTTTTAAACTTTCTAAATAAACGAAATAGAGTATCCTGCTCTGTTAAAGGATTGTATATTGCTGCTTACATATTTGATATGATAAAATTATTATTATAGTCGGAGCAACTCCCTGCCGATGGACAATTGAAGAGCTAAGTGAAAGAACATGTTAAGTAACAAAAATTACATTTGAAGAAATTTGAAGTGAAAGTTTTTGCTGTCAATTTTAATGATTTATTTTCTGTTTGGTACCATGTGTTTAAAATATTAACAGGTATGGTACTAAATTCTCTCAGAAAAACTTATTCATATTTAATTTTCAAATATTAAAAATTATTAATATTTATTGACATTATTAAATGTTAAAGTATTAAATATTAATGAATAATCTCTTAAATCTTCAAGACTAAATAGAATCTTAGTATTTTAGCTTCACCATGTGATAGGACACCTCATAACGCTTTCATCGAAAAGATAAATTTTTTTTTTAGAAAATGTAGCATAACATGTTCGTTCATCCACTCAGCTCTTCAATTGAATCTTCTTGCCACTATATCGGACAGTTTGTTACTTGCTTTTGCTTTGCATCTGTTCATCTGAACATATTTATAGTTTTCATTTTTCTTTAATTTAATTATTAGTATGTTACTCTTACTTATTATTTTAATTTTAATTTGTAATTTGTATTTTAGTATCTAGTTATTTCTGTATTATCGTATTAGTTTTATTAAGTAATTTTACTGTAAGGATTTCTCTCCTCATTCCCTGAACTATCCCTTCTCTTAGATTAGTTTGTAGTGGTGTTTAATAACATCATTCTAGTCTTAGTTTTTGATGCTGTAACCAGCATCTTCTTCTTGATGTTTAACAACATCTTTTGTTCTAAGTTTTTAGATGCTGTAGACAGCATCTTTAGTGATGTTTATAGATATCTTTTTCAATTTATGTTTTATTTTACGTCTCAAAATTTTAACCAAGTGGTCAGGTTTGAATCACTTACAAGTTTTTTGTAATATTTGCTTTCGTATCTATATTATTTTTTATAATTTAAATGTTTTCTTTTCAACATTATTCTTTCTAGTTTTTTTGTTATAAGTTGGCATAAATAGCGTTTGGCTGCTACTTATGCTAATGTTCTTCATGTTTATTTTTATTTTTTGCCTGAGAGGTAATGATGAGTGCAGATTTGTTGAATGAAATAACAGAATCAACATGCTTTCTGAACCTCTCATAATTCTATTCGTAATTATGATAGAATTGTCTTGAAGTAAATGCGACAAGTTTTCTGAAAGAAATTTTGGGCTTCTGGGTTTGCTTGAGTTATGATGGAATGTTTTTGTCCTATTCTAAGTAATTATCCTATTAATTATTTTTTTTTAAAATGTTATTTTTGTACATTACTTTGCGTTACAAAAGCAAAGCTTTGCAATTAAAATATAACTAAAAGAACTCGTTAATTCGTAATTATAATACATTTGATTTGAACTAAACGAGACAAGGGATTTTTCTAAGAACTGTTGGGCTTTTTTTTTTATAGAAAAAAAAATGACAGCTACTTGAGTTATGGGGGAATGTTTTCAAAGTAATTGTCCAATGAATTATTTACTATTAAATATTTTTCTTAAAATACATTATTTTTAAATATTAATTTATGTTATACAGGCAAATTTGTGGAATTAAAATAAAGCTACGAGAAGCCGTTATTGATTAATTTATTTTAATTATATACTCCCCTTTTAAGAGGATTTAAAACTTAAAAAAATTAACAAATCATTATATTTTAATATGATAAAGTGAATATTACAATAATAAACAATTATTTTAATAAAAAAAAGAACCTTATAAAAAGATTCATATCTAAATAAAGGTTTCAGTTAATTTAAAAATATTAATTCTTAATAAAATGTATGTATATCTATAAACATATTTGAAGTCTTAAATAAAGACAAATTCCAGTATTTAAAGAAACATGAAATAAAATCTACTGTAATCAACTCCTTAGGTTCAAACTTGGCATATTTTTATATTTAATAATAATTTAAGGGCCTACTTCACTCATGTGAAAACACTTGCTCACTGAAGTTAATAGTATGGGGCAGTTCCCAAAAATGTCTCGTTTGCATTTCAATACGCTTAACATTTTTTTTTTTTTTTTTTGCGTTGATTAGTTGAGGTTGATTTCAACAATCGCCGTTTTTTACTTATTCGATTTTGTTTGCAGGTTTTTTAATGGGCTACTTTCACTTTCGAAACCGGTTCTGAAAATGAATGAATTCTCATAAAAAACAAAAGAAAAAACCCGCAAACAAAATCGAAAAAGTAAAAAAAGACACTTGTAGAGATCAATATCTGTTATACAATGCAAAAATTAAAAAAAAAAAAATACTGAAAAAAATGAGATATTTTAAAATAACTGATCCATAGAATTAACATTACATCATATGATAGTATCTGCGATTGAAATATAATTCCCAGTGTTAGTAGATATCTATTGCTATCAGATTTAACAACTTTTCATGCTATTTTCCAACAAACCATTCATTTGAACCAATTTTTAAAAGTAAATTTTCCCTGTGACATATAACGAAAAGGCGCTCAATTTTTATAACCACATATCTGTAGCGTAGACCAGACCTTATAAAGACATAAACAGTTACGAAACAGATCCTTTATAAGTTGTATTTGCTATTATGAAAAAAATTGTCCGTATAAGCAACATCACTTTTCGCTTACTTAAGCAGAGAAGAGGGTTATGAAATCTCATTTACAAGAGATATGAATATTTATTTACTTACACTGTTAAAAATTTACTGCAAACTGGTCAGTCATTCGACCATTTTGCTTATATAACCGTAATTTATCTTTATTCTGACTATAATAGGGTCAGTAATGTGTGAGTTGCGCTTCAAAATATGGTCAAGTACACTGTCAGAAAAAAACTAAATTTATGAGCCTTTGATGTTCAATTTTCACGGGCAACAGCCTTATTTCATGGAAAACGGTCTGATCCACTAAAAAAATACGGTACCACACTATAAATTTTCCTCCTCTAGGGTGTAATCCTTCGATTTAGTCGTGTTTCGAAAAATAATGTTAGTTAACCGCGACCGTAACATATTTTTTTAACCTGAAAAAAGCGATTCTGTGACGATTATCGAACGTGCTACGGAACAGTAAGTAAAGTGTTATTGTGTTTTGAAGTGCATTATATCTTTGCCCGTAAAATTACGGGCTGTACGAAACGATGGGCTTGGAATCTTTTTTACAGGGTATGACTGGAATCTCTGCTGCCAGCCTCTGCCAGTAATTTTACAGGGATATTTTTAGATACTTAGAAAATTAAGGGCAGTCAACATATTCTTGCAGTTCTAGCCCATCTGTTACGTCAACGGTAGAATCAAAAACCATCAAATACGGCACGACCTCATGGATTTTACTCCGCTAGTGTGTGCACGTTGACACAAAATGATGGACACGGATTGTTTTTTTTACAGGGTATGACTGGAATCGTTGTTGCCGGCCTCTGACCGTAAATATTTTTAACAGTGTAACCGTTGTATTTAAAAATGGTCGAATGACTGAACAGTTTGCTGCAGATTTTTAATAGAGCACAATGTTAAAAATTTGTGGCAAACTGTCCAGTCATTCGACTGCTTTTATAAGAAAATGGTTTCATAACCGTAATATATATTTATTCCGACTATAATATGTTCCATAATATGGTCAAGTACACATCATAATATGGTCAAGTAATCGTTATATTTAAAACTGTCCAGTCATTCGACCCTTTTTATAAAAACGTTTACATAACCGTAAATTATCTTTATTCTGATTTTAATATGGTCCATAATATGATCAGATACACGCTTTAAATTACGGTCAAGTTACCGATATATTTAAAACTGCCGAATGACTGGCAGTTTGCTGCAGATTTTTTAAAAGTACACTGTTAAAAATTTGCAGCATACTGGACCATTTTCGACCATTTTTATAGAAAGCGGTTGCATAAATGTAGTTTATGTAACCTTCTTTATTCTGACCGTAATATGGGCAATAATACGGTCAGAACAGAATTAAATTAAGATTATGTAACCGTTTTGTCTAAAAACGGTCGGACGATCGGACAGTTTGCTGCAGATTTTTAACTGTCTGATAACTATTTCTTTCAACCTTTGATCTTCAACTGTAACCTTTTCGATTCGTGTGGAGTGAAATTTGAGCTTTAAAATTCACTCAAACATTGTAGACCGGGATCCGGCAGCACAGTCAGTCACCTCAGCGAGTTCACGGATGAAATTCTAGGATTGGTTAAATCTTGATTCGCATATTAAAACGCAATCGGTCTGCCAAATCATACCTTGGTGGAAAACACCTGAAAACCCGATTTTAGTGGTTGACTCGTAGGTTTACCATTGTGTTTTCCTGCTCGCAGTCCTCCATGTTTTCATACCTTTTGGTGCAGGAAGACACAATGGTAAAACTACGAGTCAGCCTCTAAAATCGGGTTTTCAGGTGTTTTCCACCAAGATATGATTTGGCAGACCGATTGCGTTTTAATATGTGAATCAAGATTTAACTAATCCTAGAATTTCATCCGTGATCTCGATGAGGTGATTGTCTGTGCTGCCGGTTCTCGGTCTATTGGTTATCCAAAATATATTGAGTTTGTAGCGGACTATACTGTTAAAAATTTGCGGCAAACAGAACCTTTAAACTTACAAAAAATAAATTTTCGGTTTTTGTTTTATTCTGAATCCTTAAACATTTCTGAACAATATGCAAAAAACCACATTCAAAAATATGCATTATTTCTTGATGTATAATTATTTATTGATGCTGAGTATAATTGAAGGTAAGTGGATATTGAAATATTAAAATGTCTTTTCTCAGATTGGTAAATTTTGAGTTTGCGTCAACTGTTACTTTCAAACTATATAAAGTACACGAGCGGTTCTTGATAGTTTAAATGCTGAACACCCCCCCCCCCACCCCACAAAAAAACCCATATTTTGATTATTTATTTGCACTTGGAAAAGAAGTAATTAAAAAAAAAATTACATTTCATCGTAAAATTAAAGTGCAAGCAACAATTTTTTGTGCGTATTTTGGTTTTAAGTTAGAGTTACGTGTATTATGATTCTATTTCTGGCAAAAATATAGGCAAGAATGCTTTCTATATGCATAATTTGCAGTTTTAACCTGCGCGCAGTAGTTAATGATTTTAATTCCCGCATTAGAGATATTAATTTTTAAATTTAAGGTTTAAATGCTATTTTTATACATACAAGTTTTTTTCTGTGTAGTTTACATACTTTAAGCAGAATTGTATGAGTATATTTTCAAACAAAACAACATAAGAGAGAAATACACGCATTCATTTTGGCCAAAACTTTATTTAAAATGATGGAGGAGCAGAAAATGGGTGATAAGGAAGGCGGTGGTACACATGATGGAAGAAGAAGCACAAAAGATGTTGAATGATGTTGAAAGACGAAACATACAAAGTCATAATTCGAGTAAAAAAGTCACATCCGGGTAAATGAAGTCACAAGTATCAGGATTCTGATGCCGATGATGTTAAAGCATCTTTCAGTCTAAATTAGGAAAACAATTCACGTTCAGCAAAAAACGGCTTGAAAGAATCTTAGTTCTTCTTTTTGAAGAGAGCGTACTGGATCTTTTTAGATAAAGACAACCTGAAAATAATTTTGTGACACATTACTAAAAACAAGTAATTAATACGTTATTTTATACATACAAGTTACAATAAAATTTCACTTCGTCTAACTAAACTTTGGAAATCACAACAAATAAACATTTGATAAAATTTTTCAAATATAATTATATAAAAAAAAGAAAAACAATTATATAAAACTTTCGTTGTTGTAAGCCCATGGTCATATTTTACAGAGACCTTTTCGGGAATAAAAGTTTAATTCTTTTTTAACTTTCTAAAGACAGAATCACAATAGAAGAACGAAGAGATAAATAATGAACTCAAAATGGTAATAAAACTAACGAAGATAATTTTTTAAAAAAAACATTGACAGATTTTTTGCGTTTTGTTATTTTTTTTTAAATAAAACTTTTAGATATGGATATGTGACTTCTCTTTAAGAGGATAGCAATTTCCGATTTATTTGTGAGAGTTTTTTTGGATAAAATATAACGGCATGTGGAATTCTTAAATTCCAGAAATTTTAAACCAAAGTCTAAACCATGAACATCGAAAATATAAACGTACCAAGCCAGGCTTGGACCAAACTTTTAGCTTTTGAACCGGATCGTATCGGACAAAAATAGATTTCCTATGGGTCGGGCTGTGCCGTGTAAACCTTTAGTAGATTAATATTATAATTGAAATGGCAGGTGAGAGGCAAACCTCACCTCACACGCTCTTAATGATTTCCTTAACCCTTTGGGGACGAGCGATCGGTATACGTGCCGAGTAAGGTGCTTAGAATCTGCAATTATTCCCACCATTAAATTTTTCCTTATTTAATCCGAGCATTTTCCCGATTCAGTTAAGCAAAATTTTCTGTTTTGAAAAAGTGGTGATAGAAGATTAAAAATTCTGTAAAAGACGCTCGTCCCGAAGTGTTTAAGGGTAGTTGGAAGTTCCTATATCTATCATGTTAAATTAATGTACCTTTTCCAGGAAAGTACCAAAGATATTCAATTGAAATTGTTTATATACATAAAATGAATAATTCCTCATAAAGTGAAACCAACTTTATAAATAGATATTCTTTAGTTATTAAAAAAATTCCGGAATAAAAACGACTTTTAAATAACAAAAAACTTGCATTTTTCCAAAGAAAAACTTTTTTATAAAACTTTTGTATATATGTTTGTTATAAAAGTTCACTTCAGATTGATCAGTGATATGTGTAAAATATTCAGGCAAGATTACAAAACAATAGTAGGTTATAATGTCTATAAAAAGATGCACCGAAGTTAAAAAAAAACAACATTTTGAGAAAATTGAGTTTAAAGTTTATGTACTTAATGTTTATGTGTGATGCAATCAAACTAAATTACTTTAAAAAAATTAATTTGTCTTTGTCGTGGAAACAAACGTAAATATACCCTTTCAAAGCGGATAAATAATATATATATATATATATATATATATATATATATAAACATGATTTTTTTCACAATTTTGCTTTCCAACTACCCTTAAAACAACAGAAAGTTTGTTATAAGTACAGATTATTTTCGTAAAATAAAGTTTTTTACTGACTGTCCTAACAGTTTTTTTTTAATTACAGAGTATGTTTATTCTTAAGTTATGCATGAAATTTTCTCTTCATGGATTTAAAATATAGATAAAAAATACGAAAGAATGAAATTTTTATTTACTGCTAGGAAAATAAGAATGATCATCATTCGATTTCTGGAATTATATCCGATTGAAATGATTTTACGATTAAAAACTAACTCTGAAAATTTTAATAAAGTTTTATTTTTTAGAAATATGTATTTAATTTTAATTATATATATAAGCAATATAAATGGCCATTTTCTAATCTATTAAAATATTATAACAAATAAACATTCGAGGGAAAACTTCGAATAAAAAAATTTGCGTAAAACTTTCTTTGTTTTAATTCTATTTCTACAGCTGTCAAGTGATACCTTTTAAAACTTTGATTTATGGTTATTTTATACGTTATTCTTTTTTATTAAAATAATCACAAATCCTTTTTAATACGCTGAATGTTTGACTTACGATTATCTTAGTTTAAGGAAAAAAAAACATAATGTATACAAATGAAAATATCAAAAGGCGTCATTTGATATCAGTAATAATAGTTTGCTCTTGGCCAATAATTACTAAGTTTAGCTCTCTTAATTTCTTATCTTATTCTCTTGATAATTTTAGTTCCTTATCGCCTTTTGCAGAACTTTTTCCTGAATAAAAGTTTCGTTTTTTTTTTTTTTTCTTTCTAAAGATGGAATGTAAATTGGAATGTAAATAAGAAAAGATAAATAATGAAGTTGAAATGTATGTAAAATTATAGAAAATGAAATTTTTAAAAAACATAAGCAAGGGTTTTGCGTTTTCTTATTTTTTTAAGACTAAATGAAGAAAATATGAATTTTAATATACCCATCAGTAAAATCAGGTATTGAATTAAAGACTGTTCGTCTGCATTTAAAATTACATATTTTTTTATGACAATAAATGTTCTATGTCGCACTACAATTTTTGAACACATCTACATGTATTTTGTTCGAACAGTTGCTATTTTCAAAATTGTATATATATTTTTAAATCTCTGGTGATATTTGACAATATTAGTTGTAAAAATGAATGAAAATCAATGCTTACGCTTTATATCTCAAGATAAACATTTCCAAAATAGTGAAGTTCACTCTACGTATCCACTCATCTATATAATCTTTAGCTCTATTTTCAAGAGATTTCCACATATCATCCTTTTCGTTGATTTTAATGAGGTATGGCATGGCGCTGGACAAGTCAATCTTCTTGCCAGTCATCAACTTTTTCCATGTCATTTCTCTCTTCGATTTCAGTTCACGTTCAAACCAATTAACGGCATCACGGCAAACTCTATCAGATCTTTTCATTCTCATCAAAGCAGCTTCAACTTCATGATCATAATAAGCGGAGTCAAACATGAATCTGAAAATAATTAGTAATGTAAATAAACTTATAAGAAGGTCTGAAGATCTAAGAATAAAAAGACATTATATTAGGGCCATTACATGTTACGTGTGGGACAGCTTTTCTACATGTCATTGTTTCAGGGGTCGTACTGGTCCTGAAATTTCAAGACCAGAGTATATTTCGGTACCAGTCTTTTCTTATAGAAAATCTCTTCTTTAATTAGGCGAAATTTCGAGCGTTTTACCTACATTTATATTCTATAAACGAATACTGATATTTGTTCTGAAAAATTCCTTGAAGCGTACGAACCCTGTTGCTTTTTCATGAATGCTATTATATCCTCAAATTAAAATAACTGTCCTAATATGTAAATCTAGGTTTTTTGTTATTTTCAATGCATAGTTTGTACTCTAGCAACTTATAAGTTAATAGGTATAGATACATATGTAAGTGTCATGGGCAGGACATTTTCTCCGTTTTCCATGGAATGGCTCTGAAAAAGGACAGATTACTTAGATCTAGAGTTTAAAATGTGGAGATTTATAAGCCTATTAAAAACGGACGGGTTACTTAGGTCTAGAGTAAAAATATGCAGACTTTTAAACCTATTAAAAAAACATTCTATATCACGTGTTGGGCAGCTTTTCTACATATTACTGCTGTTTTAACAATTCTATTGTATCCTGAAATTAAAAGAATTATGCTAATATGACAATAGTCTTTCACTACCAGACCGGCAAACTTGCAGGAGGTGTAGAGGGCACAGCGAAGACTCGGAATCACATAGCAATGCAGGGTCGGAATTGCAATCCTAACGAGATAGCGTGGTTGTTTGGATCTGGCTCATTGTGATAGAAAATTCACATTTAACGACCATCAGCTTAAAATAAGTCATGACTTTCCTGATAATGAAGATCCCCGAAGTTTTTTGTCTACGTGCCCTGTTCTTACCATTTACGGTTTTGCACGTTTAAGGCAGTAGGGGCGCTTTGAAATGGCGCATGTTCGTTGCAACGCAAACACCCGAAACACGCATGGCGTATTTCAAAACATCCGAGATTCCAGGTTATGAATGTTTTATTCACACATTACGAAACATTGGACAATTGCATTATCAGGAATGTCATGACTTATTTTAAGCTTATGGTCTTTTAATGTCAATCTTCTATCACTATGATTCAGCCCTTAGCAATCTCTCTATCTCGTTAGGATTGCATTTTCGACCCTGCATTGCTATGTGATTCTGAGTCATCTTTGTGCCCCCTACACCTCCTGCAAGTTTGTAGGTCTGGTAGTGAAACACCTTGTATATTTTGTTTGTTATTTTTAATGTATAGTTTATATTTTAACAACTTATAAGTTAACAGACTTACGTATTTAAGTATCACGTGGAGGACATTTTGTCCGTTTTTCATGGAATGGCCCATAGATTGTAATAGTAACTCCATATATAAATACAGTTAGTTCATCAATAAAATAATCATTGTTCAAATACCTTCTTTTTACATTTAATGCAAATGATAAAAATATATTGGTGAAAAAAGAAAATTTATTTTGCACATGAACATATTTAAAATGTATTCTCGGCATGTACTAGGAAGAAAAGGTAGCTTCGCTATTCCTTGTCTTTACGATTTTATCTAATTTTATACAAACACACGAAGCTAAATTTTATAGAACTCGATTATAAAAAATTCCCAGTTTTCGTAAATATTGAATTTGAATTCTAATTAAGAAAAATTTAGACGGCTATCGCTAAATTGATTTCATTTATGGCTACCTACTTTTGTTGGCAAGTTTGGCAACAAATAGACGCAGGCTGATATGAATATGTACTTTTAATCGTATAAGAGTTAGAACAACGGTTACAACAATGAAAAGAAATTTGCAAGAAACCACGTTCAATAAAACTGATAAAATAAACTTTTGTATGGAGGATTCCCCTATTTTTTTTTATCTTTTCTTTTTAAGATGTCAGCCACTCTAGTACTTCAAACTGCTATATCTCATCGATTTTTTCAGGTAACGGCGAAATAAATAATCCCTCCAGAATCCTTGCATTAACTCCAAACACTTTAGGAGAACAGTTTTGGATATCTAATTCTTCGTATAAGTTTTTGAATTTTAAATCTTTAAGTGGCCACCATTTTAAAACAAGATGGTGGATAAAGCTGGCTAACGAACTCTGTTGAGACCTTGGATGTTCAGTACACATATTCAGTCACATCCACATAGGTTCATAAATATAAGTGATATTGTATGACAAAAAATCAGATTTACTTAAATAGGTACAAATCACAACAATCGCAATATAATGAAATGTTCAAGATACACAAACCATGACGTTTTCCAGCAGTGGAAGTAAACACAAGTCATCATCGGCGAAATACTTTTATTTAATTCAACATTTTGGATAGGATTCTCTACTATAAAAACATCCACAATTTAGAGCTTAAAACTTAAAATTTAAAAAATAAAATATTGCGTACGATTCAACAGAAAGATAATTTCACCTCTTAGATGCTGCAAGATTAGATAAGCACTTGAAAAAAAGACAAAATAGGAGTTTCAAGTTAGTGTAGCAGAATTTAAAGGCATGGTGGAGGTTATACAAAATACATGACAAGATCGAGCACCATTTAATTGAAAATCCTAGCTCGGCGAATAAGACCTCAGTTAAAAATTTTCAATAAGTCGACTTTCAGAACGCGGGAAGAAAAATTCCAGAAGCGTCTCGAAAAGAATATTTAACAGAAAGAGAAAAAAAGAAAGTTCGAAGTGACTGCGTTGTAAAAATAATAATAATAATAATATGGCCACCGACAGTGAGAATTTGAAAAACAAATCGAGAAGAGAAGCGAAAAAAATTATACAAAAAAACCATATAAAATTAAGTACTAATGCACCAATGTAGTGGTACTGAGTTCCTACAGGAGTCGTAATGCTTCTGTTTATCTCAGTCGAAGGTGATGAGTCGATTTATCTCAATGCTTCAATGTTAAGCAAAAATGGAATTCCTTTCGAATTCCTGAGCATTGGGATAGTAGAAAGTAAGCCAGGGATCGTGGGGAAGGAGGAAAAGGCCCCAGAACCATACATTATTTTCATATATAAATTAAGTATATCAAGATAAACTAAGATATGATTCGAAAAAGTTAATAAAAATAGACGTTTACTGTTTAAATAACGAATTTTGAAAAGAAAACGGCAAGGATTATAAAATTAACTGACAAACTTTTAGACTAATTTTAAGATATGTTGTACTTGTATAAATAAACATTTAGATTGAGTGTGTTTTTTGCGTCTGGGGAAGGGATGGGCGCGGGGGGGGGGGGGGGTCATGATCGATGATTGCTTTTTTTTGACGTTTCTACAAGGTAGCTTCTCATTGGCATTCCCTTTTCAACGGAAAATCATAAAATCTTCAAGAGCTCAGCAATCGAAAATTAAACCTCTCTCTTTTAATCTGAAGTTTTGTTTTCCATCATTTTTTAGGGTTTCGTTCATCTGACGAAACCCTATTCGTCTCGCTCCTCTGTCTGTCTGTCTGTCTGTCCGTCTGTCCGTCACAGAGCCAGTTCTCAGAAACTATATATGTTGGAGACTTGAAATTTTGCATACTTATAGCTGAACACCTCACATCAAACGACAAATCCTAAAATTTTGAAAAAGTCTTATATTTAACCCTCTGAGCTCTAACTTGTATATTTTAACCTTTTTGTTCTAACTGAGCCCCTAATTAAGTTTAAGAGTTGAAATTTTGCATACTTATAGCTGAACACCTCACATCAAACGAAAAATCATAAAATTTTGAAAAAGTCTTATATTTAACCCTCTGGGATCTAACTTGTGTATTTTAAGTTTTTTTTTTCTAACTGAGCCCCTATTTAAGTTGAAGACTTGAAATTTTGCATGCGTATAGCAGAACACTTGCGATCCCACAAAAAATCATAAAATTTTCAAAAAGTCTTATATTATTTACCCACCGGGCTTTAACTTGTGTATTTTAAGCAATTTTTCTAAGCTCCCCTCATTGCACCCGCTGGGTACTTTTCTAACTTTTGCCGACACAACTTTGACCACTCTTTCATATTATGCACATAGCCTTACATATTTCAGTTCTACTTTTTACCGTCAGGAGGCGCCTACCTATCTCTGGTGCTATAGACCCGATCCCCTCGACTAATATACCTACGGATAGGTTGTAAAACGGAGTTTCGTACGGATAGAGGTTTGTGTAGAATAGAGTGCGCCCTGGTTGCGAAATGTGGAACTAACAGATTTCGCAAAAGGATAAAGTGTTTTGAAAGGAATATTAAACGAAATCCTCTGTGCGATCTGTGATCACACTTAGCCACTTGTTTCTTTATATGTATGGAAATTTTTTTTAAACAGAAATTTTAATCAATCAGTATTTAAAATGCCACCATCGGGTTCCTTATTTCTGAGAAAGACAAATCCTTTTCTGGTGTTTGGAAATTTTTTTTAGACATATCAATAATGTTTAAAAGTATTCTTTACTGCATGCACACTTTAAATATAACATAATTTAAGACATATATACAAGCTCTCATCAGAGAAAAATAATAAAACATAGAAACTATAAAAATATCGATAGATGCTTACGTGTTGACTGCTAATTCTCTTCTCAAAATTTTCATTTGCTTTTCTGTTTTCCTAATATACTCATCGCTGTCAAAATCGTCACGAGAACGAAATCTGAAAAATAAGGAAATATATAGTATATGGGTGTTTTTAATACGTTATAAAGGAACTTAATAGTGTCCTTTTTAGACATTGTACAAACAATATTCGAAGAATTAGTAACTTGAAATTTTCTGAAGATTTCATATCACATTCATAGTTTTTTATTTTATATTTTTGTATTTCATTCTTTAATGTTTACAATGGTTTTAATTATTTTTTTATTAATTTTCACACATGTAAGTATTTTTTAAATTATATATATATATACATGTATAACTGTATATATATATCAATATTTATAAAAATATAAGATGTTATATGTTCAGAGGTGACATACTAGCTTGCATT
Organism: Maratus speciosus; assembly: GCA_963932465.1. Taxonomy (NCBI): domain Eukaryota; kingdom Metazoa; phylum Arthropoda; class Arachnida; order Araneae; family Salticidae; genus Maratus; species Maratus speciosus. The sequence goes on along the minus strand of OZ010786.1, from coordinate 562,627,081 downwards.
TTACCTTTAATTTTTTTTTACTATATCTTTGCATTTATTTGGTTTGCTATATTTCATTTCATTTTATTTTGCTTTATAATAGTTCTTGTTCAATTAATTATTGTTAACAAATAATTTTTCATTTCTTTTTTTGTGTGTGTGTTTAACGTAATGATGTCGTATCATACCAAACCTGCCGATAGTACTTTATAATTGAATTTAAAATAATGGGTGGAGTTTATGACGCCTTTGCGCCTGTTGAAGTGTAAAGAAACAGTTTAGTTTGTGACTTTATTATGTTGTTTTTATGTTAATTTTTCAAATGTTTTTTCATAAAGTTTTGCATCTATATACACATGCCCTTAAATTTGCGCTATTTTTCATGTATTGTTTGAATATAACTATGTATACCGGGTGATTAAAAAGAAGTTTACAAAATGAAATTGCAAATCAGGCATACAACAAGGATGAAAGATCACATAGGAACATAAAGTCATCGCAAACCACTTATTTAGTCACAAATACAGGGTGTTTCATCTAACACAATTTGGGTTGACATTTAATAAATAAGACATTTAACAGACCTTCTCACCTTTGTTATTAATGTGATAGTATCAAACAAAAGTGGTAGATATTTGCTTTATATGCACCAGTTCTATAGTCTTGACGCCTCACATTTTGGACTATGATTGTCAATTTATACGGTATCATGGTTTGCTTGAGATACATGTTTTTACAGATCTTTTCGTGATGTTATCACATTTCACATAAAACAAGATGCATATCGTTGCATTTTCATTACAATGTTTTAATTTTTCTCGGTTTTATTACCGTTAACCCGGATTCAGTTAGGATGAAACACCCGGTATTTGCGACGAAATAAGTGGTTTGCGATCCTATGTTACTATGTGATTTTTTATCCTCGTTGTATGCCTAATTCGCAATGCTATTTTCTAAATGTTTAAATCACCCTGTATATACATACAGTGTGATCAATTTAAAAGAGTAGCCGTTGGTTTTTCTTATTACCCTCTAATCTGACTAATGGGGCAACTATCATAACACTGAAGTATAATTGTTTGAACGTTGTTTAACCCTCCGTCTACCAGACGGGTCCATTGGACCCGACAGGTACATACAAAATATTCATTCAAACCAGAAATTTCTTTAAAATAAACTAAGTATATAAACCAGACAAAAATAAGGTAAATAAATAAGTTACATAGTTTTAAATAAAAATTCTGGTGTAGAACGTTTTATTAAAACTTGAATAAAATTCCCGGTAGATCTAGGGTTAAGTGTGGCAGACTAATTTCAACACTATTGGACCGTTACAACTTATTTGTGAGGTAAAACAGAAGGGGAGAAGCACAGTGTTACTCAATCCTGTGATAATTTTACTTTTGAAAAAGATAATTTAATTCAAATTTTTACATTATCATTCCTTACAGCAAATGTTGAAAATGTTCGCCACAATTTTGAATGCAAACATGAACACGTCGAACGAAGTTTTTGGGACACACTTCGCAACATTGTTGCTATTATTGAGGAGATTTCTTCAGTTATGATTTTTTTTTTATTTATGAGTTTTCAAAAAAAAAAAAAAAAAAAAAAAAGAAAGAAAGAAAACGCTGAAAGAAGCAGACGATTTGCTCAACTCATTTACGTAGAATCGGATTAAAAATTATTAATGATGTTCACATGAATTTATGTTTAAAAAACGAGCTTTCGCATTTAGAAAGTGAAAAAACGGTACCCCCACATAAAATATAGATATATTTAATAAGTAATGATGTTTTAAAGTCTTGCTACATATATTATAGATGAGGATAATACGAAACACAAACGGGTACTCCTTTAAATTGAACATCCTAGGGGTGCACAATCTTTTTTAGAGAAGGGCCCCTCACAAAAATGTGTAGGTTGTCGAGGGCCACATCAGTAACACAGAGATAATTCCATTCCGGGGAGGTAATCTATGGCCTATAATCTCATAAAAAATACAGTTTCAGAGGAGGGAGGGAGGTTGCCCTTCTAGATTCCCTTACCCTGTCAACATATCAAATTCAGTAGGCAAGGATATATCAACAGTTTATGTTTGTATATATAACACAGATCTAGCAAGAATTGTTTCAAAGAGTGATAATATTCCTTAACTCTATTCGGGGAAGTGAATTTTGTTTTATTATAAGTGCTAAAACTTTGGCATGAAAGTGCCTAGTGCGGAAATAAATGTGAACTTTATGAATGAAGAGGAGAGAAGGAGCCAATCAAAGAAATTCGCTATTTTTCCGCACCTGATCAATAAAATTCGCTATTTTTCCGCACCTGATCAATAAAATTCGCTATTTTTCCGCGTCCGATCAAAAAACTTCGCGATTTTTATGCGCTTGCTCGACAAAATTCGCAATCTTTTCGAAGCCGATAGAAAAAATTCGAGATTTTTCCGTAACCCGATCAACAAAATTTGCTTTTCCCCGTGCCCAATCGACGAAATTTGCGATTTCCCGCTCCTGATCATCGAAATTCGTGATTTTCCGCTCACGATCAACGACATTCACGAAATTTGCAATTTTTTTCCGCGGCAATTTGACAAAGTTCGCGTGTTTTTCTCTCAATAAACTGACGAAACTCACGATTTTTTCGCTGCCGATCATTGAGATTTTACATCACTCGATCGACGAGATTCGAGATTTTTCCGTACCCGATTGGCGAATTTGCGATTTTTCAGTGCCCGATCAACGAAATTCTCGATTCTTAACTGACTTCCGACATTTTCAATTTTTCCCCGCAGTAAATTGAAAGAATTTCAGATCAACGAAATTCACGTTTCTTAACTGACAGACGACATTTTCAATTTTTATTCCCACGTAAACTGACAGAATTCGCGCTTTTTTTCTCCCGATAAACTGACGAAACTCACAATTTCTCCGCTACCCATCAACGAAATTTTCAATTTTTCCACGCATCATCGAGAAAATTCGTAGTTTTTCCGTGCCCGATCAATGAAATTTGACTTTTCCGCGTCTGATCGACAAAATTTGCGATTTTTTCGTGCCTGACCAGCGAAATTCACGATTTTTCGGAGCCCGATAGACAAAACTCGCGATTTTCCCGTTCCCGATTGAAAATTTGCGATTTTCCCGAAACTGATCGACAAAGTTTACAAGTTTTTCGCACTCAACCAGCGAAATTCGCGATTTTTAACTGGCTCAGACGAAATTTGACGAAATTTGACTCAGGCAAATTGACAAAATTCGCGATTTTTTTTCTCGCGATAAACAGACGAACACGCAATTTTTCCACAGACGATCAACGAAATTTTAGGTTATTCCTCTCTTAATAGACAAAATTCGCCATTGTTAACTGACTGACGAAATTTGCAATTTTTTTCTCGCGGCAAATTCACGAAATTCGCGGTTTTTCCTCGCGACTGACGGAACTCATAATTTTTTCGCAGCCTATAGATAAGATTTTCAGTTTTTTCGCGCACCATCAACAAAATTGATGTTATTTCCATGCCCGACAACGAAATTTGAGTCTTTTCCGAACGTGATCGACAAAACTCGGGATTTTTCCATGCCCGATCGGCGAAAATTTCGATTTTTTACGCGCGTTATCGACAAAATTCGCGATTTTTCCGTGCCCGATAAACAAAATTTGCGGTTTTTGCGCGCCTGATCGATAAAATTCGCGATTCTTAAATGGCTAACGAAATTTTCAATTTTTTTCTGCAGCAAATTTACGAAATTCGTGATTTTTTTCTTGCGACCTATGGGCAAAAATTGAAATTTTTTCCAGATATAAATTAACGAAATTCGCGGGCCACACGCTAACCCATCGCGGGCCACAGGTTGTACATCCCTCCTGTATATGTACATATACATACATAGAAATGATGTATGTTACTTAATAGATTTTGTAATACGTTACTGATATCGTTTTTTTGGGTCAAAGGAATAAAAAACATATCTTCTAATATTCGCCGTTAAATAAATAGTAGATAAAATTATTACTATTATTATTTAAATTAATTAGTAATTAGTAATTAAATTAGTAATTATTTAATTTAGTTTTTCTCAGAATGCAAAATACAGTTTCATTTTTGAGAAATAAACATTCATTTGGAGAAAGAATATAGATTTTTATCACTGAGTATAAAGATTTTTTTTATATTATTTTTGTTTAGAATTTCATTATCGAATTCATTTTATATGTAGGAATATTTATATATATATATTCTATAATCAAATTGAAGCACAATGTATTTCGTATACAAAAATATGGTTTACAACCATTACGTTTTAGATACAATTTAGAATGCAATAGAATTAAGCAATGTATATTAAATTCAAAATAAAGAAGTTGCTTCAAAAAAGTTATACTTACGTAAGTTTCTGTAAGAAACCTTTGAAACTCATTTTTCTCAATGTCATATAACAAAAAGAAACAACCTTATACAATAATAAACGCTTTAAAGCAAAAATAACTTTATCATTAGATCTTAGTAAACTTCAAGCAAGAAGATTTTCATAAGAACAAAATTAAAGCTAAATCATCTACTATTGTTAGAACAATAGCGTGCAACAATGTTATTTGATACAGAAAAATTAAAAACAGTTTTAACAATGCATTCAACAATGCATTCACAATGTATTAATTCTACAAAATTCGTTTCAACAATTAGGATATTTTCTTTTCTTTGTTGAAAAGATGTTTTTTGAGTTCATATTGTTAACCTCCTCACTCCAACCAAGGAGATTTTTACCAGAACAAAACTTAATTGTTATCTTCTATCACTATTACAGCAATAATCTGTAGAACGATGATCCTTAATAATGAATATTAACTGTGTTAACAAAGATTTTGTACTATATTAAAACGTTTGAACGCATTTGCATTTTTTAAAAGTCTTTGTTAGAAATGTTAATTAGCGTTTATAACGAAAAAATATACATTCGTGATGTGATTCTTTTAAAATACCCGTAAAAGCAAAATAAAAAAAGAATTGACTCCATAAAAAATGAACACTCACTCCTGTGAAAGAGTGACTGTTCACTCCTACCAGGGGTGAAAAAACGCACCCATTTAGCAAGAGTGAATAGTCACTCCTCCGAAAGAGAGATTATCCAACCCTGTTTAGAGTGAATATTCACTTCCCAGGAATGACTATTTATTCTTTCAGAGAGTCAAAAAATTCACTTTTGCTCAGAGTGAATAGTCACCCTAAAGAGGTTGGGCATATTTCGACTTTGCGATAGAGTGAATATTCATACTCCTTTTTATTTAGCGTGTAGTGCTTCAAGCAAGAAGATTTTTACTAGAACAAACCTCAAATTTCAAAGGTCAATTTCAAATAGGATCGTTTTCCCGAAAAACTTTTTTCCCTTTATCGCAACGGTCCTTCAGAGCACAATTTTAGCGGTCCTGATAAACAGAAAAACTATCTTAAACCTCTCTTAATCGATGGTGCAATCTATTTAAAAAATATATGAGTTTTAACGCTTTCAAATATACCGGCGAACGCAGGCCACTTCGCGCCTCACAGAGACGATTATTGTTTCTTCTCTAACAGTAACTGAATGTCCATATTTTAACACAATCTTTTTACAGCATGTCAACAGACGAGATTTACATTACATTAAACAAATTTTGAATCGTGAGGAGAGATAGAAATATTTTTTCCAAACAAAATGTGTGAAAATTTCGACAAAATCCAGTAAAAATCTGAGTGTTTCATCGCTGTTTCGCTCGCTTTCGGTTCGCAGAGACTCAAAAAATCAAATTACGCTGGAAATAAAATACCAAATAGTATATACTTTGAATTCAATATTTTTTCGCGATTTTTTTCATTTGAAAATATAAATTGAGACAAAATGGAGTAAAAGATATAAAATAATATTTAAAAAAAAGTGTTATTTTCTAAATAAAACCACATCTACTGTAATACAAGAAGCATACCGAAATCCCCTCACCTACTTAAAAAAATAAATAAATAAATAAAATAAAATAAAAAAATAAAAGAGTTTTCTTGGAATAGAATGTGGTTATTTCTGTTTAAATAACCCTTTAGTGTATGTACACTATGGATTGTTACATCATATTTTCTCTAAGAAATTTAATTGCTGTATTCTGTGTAAAATCATGACAAACCAATAGCGACGGGAAACATACTTTTCCACCATGAGAGCATTTCGTACATTTTATTTATTTTTATGTATTTTAGCTTTTTTAGTACAGAGCTTGACAGAAACTACTTTATTCTTTAGTCAGTTTGGTTCCAAAACGTTCATTGGCGACTAATTTGCAGCGCATTCACTTATGTGTAGACATTTAGACCTATTGCGTAATCTTCCGTAATCAGATTCACTACCAAATGTCGTATTTTAGCAAGTGTGATTTTGTGTAATAGTGCGGTTTTTGTGCCATTTCTTTAAAAGTATGTACATTGACTTTAAACTATATCGTTTCCAGCAACGTTCCTGTTTGACGCCTAGCTTTGTCCGTTGATTAGGTAATTGAAGATTAAATGTTTTACTTTAAATTATTTTTAATTTTTTGTAATCCAAAAACCCCGAATGGATGAACTAATTTATTATTTTTTTTCTGATACGTTATGAAATAGAGTAGCTAGGAATATGTTAAAGTAAAAAAGAAAGAATATCTACTGATGAAGAGAAACACATGAAATTGAAAAGTTAAAATCTTCTATGTTTTGAACAGAATCACAAAATTTCATCAAAAATGTATAGATATTTTAGACTTTCTGACATATATTGACAAAATTTTAAACTAATCGCAGTAATTGAAGATCCCCATTTGGAAATCTTAGCATCCAAATTTTAACATTTTATCGATTTTCCAAATGCGCCATTTTCTTTTCAAAAGAATGTTAAAATGTATAATCACCTGAATTCCCATAGGAAAGTATTGTGGCGTAAAATAAATAGTTCTATGATTTTGGAACGATTAAAACTAAATTCAACCAAAACACTATACTGCTGATCCCGGGTATCTCACCAAAATACCTACCTAATTACAGTGTACTCGAATTCTTTTTGTATCAGGCAATTATAAAGCAAGAATATACGTTTTGCGTTTAACGTTTACTTCATACTTTTACGGCATTATTTCTTAAATTCACAGTGTAATTCAGGAGTTACATGATATTTTTTTGCCATTAGGCGTTTTCTTTTGGTATTTTGGTGAACCGTTGTGCGTTACGTGTGATAACATTCTTTTAAAGCCGAGAAGTCTGTTTTTGTTCTGATTGGATATCACGGGGAGGTTATAACATCTTTTGCTGATACTAATGGCAATCTGCTCGACTGGAGTTTTTTTTAATCTTTTTTTATAAGATAGTCATTATTAATTTTGCAAACTATTAAAAGCATTATAAAATTAATGTCGTTGAATAGTTGTTATTGTGCAATGCAAACACTTTGAAGTAAGTAGGTAATTTAAAATTATCATTTTTTTTTGAGCCATTTTTGTTATGTAACTCAGGAGTGACATTTTGTCATTATGTCCAACCGAAAAATATATAAATTTTCTCGCTATTTTTCTTCCTAGTGGATAATTAACAAAAATAAACTCAAATATAAGTTTTTCCGAACAAAATAGAAAGTCATGCGCTAAAGGGTTAAAGAATGACGTTATAATGTTAAGATAGTAAAATTGGATACATGCATCGGACTTGGAACCGTCTCGTCTGTCCGATAACAGCTTGCAACAGTCCGATGCGGAATACACACGCGCTTCTTTTTAAAATATAAGGAATCGTATTGAGACAGAAATGGAAAACCATGTGACTTAATTAAAATCCAAACTTTAGAACACGTGCTTTATTTTTGACCACTACTAAATCTTTATATGATGCAAGTTAGACAGTAATTTTAAATGTACATACCTAATCACCTAGCTTAATTCTGTGTTAACGAGTGATTATTTTAACATTTTTTTGTCATTTTATTTCAAATGTGTCTTTTCTATAATTTTTCTGAGAAATGTTTTTCAAAAACATCATACTCACGTGAATTTCTACGGATTATATGTACTCAAAAATTGCCAAAATATGCATGCAATTGTGGTATTAAAATTTAAACTATTCACTTATAATTTTTAATAGAAAACCACTTATACTAAACCCATTTCCGGCTTACAAGTAATTTAATTTAATTTTAGTTTAATTGATAGTATATTTAATTTTTAATATTTTAAAACAACTGTATTATTTATGATATTTTACTAAAAAACGTATGCAATTTAACACGAATTTTAATGTTATGAAATATTTTTATTACAGTACACAATATATTTTTCTAAATTTTCAGCAGCTAGATTTTGTTTTTTATCATTTAAAGCTCTTTGAATTCATAAAATGTTCTTTTAATATCAATCAATGTTACTGGACATTTTATGTAAGACTTTGTTACAATTGTTTCCACTTCAATTAGTAGTTCACCCTCATCACCGTTGAAAAAATCATTTTTGTATCATATTCTTAAAACCTTAGTTTTAATTTAAAATAAAACATAATTTCTCCATGGTTTGCTCCCATCCCAGCAGATTGTTTTGCGACAAATATACATACTCCTAAATTGCGGCCTTGTATCTTTTAAGCGCGATGAAAAAAATGAAAAAAAAAGACAAAAAAACAAACTAGAAAACAAGAATTCTGCTTTTTCCGAATTTAGTGTATCACTCGATGAAAAAATACACGTATATATATATATATATATATATAGATAGATAGATAGTGCGAAATATATTTCAGTTTTAAGATTTAAAATACAAGCTTTTATTTTAGATAAAATGACGTCATTCACATCAGCTGAAAAATTTCGCATTTACGATCCAGTCTTAAAGAACATATATAGAAAAGTGTGCATAGGAAATCACTATTGAATTTTTTTCATCTGCATAACACCTTCTCCCGCAGGTAAACGTAACGTCTGCCGCCAGCCAGACCGTTCGCATACATACTACACCATAAAACGGAGGAGCATATAGAAAAATGAGCCTTGCTAAAATCAAGTGACGAAAACGTTGCTAGCTCTTAGACCAGGAATGGCGAACCTTTTCACGTCCAAGTGCCAAATTTCCCCAAAAATATACTTTACATGATCATGACGTGCCAACAATACAAAAAAAAATAATGGATCAAATAATAATGAATCAAAACTACTTAAAATTCTGTTTTTAGCATTAAAAAAATATAGGTGATATTTGGTGTTATACTGTAGAAATTTATTTTAAAAATATTATTTTTGTTGTCTCATCTTAAATGCCAAATAATTTATATCCGCTTTGTACTTAGTTATTTTCCATAGAATGCAAGGTTTAATTGCACTCACTTAACAAGACGTTTTTAGTTAATTTTTTTCTTTTCTTTTCTTTTTTTTTTTTTTTTTTTTTTTTTACGAAAAGAATGTGTTGCAGAAAACAATTGTCAAAATAGCAAGCGCCAGAAACTATAGCTTTTAGTGTCTGGAATTGAATTCCAAGTTGTTATAATTTTAAAATCAGCATTTTTGCTTATTACACTTTTACTTTTTGTTTAGCGATAATCTTCTAATTCTCAAAATTTTCTGATTCAATATTAAGCTAGATTCGGATAAATTAAGTAATATTTCAATTTCTTCAATCTCTGTGACAATCACAACTAACCGAACTAATCGGATTCAAGTGATACAGACAACATCTTTATTAATTAATGCATTTTGTGAAATTCTACTATATTTTGATGTAAAACTTAAATCTATGCCGTGCCAAAAATAATCTGCAGCGTGCTACTTATGGCACGCGTGCCATAGTTTCGCCGTCTCTATCTTAGATTATTACTTTCGGTCCAACAATATTAATTTTTTTAAACTCGCGAAATTGAATTTCATTTGGCGTTATAATGACGTAATTATATTAAAGTGTTTCAGCTTTTAAAATTAAAATGCATGTTTTCTTTGGCGCGTGCAATAGGAGTATGCGATTTCCTTGACAATACGCAGGAAAATGCAATAAATACAACCAAATGAACTAGCATTTACCGAAAATTTCTTTCGTATGACTTAAAAATAAATCTTTCGTTTTATGGATGATAATAATAAGGATTAATTTCTGAATATCAGGAGTCTCTTTTCAGAATAAAACATCATTACAAAGTTATGTCAGTTAAACAGCAATTGGCGTCATACCTAGTAAACGATTTTTTTACCATTATCTTTTCCTAAATTGTTTTTTGAAATTAAAACTCCTGTATTAAAATAGATCTTTAAACATTAAAAACATTCAAATGAAGATACTGCGTCATTTTAACCCGTGTTTAGTTAAAGTTTTTACATATATATAGGAAACATTTTCCTTTTCTGATTAGAATGACGTCGATTTGAAAAATGCAAAAATGTAGCGAGAAAATCTGATTTTTATTTAAAACAAAATACGTGTGTTATCACTTTTTTAAAATTATTTTACCGCTTGATGTGGCAACAGGAAAGAAAGATTGAAGGAGATATTTCTATATTGTTAAATTATGGAACACTATGTAAAGTTTAAATGGGTGCCATTAACTTAATATTGGATATTTTTTGACCCGACCTTCGAAAGGCACATCGCTGAATTCAGATTTTCCCAACAAGCCATTATTCATGGCTTGGATTGTGATTTTCTGGCTTGGATTGTGAATGATATTTGTCTTTTCATCACGTTTCAAAACGTAAAAGATGCGGCTGACCTCTACTATGCAGCACGATCGTGCTGTAGGATCAAGGAGAAGCACAGTGCATTTCTTGTGTAAAATTTTAGTGTATTATTTTTAAGTCGTGGATATAATTTTTAACGCAGTGAAATTAAGAAATATATGTCGAATATCAAAGATAAAGAAAGTGTTTCAAAAATCTATACTTACGTAAGTTTCTGTATGAAACCTTTGAAACTCATTTTTCTCAATGTCATTTATCAAAAAGAAACAATCTTATATGATAATAAACGCTTTAAAGAAAAAATCACTTTATCATTAGATCTTAGTAAACTTCAAGCAAGAAGATTTTTACCAGAACAAAATTAAATTGAAATCATCTATCATTGTTGTACAACAATGTTATTTGATAATGTAAACTAAAAAGACATTTTTAACAATAACAATGCATTGAACAATGTATTAAAAGCGTTTCAACAATTAGAATTTTTTCTGTTCTTTGTTACAAAAATGTATGTTTCTTTTAATCCACATTGTTTACCTCCTTACTTCGGCCAAGAAGATTTTTACCAGAACAAAACTTAGTTGAAAGCTTCTATCATTGTTACAGCAATAATCTGTACAAGAATGATTCTTAATAATGAATATTAACACTGTTAACAAAGGTTGAGTTGTGTATTCAAACGTGTGATCGATAATGACAATAATATAATGTAATAGATAATGACGGTTATGATGTTAAGATAGAAAAATCGTTTAAGTGCGAGTTTTACTCGCGCACAAAGTGTTGCGTACAATAAATATATAAAATAGTCATAGGAATATCTCAAAAATCGTTGCTAAAATAATAATTTGGGAACAGATGTTATATATTCCCGCGGCCGCCTTCTTGGATTTTCCTTGACGTGAAAAACCCCTTTTCACAAAGTAAATGTCGCCAAGCAGATTTATGCGCATTTTAGGCTTAACGGGGTTGCCAGAATACGTCACTCGTCGGGATTGCCTTATCGATAAACGCCAACAAAACATCGCCAAGAAATCCAAGATAGTGGCCGCGGTAAATATATACCATCTTAGCGATAATTTGTAATCTAGGCTTTAAAAGCCGATGGCGCATCCACTCGTGTCTTTATGTATGTCCAAACCGTCCGTGCCTTTAAAAGATAATATCTCGGCTAGTTATCGACAAGTTTTTTCGAAAATCATTATCAACAATCCTTTTATACTTCAGCGACGATAGGTACCGCGAGCGCCACTCAACATCCTTGCTGAGCGCTCGCAAATCGAAATTTGTGTGTAACGGAAAAATGCGATTTTCTCAAAAACTATGTGACCTAGGGTAATCTCTAGGATTCCTGCAAGGTTTTAATAAATATCTACTACCCCTCATTTTATTAAAATTTTAGTTTCAGTATATTCGGAAATAGAGTGGAGAGGGACATATTTTCGCATTACATTTTCGACGATATCTATAAAATTTAATACCTAAAATAAAAAAAAAAAATAAAATGTATTTTTGAGTTCGGCGTTACGAGAGCACGATATATACCGGGTGTCCCAGAAATGACTGATGGATATTTTAAAATTCAATAACTTGCGAACGGTGACAGATATAAAAAAATTCTTGCAGGAACGTTATGTAAGATGTCGGGAGTTTTTATGCTGTGATTCTCAGTTTTAGTTACAGATAGCATCGATAGATGGCGTTGCAAGCAATAACCGTTAAATCCAGGCTCGATTTTTCGGCCTCTCTCTTCTAAAAAGGAGATTAAAATGTATTGAATGGATCCCGAAGTACCAGAAATCGGGTCTGGACTGAGCGCTTATTGCACCCAGCGCCATCTATTTTTTGAAATTCGAACTAAAATCAAGAATCACAGTACAAAAACTCCTGACATCATACATAACCCTCCTGTAAGAATTTTTTTAAATATCTGTCACAATTATGAAGTTATTGAATTTTAAAATCCATCAGACATTTTTGGGACACCCGGTATACATATAAAAAAGAGAGATTTTTATTTTCAAGCAACTTAATTAGGTCACTACATTTTTCCCAAATATATTTGTGAATGGTTAGTAATCTATAAATATGTGGGTCAATAGCCTTTATTACTTCTGCATAATTTAAACTTTCCATGCTCCATAATTTATGCAAAAGTAGGCTGTAATAGGCGGGCAGACGGACACATGAGTAATTTTAAAATGGTTCCGTTTTTACTTTTTAAGTATGGAACCCTAAAAGTGGGAATGCAATGTCTAAAAACATAGTTACTTCAACACAATGTGTCGAAGTTATAACTTAACTTAAATACTGTACAAAAGAATCAGTTAAAAGTGTTATTTTCTTGAAGTAATCAACTTTTACAATTGATTTCAGTCAAGAATATACTTATACATCATGTAATTTACCACAAACTTGATGTATCACATAACTGAAACATTTGTCTATTGTTCCTTCTACAGTAACTGCCATATGTTCATCTCCTGTATCATGACGAATTTCATTCAGTACATCGTTGATAGAAATTTATAATGAATATTCTAGAGCTAAAAAGTTAATAAAAGTGAAAATATTTGTTTTGAGAAACACTGTTTTATAAGCATTCAATTTTTATCTTAAAAATCACCCCAAATTTCTTGATTGGAATTTGTATAGTTCCAAATCATTTCTGTTAAAATTCATTAATTTGGCATGCGTCCCGATTACTGAAAATTCATCGCTTTTATTTACGCTTGACAGAAATCTTGAACTTTATTAGACAAATTTTTGTTCTATACCTTTTGTAAGATGTGGTAATGAAAAAGATTATTTAAATTATCTATTCGAGATTTCTAAATTGTTTCCTGAACCTATAGTTAAACCATTAAATCATAAGATTACTTAAAAAAAATTATTACACTCATTATTTATCATTATTTTGCGGAAATGTCGGTGAGGCCTTATCGTGGAGTCTCGAAAAGGTTTTGCTGGCTTTTGTGTTTATGTGGAGAAAACTACCGCAAAAAAAACATCCGTTTAGTCTGTAATTCTGTAGGTATGTGGTTATGCGGCAACGAGAATTACCTGTATAGTTTTTCATTAAATTTGTTTGATTCGTTTGAAAAGTAAAGAAAATTTTCTTTTATGTCACAATGCCTTTCAATGGGAATTCAGATGATTTTAAAATTTTCATTGAAAGGAAATTTGTCGCAATGGGATAATTGATTCAGATGTTAAAATACGGATGCTAAAGCTTTCAAATTAAGGACTTAAATTACTGCGATTAGTTTGAAATTTTGTCAGTACTTATATCAGCAATTCTAAACTATGTATATATATTTTTTATGCAATTTTGTGCATCTGTTAGAAATATATAAAGTATTTTCTCTTTTCAATTTTGGATTTTTTCCATTAATTTAATTTGCTTTTGAGGATTTCTTACTTAAACAGGAAAAGCGGAACCATTATAAGATAACTCCTACAGATTATTAAACATTCAAAAATATAGTGAGGAAAAATGTAGTAAGGGCTAATTAAGTTACTTGAAAAAAAAATTTCTTTGTATATCGTGTGAAAGTTTTTGTAACGCCGAACTCAAAAATACATTTCTTTTAATTTTAGGCATTTTATTTTCAGAGACATAGTCGAAAATGTAATGTAAAAATATGTGCCTCCCTCTTCTATTTCAAAATCTACTGAAACTAAAATTATGGAAAAATTAGAGGTTGTAGAAGTTAACCTTGCAGGAAAACAATAGCGATTACTCTAGGTCTCATAGTTTTTGAGAAAAACGTATTTTTCCGTTACACACAAATTTCGGTTTGCGGGCGTTCAGTAAAGGAGTTGGAGGGCACTGGAAGTACCTATCGTCTCAGAAGTATAAAAGGATTGTTTATAATGATTTTTGATAAACATTGTCGGTAACTAGCCGAGATATTAATCCTTAAAAACACGGACGAATTAGATATACATAACACGGGCGACGTACTGTATGCACCATTTGCAGCCTAGATAACAATTTTTAATGATATAGTTGTGCAATGCATTACCTAGTTACTAATTCATATATTTATTGTACGGAGCCCTCTGAGCGAGAGTAATGCTCGCACTTGATCGGTTATTTATCAGCTCATTTAACCGTTATTTAGCAGCAGTATTTAACATGTTAAACGCGACGCCGGCCGGTCCCTGGGGACCGGTATTGACCTTTCCGTTTAGGCGACACCGGTCCCTAGGGACCGGGGGTATAAAATTATAAAAATAATATATTATATAATTTTAAAAACTTTTTTAATGTATTTTATTAAAACATTTCAAACATAAAAAGGGTTTTCCATCACAAGAATTACAAAAATATATTCCTGTATACAAAAATTCTGTTTTACAAAAATATATTTCTGTAATTATCGGTAAATCCGCTGAAACATTAAATTTTTTTTAAAAACATTTGAAAAAAATAACGGTTTTACTGTTTTTTTTTTCATTGTACTCGAAAAAAAAAAAACAAAAAAAAAAAAAACAATTTGCCTATTTTTACAATTTCCGTGTATGTTGTCGCTTAAACGGAAATTAAAGTAAAATTAGTGTTGCGTTTAACGTTTTAAGGGGGTCCGGGACAAAAAAATCTTCAAATTTTGTAAAAAAAAATTATTTCATTAAAAATTTCTCCGTTTTTTCCTGCTTAAAATGAAAAAATTTAAATCATGTTTCTATCTTTATTAGAACAAGGTATATTAATTTTTTCGTTTTGGTTTGTTTTCAAAATCTAGCTTTCAAGCGATGGCTGTCATAGAAACGATTTCTTGTAAAAATGCGTTTTATTCATGATGGCTTCAACATTTCCCGTATTTAAATTCTTATAAGTCAAGAACCGTTAAATATAAGGGGTTCAAACTTGGAACATGTTGAAATGTTCAATTGTTTTATTTTAATTTTGATTCAGGATATTTGAAAAAAAATATTTATTTTTGAAAATATGATTTTTTTTTTAAGTTGCACCATTTTTAAAAATTTTTTCGTTAAATATTTTTTTTTTAAATTAATATTTTTAAAAATGCTGAAACCAAATTAAAACTTATATATTTCTGTTTATTTAAATGAAAAAAACAATGATATTCTATTAATAATATTTCGAGTTATATTCTGTTAATAATATTTCGAGTTATAACGATTTTAAATTACCCCACGTCTTTGATAAATTTAAAAATTAAAAAAAAATATATATATATGAGAAGTTTTATAACGTGATTTTGTTTACAAATGATATGGTTAACCAACACAAAAAAATTCAGAATTTTAACTCAATGAATAAAAATTATTTTAAAATGTGTCCCGGACCCCCTTAATAATGTCGGAAAGAAAGAAAATTTGCCAAAATAATTGATTCATGTTTATATTTCCGATAATAAAAGATTCTTAAAAAAGGTGATATGAAATAAACAAACAGATTAAATAACAATTTTTTTTGTGACCGGATCATCGACCAAGTTAGCATCAAGTATGAAAAATGGAGAAGAAATATGTTTTAAGGTGAATGTGAATACTGCTAAAGTACTGCCACAAAAGCCACTGTTGTGTCAAATCACTCTTTATAAAATACAGCAGTTGTTAGTTAATCCGATTACGAAAATTCTTAACTGGAAAGCTGAAGTACATATTAACAAAAAAATGTACGAAATGCTTCCATGATGGCAAATATTCTTACAGTGGTCATATTAAAGGGTCATCACGCTAACACCATAGGAAGATATTTAAATTAAAATTGGAACATTTTATTAAAAAGAAAAAGAATTTTAGCAGTGATTTTTTTTATGGAAAGGGATTTGGATTTCAATCGATAAGCCCTTTTAAGAAAATAATAATCACTAAATCTACTTTTACTGAAGAAATATTATGAAAACTTCAGATGTTTAAATCTGATATACATGTCTTAGGGAGATTTACATTTGCATATTTCATTACATGAGACATCATGCAACTTCTGCAAAAATTTCCAATGCTCTGTAGTTGACAGGCATGTCGGTATTTTATTTCTATAGAATAAAATCTGGTGCACAACTATCTCGCTCATTGTAATAAAATATAGTTTAGAACGCACTTATAGACATTATAGAAACTTGAAATAGCGCAGTTATTGGCAAGTGAAATATAAATTCAATTCGATAACGGAAGGTTCAGGGGGCAGAGCCCCTCCGAAGAAACGTACATTTTTATTCCACAAAATTGAAAAATAAGCAGTTGAAGAGTATAAGTGCATGGAATCGCGTTTATTATAATAGTTCTTAAAAGTTAGATTTTCTGAATCTTTGGGAAAAACTTATATGCTTCAAAATATACATATGATCTAACGTTAGTAAATTGCGGATTGCAAGATGTTAAATACTGTGTAAAGTGAGATGAAAATTAAAATGTATTCCAAAATTAACATTGACGTCCATGATATGAAAGATTTACTAGCTATTTACACCTTATTTCTTTTTTTTAGAGTATAAATACTTCGTTGTTATAGCTTCACAACCGCTAGGAAGTTTGGAGAGTTCTAACGTAATACTTGTCTGGAGGTCCTTGAAATCTATGGACTGCCCTGTATGTACGCTTACACATGCATGCTACGCAACCCCGCATAAGCTTTCACTCATATACTCCAACTTTTGCGTCAAAAAAGAAAAACTTTTTACTAGAGAACTAGTTTCCTGAAATTTTTACTGCAATATATTTAGAGTAATACCTGGAGGATTTTTCGCCGAAGCTTGGCAAGAACACCTTTCTCTGCTTTCGTAAATATATAGAAAATGGAAAATATATTTTTTTCTGTGTAAAATATAAAGCTTGTAAAAATGGAATTCTTTTTTAAAAGGAAAATTTCAACAGTGGATTGAATAATGCACCAAACCACACTTCCTAAAACATGTCGTGGAAGACAGGCGATTTATCATTATTTAAACACTGTTTCTCTTAAATGTTTGGAGGGGAATTTTAAACCATGTGACTGGAAGAAGATTGATTCATGAACAACATAAAATCTCTTAAGTTCATTCAGTTATTCTCTGTCAGAGCAGCATTTATTTACTGTTTAAATGTAAAATTTGCTAACAATTATTACGTTATTGTAGACTCAATATTTCTGATATCAGAAAAAATCCTAAGTACTAAGAAAGTTTAGAGGGCTCTCACATAATGTTTGTCTGGAGGTCCTTGAAATCTATGGAGTGCCCTGTGTGTATACTTATATACCCATTCGCCCGCGTAAGCTTGCACTTGCTTTCATTCCAACTTTGGCGCCAAAAACAAAAACATTTTACTAAGAAACTAGTTTCTTGAAATTCTAAATGCAATATATATAAAGTAATAAAAGGAAGATTTTTCGCCAAAGCTTGGCAAAAAGCTTGGCAAAGCTTGGCAAGGCTTGGCTACCTTTCTCTGCTTTCGTAAATACTACATAAAAATTGGCGAATATTTTTTTTTCTTCTGTAAAATATCTAAATCTTATAAAAATGGAATTCTGTCTTAAAAGGAAAATTTCATGGTCCTTATGCATAGAATGCAGTACAGTTATGCATGTATTATTTCTGTACAATACAGCAGAGGTCTGCAAGGGGCAGAGTTTCCAGTCCCGGTCCATTTGTATTTTCGTGGTTTACGTCCCAGCCGGTGCTAAAATCAGTAAAAACAGGCCCGGCCCATGCAAAAATCAAATCAGACGCGACTCAATTTCCACAGAAAACACTGATTTTTCAAAACATACAATTAAGATTTTCTAGAATACTGCATACGTATTTATCTGAAAATTTAATATTATGAATTACTACACGTTCGTGAGCCACAGATTGCAGAAAAGAATCAGTAGCGGCCCGTCACGTGGACCAGTATGTAGAAAGAAAATGTAAGCCTGATCCTTGCCCGTCTCGATTCTGCTGAAATATGTAAGCCCTGATTCAGACATGATGCAACTGCCAATACCGATCTCTACGCTGGTGATGTTATATTTCTGTACTGATGTTGTCAATCAAGCATCGGCTCGTGCAGCATAGTTATACTTATCCTCGACTCAGTCACATTCATTGAAAACGGTTCAAATTTTATTGATTTAGTTTGACCTTTTAAATTTTATATCTGGCCGAATTTTTTTATCGGCTTGGCCCGTCCCATTTATTATTTTCATCTGCTTGGTTTAACCTGTTAAAAAATTGTCTTTAATCTTCTGGTCTGTTGGAAAATTCCTCATCAATTTACCGGGCCCATGCACACGTCTACAATGCAGTGTGTGTACCATAAAACTTTAGACAAATAGGTTTTGTAGCTAAGAATCATTAAAAAATAAACTAGATGCCGTTTTTCTTAGATTTAGTAAAAACATTTTGATTAACTAATTATTGATTTTATATGCTGTTAAAAATCTGCAGCAAACTGTCCAGCAATTCAACCGTTTTTAAAGATAACCGTTACTTGGCCGTATTATTAAGCTCGGCTAACTCTATTATTGATAATATTATGATCAGAAGAAAGTTAAATTACGGTGATATGTTTTAGAAGGTCCTGAACACGATTTGATGTTTTTTTAAAAAAATGTCTCTATCACTCTGTCACTCTTGAGTCTGTATGTGACAAAAATTTTGTGGGAGCTCTATCTCAAGAACTAATAAACGGAATTTAATAAAACTTTAGATTCAGTTAGTCCTTGATATAAATTGGTGCTGACCACTTTTTGTTGTAAATCGCCCAGCAGGTGGCGCTACTTTGCTGCATTATTCATGATTTTCACAATAGCTCTATCTCAAGAACTAATGCGCGGAATTTCATAAAATTATCATACAGTTAGACCTTGATATAAACTGGTTACTTTTTGGTGCGAATCTCCCAGCAGGTGGCACTGCTATGCTACATTTTTCACGATTTCCTCAATAGCTATAGATCAAGAACTACTGCAAGGGTTTTCATAAAACTTCACTTTCAGTTAGTCCTTGATTAGTTTCATGCAGATTACTTTTTGGTGAAAATCTCCTAGCAAGTGGCACTGCTATTCTGGATTGTTCATGATTATTGCAATAGATCTATCTCAGGAATTAATGCACGAATTTTCATCAAACTTTAGATTTAGTAAATCCATGATATAAATTAGTGTTGTTTAGTTTTTGTATAAATCGCCCAACAGGTGACGCTGCTATGCAGAATGTTTCACGATTTCCGCAATAGCTCTCTCTCAAAAACTAATGCACGGATTTTCATACAATTTCAGATTCAGTTTGAAGTTGACGTAAGTTGTTGATAATCAGATTTTGGTGTAAATCACCTAATCATTGTTGCTGATATGCTGCATTTTTCAGCAAGTATTAGCATGCATGAGATAGAAGAAATTTTTGTGATTGCACGTCCAACTAGTTTAATTTTAACATAGGATTCCGTTATAGGCAAGTTCCATTTTTATAGTATTTACTTTATTCTTATGTCCCAATTTAAAAGCCCCTATCATTCTTTTTTTTTGAGTCCTTATCTCATTTTTTGTCAACAAACTTACAAGGAAGGTCTTCATACATGCATACTTTGAAATATCTGAAAAAAATTATACAGAGTATTATAAGAGTAAAATAGTAGTAGAGTAATAGTAATAGAGTAAAATTATACATAACCTTTAAAAACATCTAAATTCCATTTTCTATACAATATTAGGAAATACCAACTGATTTCAAGGTTAATGTTGTCAAATTAATGGTGACAGTCTCCGTTTCAACATTTTTCGAGACATTCTATTTCAACTCTGTTTCGGCATTTTATGTTGGTATAATAGGTTGGTCAGAATCTTCTCACGAGGATAGATATGTTAATATAAAAAAAAAAAAAATCGGTGGAAACTCGATAGAGTGTCCGTAAAAAAATAATGAAAATTTTGTTATGTGGCGTTTTATCACCGGTTGGCGATGGAATAATATTAAAAAAAAAATACTTTTTTATGTCAAATACACTTTAAGTTAAAAATGTTTCATGTTGAACTTGTTTAAATAAATTTAATTTAAGTAACTTTACTTTTGTCAGTTTTAATTTGCTTTAACTATAATTTTGTCATATAGTATATATTTATAATGAAAGTTAACTATGAAATTTTATGAAATAAAACAAAATTTAAATTATTTAAAATAGTTTCAAACTCAAAAGTAAGTCCAGTTGAGAACTGTCGATTCAATTGAGTTGCTACGAAAACAAACTGCAGCTCCTTCATCTGGCCTTTATTTTGAAATACGTTTAAATATACGAAAATATATTTTTCAATATGAAAATATATTTTTTAATATGAAATTTTTTTTTATATGTGAAATTATTTTTACAGTGATAAAATTAAATAAATGCAGCAACAAGCAACATAAATATTTAATACAAAAAATAGATGTATTAAATTATCTCATTGTTTAATTTTAAATTCATTAAATACTATTTACATGCATTCTAAAAATCAATTAACAAAAATTTTTCAGATGCATTAAAATCATTTACTTTTGGCGAGGAAAAGTGCTGCTCATCAAATCGCGTGATACTTTCGTCTTTTCGCGCCAAATACTCGAAAGTATTTTATTTTTTTACAGACTTTCTACTGTAATTTCTCCGCTAAATTTGACTAATTCTTTATTACATAAATACGTAATTTAATAAGTTTTTTTTTCAAAATATTCTGAGCCCGGTAAGGAGACCTTCCTTGTTAGCAACAATAGTGGGAACTGACAGTTTACGAGTTGTCATTAAAGAAGACTAATTGCAATTGTATGAAAGTAGTGGAGCTCTTTATTCCGGTCGTTATTTGTTTTGTCAGTTTTGAGACCTTAAACTTGAAAATGTGCATTTATGATATTGTGCATTTATGCGTGTCGATATTGTATTTTAAGTAATATCCGTTTTTTTAGAGTAGGTGAGGAGTATATGCGAGAGCAACTCAACATTTCTAGTATATTACTTAACAATTTTTGTTTTTTATCATTTGAATAACATATATTTAGTTACTAAAAGCATTGCACAAACAAGAATATTTACTAGTCTGCTTTTGATTTCCTAATGGTTGAATATATTTGAAGATTCTAAATAAGGTTATGATTTTTGTAGAAAATTTTCTATTGAAGGAACTAATACTCATCGAAATAAGTGTCAAGTTATGAATCGAATGAAATACCATGAAGCAAAATAAGTCCAAATAATCTTGCTTTGATTGAATATAAACTCATATGTATATAGGCATATTTGAGAAAATTAGACCGTACAGTACATGCACAAAATACACAATATGAAATTTAAAAAGTTCTCCATTTTGGTTGCAGCCAAAAAATAGTACTCCCTCTGTCTTAAATTAGTTGCTGTATTTGTTTACTTTTGTACTGATTATTGATACTGCTGATTTTATGATTTTTTTAAAACATTTTTCAGAGATTTTAGGGTGCTATGCAGTCAATCAACAACATTTACTTACCAAGCATCTCCTTAAATAAGTACCAAATTAGTTTAAAAAATCCAGGGTTCGCACGCGCTTAAGCCACACCCCATTTTGTAAGAGTTCTTCCACCAGTAATCGCATAAAACTAACTTCTGGCTAATGAATCGTTAATTCTTTAGGAAGAAAATTATCTTTGTGGTATACTGGTGGTAAAGTCCTTCCAAAATGGTGTCGATCTACTAAACTGCATCGGAAGTTAGTTATGACTCCACCCTCTTGAAATGTAGCATTTTAACTAATTTGGAACGGAGGGAGTAATAAAGAAGTTACAAGTTAAAAATGTGCATTTCATTTAAATTTCTTAGTACTTTCGGGCTGCAATCCCTCGGCTATCATGAGAGAATATTTTTATTAGCAATTGCTGTTCCATTCATTCAAATACGTCCCTTCATTTGAAATGGGAGAGTCTATAAGGTAGCTGAAAGTAGAAATAGTAGTGCCTTGGATTGAACTTATGTAATATAGAAAAATATTTAACTGCCATTACATTCATTTTAATACATCAGTTTTTTCATATTCGTCACTTTGATTTGAAATGTCATTCATTTCATTTTTTGTTACTTTTAAGTAAAACGCTGATCTTTTTAATGTTTAATTGTGTATTTTGTGGTTGAATCAAGGTGGAATATTGCATTTCGTTTTATGATTTTATGTGTATATGAACTTTTAAACTTTCTAAATAAACGAAATAGAGTATCCTGCTCTGTTAAAGGATTATATATTACTGTTTACATATTTTATATGATAAAATTATTGTTATAGTCGGAGCAATTCCCTGCCGATGGACAATGGAGTCTTCATGCCACTATATCGGACAGTTAGTTACTTGCTTTTGTATAATCGCATGTGTTCATCTGTACATAGTTTTAGTTTTCATTTTTCCTTAATTTAATTATTAGTGTGTTACTCTTGCTTATTATTTTAACTTCAATTTGTAATTTGTATACTAATATCTAGTTATTTCTGTATTATGGTATTAGTTTTATTAAGTAAGTTTACTGTTAAGATTTCGCTCCTCATTCTCTGAACTATCCCTTCTATTAGATTAGTTTTTAGTGGTGTTTAATAACATCATTCTAGTCTTAGTTTTCGATGCTGTAACCAGCATCTTCTTCTTGATATTTAACAACATCTTTTGTTCTAAGTTTTTGGATGGTGCAAACAGCATCTTTAAGATATCTTTTTGAGTTTATGTTTTCTTTTACGTCTCAAAATTTTAAACAAATGATCAGGTTTGAATCACTTACAAGTTTTTTGCAATATTTGCTTTCCTATCTATATTATTTTTATAATTTAAATGTTTTATCTTCAACATTATTCTTTCTAGTTTTTTTGTTATAAGTTGGTATAAATAGCATTTGGCTGCTACTTATGCTAATGTTCTTCATGTTTATTTTCATTTTTTGCCTGAGAGGTAATGATGAGTGCAGATTTGTTGAATGAAATAAGTAAATCAACATGCTTTCTGAACCTCTCATAATTCTATTCGTAATTATGATAGAATTGTCTTGAAGTAAATGCGACAAGTTTTCTTAAAGAAATTTCGGGCTTCTGGGTTTTATTTTTAGAAGAAATGCAGTTGCTTGAATTATGGTGGAATGTTTTTGTCCTATTCTAAGTAATTGTCCTATTAATTATTTTTCTAAAAAAATGTTATTTTTGTACATTACTTTGAGTTACAAAAATAAAGCTTTGCAATTAAAATATAGCTAAAAGAACTCGTTAATTCGTAATTATAATACATTTGGTTCGAAGTAAACGAAACAAGGGATTTTTCTAAGAACAGTTGGGCTTTTTTTTTTTTTTTTTTAAGAAAAAAAATGACAGCTACTTGAGTTATGGGGGAATGTTTTCAATTAATTGTCCAATGAATTATTTACTATTAAATATTTTTCTTAAAATACATTATTTTTAAATATTAATTTATGTTACACAGGCAAATTTGTGGAATTAAAATAAAGCTACGAAAAGCCGTTATTGATTTATTTATTTTAATTATATATTCCCCTTTTAAGAGGATTTAAAACTTAAAAAAATTATCAAATCATTATATTTTACTATGATAAAGTGAATATTACAATAATAAACAATTATTTTAATAAAAAAAGAACCTTATAAAAAGATTCATATATAAATAAAGGTTTCAGTTAATTTAAAAATATTTTCTTAATAAAATGTATGTATATCTATAAATTATTTTTTTAATAAAATGTATGTATATCTATAAACGTATTTGAAGTCTTAAATAAAGACAAATTCCAGTATTTAAAGAAACATGAAATAAAATCTACTGTAATCAACTCCTTAGGTTCAAACTTGGCATATTTTCATATTTAATAATAAATTAAGGGCCAACTTCACTCATGTGAAAACACTTGCTCACTGAAGTTAATAGTATGGGGCAGTTCCCAAAAATGTCTCGTTTGCATTTCAGTATTTTAACAATTTTTTTTTTTTTTTGCGTTGATTAGTTGAGGTTGATTTCAACAATCGCTGTTTTTTACTTATTCGATTTTGTTTGCAGGTTTTTTAATGGGCTACTTTCACTTTCGAAACCGGTTCTAAAAATGAATGAATTCTCATAAAAAAACAAAAGATAAAACCCGCAAACAAAATCGAAAAAGTAAAAAAAACGACACTTGTAAAGATTAATCTCTGCTATACAATGCAAAAATTAAAAAAAAAAAAATACTGAAAAAAATGAGATATTTTAAAAGAACGGATCCATAGAATTAACATTACATCATATGATAGTATCTGCGATTGAAATATAATTCCCAGTGTTAGTAGATATCTATTGCTATCAGACTTAACAACTTTTCATGCTATTTTCCAACAAACCATTCATTTGAACCAATTTTCAAAAGTAAATTTTCCCTGTGACAAAAAACGAAAAGGCGCTCAATTTTTATAACCACATATCTGTAGCTTAGACCAGACCTTATAAAGACATAGACAGTTACGACACAGATCCTTTATAAGTTGTATTTGCTATTATGAAAAAAATTGTCCGTATAACCAACATCTCTTTTTCGCTTATTTAAGCAGAGAAGAGGGATATGAAATATCATTTACAAGAGATATGAATATTTATTTACTTACACTGTTAAAAATTTACTGCAAACTGGTCAGTCATTCGACCATTTTTATAGAAAACGCTTATATAATCGTAATTTATCTTTATTCTGACTATAATAGGGTCAGTAATGTGTGAGATGCGCTTCAAAATATGGTCAAGTACACTGTCGGAAAAAAACTAAATTTATGAGCCTTTGATGTTCAATTTCACGGGCAACAGTCTTATTTCATGGAAAACGGTCTGATCCACTAAAAAATACGGTACCACTCTATAAATTTTCCTGCGCTAGGGTGTAATCCTTCGATTTAGACGTGTTTCGAAAAATAATGTTAGTTAACCGCGACCGTAACATATTTTTTAACCCGAAAAAGGCGATTCTGTGACGATTATCTAACGTGCTACGGAACAGTAAGTAAAGTGTTATTGTGTTTTGAAGTGCATTATATCTTTGCCCCGTAATATTACGGGCTGTACAAAACGATGGGTTTGGAATCTTTTTTACAGGGTATGACTGGAATCTCTGCTGCCGGCCTCTGCCCGTAATTTTACATGGATATTTTTAGATACTTAGAAAATTAAGGGCAGTCAAGATATTCTTGCAGTTCTAGCCCATCTGTTACGTCAACGGTAAAATCAAAAACCATCAAATACGGTACGACCTCATGGATTTTACTCCGCTAGTGTGTACACGTTGACACAAAATGATGGGCACGGATTGTTTTTTTTTACGGGGTAAGACAGGAATCTCTGCTGGCGGCCTCTGCCCGTAAATATTTTTAACAGTGTAACCGTTATATTTAAAAATGGTCGAATGACTGAACAGTTTGCTGCAGATTTTTAACAGAGCACAATGTTAAAAATTTATTGCAAACTGTCCAGTCATTCGACTGCTTTTATAAGAAAATGGTTTCATAACCGTAATTTATATTTATTCTCACTATAATATGTTCCATAATAAGGTCAAGTACACATCATAATATGGTCAAGTAATCGTTATATTTAAAACTGTCCAGTCATTCGACCCTTTTTATAAAAACGTTTACATAACCGTAAATTATCTTTATTCTGATTTTAATATGGTCCATAAGATGATCAGATACACGCTTCAAATACACGCTCAGATACTCACTGTTAAAAATTTGCAGCATTCTGGCAGGTCATTTGACCGTTTTTCCGAAAACGGTTGCACAACCGTAATTTTAACACTATTCTGACCATATTATTGGCCATTTTATGGTCACAGTATAGTTCAATTATGGTTATGAAATAGTTTTTTTCAAAAAACGGTCAAATGACCTGCCAGAATGCTGCAAAATTTTTAACAGTGCACGCTTCAAGTTACCGTTATATTTATAACTGCCGAATGACTGGCCAGTTTGCTGCAGATTTTTAAAAGTACACTGTTAAAAATTTGCAGCATACTGGACCATTTTCGACCATTTTTATAGAAAGCGGTTGTAGTTTATGTAACCTTCTTTATTCTGACCGTAATATGGGCAATAACACGGTCAGAACAGAATTAAATTAGGGTTATGTAACCGTTTTGTATAAAAACGGTCGGACGATCGGACAGTTTGCTGCAGATTTTTAGCTGTCTGATAACTATTTCATTCAACCTTTGATCTTCAACTGTAACCTTTTCGATTCGTGTGGAGTGAAATTTGAGCTTTAAAATTCGCACAAACATTGTAGACCGGGATCCGGCAGCACAGACAATCACCTCAGCGAGCTGACGGATGAAATTCTAGGATTGGTTAAATCTTGATTCGCATATTAAAACGCAATCGATCTGTCAAATCATACCTTGGTGGAAAAAACCTGAAAACCCGATTTTAGCGGTTGACTCGTAGGTTTACCATTGTGTTTTCCTGCTCGCTGTCCTCCATGTTTTCATAACTTTTGGTGCAGGAAGACACAATGGTAAAACTACGAGTCAGCCTCTAAACTTGGGTTTTCAGGTGTTTTCCACCAAGGTATGATTTGGCAGACCGATTGCGTTTTAATATGTGAATCAAGATTTAACTAATCCTAGAATTTCATCCGTGATCTCGATGAGGTGATTGTCTGTGCTGCCGGCTCTCGGTCTATTGGTTATCCAAAATATATTGAGTTTGTAGCGGACTATACTGTTAAAAATTTGCGGCAAACAGAACCTTTAAACTTACAAAAAATAAATTTTCGGTTTTTGTTTTATTCTGAATCCTTAAACATTTCTGAACAATATGCAAAAAACCACATTCAAAAATATGCATTATTTCTTGATGTATAATTATTTATTGACGCTGAGTATAATTGAAGGTAAGTGGATATTGAAATTTTAAAATGTCTTTTCTCAGATTCGCAAATTTTGAGTTTGCGTCAACTGTTACTTTAAACTATATAAAGTACACGAGTGGTTCTTGATAGTTTAAATGCTGACCCCCATACCCTCCACAAGAAAAAAAAAACATATTTTGATTATTTATTTGCACTTGGAAAAGAAGTAATTTTTAAAAAAATTTTTACATTTCATCGTAAAATTAAAGTATAAGCAACAATTTTTTGCGCGTATTTTGGTTTTAAGTTAGAGTTACATATATTATGATTCTATTTCTGGCAAAAATATAGGCAAGAATGCTTTCTATATGCATAATTTACAGTTTTATCCAGAGATTTTTTATTACAGACATATTAATTTTTAAATTTAAGGTTTAAATGCTATTTTTATACATACAAGTTTTTTTCTGTGTAGTTTACATACTTTAAACAGAATTGTATGAATATTTTCAAACAAAACAACATAAGAGAAAAATACACGCATTCATTTTGGCCAAAACTTTATTTAAAATGATGGAGGAGCAGAAAATGGGTGATAAGGAAGGCGGTGGTACACATGATGGAAGAAGAAGCACAAAAGATGTTAAATGATGTTGAAAGACGAAACATATAAAGTCATAATTCGGGAAAAAAAGTCACATCCGGGTAAATGAAGTCACAAGTATCAGGATTCTGATGCCGATGATGTTATAGCATCTTTCAGTCTAAATTAGGAAAACAATTCACGTTCAGCAAAAAACGGCTTGAAAGAATCTTAGTTCTTCTTTTTGAAGAGAGCGTACTGGATCTTTTTAGATAAAGACAACCTGAAAATAATTTTGTGACACATTACTAAAAACAAGTAATTAATACCTTATTTTATACATACAAGTTACAATAAAATTTCACTTCGTCTAACTAAACTTTGGAAATCAGAACAAATAAACATTTGATAAAATTTTTCGAATATAATTATATAAAAAAAAGAAAAACAATTATATAAAACTTTCGTTGTTGTAAGCCCATGGTCATATTTTACAGAGACCTTTTCGGGAATAAAAGTTTAATTCTTTTTTAACTTTCTAAAGACAGAATCACAATAGAAGAACGAATAGATAAATAATGAACTCAAAATGGTAATAAAACTAACGAAGATAATTTTCTTTAAAAAACATTGACAGTTTTTTTGCGTTTTGTTATTTTTTTTAAAATAAAACTTTTAGATATGGATATGTGACTTCTCTTTAAGAGGATAGCAATTTCCGATTTATTTGTGAGAGTTTTTTTGGATAAAATATAACGGCATGTGAAACTCTTAAATTCCAGAATTTTTAAACCAAGGTCTAGACCATGAACAGCGAAAATATAAACGTACCAAGCCAGGCTTGGACCAAACTTTTAGCTTTTGAACCGGATCGTATCGGACAAAGATAGATTTCCTATGGGTCGGGCTGGGCCGTGTAAACCTTTAGTAGATTAATATTATAATTGAAATGGCAGGTGAGAGGCAAACCTCACCTCACACGCTCTTAATGATTTCCTTAACCCTTTGGGGACGAGCGACCGGTATACGTGTCGCGTAAGGTGCTTAGAATCTGCAATTATTCCCACCATTAAATTTTTCTTTATTTAATCCGACCATTTTCCCGATTCAATTAAGCAAAATTTTCTGTTTTGAAAAACCGGTGATAGAAGATTAAAAATTCTGTAAAAGACGCTCGTCCCGAAGTGTTTAAGGGTAGTTGGAAGTGCCTATATCTATCATGTTAAATTAATGTACCTTTTCCAGGAAAGTACCAAAGATATTCAATTGAAATTGTTTATATACATAATATGAATAATTCCTCATAAAGTGAAATCAACTTTATAAATAGATATTCTTTAGTTATTAAAAAAATTCCGGAATAAAAACGACTTTTAAATAACAAAAAACTTGCATTTTTCCAAAGAAAAACTTTTTTATAAAACTTTTGTATATATGTTTGTTACAAAAGTTCACTTCAGATTGATCAGGGATATGTATAAAATATTCAGGCAAGATTACAAAACAATAGTATGTTATAATGTCTATAAAAAGATGCATCGAAGTTAAAAAAACAACATTTTGAGAAAATTGAGTTTAAAGTTTATGTACTTAATGTTTATGTGTGATGCAATCAAACTAAATTACTTTAAAAAAATTAATTTGTCTTTGTCGTAGAAACAATCGTAAATATACCCTTTCAAAGCGGATAAATGATATATATATATATATATATATATATATATATATATATAAACAGGATGTTTTCACAATTTTGCTTTCCATCTACCCTTAAAACAACAGAAAGTTTGTTATAAATACAGATTATTTTCGTAAAATAAAGTTTTTTACTGACTGGCCTAACTAACAGTTTTTTTTTTAAATTACAGAGTATGTTTATTCTTAAGTTATGCATGAAATTTTCTCTTCATGGATTTAAAATATAGATAAAAAATACGAAAGAATGAAATTTTTATTTACTGCTAGGAAAATAAGAATGATCAACATTCGATTTCTGGAATTATATCCGATTGAAATGATTTTACGATTAAAAACTAACTCTGAAAATTTTAATAAAGTTTTATTTTTTAGAAATATGTATTTAATTTTAATTATATATATAAGCAATATAAATGGCCATTTTTTAATCTATTAAAATATTATAACAAATAAACATTCGAGGGAAAACTTCGAATAAAATAATTTGCGTAAAACTTTCTTTGTTTTAATTCTATTTCTACAGCTGTCAAGTGATACCTTTTGAAACAACAAATCAATCACAAATCCTTTTTAATACGCTGAATGTTTGACTTACGATTATCTTAGTTTAAGAAAAAAAAACATAATGCATACAAATGAAAATATTAGAAGGCGTCATTTGATATCAGTAATAATAGTTTGCTCTTGGCCAATAATTACTAAGTTTAGCTCTCTTAATTTCCTATCTTATTCTCTTAATAATTTTAGTTCCTTATCGCCTTTTGCAGAACTTTTTCGTGAATAAAAGTTTCGTTTTTTTTTTTTTTTTTTTTTTTTTTTTTTTTTCTTTCTAAAGATGGAATGTAAATTGGAATGTAAATAAGAAAAGATAAATAATGAAGATGAAATGTATGTAAAATTATAGAAAATGAAAAAACATAAGCAAGGGTTTTGCGTTTTCTTATTTTTTTTTTAAGACTAAATGAAGAAAATATGAATTTTAATATACCCATCAGTAAAATCAGGTATTGAATTAAAGACTGTTCGTCTGCATTTAAAATTACATATTTTTTTATGACAATAAATGTTCTATGTCGCACTACAATTTTTGAACACATCTACATGTATTTTGTTCGAACAGTTGCTATTATCAAAATTGCATATATATTTTTAAATCTCTGGTGATATTTGACAATATTAGTTGTAAAAATGAATGAAAATCAATGCTTACGCTTTATATCTCAAGATAAACATTTCCAAAATAGTGAAGTTCACTCTACGTATCCACTCATCTATATAATCTTTAGCTCTATTTTCAAGAGATTTCCACATATCATCCTTTTCGTTGATTTTAATCAGGTATGGCATGGCACTGGACAAGTCAATCTTCTTGCCAGTCATCAACTTTTTCCATGTCATTTCTCTCTTCGATTTCAGTTCACGTTCAAACCACTTAACGGCATCACGGCAAACTGTATCAGATCTTTTCATTCTCATCAAAGCAGCTTCAGCTTCATGATCATAATAAGCGGAGTCAAACATGAATCTGAAAATAATTAGTAATATATAAATAAACTTATAAGAAGGTCTGAAGATCTAAGAATAAAAAGGCATTATATTAGGGCCATTAGTTACGTGTGGGACAGCTTTTCTACATGTCATTGCTTCAGGGGTCGTACTGGTCCTGAAATTTCAAGACCAGAATATATTTCGGTACCAGTATTTTCTTATAGAAAATCTCTTCTTAAATAAGGCGAAATTTCGAGCGTTTTACCTAGATTTATTTTCTATAAACGAATACTGATATTTGTTCTGAAAAATTCCTTGAAGCGTACGAACCCTGTTGCTTTTTCATGAATGCTATTATATCCTCAAATTAAAATAACTGTCCTAATATGTAAATCTAGGTTTTTTGTTATTTTCAATGCATAGTTTGTACTATAGAAACTTAGAAGTTAATAAATATAGATACATATGTAAGTGTCATGCGCAGGACATTTTTTCCGTTTTCCGTGGAATGGCTCTGAAAAAGGACAGATTACTTAGATCTAGAGTTTAAAATGTGGAGATTTTTAAGCCTATTAAAAACGGACGGGTTACTTAGGTTTAGAGTAAAAATATGCAGACTTTTAAACCTATTAAAAAAACATTCTATATCACGTGTTGGGCAGCTTTTCTACATATTACTGCTGTTTTAACAATTCTATTGTATCCTGAAATTAAAAGAATTATGCTAATATGACAATACAGGGTCTTTCACTACCAGACCGGCAAACTTGCAGGAGGTGTAGAGGGCACAGCGAAGACTCGGAATCACATAGCAATGCAGGGTCGGAATTGCAATCCTAACGAGATAGCGTGGTTGTTTGGATCTGGATCATTGTGATAGAAAATTCACATTTAACGACCATCAGCTTAAAATAAGTCATGACTTTCCTGATAATGAAGATCCCCGAAATTTTTTTTCTACGTGCCCTGTTCTTACTATTTACAGTTTTGCACGTTTAAGGCAGTAGGGGCGCTTTGAAATGACGCATCTTCGTTGCTACGCAAACACCCGAAACACGCATGGCGTATTTCAAAACATCCGAGATTCGAGGTATGAATGTTTCATTCACACATTACGAAACATTAGACAATTGCATTATCAGGAATGTCATGACTTATTTTAAGCTTATGGTGTTTTAATGTCAATCCTCTATCACTATGATTCAGCCCCTAGCAATCTCTCTATCTCGTTAGGATTGCATTTTCGACCCTGCATTGCTATGTGATTCTGAGTCATCTTTATGCCCCCTACACCTCCCGCAAGTTTGTAGGTCTGGTAGTGAAACACCTTGTATATTTTGTTTGTTATTTTTAATGTATAGTTTATATTTTAACAACTTATAAGTTAACAGACTTACGTATTTAAGTATCACTTGGAGGACATTTTGTCCGTTTTTCATGGAATGGTCCATAGATTGTAATAGTAACTCCATATATAAATACAGTTAGTTCATCAATAAAATAATCATTGTTCAAATACCTTCTTTTTACATTTAATGCAAATGATAAAAATATATTGGTGAAAAAAGAAAATTGATTTTGCACATTAACATATTAAAGAAGTATTCTCGGCATGTACTGGGAAGAAAAGGTAGCTTCGCTATTCCTTGTCTTTACGATTTTATCTAATTTTATACAAACACACGAAGCTAAATTTTATAGAACTCGATTATAAAAAATTCCCAGTTTTCGTAAATATTGAATTTGAATTGTAATTAAGAAAAAATTAGACGGCTATCGCTAAATTGATTTCATTTATGGCTACCTACTTTTGTTGGCAAGTTTGGCAACAAATAGATGCAGGCTGATATGAATATGTACTTTTAATCGTATAAGAGTTCCAACAACGCTTACAACAATGAAAAGAAATTTGCAAGAAACCACGTTCAATAAAACTGATAAAATAAACTTTTGTATTGAGGAATCCCCTATTTTTTTTATCTTTTTTTTTAAGATGTCAGCCACTCTAGTACTTCAAACTGCTATATCTCATCAATTTTTTCAGGTAACGGGGAAATAAATAATCCCTCCAGAATCCTTGCATTAACTCCAAACACTTAAGGAGAACAGTTTTGGATATCTAATTCTTCGTATATGTTTTTGAATTTTAAATGTTTAAGTGGCACACCATTTTAAAACAAGATGGTGGATACAGCTGGCTAATGAACTCTGTTGAGACCTTGGATGTTCAGTACACATATTCAGTCACATCCACATAGGTTCATAAATACAAGTGATATTGTATGACAAAAAATCAGATTTACTTAAATAGGTACAAATCACAATAATCGCAATATAATGAAATGTTCAAGATACACAAACCATGACGTTTTCCAGCAGTGGAAGTAAACACAAGTCATCATCGGCGAAATACTTTTATTTAATTCAACATTTTGGATAGGATTCTCTACTATAAAAACATCCACAATTTAGAGCTTAAAACTTAAAAATTAAAAAATAAAATATTGCGTACGATTCAACAGAAAGATAATTTCACCTTTTAGATGCTGCAAGATTAGATAAGCACTTGGAAAAAAGACAAAATAGGAGTTTCAATTTAGTGTAGCAGAATTTAAAGGCATGGCGGAGGTTATACAAAATACATGACAAGATCGAGCACCATTTAATTGAAAATCCTAGCTCGGCGAATAAGACCTCAGTTAAAAATTTTCAATAAGTCGACTTCCACAACGCGGGAAGAAAAATTCCAGAAGCGTCTCGAAAAGAATATTTAACAGAAAGAGAGAAAAAGAAAGTTCGAATTGACTGCGTTGTAAAAAAAAAAAATAATAATAATAATATGGCCACCGACAGTGAGAATTTGAAAAACAAATCGAGAAGAGAAGCGAAAAAAAATTATTTAAAAAAACAATATAAAATTAAGTACCAATGTACCAATGTAGTGGCACTGAGTTCCTACAGGAGTCGTAATGCTTCTGTTTATCTCAGTGGAAGGTGATGAGTCGATTTGTCTCAATGATTCAATGTTAAGCAAAAGTGGAATTCTTTTCGAATTCCTGAGCATTGGGATGGTAGAAAGTAAGCCAGAGATCGTGGGGAAGGAGGAAAAGGTCCCAGAACCATACATTATTTTCTTATATAAATTAAGTATATCAAGATAAACTAAGATAGGATTCGAAAAAGTTAATAAAAATAGACGTTTACTGTTTAAATAACGAATTTTGAAAAGAAAATGGCAAGGATTATAAAATTAACTGACAAACTTTTAGACTAATTTTAAGATATGTTGTACTTGTATAAATGAACATTTAGATTGGGTGTGTTTTTTGAATCTGGGAAGGGATGGGAGCGGGGGGATCATGATCGATGATTGCTTTTTTTGGACGTTTCTACAAGGTAGCTTCTCATTGGCATTCCCTTTTCAACGGAAAATCATAAAACCTTCAAGAGCTCAGCAATCGAAAATTAAACCTCTCTCTTTTAATCTGAAGTTTTGTTTTCCATTTTTTTCTTTATATGTATGGAATTTTTTTTTAAACAGAAATTTTAATCAATCAGTATTTAAAATGCCACCATCTGGTTCCTTATTTCTGAGAAAGAAAAATCCTTTTCTGGAGTTTGGAAATTTTTTTAGACATATCAATAATGTTTAAAAGTATTCTTTACTGCATCCACACTTTAAATATAACATAATTTAAGACATATATACAAGCTCTCATCAGAGAAAAATAAGAAAACATAGAAACTATAAAAATATCGATAGATGCTTACGTGTTGACTGCTAATTCTCTTCTCAAAATTTTCATTTGCTTTTCCGTTTTCCTAAAATACTCATCGCTGTCAAAATCGTCACGAGAACGAAATCTGAAAAATAAATAAATATATATAGTATATGGGGTTTTTTAATACGTTATAAAGGAGCTTAATAGTGTCGTTTTCAGGCATTGTGCAAACAATATTAGAGGAATTATTAACTTGAAATTTTCTGACGATTTCATATCACATTTTTAGTTTTTTATTTTATATTTTTGTATTTCATTCTTTACTGTTTAGAATGTTTTCAATTATTTTTTTTATTAATTTTCACACATGTAAGTATTCTTTTAATTATATGTATATACATGTATAACTATATATATCAATATTTATAAAAAATATAAGATATTATATGCCCAGAGGTGACATACTAGCTTGCATTTTACCTTTAATTTTTTTTACTATATCTTTGCATTTATTTGGTTTGCTATATTTCATTTCATTTTATTATGCTTTATAATAGTTCTTGTTCAATTAATTATTGTTAACAAATAATTTTTCATTTCTTTCTTTTTTTTTTGTGTGTGTGTGTGTGTTTAACGTAATGATGTGTTATCATACCAAACCTGCCGATAGTACTTTATAATTGAATTTAAAATAATGGGTGGAGTTTATGACGCCTTTGCGCCTGTTGAAGTGTAAAGACACAGTTTAGTTTGTGACTTTGGTATGTTGTTTTTATGTTAATTTTTCAAATGTATTTTCATAAAGTTCTGCAGCTATATACACATGCCCTTAAATTTAAGCTATTTTTGATGCATTGTTTGAATATAAATATGTATACCGGGTGATTAAAAAAAAGCTTACAAAATGAAATGGCAAATCAGGTATACAATAAGAATGAAAGATCACATACGAACATAAAGTCGTTGCAAACCACTTATTTAGTCACAAATACAAGGTGTTTCATCCTAACACAATTTGGGTTGACGTTTAATAAATTACACATTTAACAGACCTTCTCACCTGTGTTATTAATGTGATAGTACCAAAAAAATAGTGGTAGATATTTGCTTTATATGCACCAGTTGTATAGACTCGACGCCCCACATTTTGGACTGTGATTGTCAATTCATACGGTATCATGGTTTGCTTGAGATACATCTTTTTACAGATCTTTTCGTGATGTTATCACATTTCACATAAAACAAGATACATATCGTTGCATTTTCATTACAATGTTTTAATTTTTCTCGGTTTATTACTGTTAACCCGGATTCAGTTAGGATGAAACACCCGGTATTTGCGACGCAATAAGTGGTTTGCGATCCTATGTTCCTATGTGATTTTTTTCTCTCGTTGTATGCCTGATTCGCAATTCTATTTTCTAAAGGTTTTTTTAAATCACCCTGTATATACATACAGTATGATCAATTTAAAAGAGTAGCCGTTGGTTTTTCTTATTACCCTCTAATCTGACTAATGTGGCAACTATCATAACACTGAAGTATAATTGTTTGAACCTTGTTTAAGTGTGGCAGAGTAATTTCAACACTATTGGACCGTTACAACTTATTTGTGAAATAAAACAGAAGGGGAGAAGCACAGTGTTACTCAATCCTGTGATAATTTTACTTTTGAAAAATATTATTTAATTCAAATTTTTACATTATCATTCCTTACATCAAATGTTGAAAATGTTCGCCACCATTTTGAATGCAAACATGAACACATCGAACGAAGTTTTTGGGACACACTTCTCAACATTGTTGCTATTATTGAGGAGATTTCTTCAGTTATGATATTTTTTTATTTATGAGTTAAAAAAAAAAAAAAAAAAAAAAAATGAAAACGCTGAAAGAAGCAGACGATTTGCTCAACTCATTTGCGTAGAATCGGATTAAAAAGTGTTAATGATGTTCACATGAATTTATGTTTAAAAAACGAGTTTTCGCATATAGAAAGTGAAAAAACGGTACCCGCACATAAAATATAGACATATTTAATAAGTAATGATGTTGGAAAGTCTTGCTACATATATTATAGATGAGGATAATACGAAACACAAACGGGTACTCCTTTAAATTGAACATCCTAGGGTGCACAACCTTTTTTAGAGAAGGGCCCCTCACAAAAATGTGTAGGTTGTCAAAGGCTACATCAGTAACACAGAGATAATTCCATTCGGGGGAGGTAATCCATGGCCTATAATCTCATAAAAAATACAGTTTCAGAGGAGGGGGGGGGGAGGTTGCCCTTCTAGATTCCCTTACCCTGTCAACATATCAAATTTAGTTGGCAAGGATATATCAACAGTTTATGTTTGTATATATAACACAGATCTAGCAAGAATTGTTTCAAAGAGTGATAATATTCCTTAACTCTATTCGGGGGTGTGGATTTTATTTTATTATAAGTGCTAAAACTTTGGCATGAAAGTGCCTAGTGCCGAAATAAATGTGAACTTTATGAATGAAGACTAGAGAAGGAGCCAGTCAAAGAAATTCGCTATTTTTCTGCACCTGATCAATAAAATTCGCTATTTTTCCGCGTCCGATCAAAAAACTTTGCGATTTTTATGCGCTTGCTCGACAAAATTCGCAATATTTCCGAAGCTGATAGACAAAATTCGAGATTTTTCCGTAACCCGATCAACAAAATTTGCTTTTCCCCGTGCCCAATCGACGAAATTTGCGATTAACCTCCCCTGATCAACGAAATTCGTGATTTTTCCGCGTAAGATCAACGACATTCACGAAATTTGCAATTTTTTTCCTCGGCAATTTGACAAAGTTCGCTCAATAAACTGACGAAACAAACGATTTTTTCGCTCCCGATCATAGAAATTTGGGATTTTACTGCAATCGATCGACGAGATTCGGGATTTTTCCGTGCCCGATTGACGAATTTGCGATTTTTCAGTGCCCGATCAACGAAATTCTCGATTCTTAACTGACTGACGACATTTTCAATTTTTCCCCGCTGTAAATTGACAGAATTTCCGATCAACGAAATTCACGTTTCATAACTGACTGACGACATTTTCAATTTTTATTCCCACGTAAACTGGCAGAATTCGCGCTTTTTTTATCCCGATAAACTGACGAAACTCACAATTTCTCCTCTGCACATCAACGAAATTTTCAATTTTTCCACGCATCATCGAGAAAATTCGTAGTTTTTCCGTGTCCGATGAATGAAATTTGACTTTTCCGCGTCTGATCGACAAAATTTGAGATTTTTTCGTGCCTGACCAGCGAAATTCACGATTTTTCGGAGCCCGATAGACAAAACTCGCGATTTTCCCGTTCCCGATTGAAAATTTGCGATTTTCCCGAACCTGATCGACAAAATTTACAAGTTTTTCGCACTCAACCAGCGAAATTTGCGATTTTTAACTGGCTCTGGCGAAATTTATATTTTTTTCCCGCGGCAAATTGACAAAATTCGCGATTTTTTTCTCGCGATAAACAGACGAACACGCAATTTTTCCACAGACGATCAACGAAATTTTAGGTTATTCTTCTCTTAATAGACAAAATTCGCCATTGTTAACTGACTGACGAAATTCGCAATTTTTTTCTCGCGGCAAATTCATGAAATTCGCGGTTTTTCCTCGCGACTGACGGAACTCATAATTTTTTCGCAGCCTATCAATAAGATTTTCAGTTTTTCGCGCACCATCAATAAAATTGATGTTTTTTCCATGCCCGACAACGAAATTTGAGCCTTTTACGAACGTGATCGACAAAATTCGCGATTTTTCCGTTCTCGACGAACGAAATTCGCAATTTTTTCGAGCCCGATCGAAAAACTCGGGATTTTTCCATTCCCGATCGGCGAAAATTTCGATTTTTTACGCGCGTTATCGACAAAATTCGCGATTTTTCCGTGCCCGATAAACAAAATTTGCGGTTTTTGCGCGCCTGATCGATAAAATTCGCGATTCTTAAATGGCTAACGAAATTTTCAATTTTTTCTGCAGCAAATTTACGAAATTCATGATTTTTTTCTTGCGACCTATGGGCAAAAATTGAAGTTTTTTCCAGATATAAATTAACGAAATTCGCGGGCCACACGCTAACCCATCGCGGGCCACAGGTTGTACATCCCTACTGTATATGTACATATACATACATAGAAATGATGTATGTTACTTAATAGATTTTGTAATACGTTACTGATATCGTTTTTTGGGGTCAAAGGAATAAAAAATATATCTTCTAATATTCGCCATTAAATAAATAGTAGATAAAATTATTACTACTATTATTTAAATTAATTAGTAATTAGTAATTAAATTAGTAATTAGTTTATTTAGTTTTTCTCAGAATGCAAAATACACTTTCATTTTTGAGAAATAAACATTCATTTGGAGAAAGAACATATATTTGTATCACTGAATATAAAGATTTTTTTATAACATTTTTGTTTAGAATTTCATTATCGAATTCATTTTATATGTAGGAATATTTATATATATATATTCTATAATCAAATTGAAGCACAGTGTATTTCGTATGCAAAAATATGGTTTACAACAATTACGTTTTAGATATAATTTAGAATGAAGTAGAATTAAGCAATGTATAGTAAATTCATAATAAAGAAGTTGCTTCAAAAAAGCTTTACTTACGTAAGTTTCTGTAAGAAACCTTTGAAACTCATTTTTCTCAATGTCATATAACAAAAAGAAATAATCTTATACAATAATAAAGACTTTAAAGCAAAAATAACTTTATCATTAGATCTTATTAAACTTCAAGCAAGAAGATTTTCATAAGAACAAAATGAAATTGAAATAATCTACTATTGTTAGAACAATAGCGTGCAACAATGTTATTTGATACATAAAAATTAAAAACAGTTTTAACAATGCATTCAACAATGTATTAATTCTACAAAATTCGTTTCAACAATTAGGATATTTTCTTTTCTTTGTTGAAAAGATGTTTTTTGAGTTCACATTGTTTACCTCCTCACTCCAACCAAGGAGATTTTTACCAGAACAAAACTTAATTGTAAGCTTCTATCACTATTACAGCAATAATCTGTAGAACGATGATCCTTTATAATGAATATTAACTGTATTAACAAAGATTTTGTACTATATTAAAACGTTTGAACGCATTTACATTTTTAAAAAGTCTTTGTTAGAAATGTTAATTAGCGTTTATAACGAAAAAATATACATTCGTGATGTGATTCTTTTAAAATACCCATAAAAGCAAAATAAAAAAAGAATTGACTCCATAAAAAATGAACATTCACTCCTGTGAAACAGTGACTGTTCACTCGTACCAGGGGTGAAAAAACGCACCCATTTAGCAAGAGTGAATAGTCACTCCTCCGAAAGAGAGATTATCCAACCCTGTTTAGAGTGAATATTTACTTCCCAGGAATGACTATTTATTCTTTCAGAGAGTCAAAAAATTCACTTTTGCTCAGAGTGAATAGACACCCTAAAGAGGCTCGGCATATTTCGACATTGCGATAGAGTGAATACTAATACTCCTTTTTATTTAGCGTGTAGTGCTTCAAGTAAGAAGATTTTTACTAGAGCAAACCTCAAATTTCAAAGGTCAATTTCAAATAGGATCGTTTTTCCGAAAAACTTTTTTCCCTTTATCGCAACGGTCCTTCAGAGCGCAATTTTAGCGGTTCTGATAAACCGAAAAACTTTCTTAAACCTCTCTTAATCGATGGTACAATCTATTTAAAAAAATATATGAATTTTAACGCTTTCAAATATACCGGCGAACGCAAGCCACTTCGCGCCTCACAGAGACGATATTTTTTCTTAATTATTAATAATCTTAAATATTTAAATATTTTTTCCAAACTAAAATGTGTGAAAATTTCGACAAAATCCAGTAAAAATCTGAGTGTTTCATCGCTGTTTCGCTCGCTTTCGGTTCGCAGAGACCCAAAAAATCAAATTACGCTGGAAATAAAATACCAAATAGTATATACTTTGAATTCAATATTTTTTCGCGATTTTTTTCATTTGAAAATATAAATTCAGACAAAATGGAGTAAAAGATATAAAATAATATTTAAAAAAAAGTGTTATTTTCTAAATAAAACCACATCTACTGTAATACAAGAAGCATACCGAAATCCCCTCACCTACTTAAAAAAAAAAAAAATAAATAAAAAAAAAATAAAATAAAAAAAAAATAAAAGAGTTTTCTTGGAATAGAATGTGGTTATTTCTGTTTAAATAACCCTTTAGTGTATGTACACTATGGATTGTTATATCATATTTTCTCTCAGAAATTTAATTGCTGTATTCTGTGTAAAATCATGACAAACCAATAGCGACGGGAAACATACTTTTCCATCATGAGAGGATTTCGTACATTTTATTTATTGTTATGTATTTTAGCTTTTTTAGTACAGATCTTGACAGAAACTACTTTATTTATTCATTTAGTCAGTTTGGTTCCAAAACGTTCATTGGCGACTAATTTGCAGCGCATTCACTTATGTGTAGACATTTAGACCTATTGCGTAAACTTCCGTAATCAGATTCACTACCAAATGTCGTATTTTAGCAAGTGTGATTTTGTGTAATAGAGCGGTTTTTGTGCCATTTCTTTAAAAGTATGTACATTGACTTTAAACTATATCGTTTCCAGCAATGTTCCTGTTTGACGCCTATCTTTGTCCGTTGATTAGGTAATTGAAGATTAAATGTTTTACGTTAAATTATTTTTAATTTTTTGCATTCCAAAAAGCCCGAATGGATGAATTAATTTATTATTATTTTTTCTGATACGTTATGAAATAGAATAGCTAGGAATATGTTAATGTAAAAAAGAAAGAATATCTACTGATGAAGAGAAACACATGAAATTGAAAAGTTAAAATCTTCTATGTTTTGAACAGAAGCACAAAATTTCATCAAAAATGTATAGATATTTTAGACTTTCTGACATATATTGACAAAATTTTAAACTAATCGCAGTAATTTAAGATCCCCATTTGGAAATCTTAGCATCCAAATTTTAACATTTTATCGATTTTCCAAATGCGCCATTTTCTTTTCAGAAGAATGTTAAAATGTATAATCACCTGAATTCCCACAGGAAAGTATTGTGGCGTAAAATAAATAGTTCTATGATTTTGGAACGATAAAAACTAAATTCAACCAAAACACTATACTGCTGATCCCGGGTATCTCACCAAAATACCTACCTAATTACAATGTACTCGGATTCGTTTTGTAGCAGTTATTGCTAGACTACACACCGACAAATACATAAACAGACACGAAAAACTTTACGAGTCCCCAGAGTAAACCTCACTGACGTTTTGGCAATTATAAAGCAAGAATATACGTTTTGCGTTTAACGTTCACTTCATACTGTTACGGCATTATTTCTTAAATTCACAATATTTTTTTTGCCATTAGGCGTTTTCTATTGCTATTTTGGTGAACCGTTGTGCGTTACGTGTGATAACATGCTTTTAAAGTGGAGAAGTCTGTTTTTGTTCTGATTGGACATCACGGGGAGGTTATAACATCTTTTGCTGATACTAATTGCAATCTGCTCGGCTAGAGTTTTTTTTTAATCTTTTTTTATAAGATAATCATTATTAATTTTGCAAACTATTAAAAGCATTATAAAATTAATGTCATTGAATAGTTGTTATTGTGCAGTGCAAACACTTTGAAGTAAGTAGGTAATTTAAAATTATCATTTTTTTGAGCCATTTTTGTTATGCAACTCAGGAGTGACATTA
Source organism: Maratus speciosus (assembly GCA_963932465.1). Taxonomy (NCBI): domain Eukaryota; kingdom Metazoa; phylum Arthropoda; class Arachnida; order Araneae; family Salticidae; genus Maratus; species Maratus speciosus. Next base: position 562,584,350 of record OZ010786.1, on the reverse strand, counting down.
TGTCATTATGTCCAACCGAAACATATATAAATTTTCTCGCTATTTTTCTTCCTAGTGGATAATTAACAAAAATAAACTCAAATATAATGTTTTCCGAACAAAATAGAAAGTCATGCGTTAAAGGGTTAAAGAATGACGTTATAATGTTAAGATAGTAAAATTGGATACATGCATCGGACTTGGAACCGTCTCGTCTGTCCGATAACAGCTTGTAACAGTCCGATGCGGAATACACACGCGCTTCTTTTTAAAATATAAGGAATCGTATTGAGACAGAAATGGAAAACCATGTGACTTAATTAAAATCCAAACTTTAGAACACGTGCTTTTTTTTTGACCACTACTAAATCTTTACATGATGCAAGTTAGACAGTAATTTTAAATGGACATACCTAGTCACCTAGCTTAATTCTGTGTTAACGAGTGATTATTTTAACCTTTTTGTCATTTTATTTCAAATGTGTCTTTTTTATAATTTTTCTGAGAAATGTTTTTCAAAAACATCATACTCACGTGAATTTCTACGGATTATATGTACTCAAAAATTGCCAAAATATGCATGCAATTGTGGTATTAAAATTTAAACTATTCACTTATAATTTTTAATAGAAAACCACTTATACTAAACCCATTTCCTGCTTACATTTAATTTAATTTAATTTTAGTTTAATTGATAGTATATTTAATATTTAATATTTTAAAACAACTCTATTATTTATGATATTTTACTAAAAAAGGTATGCAATTTAACACGAATTTTAATGTTATGAAATATTTTTATTACGGTACACAACATATTTTTCTAAATTTTCAGCAGCTAGATTTTGTTTTTTATCATTTAAAGTTCGTTGAATTCATAAAATGTTCTTTTAACATCAATCGATGTTACTGGATATTTTATGTAAGACTTTGTTACAATTGTTTCCACTTCAATTAGTAGTTCACCCTCATCACCGTTGAAAAAATCATTTTTGTATCATATTCTTAAAACCTTAGTTTTAATTTAAAATAAAACTTAATTTCTCCATGGTTTGCTCGCATCCGAGCAGATTGTTTTGCGACAAATATACATACTCCTAAATTGCGGTCTTGTATCTTTTAAGCGCGATGAAAAAAATGAAAAAAAAGACAAAAAAACTAGAAAACTAGAAAACAAGAATTCTGCTTTTTCCGAATTTAGTGTATCACTCGATGAAAAAATACACGTATATATATATATATATATAGATAGATAGATAGTGCGAAATATATTTCAGTTTTAAGATTTAAAATACAAGCTTTTATTTTAGATAAAATGACGTCATTCACATCAGCTGAAAAATTTCGCATTTACGATCCAGTCTTAAAGAACATATATAGAAAAGTGTGCACAGGAAATCACTATTGAATTTTTTTCATCTGCATAACACCTTCTCCCGCAGGTAAACGTAACGTCTGCCGCCAGCCAGACCGTTCGCATACATACTACACCATAAAACGGAGGAGCATATAGAAAAATGAGCCTTGCTAAAATCAAGTGACGAAAACGTTGCTAGCTCTTAGACCAGGAATGGCGAACCTTTTCACGTCCAAGTGCCAAATTTCCCCAAAAATATACTTTACATGATCATGACGTGCCAACAATACAAAAAAAAAATAATGGATCAAATAATAATGAATCAAAACTACTTAAAATTCTGTTTTTAGCATTAAAAAAATATAGGTGATATTTGGTGTTATACTGTAGAAATTTATTTTAAAAATATTATTTTTGTTGTCTCATCTTAAATGCCAAATAATTTATATCCGCTTTGTACTTAGTTATTTTCCATAGAATGCAAGGTTTAATTGCACTCACTTAACAAGACGTTTTTAGTTAATTTTTTTCTTTTCTTTTTTTTTTTTTTTTTTTTTTTTTTTACGAAAAGAATGTGTTGCAGAAAACAATTGTCAAAATAGCAAGCGCCAGAAACTATAGCTTTTAGTGTCTGGAATTGAATTCCAAGTTGTTATAATTTTAAAATCAGCATTTTTGCTTATTACACTTTTACTTTTTGTTTAGCGATAATCTTCTAATTCTCAAAATTTTCTGATTCAATATTAAGCTAGATTCGGATAAATTAAGTAATATTTCAATTTCTTCAATCTCTGTGACAATCACAACTAACCGAACTAATCGGATTCAAGTGATACAGACAACATCTTTATTAATTAATGCATTTTGTGAAATTCTACTATATTTTGATGTAAAACTTAAATCTATGCCGTGCCAAAAATAATCTGCAGCGTGCTACTTATGGCACGCGTGCCATAGTTTCGCCGTCTCTATCTTAGATTATTACTTTCGGTCCAACAATATTAATTTTTTTAAACTCGCGAAATTGAATTTCATTTGGCGTTATAATGACGTAATTATATTAAAGTGTTTCAGCTTTTAAAATTAAAATGCATGTTTTCTTTGGCGCGTGCAATAGGAGTATGCGATTTCCTTGACAATACGCAGGAAAATGCAATAAATACAACCAAATGAACTAGCATTTACCGAAAATTTCTTTCGTCTGACTTAAAAATAAATCTTTCGTTTTATGGATGATAATAATAAGGATTAATTTCTGAATATCAGGAGTCTCTTTTCAGAATAAAACATCATTACAAAGTTATGTCAGTTAAACAGCAATTGGCGTCATACCTAGTAAACGATTTTTTTACCATTATCTTTTCCTAAATTGTTTTTTGAAATTAAAACTCCTGTATTAAAATAGATCTTTAAACATTAAAAACATTCAAATGAAGATACTGCGTCATTTTAACCCGTGTTTAGTTAAAGTTTTTACATATATATAGGAAACATTTTCCTTTTCTTATTAGAATGACGTCGATTTGAAAAATGCAAAAATGTAGCGAGAAAATCTGATTTTTATTTAAAACAAAATACGTGTGTTATCACTTTTTTAAAATTATTTTACCGCTTGATGTGGCAACAGGAAAGAAAGATTGAAGGAGATATTTCTATATTGTTAAATTATGGAACACTATGTAAAGTTTAAATGGGTGCCATTAACTTAATATTGGATATTTTTTGACCCGACCTTCGAAAGGCACATCGCTGAATTCAGATTTTCCCAACAAGCCATTATTCATGGCTTGGATTGTGATTTTCTGGCTTGGATTGTGAATGATATTTGTCTTTTCATCACGTTTCAAAACGTAAAAGATGCGGCTGACCTCTACTATGCAGCACGATCGTGCTGTAGGATCAAGGAGAAGCACAGTGCATTTCTTGTGTAAAATTTTAGTGTATTATTTTTAAGTCGTGGATATAATTTTTAACGCAGTGAAATTAAGAAATATATGTCGAATATCAAAGATAAAGAAAGTGTTTCAAAAATCTATACTTACGTAAGTTTCTGTATGAAACCTTTGAAACTCATTTTTCTCAATGTCATTTATCAAAAAGAAACAATCTTATATGATAATAAACGCTTTAAAGAAAAAATCACTTTATCATTAGATCTTAGTAAACTTCAAGCAAGAAGATTTTTACCAGAACAAAATTAAATTGAAATCATCTATCATTGTTGTACAACAATGTTATTTGATAATGTAAACTAAAAAGACATTTTTAACAATAACAATGCATTGAACAATGTATTAAAAGCGTTTCAACAATTAGAATTTTTTCTGTTCTTTGTTACAAAAATGTATGTTTCTTTTAATCCACATTGTTTACCTCCTTACTTCGGCCAAGAAGATTTTTACCAGAACAAAACTTAGTTGAAAGCTTCTATCATTGTTACAGCAATAATCTGTACAAGAATGATTCTTAATAATGAATATTAACACTGTTAACAAAGGTTGAGTTGTGTATTCAAACGTGTGATCGATAATGACAATAATATAATGTAATAGATAATGACGGTTATGATGTTAAGATAGAAAAATCGTTTAAGTGCGAGTTTTACTCGCGCACAAAGTGTTGCGTACAATAAATATATAAAATAGTCATAGGAATATCTCAAAAATCGTTGCTAAAATAATAATTTGGGAACAGATGTTATATATTCCCGCGGCCGCCTTCTTGGATTTTCCTTGACGTGAAAAACCCCTTTTCACAAAGTAAATGTCGCCAAGCAGATTTATGCGCATTTTAGGCTTAACGGGGTTGCCAGAATACGTCACTCGTCGGGATTGCCTTATCGATAAACGCCAACAAAACATCGCCAAGAAATCCAAGATAGTGGCCGCGGTAAATATATACCATCTTAGCGATAATTTGTAATCTAGGCTTTAAAAGCCGATGGCGCATCCACTCGTGTCTTTATGTATGTCCAAACCGTCCGTGCCTTTAAAAGATAATATCTCGGCTAGTTATCGACAAGTTTTTTCGAAAATCATTATCAACAATCCTTTTATACTTCAGCGACGATAGGTACCGCGAGCGCCACTCAACATCCTTGCTGAGCGCTCGCAAATCGAAATTTGTGTGTAACGGAAAAATGCGATTTTCTCAAAAACTATGTGACCTAGGGTAATCTCTAGGATTCCTGCAAGGTTTTAATAAATATCTACTACCCCTCATTTTATTAAAATTTTAGTTTCAGTATATTCGGAAATAGAGTGGAGAGGGACATATTTTCGCATTACATTTTCGACGATATCTATGAAAATATAATACCTAAAATAAAAAAAAAAAATAAAATGTATTTTTGAGTTCGGCGTTACGAGAGCCTTCGCACGATATATACCGGGTGTCCCAGAAATGACTGATGGATATTTTAAAATTCAATAACTTGCAAACGGTGACAGATATAAAAAAATTCTTGCAGGAACGTTATGTAAGATGTCGGGAGTTTTTATGCTGTGATTCTCAGTTTTAGTTACAGATAGCATCGATAGATGGCGTTGCAAGCAATAACCGTTAAATCCAGGCTCGATTTTTCGGCCTCTCTCTTCTAAAAAGGAGATTAAAATGTATTGAATGGATCCCGAAGTACCAGAAATCGGGTCTGGACTGAGCGCTTATTGCACCCAGCGCCATCTATTTTTTGAAATTCGAACTAAAATCAAGAATCACAGTACAAAAACTCCTGACATCATACATAACCCTCCTGTAAGAATTTTTTTAAATATCTGTCACAATTATGAAGTTATTGAATTTTAAAATCCATCAGACATTTTTGGGACACCCGGTATACATATAAAAAAGAGAGATTTTTATTTTCAAGCAACTTAATTAGGTCACTACATTTTTCCTAAATATATTTGTGAATGGTTAGTAATCTATAAATATGTGGGTAAAATAGCCTTTATTACTTCTGCATAATTTAAACTTTCCATGCTCCATAATTTATGCAAAAGTAGGCTGTAATAGGCGGACAGACGGACACATGAGTAATTTTAAAATGGTTCCGTTTTTACTTTTTAAGTATGGAACCCTAAAAGTGGGAATGCAATGTCTAAAAACATAGTTACTTCAACACAATGTGTCGAAGTTATAACTTAACTTAAATACTGTACAAAAGAATCAGTTAAAAGTGTTATTTTCTTGAAGTAATCAACTTTTACAATTGATTTCAGTCAAGAATATACTTATACATCATGTAATTTACCACAAACTTGATGTATCACATAACTGAAACATTTGTCTATTGTTCCTTCTACAGTAACTGCCATATGTTCATCTCCTGTATCATGACGAATTTCATTCAGTACATCGTTGATAGAAATTTATAATGAATATTCTAGAGCTAAAAAGTTAATAAAAGTGAAAATATTTGTTTTGAGAAACACTGTTTTATAAGCATTCAATTTTTATCTCAAAAATCACCCCAAATTTCTTGATTGGAATTTGTATAGTTCCAAATCATTTCTGTTAAAATTCATTAATTTGGCATGCGTCCCGATTACTGAAAATTCATCGCTTTTATTTACGCTTGACAGAAATCTTGAACTTTATTAGACAAATTTTTGTTCTATACCTTTTGTAAGATGTGGTAATGAAAAAGATTATTTAAATTATCTATTCGAGATTTCTAAATTGTTTCCTGAACCTATAGTTAAACCATTAAATCATAAGATTACTTAAAAAAAATTATTACACTCATTATTTATCATTATTTTGCGGAAATGTCGGTGAGGCCTTATCGTGGAGTCTCGAAAAGGTTTTGCTGGCTTTTGTGTTTATGTGGAGAAAACTACCGCAAAAAAAAAACATCCGTTTAGTCTGTAATTCTGTAGGTATGTGGTTATGCGGCAACGAGAATTACCTGTATAGTTTTTCATTAAATTTGTTTGATTCGTTTGAAAAGTAAAGAAAATTTTCTTTTATGTCACAATGCCTTTCAATGGGAATTCAGATGATTTTAAAATTTTCATTGAAAGGAAATTTGTCGCAATGGGATAATTGATTCAGATGTTAAAATACGGATGCTAAAGCTTTCAAATTAAGGACTTAAATTACTGCGATTAGTTTGAAATTTTGTCCGTACTTATATCAGCAATTCTAAACTATGTATATATATTTTTTATGCAATTTTGTGCATCTGTTAGAAATATATAAAGTATTTTCTCTTTTCAATTTTGGATTTTTTCCATTAATTTAATTTGCTTTTGAGGATTTCTTACTTAAACAGGAAAAGCGGAACCATTATAAGATAACTCCTATAGATTATTAAACATTCAAAAATATAGTGAGGAAAAATGTAGTAAGGGCTAATTAAGTTACTTGAAAAAAAAATTTCTTTGTATATCGTGTGAAAGTTTTTGTAACGCCGAACTCAAAAATACATTTCTTTTAATTTTAGGCATTTTATTTTCAGAGACATAGTCGAAAATGTAATGTAAAAATATGTGCCTCCCTCTTCTATTTCCAAATCTACTGAAACTAAAATTATGGAAAAATTAGAGGTTGTAGAAGTTAACCTTGCAGGAAAACAATAGCGATTACTCTAGGTCTCATAGTTTTTGAGAAAATCGTATTTTTCCGTTACACACAAATTTCGGTTTGCGGGCGTTCAGTAAAGGAGTTGGAGGGCACTGGAAGTACCTATCGTCTCAGAAGTATAAAAGGATTGTTTATAATGATTTTTGATAAACATTGTCGGTAACTAGCCGAGATATTAATCCTTAAAAACACGGACGAATTAGATATACATAACACGGGCGACGTACTGTATGCACCATTTGCAGCCTAGATAACAATTTTTAATGATATAGTTGTGCAATGCATTACCTAGTTACTAATTCATATATTTATTGTACGGAGCCCTCTGAGCGAGAGTAATGCTCGCACTTGATCGGTTATTTATCAGCTCATTTAACCGTTATTTAGCAGCAGTATTTAACATGTTAAACGCGACGCCGGCCGGTCCCTGGGGACCGGTATTGACCTTTCCGTTTAGGCGACACCGGTCCCTAGGGACCGGGGGTATAAAATTATAAAAATAATATATTATATAATTTTAAAAACTTTTTTAATGTATTTTATTAAAACATTTCAAACATAAAAAGGGTTTTCCATCACAAGAATTACAAAAATATATTCCTGTATACAAAAATTCTGTTTTACAAAAATATATTTCTGTAATTATCGGTAAATCCGCTGAAACATTAAATTTTTTTTAAAAACATTTGAAAAAAATAACGGTTTTACTGTTTTTTTTTTTCATTGTACTCGAAAAAAAAACAAAAAAAAAAAAAACAATTTGCCTATTTTTACAATTTCCGTGTATGTTGTCGCTTAAACGGAAATTAAAGTAAAATTAGTGTTGCGTTTAACGTTTTAAGGGGGTCCGGGACAAAAAAATCTTCAAATTTTGTAAAAAAAAATTATTTCATTAAAAATTTCTCCGTTTTTTCCTGCTTAAAATGAAAAAATTTAAATCATGTTTCTATCTTTATTAGAACAAGGTATATTAATTTTTTCGTTTTGGTTTGTTTTCAAAATCTAGCTTTCAAGCGATGGCTGTCATAGAAACGATTTCTTGTAAAAATGCGTTTTATTCATGATGGCTTCAACATTTCCCGTATTTAAATTCTTATAAGTCAAGAACCGTTAAATATAAGGGGTTCAAACTTGGAACATGTTGAAATGTTCAATTGTTTTATTTTAATTTTGATTCAGGATATTTGAAAAAAAATATTTATTTTTGAAAATATGATTTTTTTTTTAAGTTGCACCATTTTTTAAAATTTTTTCGTTAAATATTTTTTTTTAAATTAATATTTTTAAAAATGCTGAAACCAAATTAAAACTTATATATTTCTGTTTATTTAAATGAAAAAAACAATGATATTCTATTAATAATATTTCGAGTTATATTCTGTTAATAATATTTCGAGTTATAACGATTTTAAATTACCCCACGTCTTTGATAAATTTAAAAATTAAAAAAAATATATATATATATGAGAAGTTTTATAACGTGATTTTGTTTACAAATGATATGGTTAACCAACACAAAAAAATTCAGAATTTTAACTCAATGAATAAAAATTATTTTAAAATGTGTCCCGGACCCCCTTAATAATGTCGGAAAGAAAGAAAATTTGCCAAAATAATTGATTCATGTTTATATTTCCGATAATAAAAGATTCTGAAAAAAGGTGATATGAAATAAACAAACAGATTAAATAACAATTTTTTTTGTGACCGGATCATCGACCAAGTTAGCATCAAGTATGAAAAATGGAGAAGAAATATGTTTTAAGGTGAATGTGAATACTGCTAAAGTACTGCCAAAAAAGCCACTGTTGTGTCAAATCACTCTTTATAAAATACAGCAGTTGTTAGTTAATCCGATTACGAAAATTCTTAACTGGAAAGCTGAAGTACATATTAACAAAAAAATGTACGAAATGCTTCCATGATGGCAAATATTCTTACAGTGGTCATATTAAAGGGTCATCACGCTAACACCACAGGAAGATATTTAAATTAAAATTGGAACATTTTATTAAAAAGAAAAAGAATTTTAGCAGTGATTTTTTTTATGGAAAGGGATTTGGATTTCAATCGATAAGCCCTTTTAAGAAAATGATAATCACTAAATCTACTTTTACTGAAGAAATATTATGAAAACTTCAGATGTTTAAATCTGATATACATGTCTTAGGGAGATTTACATTTGCATATTTCATTACATGAGACTTCATGCAACTTCTGCAAAAATTTCCAATGCTCTGTAGTTGACAGGCATGTCGGTATTTTATTTCTATAGAATAAAATCTCGTGCACAACTATCTCGCTCATTGTAATAAAATATAGTTTAGAACGCACTTATAGACATTATAGAAACTTGAAATAGCGCAGTTATTGGCAAGTGAAATATAAATTCAATTCGATAACGGAAGGTTCAGGGGGCAGAGCCCCTCCGAAGAAACGTACATTTTTATTCCACAAAATTGAAAAATAAGCAGTTGAAGAGTATAAGTGCATGGAATCGCGTTTATTATAATAGTTCTTAAAAGTTAGATTTTCTGAATCTTTGGGAAAAACTTATATGCTTCAAAATATACATATGATCTAACGTTAGTAAATTGCGGATTGCAAGATGTTAAATACTGTGTAAAGTGAGATGAAAATTAAAATGTATTCCAAAATTAACATTGACGTCCATGATATGAAAGATTTACTAGCTATTTACACCTTATTTCTTTTTTTTTAGAGTATAAATACTTCGTTGTTATAGCTTCACAACCGCTAGGAAGTTTGGAGAGTTCTAACGTAAAACTTGTCTGTAGGTCCTTGAAATCTATGGACTGCCCTGTATGTACGCTTACACATGCATGCTACGCAACCCCGCATAAGCTTTCACTCATATACTCCAACTTTTGCGTCAAAAAAGAAAAACTTTTTACTAGAGAACTAGTTTCCTGAAATTTTTACTGCAATATATTTAGAGTAATACCTGGAGGATTTTTCGCCGAAGCTTGGCAAGAACACCTTTCTCTGCTTTCGTAAATATATAGAAAATGGAAAATATATTTTTTTCTGTGTAAAATATAAAGCTTGTAAAAATGGAATTCTTTTTTAAAAGGAAAATTTCAACAGTGGATTGAATTATGCACCAAACCACACTTCCTAAAACATGTCGTGGAAGACAGGCGATTTATCATTATTTAAACACTGTTTCTCTTAAATGTTTGGAGGGGAATTTTAAACCATGTGACTGTAAGAAGATTGATTCATGAACAACATAAAATCTCTTAAGTTCATTCAGTTATTCTCTGTCAGAGCAGCATTTATTTACTGTTTAAATGTAAAATTTGCTAACAATTATTACGTTATTGTAGACTCAATATTTCTGATATCAGAAAAAATCCTAAGTACTAAGAAAGTTTAGAGGGCTCTCACATAATGTTTGTCTGGAGGTCCTTGAAATCTATGGACTGCCCTGTGTGTATACTTATATACCCATTCGCCCGCGTAAGCTTGCACTTGCTTTCATTCCAACTTTGGCGCCAAAAACAAAAACATTTTACTAAGAAACTAGTTTCTTGAAATTCTAAATGCAATATATATAAAGTAATAAAAGGAAGATTTTTCGCCAAAGCTTGGCAAAAAGCTTGGCAAAGCTTGGCAAGGCTTGGCTACCTTTCTCTGCTTTCGTAAATACTACATAAAAATTGGCGAATATTTTTTTTTCTTCTGTGAAATATCTAAATCTTATAAAAATGGAATTCTGTCTTAAAAGGAAAATTTCATGGTCCTTGTGCATAGAATGCAATACAGTTATGCATGTATTATTTCTGTACAATACAGCAGAGGTCTGCAAGGGGCGGAGTTTCCAGTCCCGGTCCATTTGTATTTTCGTGGTTTACGTCCCAGCCGGTGCTAAAATCAGTAAAAACAGGCCCGGCCCATGCAAAAATCAAATCAGACGCGATTCAATTTCCACAGAAAACACTGATTTTTCAAAACATACAATTAAGATTTTCTAGAATACTGCATACGTATTTATCTGAAAATTTAATATTATGAATTACTACACGTTCGTGAGCCACAGATTGCAGAAAAGAATCAGTAGCGGCCCGTCACGTGGACCAGTATGTAGAAAGAAAATGTAAGCCTGATCCTTGCCCGTCTCGATTCTGCTGAAATATGTAAGCCCTGATTCAGACATGATGCAACTGCCAATACCGATCTCTACGCTGGTGATGTTATATTTCTGTACTGATGTTGTCAATCAAGCATCGGCTCGTGCAGCATAGTTATACTTATCCTCGACTCAGTCACATTCATTGAAAACGGTTCAAATTTTATTGATTTAGTTTGACCTTTTAAATTTTATATCTGGCCGAATTTTTTTATCGGCTTGGCCCGTCCCATTTATTATTTTCATCTGCTTGGTTTGACCCGTTAAAAAATTGTCTTTAATCTTCTGGTCTGTTGGAAAATTCCTCATCAATTTACCGGGCCCATGCACACGTCTACAATGCAGTGTGTGTACCATAAAACTTTAGACAAATAGGTTTTGTAGCTAAGAATCATTAAAAAATAAACTAGATGCCGTTTTTCTTAGATTTAGTAAAAACATTTTGATTAACTAATTATTGATTTTATATGCTGTTAAAAATCTGCAGCAAACTGTCCAGCAATTCAACCGTTTTTAAAGATAACCGTTACTTGGCCGTATTATTAAGCTCGGCTAACTCTATTATTGATAATATTATGATCGGAAGAAAGTTAAATTACGGTGATATGTTTTAGAAGGTCCTGAACACGATTTGATGTTTTTTTAAAAAAATGTCTCTATCACTCTGTCACTCTTGAGTCTGTATGTGACAAAAATTTTGTGGGAGCTCTATCTCAAGAACTAATAAACGGAATTTAATAAAACTTTAGATTCAGTTAGTCCTTGATATAAATTGGTGCTGACCACTTTTTGTTGTAAATCGCCCAGCAGGTGGCGCTACTTTGCTGCATTATTCATGATTTTCACAATAGCTCTATCTCAAGAACTAATGCGCGGAATTTCATAAAATTATCATACAGTTAGACCTTGATATAAACTGGTTACTTTTTGGTGCGAATCTCCCAGCAGGTGGCACTGCTATGCTACATTTTTCACGATTTCCTCAATAGCTATAGATCAAGAACTACTGCAAGGGTTTTCATAAAACTTCACTTTCAGTTAGTCCTTGATTAGTTTCATGCAGATTACTTTTTGGTGAAAATCTCCTAGCAAGTGGCACTGCTATTCTGGATTGTTCATGATTATTGCAATAGATCTATCTCAGGAATTAATGCACGAATTTTCATCAAACTTTAGATTTAGTAAATCCATGATATAAATTAGTGTTGTTTAGTTTTTGTATAAATCGTCCAACAGGTGACGCTGCTATGCAGAATGTTTCACGATTTCCGCAATAGCTCTCTCTCAAAAACTAATGCACGGATTTTCATACAATTTCAGATTCAGTTTGAAGTTGACGTAAGTTGTTGATAATCAGATTTTGGTGTAAATCACCTAATCATTGTTGCTGATATGCTGCATTTTTCAGCAAGTATTAGCATGCATGAGATATAAGAAATTTTTGTGATTGCACGTCCAACTAGTTAAATTTTAACATAGGATTCCGTTATAGGCAAGTTCCATTTTTATAGTATTTACTTTATTCTTATGTCCCAATTTAAAAGCCCCTATCATTTCTTTTTTTTGAGTCCTTATCTCATTTTTTGTCAACAAACTTACAAGGAAGGTCTTCATACATGCATACTTTGAAATATCTGAAAAAAATTATACAGTGCTCTTCTCACGAGGATAGATATGTTAATATAAAAAAAAAAAAAAAATCGGTGGAAACTCGATAGAGTGTCCGTAAAAAAATAATGAAAATTTTGTTATGTGGCGTTTTATCACCGGTTGGCGATGGAATAATATTAAAAAAAAAATACTTTTTTATGTCAAATACACTTTAAGTTAAAAATGTTTCATGTTGAACTTGTTTAAATAAATTTAATTTAAGTAACGTTACTTTTGTCAGTTTTAATTTGCTTTAACTATAATTTTGTCATATAGTATATATTTATAATGAAAGTTAACTATGAAATTTTATGAAATAAAACAAAATTTAAATTATTTAAAATAGTTTCAAACTCAAAAGTAAGTCCAATTGAGAACTGTCGATTCAATTGAGTTGCTACGAAAACAAACTGCAGCTCCTTCATCTGGCCTTTATTTTGAAATACGTTTAAATATACGAAAATATATTTTTCAATATGAAAATATATTTTTTAATATGAAAATATTTTTTATATCTGAAATTATTTTTACAGTGATAAAATTAAATAAATGCAGCAACAAGCAACATAAATATTTAATACAAAAAATAGATGTATTAAATTATCTCATTGTTTAATTTTAAATTCATTAAATACTATTTACATGCATTCTAAAAATCAATTAACAAAAATTTTTCAGATGCATTAAAATCATTTACTTTTGGCGAGGAAAAGTGCTGCTCATCAAATCGCGTGATACTTTCGTCTTTTCGCGCCAAATACTCGAAAGTATTTTATTTTTTTACAGACTTTCTACTGTAATTTCTCCGCTAAATTTGACTAATTCTTTATTACATAAATACGTAATTTAATAAGTTTTTTTTTTCAAAATATTCTGAGCCCGGTAAGGAGACCTTCCTTGTTAGCAACAATAGTGGGAACTGACAGTTTACGAGTTGTCATTAAAGAAGACTAATTGCAATTGTATGAAAGTAATGGAGCTCTTTATTCCGGTCGTTATTTGTTTTGTCAGTTTTGAGACCTTAAACTTGAAAATGTGCATTTATGATATTGTGCATTTATGCGTGTCGATATTGTATTTTAAGTAATATCCGTTTTTTTAGAGTAGGTGAGGAGTATATGCGAGAGCAACTCAACATTTCTAGTATATTACTTAACAATTTTTGTTTTTATCATTTGAATAACATATATTTAGTTACTAAAAGCATTGCACAAACAAGAATATTTACTAGTCTGCTTTTGATTTCCTAATGGTTGAATATATTTGAAGATTCTAAATAAGGTTATGATTTTTGTAGAAAATTTTCTATTGAAGGAGCTAATACTCATCGAAATAAGTGTTAAGTTATGAATCGAATGAAATACCATGAAGCAAAATAAGTCCAAATAATCTTGCTTTGATTGAATATAAACTCATATGTATATAGGCATATTTGAGAAAATTAGACCGTAGAGTACATGCACAAAATGCACAATATGAAATTTAAAAAGTTCTCCATTTTAGTTGCAGCCAAAAAATAGTACTCCCTCTGTCTTAAATTAGTTGCTGTATTTGTTTACTTTTGTACTGATTATTGATACTGCTGATTTTATGATTTTTTAAAAACATTTTTCAGAGATTTTAGGGTGCTATGCAGTCAATCAACAACATTTACTTACCAAGCATCTCCTTAAATAAGTACCAAATTAGTTTAAAAAATCCAGGGTTCGCACGCGCTTAAGCCACACCCCATTTTGTAAGAGTTCTTCCACCAGTAATCGCATAAAACTAACTTCTGGCTAATGAATAGTTAATTCTTTAGGAAGAAAATTATCTTTGTGGTATACTGGTGGTAAAGTCCTTCCAAAATGGTGTCGATCTACTAAACTGCATCGGAAGTTAGTTATGACTCCACCCTCTTGAAATGTAGCATTTTAACTAATTTGGGACGGAGGGAGTAATAAAGAAGTTACAAGTTAAAAATGTGCATTTCATTTAAATTTCTTAGTACTTTCGGGCTGCAATCCCTCGGCTATCATGAGAGAATATTTTTATTAGCAATTGCTGTTCCATTCATTCAAATACGTCCCTTCATTTGAAATGGGAGAGTCTATAAGGTAGCTGAAAGTAGAAATAGTAGTGCCTTGGATTGAACTTATGTAATATAGAAAAATATTTAACAGCCATTACATTCATTTTAATACATCAGTTTTTTCATATTCGTCACTTTGATTTGAAATGTCATTCATTTCATTTTTTGTTACTTTTAAGTAAAACGCTGATCTTTTTAATGTTTAATTGTGTATTTTGTGGTTGAATCAAGGTGGAATATTGCATTTCGTTTTATGATTTTATGTGTATATGAACTTTTAAACTTTCTAAATAAACGAAATAGAGTATCCTGCTCTGTTAAAGGATTATATATTACTGTTTACATATTTTATATGATAAAATTATTGTTATAGTCGGAGCAATTCCCTGCCGATGGACAATGGAGTCTTCATGCCACTATATCGGACAGTTAGTTACTTGCTTTTGTATAATCGCATGTGTTCATCTGTACATAGTTTTAGTTTTCATTTTTCCTTAATTTAATTATTAGTGTGTTACTCTTGCTTATTATTTTAACTTCAATTTGTAATTTGTATACTAATATCTAGTTATTTCTGTATTATGGTATTAGTTTTATTAAGTAAGTTTACTGTTAAGATTTCGCTCCTCATTCTCTGAACTATCCCTTCTATTAGATTAGTTTTTAGTGGTGTTTAATAACATCATTCTAGTCTTAGTTTTCGATGCTGTAACCAGCATCTTCTTCTTGATATTTAACAACCTCTTTTGTTCTAAGTTTTTGGATGGTGCAAACAGCATCTTTAAGATATCTTTTTGAGTTTATGTTTTCTTTTACGTCTCAAAATTTTAAACAAATGATCAGGTTTGAATCACTTACAAGTTTTTTGCAATATTTGCTTTCCTATCTATATTATTTTTATAATTTAAATGTTTTATCTTCAACATTATTCTTTCTAGTTTTTTTGTTATAAGTTGGTATAAATAGCATTTGGCTGCTACTTATGCTAATGTTCTTCATGTTTATTTTCATTTTTTGCCTGAGAGGTAATGATGAGTGCAGATTTGTTGAATGAAATAAGTAAATCAACATGCTTTCTGAACCTCTCATAATTCTATTCGTAATTATGATAGAATTGTCTTGAAGTAAATGCGACAAGTTTTCTTAAAGAAATTTCGGGCTTCTGGGTTTTATTTTTAGAAGAAATGCAGTTGCTTGAATTATGGTGGAATGTTTTTGTCCTATTCTAAGTAATTGTCCTATTAATTATTTTTCTAAAAAAATGTTATTTTTGTACATTACTTTGAGTTACAAAAATAAAGCTTTGCAATTAAAATATAGCTAAAAGAACTCGTTAATTCGTAATTATAATACATTTGGTTTGAAGTAAACGAAACAAGGGATTTTTCTAAGAACAGTTGGGCTTTTTTTTTTTTTTTAAGAAAAAAATGACAGCTACTTGAGTTATGGGGGAATGTTTTCAAAGTAATTGTCCAATGAATTATTTACTATTAAATATTTTTCTTAAAATACATTATTTTTAAATATTAATTTATGTTACACAGG
Source organism: Maratus speciosus (assembly GCA_963932465.1). NCBI lineage: Eukaryota > Metazoa > Arthropoda > Arachnida > Araneae > Salticidae > Maratus > Maratus speciosus. The sequence goes on along the minus strand of OZ010786.1, from coordinate 562,568,009 downwards.
CAAATTTGTGGAATTAAAATAAAGCTACGAAAAGCCGTTATTGATTTATTTATTTTAATTATATATTCCCCTTTTAAGAGGATTTAAAACTTAAAAAAATTATCAAATCATTATATTTTACTATGATAAAGTGAATATTACAATAATAAACAATTATTTTAATAAAAAAAGAACCTTATAAAAAGATTCATATATAAATAAAGGTTTCAGTTAATTTAAAAATATTTTCTTAATAAAATGTATGTATATCTATAAATTATTTTTTTAATAAAATGTATGTATATCTATAAACGTATTTGAAGTCTTAAATAAAGACAAATTCCAGTATTTAAAGAAACATGAAATAAAATCTACTGTAATCAACTCCTTAGGTTCAAACTTGGCATATTTTCATATTTAATAATAAATTAAGGGCCAACTTCACTCATGTGAAAACACTTGCTCACTGAAGTTAATAGTATGGGGCAGTTCCCAAAAATGTCTCGTTTGCATTTCAGTATTTTAACAATTTTTTTTTTTTGCGTTGATTAGTTGAGGTTGATTTCAACAATCGCTGTTTTTTACTTATTCGATTTTGTTTGCAGGTTTTTTAATGGGCTACTTTCACTTTCGAAACCGGTTCTAAAAATGAATGAATTCTCATAAAAAAACAAAAGATAAAACCCGCAAACAAAATCGAAAAAGTAAAAAAAACGACACTTGTAAAGATTAATCTCTGCTATACAATGCAAAAATTAAAAAAAAAAATACTGAAAAAAATGAGATATTTTAAAAGAACGGATCCATAGAATTAACATTACATCATATGATAGTATCTGCGATTGAAATATAATTCCCAGTGTTAGTAGATATCTATTGCTATCAGACTTAACAACTTTTCATGCTATTTTCCAACAAACCATTCATTTGAACCAATTTTCAAAAGTAAATTTTCCCTGTGACAAAAAACGAAAAGGCGCTCAATTTTTATAACCACATATCTGTAGCTTAGACCAGACCTTATAAATACATAGAGAGTTACGACACAGATCCTTTATAAGTTGTATTTGCTATTATGAAAAAAATTGTCCGTATAACCAACATCTCTTTTTCGCTTATTTAAGCAGAGAAGAGGGATATGAAATATCATTTACAAGAGATATGAATATTTATTTACTTACACTGTTAAAAATTTACTGCAAACTGGTCAGTCATTCGACCATTTTTATAGAAAACGCTTATATAATCGTAATTTATCTTTATTCTGACTATAATAGGGTCAGTAATGTGTGAGATGCGCTTCAAAATATGGTCAAGTACACTGTCGGAAAAAAACTAAATTTATGAGCCTTTGATGTTCAATTTCACGGGCAACAGTCTTATTTCATGGAAAACGGTCTGATCCACTAAAAAATACGGTACCACTCTATAAATTTTCCTGCGCTAGGGTGTAATCCTTCGATTTAGAGGTGTTTCGAAAAATAATGTTAGTTAACCGCGACCGTAACATATTTTTTAACCCGAAAAAGGCGATTCTGTGACGATTATCTAACGTGCTACGGAACAGTAAGTAAAGTGTTATTGTGTTTTGAAGTGCATTATATCTTTGCCCCGTAATATTACGGGCTGTACAAAACGATGGGTTTGGAATCTTTTTTACAGGGTATGACTGGAATCTCTGCTGCCGGCCTCTGCCCGTAATTTTACATGGATATTTTTAGATACTTAGAAAATTAAGGGCAGTCAAGATATTCTTGCAGTTCTAGCCCATCTGTTACGTCAACGGTAAAATCAAAAACCATCAAATACGGTACGACCTCATGGATTTTACTCCGCTAGTGTGTACACGTTGACACAAAATGATGGGCACGGATTGTTTTTTTTTACGGGGTAAGACAGGAATCTCTGCTGGCGGCCTCTGCCCGTAAATATTTTTAACAGTGTAACCGTTATATTTAAAAATGGTCGAATGACTGAACAGTTTGCTGCAGATTTTTAACAGAGCACAATGTTAAAAATTTATTGCAAACTGTCCAGTCATTCGACTGCTTTTATAAGAAAATGGTTTCATAACCGTAATTTATATTTATTCTCACTATAATATGTTCCATAATAAGGTCAAGTACACATCATAATATGGTCAAGTAATCGTTATATTTAAAACTGTCCAGTCATTCGACCCTTTTTATAAAAACGTTTACATAACCGTAAATTATCTTTATTCTGATTTTAATATGGTCCATAAGATGATCAGATACACGCTTCAAATACACGCTCAGATACTCACTGTTAAAAATTTGCAGCATTCTGGCAGGTCATTTGACCGTTTTTCCGAAAACGGTTGCACAACCGTAATTTTAACACTATTCTGACCATATTATTGGCCATTTTATGGTCACAGTATAGTTCAATTATGGTTATGAAACCGTTTTTTCAAAAAACGGTCAAATGACCTGCCAGAATGCTGCAAAATTTTTAACAGTGCACGCTTCAAGTTACCGTTATATTTATAACTGCCGAATGACTGGCCAGTTTGCTGCAGATTTTTAAAAGTACACTGTTAAAAATTTGCAGCATACTGGACCATTTTCGACCATTTTTATAGAAAGCGGTTGCATAAATGTAGTTTATGTAACCTTCTTTATTCTGACCGTAATATGGGCAATAACACGGTCAGAACAGAATTAAATTAGGGTTATGTAACCGTTTTGTATAAAAACGGTCGGACGATCGGACAGTTTGCTGCAGATTTTTAGCTGTCTGATAACTATTTCATTCAACCTTTGATCTTCAACTGTAACCTTTTCGATTCGTGTGGAGTGAAATTTGAGCTTTAAAATTCGCACAAACATTGTAGACCGGGATCCGGCAGCACAGACAATCACCTCAGCGAGCTGACGGATGAAATTCTAGGATTGGTTAAATCTTGATTCGCATATTAAAACGCAATCGATCTGTCAAATCATACCTTGGTGGAAAAAACCTGAAAACCCGATTTTAGCGGTTGACTCGTAGGTTTACCATTGTGTTTTCCTGCTCGCTGTCCTCCATGTTTTCATACCTTTTGGTGCAGGAAGACACAATGGTAAAACTACGAGTCAGCCTCTAAACTTGGGTTTTCAGGTGTTTTCCACCAAGGTATGATTTGGCAGACCGATTGCGTTTTAATATGTGAATCAAGATTTAACTAATCCTAGAATTTCATCCGTGATCTCGATGAGGTGATTGTCTGTGCTGCCGGCTCTCGGTCTATTGGTTATCCAAAATATATTGAGTTTGTAGCGGACTATACTGTTAAAAATTTGCGGCAAACAGAACCTTTAAACTTACAAAAAATAAATTTTCGGTTTTTGTTTTATTCTGAATCCTTAAACATTTCTGAACAATATGCAAAAAACCACATTCAAAAATATGCATTATTTCTTGATGTATAATTATTTATTGACGCTGAGTATAATTGAAGGTAAGTGGATATTGAAATTTTAAAATGTCTTTTCTCAGATTCGCAAATTTTGAGTTTGCGTCAACTGTTACTTTAAACTATATAAAGTACACGAGTGGTTCTTGATAGTTTAAATGCTGACCCCCATACCCTCCACAAGAAAAAAAAAAACATATTTTGATTATTTATTTGCACTTGGAAAAGAAGTAATTTTTAAAAAAATTTTTACATTTCATCGTAAAATTAAAGTATAAGCAACAATTTTTTGCGCGTATTTTGGTTTTAAGTTAGAGTTACATATATTATGATTCTATTTCTGGCAAAAATATAGGCAAGAATGCTTTCTATATGCATAATTTACAGTTTTATCCAGAGATTTTTTATTACAGACATATTAATTTTTAAATTTAAGGTTTAAATGCTATTTTTATACATACAAGTTTTTTTCTGTGTAGTTTACATACTTTAAACAGAATTGTATGAATATTTTCAAACAAAACAACATAAGAGAAAAATACACGCATTCATTTTGGCCAAAACTTTATTTAAAATGATGGAGGAGCAGAAAATGGGTGATAAGGAAGGCGGTGGTACACATGATGGAAGAAGAAGCACAAAAGATGTTAAATGATGTTGAAAGACGAAACATATAAAGTCATAATTCGGGAAAAAAAGTCACATCCGGGTAAATGAAGTCACAAGTATCAGGATTCTGATGCCGATGATGTTAAAGCATCTTTCAGTCTAGATTAGGAAAACAATTCACGTTCAGCAAAAAACGGCTTGAAAGAATCTTAGTTCTTCTTTTTGAAGAGAGCGTACTGGATCTTTTTAGATAAAGACAACCTGAAAATAATTTTGTGACACATTACTAAAAACAAGTAATTAATACCTTATTTTATACATACAAGTTACAATAAAATTTCACTTCGTCTAACTAAACTTTGGAAATCAGAACAAATAAACATTTGATAAAATTTTTCGAATATAATTATATAAAAAAAAAAGAAAAACAATTATATAAAACTTTCGTTGTTGTAAGCCCATGGTCATATTTTACAGAGACCTTTTCGGGAATAAAAGTTTAATTCTTTTTTAACTTTCTAAAGACAGAATCACAATAGAAGAACGAATAGATAAATAATGAACTCAAAATGGTAATAAAACTAACGAAGATAATTTTCTTTAAAAAACATTGACAGTTTTTTTGCGTTTTGTTATTTTTTTTAAAATAAAACTTTTAGATATGGATATGTGACTTCTCTTTAAGAGGATAGCAATTTCCGATTTATTTGTGAGAGTTTTTTTGGATAAAATATAACGGCATGTGAAACTCTTAAATTCCAGAATTTTTAAACCAAGGTCTAGACCATGAACAGCGAAAATATAAACGTACCAAGCCAGGCTTGGACCAAACTTTTAGCTTTTGAACCGGATCGTATCGGACAAAGATAGATTTCCTATGGGTCGGGCTGGGCCGTGTAAACCTTTAGTAGATTAATATTATAATTGAAATGGCAGGTGAGAGGCAAACCTCACCTCACACGCTCTTAATGATTTCCTTAACCCTTTGGGGACGAGCGACCGGTATACGTGTCGCGTAAGGTGCTTAGAATCTGCAATTATTCCCACCATTAAATTTTTCCTTATTTAAACCGACCATTTTCCCGATTCAATTAAGCAAAATTTTCTGTTTTGAAAAACCGGTGATAGAAGATTAAAAATTCTGTAAAAGACGCTCGTCCCGAAGTGTTTAAGGGTAGTTGGAAGTGCCTATATCTATCATGTTAAATTAATGTACCTTTTCCAGGAAAGTACCAAAGATATTCAATTGAAATTGTTTATATACATAATATGAATAATTCCTCATAAAGTGAAATCAACTTTATAAATAGATATTCTTTAGTTATTAAAAAAATTCCGGAATAAAAACGACTTTTAAATAACAAAAAACTTGCATTTTTCCAAAGAAAAACTTTTTTATAAAACTTTTGTATATATGTTTGTTACAAAATTTCACTTCAGATTGATCAGGGATATGTATAAAATATTCAGGCAAGATTACAAAACAATAGTATGTTATAATGTCTATAAAAAGATGCATCGAAGTTAAAAAAACAACATTTTGAGAAAATTGAGTTTAAAGTTTATGTACTTAATGTTTATGTGTGATGCAATCAAACTAAATTACTTTAAAAAAATTAATTTGTCTTTGTCGTAGAAACAATCGTAAATATACCCTTTCAAAGCGGATAAATGATATATATATATATATATATATATATATATATATATATATATATAAACAGGATGTTTTCACAATTTTGCTTTCCATCTACCCTTAAAACAACAGAAAGTTTGTTATAAATACAGATTATTTTCGTAAAATAAAGTTTTTTACTGACTGTCCTAACTAACAGTTTTTTTTTTAAATTACAGAGTATGTTTATTCTTAAGTTATGCATGAAATTTTCTCTTCATGGATTTAAAATATAGATAAAAAATACGAAAGAATGAAATTTTTATTTACTGCTAGGAAAATAAGAATGATCAACATTCGATTTCTGGAATTATATCCGATTGAAATGATTTTACGATTAAAAACTAACTCTGAAAATTTTAATAAAGTTTTATTTTTTAGAAATATGTATTTAATTTTAATTATATATATAAGCAATATAAATGGCCATTTTTTAATCTATTAAAATATTATAACAAATAAACATTCGAGGGAAAACTTCGAATAAAATAATTTGCGTAAAACTTTCTTTGTTTTAATTCTATTTCTACAGCTGTCAAGTGATACCTTTTAAAACTTTGATTTATGGTTATTTTATACGTTATTCTTTTTTATTAAAATAATCACAAATCCTTTTTAATACGCTGAATGTTTGACTTACGATTATCTTAGTTTAAGAAAAAAAACATAATGCATACAAATGAAAATATTAAAAGGCGTCATTTGATATCAGTAATAATAGTTTGCTCTTGGCCAATAATTACTAAGTTTAGCTCTCTTAATTTCCTATCTTATTCTCTTAATAATTTTAGTTCCTTATCGCCTTTTGCAGAACTTTTTCGTGAATAAAAGTTTCGTTTTTTTTTTTTTTTTTTTTTTTTTTTTCTTTCTAAAGATGGAATGTAAATTGGAATGTAAATAAGAAAAGATAAATAATGAAGATGAAATGTATGTAAAATTATAGAAAATGAAAAAACATAAGCAAGGGTTTTGCGTTTTCTTATTTTTTTTTTAAGACTAAATGAAGAAATTATGAATTTTAATATACCCATCAGTAAAATCAAATATTGAATTAAAGACTGTTCGTCTGCATTTAAAATTACATATTTTTTTATGACAATAAATGTTCTATGTCGCACTACAATTTTTGAACACATCTACATGTATTTTGTTCGAACAGTTGCTATTATCAAAATTGCATATATATTTTTAAATCTCTGGTGATATTTGACAATATTAGTTGTAAAAATGAATGAAAATCAATGCTTACGCTTTATATCTCAAGATAAACATTTCCAAAATAGTGAAGTTCACTCTACGTATCCACTCATCTATATAATCTTTAGCTCTATTTTCAAGAGATTTCCACATATCATCCTTTTCGTTGATTTTAATCAGGTATGGCATGGCGCTGGACAAGTCAATCTTCTTGCCAGTCATCAACTTTTTCCATGTCATTTCTCTCTTCGATTTCAGTTCACGTTCAAACCACTTAACGGCATCACGGCAAACTGTATCAGATCTTTTCATTCTCATCAAAGCAGCTTCAACTTCATGATCATAATAAGCGGAGTCAAACATGAATCTGAAAATAATTAGTAATATATAAATAAACTTATAAGAAGGTCTGAAGATCTAAGAATAAAAAGGCATTATATTAGGGCCATTAGTTACGTGTGGGACAGCTTTTCTACATGTCATTGCTTCAGGGGTCGTACTGGTCCTGAAATTTCAAGACCAGAATATATTTCGGTACCAGTATTTTCTTATAGAAAATCTCTTCTTAAATAAGGCGAAATTTCGAGCGTTTTACCTAGATTAATTTTCTATAAACGAATACTGATATTTGTTCTGAAAAATTCCTTGAAGCGTACGAACCCTGTTGCTTTTTCATGAATGCTATTATATCCTCAAATTAAAATAACTGTCCTAATATGTAAATCTAGGTTTTTTGTTATTTTCAATGCATAGTTTGTACTATAGAAACTTAGAAGTTAATAAATATAGATACATATGTAAGTGTCATGCGCAGGACATTTTTTCCGTTTGCCGTGGAATGGCTCTGAAAAAGGACAGATTACTTAGATCTAGAGTTTAAAATGTGGAGATTTTTAAGCCTATTAAAAACGGACGGGTTACTTAGGTTTAGAGTAAAAATATGCAGACTTTTAAACCTATTAAAAAAACATTCTATATCACGTGTTGGGCAGCTTTTCTACATATTACTGCTGTTTTAACAATTCTATTGTATCCTGAAATTAAAAGAATTATGCTAATATGACAATACAGGGTCTTTCACTACCAGACCGGCAAACTTGCAGGAGGTGTAGAGGGCACAGCGAAGACTCGGAATCACATAGCAATGCAGGGTCGGAATTGCAATCCTAACGAGATAGCGTGGTTGTTTGGATCTGGATCATTGTGATAGAAAATTCACATTTAACGACCATCAGCTTAAAATAAGTCATGACTTTCCTGATAATGAAGATCCCCGAAATTTTTTTTCTACGTGCCCTGTTCTTACTATTTACAGTTTTGCACGTTTAAGGCAGTAGGGGCGCTTTGAAATGACGCATCTTCGTTGCTACGCAAACACCCGAAACACGCATGGCGTATTTCAAAACATCCGAGATTCGAGGTTATGAATGTTTCATTCACACATTACGAAACATTGGACAATTGCATTATCAGGAATGTCATGACTTATTTTAAGCTTATGTTTTTTTAATGTCAATCTTCTATCACTATGATTCAGCCCCTAGCAATCTCTCTATCTCGTTAGGATTGCATTTTCGACCCTGCATTGCTATGTGATTCTGAGTCATCTTTGTGCCCCCTACACCCCTGCAAGTTTGTAGGTCTGGTAGTGAAACACCTTGTATATTTTGTTTGTTATTTTTAATGTATAGTTTATATTTTAACAACTTATAAGTTAACAGACTTACGTATTTAAGTATCACGTGGAGGACATTTTGTCCATTTTTCATGGAATGGCCCATAGATTGTAATAGTAACTCCATATATAAATACAGTTAGTTCATCAATAAAATAATCATTGTTCAAATACCTTCTTTTTACATTTAATGCAAATGATAAAAACATATTGGTGAAAAAAGAAAATTGATTTTGCACATTAACATATTAAAAAAGTATTCTCGGCATGTACTGGGAAGAAAAGGTAGCTTCGCTAATCCTTGTCTTTACGATTTTATCCAATTTTATACAAACACACGAATCTAAATTTTATAGAGCTCGATTATAAAAAATTCCCAGTTTTCGTAAATATTGAATTTGTATTGTAATTAAGAAAAAATTAGACGGCTATCGCTAAATTGATTTCATTTATGGCTACCTACTTTTGTTGGCAAGTTTGGCAACAAATAGACGCAGGCTGATATGAATATGTACTTTTAATCGTATAAGAGTTCGAACAACGGTTACAACAATGAAAAGAAATTTGCAAGAAACCACGTTCAATAAAACTGATAAAATAAACTTTTGTATGGAGGAATCCCCTATTTTTTTTTTATCTTTTCTTTTTAAGATGTCAGCCACTCTAGTACTTCAAACTGCTATATCTCATCGATTTTTTCAGGTAACGGGGAAATAAATAATCCCTCCAGAATCCTTGCATTAACTCCAAACACTTTAGGAGAACAGTTTTGGATATCTAATTCTTCGTATATGTTTTTGAATTTTAAATCTTTAAGTGGCCACCATTTTAAAACAAGATGGTGGATAAAGCTGGCTAATGAACTCTGTTGAGACCTTGGATGTTCAGTACACATATTCAGTCACATCCACATAGGTTCATAAATACAAGTGATATTGTATGACAAAAAATCAGATTTACTTAAATAGGTACAAATCACAATAATCGCAATATAATGAAATGTTCAAGATACACAAACCATGACGCTTTCCAGCAGTGGAAGTAAACACAAGTCATCATCGGCGAAATACTTTTATTTAATTCAACATTTTGGATAGGATTCTCTACTATAAAAACATCCACAATTTAGAGCTTAAAACTTAAAAATTAAAAAATAAAATATTGCGTACGATTCAACAGAAAGATAATTTCACCTTTTAGGTGCTGCAAGATTAGATAAGCACTTGGAAAAAAGACAAAATAGGAGTTTCAATTTAGTGTAGCAGAATTTAAAGGCATGGCGGAGGTTATACAAAATACATGACAAGATCGAGCACCATTTAATTGAAAATCCTAGCTCGGCGAATAAGACCTCAGTTAAAAATTTTCAATAAGTCGACTTCCACAACGCGGGAAGAAAAATTCCAGAAGCGTCTCGAAAAGAATATTTAACAGAAAGAGAGAAAAAGAAAGTTCGAATTGACTGCGTTGTAAAAAAAAAAAAAAATAATAATAATATGGCCACCGACAGTGAGAATTTGAAAAACAAATCGAGAAGAGAAGCGAAAAAAAATTATTTAAAAAAACAATATAAAATTAAGTACCAATGTACCAATGTAGTGGCACTGAGTTCCTACAGGAGTCGTAATGCTTCTGTTTATCTCAGTGGAAGGTGATGAGTCGATTTGTCTCAATGATTCAATGTTAAGCAAAAGTGGAATTCTTTTCGAATTCCTGAGCATTGGGATGGTAGAAAGTAAGCCAGAGATCGTGGGGAAGGAGGAAAAGGTCCCAGAACCATACATTATTTTCTTATATAAATTAAGTATATCAAGATAAACTAAGATAGGATTCGAAAAAGTTAATAAAAATAGACGTTTACTGTTTAAATAACGAATTTTGAAAAGAAAACGGCAAGGATTATAAAATTAACTGACAAACTTTTAGACTAATTTTAAGATATGTTGTACTTGTATAAATAAACATTTAGATTGGGTGTGTTTTTTGAATCTGGGGAAGGGATGGGCGCGGGGGGGGGGGGGGGGGTCATGATCGATGATTGCTTTTTTTGGACGTTTCTACAAGGTAGCTTCTCATTGGCATTCCCTTTTCAACGGAAAATCCTAAAACCTTCAAGAGCTCAGCAATCGAAAATTAAACCTCTCTCTTTTAATCTGAAGTTTTGTTTTCCGTTTTTTTCTTTATATGTATGGAATTTTTTTTTAAACAGAAATTTTAATCAATCAGTATTTAAAATGCCACCATCGGGTTCCTTATTTCTGAGAAAGAAAAATCCTTTTCTGGAGTTCTGGAGTTTGGAAATTTTTTTAGACATATCAATAATGTTTAAAAGTATTCTTTACTGCATGCACACTTTAAATATAAGCTAATTTAAGACATATATACAAGCTCTCATCAGAGAAAAATAATAAAACATAGAAACTATAAAAATATCGATAGATGCTTACGTGTTGACTGCTAATTCTCTTCTCAAAATTTTCATTTGCTTTTCTGTTTTCCTAATATACTCATCGCTGTCAAAATCGTCACGAGAACGAAATCTGAAAAATAAATAAATATATATAGTATATGGGTGTTTTTAATACGTTATAAAGGAGCTTAATAGTGTCCTTTTTAGACATTGTGCAAACAATATTCGAAGAATTATTAACTTGAAATTTTCTGAAGATTTTATATCACATTCATAGTTTTTTATTTTAGATTTTTGTATTTCATTCTTTAATGTTTACAATGTTTTTAATTATTTTTTCATTATTTTGCACACATGTAAGTATTTTTTAAATTATATATATATACATGTATGACTATATATATATTTCAATATTTATAAAAATATAAGATGTTATATGTTCAGAGGTGACATACTAGCTTGCATTTTACCTTTATTTTTTTTTACTATATCTTTGCATTTATTTGGTTTGCTATATTTCATTTCATTTTATTTTGCTTTATAATAGTTCTTGTTCAATTAATTATTGTTAACAAATAGTTTTTCATTTCTTTTTTTTGTGTGTTTAACGTAATGATGTCTTATCATACCAAACCTGCCGATAGTACTTTATAATTGAATTTAAAATAATGGGTGGAGTTTATGACGCCTTTGCGCCTGTTGAAGTGTAAAGACACAGTTTAGTTTGTGACTTTGGTGTGTTGTTTTTATGTTAATTTTTCAAATGTATTTTCATAAAGTTCTGCAGCTATATACACATGCCCTTAAATTTAAGCTATTTTTGATGCATTGTTTGAATATAAATATGTATACCGGGTGATTAAAAAAAAGTTTACAAAATGAAATGGCAAATGAGGCATACAACAAGGATGAAAGATCACATAGGAACATAAAGTCGTCGCAAACCACTTATTTAGTCACAAATACAGGGTGTTTCATCTAACACAATTTGGGTTGACATTTAATAAATAAGACATTTAACAGACCTTCTCACCTTTGTTATTAATGTGATAGTACCAAAAATAAGTGGTAGATATTTGCTTTATATGCACCAGTTGTATAGACTCGACGCCCCACATTTTGGACTGTGATTGTCAATTCATACGGTATCATGGTTTGCTTGAGATACATGTTTTTACAGATCTTTTCGTGATGTTATCACATTTCACATAAAACAAGTACATATCGTTGCATTTTCATTACAATGTTTTAATTTTTCTCGGTTTTATTACCGTTAACCCGGATTCAGTTAGGATGAAACACCCGGTATTTGCGACGAAATAAGTGGTTTGCGATCCTATGTTCCTATGTGATTTTTTTTCCTCGTTGTATGCCTGATTCGCAATGCTATTTTCTAAAGGTTTTTTTTAAATCACCCTGTATATACATACAGTGTGATCAATTTAAAAGAGTAGCCGTTGGTTTTTCTTATTACCCTCTAATCTGACCTAATGTGGCAACTATCATAACACTGAAGTATAATTGTTTGAACGTTGTTTAAGTGTGGCAGACTAATTTCAACTCTATTGGACCGTTACAACTTATTTGTGAGGTAAAACAGAAGGGGAGAAGCACAGTGTTACTCAATCCTGTGATAATTTTACTTTTGAAAAATATAATTTACTTCAAATTTTTACATTATCATTCCTTACATCAAATGTTGAAAATGTTCGCCACAATTTTGAATGCAAACATGAACACGTCGAACGAAGTTTTTGGGACACACTTCGCAACATTGTTGCTATTATTGAGGAGATTTCTTCAGTTATGATTTTTTTTTATTTATGAGTTTTCAAAAAAAAAAAAAAAAAAAGGAAAACGCTGAAAGAAGCAGACGATTTGCTCAACTCATTTACGTAGAATCGGATTAAAAATTATTAATGATGTTCACATGAATTTATGTTTAAAAAACGAGCTTTCGCATTTAGAAAGTGAAAAAACGGTACCCCCACATAAAATATAGATATATTTAATAAGTAATGATGTTTTAAAGTCTTGCTACATATATTATAGATGAGGATAATACGAAACACAAACGGGTACTCCTTTAAATTGAACATCCTAGGGGTGCACAATCTTTTTTAGAGAAGGGCCCCTCACAAAAATGTGTAGGTTGTCGAGGGCCACATCAGTAACACAGAGATAATTCCATTCCGGGGAGGTAATCTATGGCCTATAATCTCATAAAAAATACAGTTTCAGAGGAGGGAGGGAGGTTGCCCTTCTAGATTCCCTTACCCTGTCAACATATCAAATTCAGTAGGCAAGGATATATCAACAGTTTATGTTTGTATATATAACACAGATCTAGCAAGAATTGTTTCAAAGAGTGATAATATTCCTTAACTCTATTCGGGGAAGTGAATTTTGTTTTATTATAAGTGCTAAAACTTTGGCATGAAAGTGCCTAGTGCGGAAATAAATGTGAACTTTATGAATGAAGAGGAGAGAAGGAGCCAATCAAAGAAATTCGCTATTTTTCCGCACCTGATCAATAAAATTCGCTATTTTTCCGCGTCCGATCAAAAAACTTCGCGATTTTTATGCGCTTGCTCGACAAAATTCGCAATCTTTTCGAAGCCGATAGAAAAAATTCGAGATTTTTCCGTAACCCGATCAACAAAATTTGCTTTTCCCCGTGCCCAATCGACGAAATTTGCGATTTCCCGCTCCTGATCATCGAAATTCGTGATTTTCCGCTCACGATCAACGACATTCACGAAATTTGCAATTTTTTTCCGCGGCAATTTGACAAAGTTCGCGTGTTTTTCTCTCAATAAACTGACGAAACTCACGATTTTTTCGCTGCCGATCATTGAGATTTTACATCACTCGATCGACGAGATTCGAGATTTTTCCGTGCCCGATTGGCGAATTTGCGATTTTTCAGTGCCCGATCAACGAAATTCTCGATTCTTAACTGACTTCCGACATTTTCAATTTTTCCCCGCAGTAAATTGAAAGAATTTCAGATCAACGAAATTCACGTTTCTTAACTGACAGACGACATTTTCAATTTTTATTCCCACGTAAACTGACAGAATTCGCGCTTTTTTTCTCCCGATAAACTGACGAAACTCACAATTTCTCCGCTGCACATCAACGAAATTTTCAATTTTTCCACGCATCATCGAGAAAATTCGTAGTTTTTCCGTGCCCGATCAATGAAATTTGACTTTTCCGCGTCTGATCGACAAAATTTGCGATTTTTTCGTGCCTGACCAGCGAAATTCACGATTTTTCGGAGCCCGATAGACAAAACTCGCGATTTTCCCGTTCCCGATTGAAAATTTGCGATTTTCCCGAAACTGATCGACAAAGTTTACAAGTTTTTCGCACTCAACCAGCGAAATTCGCGATTTTTAACTGGCTCTGACGAAATTTATATTTTTTTCCCGTGGCGAATTGACAAAATTCGCGATTTTTTTCTCGCAATAAACAGACGAACACGCAATTTTTCCACAGACGATCAACGAAATTTTAGGTTATTCCTCTCTTAATAGACAAAATTCGCCATTGTTAACTGACTGACGAAATTTGCAATTTTTTTCTCGCGGCAAATTCACGAAATTCGCGGTTTTTCCTCGCGACTGACGGAACTCATAATTTTTTCGCAGCCTATAGATAAGAATTTCAGTTTTTTCGCGCACCATCAACAAAATTGATGTTATTTCCATGCCCGACAACGAAATTTGAGTCTTTTCCGAACGTGATCGACAAAACTCGGGATTTTTCCATGCCCGATCGGCGAAAATTTCGATTTTTTACGCGCGTTATCGACAAAATTCGCGATTTTTCCGTGCCCGATAAACAAAATTTGCGGTTTTTGCGCGCCTGATCGATAAAATTCGCGATTCTTAAATGGCTAACGAAATTTTCAATTTTTTTGTGCAGCAAATTTACGAAATTCGTGATTTTTTTCTTGCGACCTATGGGCAAAAATTGAAATTTTTTCCAGATATAAATTAACGAAATTCGCGGGCCACACGCTAACCCATCGCGGGCCACAGGTTGTACATCCCTCCTGTATATGTACATATACATACATAGAAATAATGTATGTTATTTAATAGATTTTGTAATACGTTACTGATATCGTTTTTTTGGGTCAAAGGAATAAAAAACATATCTTCTAATATTCGCCGTTAAATAAATGGTAGATAAAATTATTACTATTATTATTTAAATTAATTAGTAATTAGTAATTAAATTAGTAATTATTTAATTTAGTTTTTCTCAGAATGCAAAATACAGTTTCATTTTTGAGAAATAAACATTCATTTGCAGAAAGAATATAGATTTTTATCACTGAGTATAAAGATTTTTTTTATATCATTTTTGTTTAGAATTTCATTATCGAATTCATTTTATATGAAGGAATATTTATATATATATATTCTATAATCAAATTGAAGCACAATGTATTTCGTATACAAAAATATGGTTTACAACCATTACGTTTTAGATACAATTTAGAATGCAATAGAATTAAGCAATGTATATTAAATTCAAAATAAAGAAGTTGCTTCAAAAAAGTTATACTTACGTAAGTTTCTGTAAGAAACCTTTGAAACTCATTTTTCTCAATGTCATATAACAAAAAGAAACAACCTTATACAATAATAAACGCTTTAAAGCAAAAATAACTTTATCATTAGATCTTAGTAAACTTCAAGCAAGAAGATTTTCATAAGAACAAAATTAAAGCTAAATCATCTACTATTGTTAGAACAATAGCGTGCAACAATGTTATTTGATACAGAAAAATTAAAAACAGTTTTAACAATGCATTCAACAATGCATTCAACAATGTATTAATTCTACAAAATTCGTTTCAACAATTAGGATATTTTCTTTTCTTTGTTGAAAAGATGTTTTTTGAGTTCACATTGTTAACCTCCTCACTCGAACCAAGGAGATTTTTACCAGAACAAAACTTAATTGTTATCTTCTATCACTATTACAGCAATAATCTGTAGAACGATGATCCTTAATAATGAATATTAACTGTGTTAACAAAGATTTTGTACTATGTAAAAACGTTTGAACGCATTTGCATTTTTAAAAGTCTTTGTTAGAAATGTTAATTAGCGTTTATAACGAAAAAATATACATTCGTGATGTGATTCTTTTAAAATACCCGTAAAAGCAAAATAAAAAAAGAATTGACTCCATAAAAAATGAACACTCACTCCTGTGTAAGAGTGACTGTTCACTCCTACCAGGGGTGAAAAAACGCACCCATTTAGCAAGAGTGAATAGTCACTCCTCCGAAAGAGAGATTATCCAACCCTGTTTAGAGTGAATATTCACTTCCCAGGAATGACTATTTATTCTTTCAGAGAGTCAAAAAATTCACTTTTGCTCAGAGTGAATAGTCACCCTAAAGAGGTTGGGCATATTTCGACTTTGCGATAGAGTGAATATTCATACTCCTTTTTATTTAGCGTGTAGTGCTTCAAGAAAGAAGATTTTTACTAGAACAAACCTCAAATTTCAAAGGTCAATTTCAAATAGGATCGTTTTCCCGAAAAACTTTTTTCCCTTTATCGCAACGGTCCTTCAGAGCGCAATTTTAGCGGTCCTGATAAACAGAAAAACTATCTTAAACCTCTCTTAATCGATGGTGCAATCTATTTAAAAAATATATGAATTTTAACGCTTTCAAATATACCGGCGAACGCAGGCCACTTCGCGCCTCACAGAGACGATTATTGTTTCTTCTCTAACAGTAACTGAATGTCCATATTTTAACACAATCTTTTTACAGCATGTCAACAGACGAGATTTACAGTACATTAAACAAATTTTGAATCGTTAGGAGAGATAGAAATATTTTTTCCAAACAAAATGTGTGAAAATTTCGACAAAATCCAGTAAAAATCTGAGTGTTTCATCGCTGTTTCGCTCGCTTTCGGTTCGCAGAGACTCAAAAAATCAAATTACGCTGGAAATAAAATACCAAATAGTATATACTTTGAATTCAATATTTTTTCGCGATTTTTTTCATTTGAAAATATAAATTGAGACAAAATGGAGAAAAAGATATAAAATAATATTTTAAAAAAAAGTGTTATTTTCTAAATAAAACCACATCTACTGTATTACAAGAAGCATACCGAAATCCCCTCACCTACTTAAAAAATAAATAAATAAATAAAATAAAATAAAAAAATAAAAGAGTTTTCTTGGAATAGAATGTGGTTATTTCTGTTTAAATAACCCTTTAGTGTATGTACACTATGAATTGTTACATCATATTTTCTCTAAGAAATTTAATTGCTGTATTCTGTGTAAAACCATGACAAACCAATAGCGACGGGAAACATACTTTTTCATCATGAGAGCATTTCGTACATTTTATTTATTGTTAAGTATTTTAGCTTTTTTAGTACAGAGCTTGACAGAAACTACTTTATTTATTCATTTAGTCAGTTTGGGGTCCAAAACGTTCATTGGCAACTAATTTGCAGCGCATTCACTTATGTGTAGACATTTAGACCTATTGCGTAATCTTCCGTAATCAGATTCACTACCAAATGTCGTATTTTAGCAAATGTGATTTTGTGTAATCGCGCGGTTTTTGTGCCATTTCTTTAAAAGTAAGTACATTGACTTTAAACTATATCGTTTCCATCAATGTTCCTGTTTGACGCCTAGCTTTGTCCGTTGATTAGGTAATTGAAGATTAAATGTTTTATGTTAAATTATTTTTAATTTTTTGTAATGCAAAAAGCCCGAATGGATGAACTAATTTATTTATCTTTTTTTCTGATACGTTATGAAATAGAGTAGCTAGGAATATGTTAAAGTGAAAAAGAAAGAATATCTACCGATGAAGAGAAACACATGAAATTGAAAAGTTAAAATCTTCTATGTTTTGAACAGAAGCACAAAATTTCATCAAAAATGTATAGATATTTTAGACTTTCTGACATATATTGACAAAATTTTAAACTATTCGCAGTAATTTAAGATCCCCATTTGGAAATCTCAGCATCCAAATTTTAACATTTTATCGATTTTCCAAATGCGCCATTTTCTTTTCAAAAGAATGTTAAAATGTATAATCACCTGAATTCCCACAGGAAAGTATTGTGGCGTAAAATAAATAGTTCTATGATTTTGGAACGATTAAAACTAAATTCAACCAAAACACTATACTGCTGATCCCGGGTATCTCACCAAAATACCTACCTAATTACAGTGTACTCGGATTCGATTTGTAGCAGTTATTGCTAGACTACACACCGACAAATACATAAAGAGACACGAAAAACTTTAAGAGTCTCCAGAGTAAACCTCACTGACGTTTCGGCAATTATATAGCAAGAATATACGTTTTGCGCTTAACGTTCACTTCATACTGTTACGGCATTATTTCTTAAATTCACAGTGTAATTCAGGAGTTACATGATATTTTTTTGCCATTAGGCGTTTTCTATTGCTATTTTGGTGAACCGTTGTGCGTTACGTGTGATAACATGCTTTTAAAGTCGAGCAGTCTGTTTTTGTTCTGATTGGATATCACGGGGAGGATATAACATCTTTTGCTGATACTAATTGCAATCTGCTCGACTGGAGGTTTTTTTTTTATATTTTTTTATAAGATAGTCATTATTAATTTTGCAAACTATTAAAAGCATTATAAAATTAATGTCGTTGAATAGTTGTTATTGTGCAGTGCAAACACTTTGAAGTAAGTAGGTAATTTAAAATTATCTTTTTTTTTGGAGCCATTTTTGTTATGCAACTCAGGAGTGACATTATGTCATTATGTCCAACCGAAACATATATAAATTTTCTCGCTATTTTTCTTCCTAGTGGATAATTAACAAAAATAAACTCAAATATAATGTTTTCCGAACAAAATAGAAAGTCATGTGTTAAAGGGTTAAAGAATGACGTTATAATGTTAAGATAGTAAAATTGGATACATGCATCGGACTTGGAACCCCCAGCAAACACAGAGCTATCGGTAAGCTCTCGGGCGACAGCCGCTTGCCACTACCGGCGGTATTGGTACGATACCGGTTGCCGCTACCGGTTCCGTATCTTTTTTGATACGCCGCGCGAATGCGGCCCGATTCATGAGTTTCGCGGCCGGTCCGGTATCGGCAGAAAACTATGCCGACAGCACGCCGATAGCTATCCATATGAATGCCGGCCGCAGCCCGACACCAGCATAAATTGAAAAAAAAATCTGTTTTGATGGCGCCATCTATGAGCCACTGTGGAATGTATATTTGGAAGGAACGTGTTTCAGCGTTGGGAGAGGCGGGGTTTGATCCATCGTACCCAGGGACAGGAAGTAGACGCCTTCACCACTCAGCCACTGAGACTTGATTAGGGGAGGATTATATGAGGTCATAAGGGGAAGACATATCGATAAGTATTGGTTGTCGTTGAAGGTAAGTGGTAGATGGGAAAATTTGAATTTTGAAGTGTTTTTATTTTATTATTTATTTATTTATTTGTAATTGTCTTACGCGCATGTATTTAAAAGTTAACTTAATATTTAAGTGAATGAAATAAATACCTTAGCGAATTCGTTAAAGCAAACGAATTTAAGAATAATTAAGAATAATTAAGAATCTATATACATTTAAGAATAATTAACTATTAAAAAAAAATTTTAGAGGTTTTGTTCAGTTAATCAAATTTCTTTTTTAGGATTTATAATATAATTACATGCGTTGCGTTAACTTACAAAATATTTATTTTTATCATGGAAAAATTTATTTTAATAAATAAAGTTGGTAATATATAACTTTTAATTACAATAAGAATTCATTTTATATCGTTTTGATGATTTAAAGTAGAACATGTATTTAATGAGTAAGTTGCAATATTAATTTCTTACTTACCAATAGTTTTAATTAAAAAATAAAATAAAAATATTAATTTATATAGTTTTTTTCTTTTGGAAGACAACTTTAAATGGGGGATATTTCAGAATCTTTCTTATAAATTTAAGAATGCTTATTAAATAAAATAAGTGAATTTCAGAGGTTTTTCTGTTAATACAATTTCTCTTTAGGAATTATAATGTAATTAGATGTGTTAATTCAAGAAATATATATTTGTAACATAGAAAAACTAATTTTAATAAAAAAATAAGTTGGTAAATAATTACTTTTAATTGGAATAAGAGTTCATTTTTTGTACTTTGATAATTTAATGCAGAATATATTTTTAGTAATTATGTAGCAATAATGATCAACATTTCTTAATCATCAAATAAAATAGAAACATTAATTTATCATTTTTTTTTTTAAGTTGGGTAGTTTTTTTTTTATATTTTTATAGCTTGTAAAATAATTTTAAACTCTTTTTAATAATTTGATTTTTAGATAAAATAAGAAACATAGCTATTGCTTTTAAAATGAATATAATAGCTAGAAAATAAGTTCAATTAATTTATGAATATTTTTTTTCTACGATTAAGTTTATAATGAATAATAATTTTAAGGAGCGATTAAAAAAGCTCTTTTGATGATTCAAATAATTGTAAGTCCTTTTTAAAATGAATTCAACAACAACTTTTTTTAAATAAATAAATATAGGCTATTTTTGACATTTATTTTGTATATCACTGTTAGAATTTTATATGAAATACATGAAATATACACATTTTATCAAAACTGAAACTCAAACCGAACTAAGAAAAAGACAAAAAAGTGTCGGCTAAGACTAAAAATTCCGAATTCGGACCGATGTTGGCAAATCTGATCGGACCACTATCAGAAATCACATATCGGTCCTGCGTCACTTGCCGGCGTAAGTCGTTTGCCGATATCTAACCATAAGGGGACCGGTTACGGTAACCGGCAGTCGAAAAAGCAGATTCTTATGTTTCAATTGCCGACATACTGCCGACGCTTCACCGAAACCACTGTGCCTATGCCGACACTTAACCGACAGTGCCAGCTGCGGTCCGATCGAGTGCCAAAAGGTATGTGTTTGCTGGGCGTCTCGTCTGTCCGATAACAGCTTGTAACAGTCCGATGCGGAATACACACGCGCTTCTTTTTAAAATAAAAGGAATCGTATTGAGACAGACATGGAAAACCATGTGACTTAATTAAAATCCAAACTTTAGAACACGTGCTTTATTTTTGACCACTACTAAATCTTTATATGATGCAAGTTAGACAGTAATTTTAAATGGACATACCTAGTCACCTAGCTTAATACTGTGTTAACGAGTGATTATTTTAACCTTTTTTGTCATTTTATTTCAAATGTGTCTTTTCGATAATTTTTCTGAGAAATTATTTTTCAAAAACATCATACTCACGTGAATTTAAACGGATTATATGTACTCAAAAATTGCCAAAATATGCATGCAATTGTGGTATTAAAATTTAAACTATTCACTTATAATTTTTAATAGAAAACCACTTATACTAAACCCATTTCCTGCTTACATTTAATTTAATTTAATTTAATTTTAATTGATAGTATATTTAATATTTAATATTTTAAAACAACTGTATTATTTATGATATTTTACTAAAAAACGTATGCAATTTAACACGAAATTTAATGTTATGAAATATTTTTATTACAGTACACAATATATTTTTCTAAATTTTCAGCAGCTAGATTTTTTTTATCATTTAAAGCTGTTTGAATTCATAAAATTTTCTTTTAACATCAATCGATGTTACTGGACATTTTATGTAAGACTTTGTTGCAATTGTTTCCACTTCAATTAGTAGTTCACCCTCATCACCGTTGAAAAAATCATTTTTGTATCATATTCTTAAAACCTTAGTTTTAATTTAAAATAAAACTTAATTTCTCCATGGTTTGCTCCCATCCCAGCAGATTGTTTTGCGACAAATATAGATACTCCTAAATTGCGGTCTTGTATCTTTTAAGCGCGATGAAAAAAATGAAAAAAAAAAAAAAGACAAAAAAACTAAAAACTAGAAAACAAGAATTCTGCTTTTTCAGAATTTAATGTAACACTCGATGAAAAAATACACGTATATATATATATATATATATATATATATATATATATATATATATATATATATATATATATATATATATATATATATAGATAGATAGATAGATAGATAGTGCAAAATATATTTCAGTTTTAAGATTTAAAATACAAGCTTTTATTTTACATAAATTGACGTCATTTACATCAGCTGAAGAATTTCGCATTTACGATCCAGTCTTAAAGAACATATATAGAAAAGTGTGCATAGGAAATCACTATTGAATTTTTTTCATCTGCATAACACCTTCTCCCGCAGGTAAACGTAACGTCTGCCGCCAGCCAGATCGTTCGCATACATACTACACCATAAAACGGAGGAGCATATAGAAAAATGAGCCTTGCTAAAATCAAGTGACGAAAACGTTGCTAGCTCTTAGACCAGGAATGGCGAACCTTTTCACGTCCACGTGCCAAATTTCCCCAAAAATATACTTTACGTGATCATGACGTGCCAACAATAAAAAAAAATAATGGATCAAATAATAATGAATCAAAACTACTTAAAATTTTGTTTTTAGCATTAAAAACTTATAGGTGAACATATTGTTTAGCGATAATCTTCTAAATCTCAAAATTTTCTGAGCCAATATTAAGCTAGATTCGGATAAATTAAGTTATATTTCAATTTCTTCAATCTCTGTGACAATCACAACTAACCGAACTAATCGGATTCAAGTGATACAGACAACATCTACATTAATTAATGCATTTTGTGAAATTCTACTATATTTTGATGTAAAACTTAAATCTATGCCGTGCCAAAAATAATCTGCAGCGTGCCACTTATGGCACGCGTGCCATAGGTTCGCCGTCTCTATCTTAGATTATTACTTTCGGTCCAACAATATTAATTTTTTTAAACTCGCGAAATTGAATTTCATGTTGCGTTATAATGACGTAATTATATTAAAGTGTTTCAGCTTTTAAAATTAAAATGCATGTTTTCTTTGGCGCGTGCAATAGGAGTATGCGATTTCCTTGACAATACGCAGGAAAATGCAATAAATACAACCAAATGAACTAGTATTTACCGAAAATTTCTTTCGTATGACTTAAAAATAAATCTTTCGTTTTATGGATGATAATAATAAGGATTAATTTCAGAATATCAGGAGTCTCTTTTCAGAATAAAACATCATTACAAAGTTATGTCAGTCAAACAAAAATTGACGTCATACCTAGCAGACGATTTTTTTTACCATTATCTTTTCCTAAATTGTTTTTTTGAAATTAAAACTCCTGTATTAAAATAGATCTTTAAACATTAAAAACATTCAAATGAAGATACTGCGTCATTTTAACTCGTGTTTAGTTAAAGTTTCTACATATATATAGGAAACATTTTCCTTTTCTGATTAGAATGACGTCGATTTGAAAAATGCAAAAATGTAGCGAGAAAATCTGATTTTTATTTAACATAAAATACGCGTGTTATCACTTTTTTAAAATTATTGTGCCGCTTGATGTGGCAACAGGAAAGAAAGATTGAAGAAAATATTTCTATATTGTTAAATTATGGAACACTATGTAAAGTTTAAATACGTGCCATTAACTTAATATTGGATATTTTTTGACCCGACCTTCGGAAGGCACATCGCTAAATTCAGATTTTCTCAACAAGCCATTATTCATCACTGAATGTTTTCTGATATGGATTGTAATTGATATTTGTCTTTTCATCACGTTTCAAAACGTAAAAGATGCGGCTGACCTCTACTATGCAGCACGATCGTGCTGTATGATCAAGGAGAAGCACAGTGCATTTCTTGCGTAAAATTTTAGTTTATTATTTTTAAGTCGTGGATATAATTTTTAATGCAGTGAAATTATGAAATATATGTCGAATATCAAAGATAAAGAAAGTGTTTCAAAAATCTATACTTACGTAATTTTCTGTATGAAACCTTTGAAACTCATTTTTCTCAATGTCATGTATCAAAAAGATCAATCTTATAAGATATTAAACGCTTTAAAGCAAAAATCACTTTATCATTAGATCTTAGTAAACTTCAAGCAAGAAGATTTTTACCAGAACAAAATTAAATTGAAATCATCTATCATTGTTGTACAACAATGTTATTTGATAATGTAAACTAAAAAGACATTTTTAACAATGCATTGAACAATGTATTAAAAGCATTTCAACAATTAGAATTTTTTCTGTTCTTTGTTACAAAAATGTATGTTTTTTTTAAAATCTACATTGTTTACCTCCTTACTTCGTCCAACTTCGATTTTTACCTTACTATTTTTACGATTTAACGTTGCGATTTTTACCAGAACAAAACTTAGTTGAAAGCTTCTATCATTGTTACAGCAATAATCTGTACAAGAATGATTCTTAATAATGAATATTAACACTGTTATCAAAGGTTGGGTTGTGTATTCAAACGTGTGATCGATAATGATAATAGTATAATGTAATAGATAATGACGGTTATGATGTAAAGATAGAAAAATCGTTCAAGTGCGAGTATTACTCGCGCACAAGGGGTTGCGTACAATAAATATATAAAATAGTGATAGGAATATCACAAAAATCGTTGCTAAAATAATAATTTGGGAACAGATGTTATATATTCCCGTGGCCGCCTTCTTGGATTTTCCTTGACGTGAAAAACCCCTTTTCACAAAGTAAATGTCGCCAAGCAGATTTATGCGCATTTTAGGCTTAACGGGGGGGTTGCCAGAATACGTCACTCGTCGGGATTGCCTTATCGATAAACGCCAACAAAACATCGCCAAGAAATCAAGATGGTGGCCGCGGGAAATATATACCATCTTAGCGATAATTTGTAATCTAGGCTTTAAAAGCCGATGGCGCATCCGCTCGTGTCTTTATGTATGTCCAAACCGTCCGCGCCTTTAAAGGTTAATATATCGGCTAGTTATCGACAAGTTTTTTTGAAAATCGTTATCAACAATCCTTTTATACTTCCGCGACGATAGGTACCGCGAGCGCCACTCAACATCCTTGCTGAGCGCTCGCAAATCGAAATTTGTGTGTAACGGAAAAATGCGATTTTCTCAAAAACTATGTGACCTAGGGTAATCGCTAGGATTCCTGTAAGGTTTTAATAAATATCTACCACACCTCATTTTATTAAAATTTTAGTTTCAGTAGATTCGGAAAAAGAGTGGAGAGGGACATATTTTCGCATTACATTTTCGACGTTATCTATGAAAATATAATACCTAAAATTAAAAAAAAAAAAAAAATGTATTTTTGAGTTCGGCGTTGCGAGAGCCTTCGCACGATATATACAGGGTGTCCCAGAAATGACTGATGGATATTTTAAAATTCAATAACTTGCAAACTGTGACAGATATAAAAAAAATTCTTGCAGGAGCGTTATGTAAGATGTCGGGAGTTTTTATGCTGTGATTCTCAGTTATAGTTACAAATAGCATCGATAGATGGCGTTGCAAGCAATAACCGCTAAATCCAGGCTCGATTTTTCGGCCTCTCTCTTCTAAAAAGGAGATTTAAATGTATTGAATGGATCCCGAAGTACCAGAAATCGGATCTGGACTGAGCGCCTATTGCACTCAGCGCCATGTATTTTTTGAAATTCGAACTAAAATCAAGAATCACAGTACAAAAACTCCTGACATCATACATAACCCTCCTGTAAGAATTTTTTTTAATATCTGTCACAATTATGAAGTTATTGAATTTTAAAATCTATTCAGACATTTTTGGGACACCCGGTATATATATAAAAAAGAGAGATTTTTATTTTCAAGCAACTTAATTAGGTCACTACATTTTTCCTAAATATATTTGTGAATGGTTAGTAATCTATAAATATGTGGGTCAATAGCCTTTATTACTTCTGTATAATTTAAACTTTCCATGCTCCATAATTTATGCGAAAGTAGGCTGTAATAGGCGGACAGACGGATACATGAGTAATTTTAAAATAGTTCCGTTTTTACTTTTTAAGTATGGAACCCTAAAAATGGGAATGCATTGTCTAAAAACATAGTTACTTCAACACAATGTGTCGAAGTTATAACTTAACTTAAATACTGTACAAAAGAATCAGTTAAAAGTGTTATTTTCGTGAAGTAATCAACTTTTACAATTGATTTACAGTCAAGAATATACTTATACATCATGTAATTTACCACAAACTTAATGTATCACATAACTGAAACATTTGTCTATTGTTCTTTCTACAGTAACTGCTATATGTTCATCTCTCGTATCATGAAGAATTTCATTCAGTACATCGTTGATAAAAATTTATAATGAATATTCTAGAGCTAAAAAGTTAATAAAAGTGAAAATATTTGTTTTGAGAAACACTGTTTTATAAGCATTCAATTTTTATCTCAAAAATCACCCCAAATTTCTTGATTGGAATTTGTATAGTTCCAAATCATTTCTGTTAAAATTCATTAATTTGGCATGCGTCCCGATTACTGAAAATTCATCGCTTTTATTTACGCTTGACAGAAATCTTGAACTTTATTAGACAAATTTTTGTTCTATACCTTTTGTAAGATGTGGTAATGAAAAAGATTATTTAAATTATCTATTCGAGATTTCTAAATTGTTTCCTGAACCTATAGTTAAACCATTAAATCATAAGATTACTTAAAAAAAATTATTACACTCATTATTTATCATTATTTTGCGGAAATGTCGGTGAGGCCTTATCGTGGAGTCTCGAAAAGGTTTTGCTGGCTTTTGTGTTTATGTGGAGAAAACTACCGCAAAAAAAACATCCGTTTAGTCTGTAATTCTGTAGGTATGTGGTTATGCGGCAACGAGAATTACCTGTATAGTTTTTCATTAAATTTGTTTGATTCGTTTGAAAAGTAAAGAAAATTTTCTTTTATGTCACAATGCCTTTCAATGGGAATTCAGATGATTTTAAAATTTTCATTGAAAGGAAATTTGTCGCAATGGGATAATTGATTCAGATGTTAAAATACGGATGCTAAAGCTTTCAAATTAAGGACTTAAATTACTGCGATTAGTTTGAAATTTTGTCAGTACTTATATCAGCAATTCTAAACTATGTATATATATTTTTTATGCAATTTTGTGCATCTGTTAGAAATATATAAAGTATTTTCTCTTTTCAATTTTGGATTTTTTCCATTAATTTAATTTGCTTTTGAGGATTTCTTACTTAAACAGGAAAAGCGGAACCATTATAAGATAACTCCTATAGATTATTAAACATTCAAAAATATAGTGAGGAAAAATGTAGTAAGGGCTAATTAAGTTACTTGAAAAAAAAATTTCTTTGTATATCGTGTGAAAGTTTTTGTAACGCCGAACTCAAAAATACATTTCTTTTAATTTTAGGCATTTTATTTTCAGAGACATAGTCGAAAATGTAATGTAAAAATATGTGCCTCCCTCTTCTATTTCCAAATCTACTGAAACTAAAATTATGGAAAAATTAGAGGTTGTAGAAGTTAACCTTGCAGGAAAACAATAGCGATTACTCTAGGTCTCATAGTTTTTGAGAAAATCGTATTTTTCCGTTACACACAAATTTCGGTTTGCGGGCGTTCAGTAAAGGAGTTGGAGGGCACTGGAAGTACCTATCGTCTCAGAAGTATAAAAGGATTGTTTATAATGATTTTTGATAAACATTGTCGGTAACTAGCCGAGATATTAATCCTTAAAAACACGGACGAATTAGATATACATAACACGGGCGACGTACTGTATGCACCATTTGCAGCCTAGATAACAATTTTTAATGATATAGTTGTGCAATGCATTACCTAGTTACTAATTCATATATTTATTGTACGGAGCCCTCTGAGCGAGAGTAATGCTCGCACTTGATCGGTTATTTATCAGCTCATTTAACCGTTATTTAGCAGCAGTATTTAACATGTTAAACGCGACGCCGGCCGGTCCCTGGGGACCGGTATTGACCTTTCCGTTTAGGCGACACCGGTCCCTAGGGACCGGGGGTATAAAATTATAAAAATAATATATTATATAATTTTAAAAACTTTTTTAATGTATTTTATTAAAACATTTCAAACATAAAAAGGGTTTTCCATCACAAGAATTACAAAAATATATTCCTGTATACAAAAATTCTGTTTTACAAAAATATATTTCTGTAATTATCGGTAAATCCGCTGAAACATTAAATTTTTTTAAAAAACATTTGAAAAAAATAACGGTTTTACTGTTTTTTTTTCATTGTACTCGAAAAAAAAAAAAAAAAAAACAATTATCCTATTTTTACAATTTCCGTGTATGTTGTCGCTTAAACGGAAATTAAAGTAAAATTAGTGTTGCGTTTAACGTTTTAAGGGGGTCCGGGACAAAAAAATCTTCAAATTTTGTAAAAAAAAATTATTTCATTAAAAATTTCTCCGTTTTTTCCTGCTTAAAATGAAAAAATTTAAATCATGTTTCTATCTTTATTAGAACAAGATATATTAATTTTTTCGTTTTGGTTTGTTTTCAAAATCTAGCTTTCAAGCGATGGCTGTCATAGAAACGATTTCTTGTAAAAATGCGTTTTATTCATGATGGCTTCAACATTTCCCGTATTTAAATTCTTATAAGTCAAGAACCGTTAAATATAAGGGGTTCAAACTTGGAACATGTTGAAATGTTCAATTGTTTTATTTTAATTTTGATTCAGGATATTTGAAAAAAAATATTTATTTTTGAAAATATGATTTTTTTTTTAAGTTGCACCATTTTTAAAAATTTTTTCGTTAAATATTTTTTTTTAAATTAATATTTTTAAAAATGCTGAAACCAAATTAAAACTTATATATTTCTGTTTATTTAAATGAAAAAAACAATGATATTCTATTAATAATATTTCG
This sequence comes from Maratus speciosus, assembly GCA_963932465.1. Taxonomy (NCBI): domain Eukaryota; kingdom Metazoa; phylum Arthropoda; class Arachnida; order Araneae; family Salticidae; genus Maratus; species Maratus speciosus. The sequence goes on along the minus strand of OZ010786.1, from coordinate 562,539,162 downwards.
AGTTATATTCTGTTAATAATATTTCGAGTTATAACGATTTTAAATTACCCCACGTCTTTGATAAATTTAAAAATTAAAAAAAATATATATATATATGAGAAGTTTTATAACGTGATTTTGTTTACAAATGATATGGTTAACCAACACAAAAAAATTCAGAATTTTAACTCAATGAATAAAAATTATTTTAAAATGTGTCCCGGACCCCCTTAATAATGTCGGAAAGAAAGAAAATTTGCCAAAATAATTGATTCATGTTTATATTTCCGATAATAAAAGATTCTGAAAAAAGGTGATATGAAATAAACAAACAGATTAAATAACAATTTTTTTTGTGACCGGATCATCGACCAAGTTAGCATCAAGTATGAAAAATGGAGAAGAAATATGTTTTAAGGTGAATGTGAATACTGCTAAAGTACTGCCACAAAAGCCACTGTTGTGTCAAATCACTCTTTATAAAATACAGCAGTTGTTAGTTAATCCGATTACGAAAATTCTTAACTGGAAAGCTGAAGTACATATTAACAAAAAAATGTACGAAATGCTTCCATGATGGCAAATATTCTTACAGTGGTCATATTAAAGGGTCATCACGCTAACACCACAGGAAGATATTTAAATTAAAATTGGAACATTTTATTAAAAAGAAAAAGAATTTTAGCAGTGATTTTTTTTATGGAAAGGGATTTGGATTTCAATCGATAAGCCCTTTTAAGAAAATAATAATCACTAAATCTACTTTTACTGAAGAAATATTATGAAAACTTCAGATGTTTAAATCTGATATACATGTCTTAGGGAGATTTACATTTGCATATTTCATTACATGAGACTTCATGCAACTTCTGCAAAAATTTCCAATGCTCTGTAGTTGACAGGCATGTCGGTATTTTATTTCTATAGAATAAAATCTCGTGCACAACTATCTCGCTCATTGTAATAAATATATAGTTTAGAACGCACTTATAGACATTATAGAAACTTGAAATAGCGCAGTTATTGGCAAGTGAAATATAAATTCAATTCGATAACGGAAGGTTCAGGGGGCAGAGCCCCTCCGAAGAAACGTACATTTTTATTCCACAAAATTGAAAAATAAGCAGTTGAAGAGTATAAGTGCATGGAATCGCGTTTATTATAATAGTTCTTAAAAGTTAGATTTTCTGAATCTTTGGGAAAAACTTATATGCTTCAAAATATACATATGATCTAACGTTAGTAAATTGCGGATTGCAAGATGTTAAATACTGTGTAAAGTGAGATGAAAATTAAAATGTATTCCAAAATTAACATTGACGTCCATGATATGAAAGATTTACTAGCTATTTACACCTTATTTCTTTTTTTTAGAGTATAAATACTTCGTTGTTATAGCTTCACAACCGCTAGGAAGTTTGGAGAGTTCTAACGTAATACTTGTCTGGAGGTCCTTCAAATCTATGGACTGCCCTGTATGTACGCTTACACATGCATGCTACGCAACCCCGCATAAGCTTTCACTCATATACTCCAACTTTTGCGTCAAAAAAGAAAAACTTTTTACTAGAGAACTAGTTTCCTGAAATTTTTACTGCAATATATTTAGAGTAATACCTGGAGGATTTTTCGCCGAAGCTTGGCAAGAACACCTTTCTCTGCTTTCGTAAATATATAGAAAATGGAAAATATATTTTTTTCTGTGTAAAATATAAAGCTTGTAAAAATGGAATTCTTTTTTAAAAGGAAAATTTCAACAGTGGATTGAATTATGCACCAAACCACACTTCCTAAAACATGTCGTGGAAGACAGGCGATTTATCATTATTTAAACACTGCTTCTCTTAAATGTTTGGAGGGGAATTTTAAACCATGTGACTGTAAGAAGATTGATTCATGAACAACATAAAATCTCTTAAGTTCATTCAGCTATTCTCTGTCAGAGCAGCATTTATTTACTGTTTAAATGTAAAATTTGCTAACAATTATTACGTTATTGTAGACTCAATATTTCTGATATCAGAAAAAATCCTAAGTACTAAGAAAGTTTAGAGGGCTCTCACATAATGTTTGTCTGGAGGTCCTTGAAATCTATGGACTGCCCTGTGTGTATACTTATATACCCATTCGCCCGCGTAAGCTTGCACTTGCTTTCATTCCAACTTTGGCGCCAAAAACAAAAACATTTTACTAAGAAACTAGTTTCTTGAAATTCTAAATGCAATATATATAAAGTAATAAAAGGAAGATTTTTCGCAAAAGCTTGGCAAAAAGCTTGGCAAAGCTTGGCAAGGCTTGGCTACCTTTCTCTGCTTTCGTAAATACTACATAAAAATTGGCGAATATTTTTTTTTCTTCTGTGAAATATCTAAATCTTATAAAAATGGAATTCTGTCTTAAAAGGAAAATTTCATGGTCCTTGTGCATAGAATGCAATACAGTTATGCATGTATTATTTCTGTACAATACAGCAGAGGTCTGCAAGGGGCGGAGTTTCCAGTCCCGGTCCATTTGTATTTTCGTGGTTTACGTCCCAGCCGGTGCTAAAATCAGTAAAAACAGGCCCGGCCCATGCAAAAATCAAATCAGACGCGACTCAATTTCCACAGAAAACACTGATTTTTCAAAACATACAATTAAGATTTTCTAGAATACTGCATACGTATTTATCTGAAAATTTAATATTATGAATTACTACACGTTCGTGAGCCACAGATTGCAGAAAAGAATCAGTAGCGGCCCGTCACGTGGACCAGTATGTAGAAAGAAAATGTAAGCCTGATCCTTGCCCGTCTCGATTCTGCTGAAATATGTAAGCCCTGATTCAGACATGATGCAACTGCCAATACCGATCTCTACGCTGGTGATGTTATATTTCTGTACTGATGTTGTCAATCAAGCATCGGCTCGTGCAGCATAGTTATACTTATCCTCGACTCAGTCACATTCATTGAAAACGGTTCAAATTTTATTGATTTAGTTTGACCTTTTAAATTTTATATCTGGCCGAATTTTTTTATCGGCTTGGCCCGTCCCATTTATTATTTTCATCTGCTTGGTTTGACCCGTTAAAAAATTGTCTTTAATCTTCTGGTCTGTTGGAAAATTCCTCATCAATTTACCGGGCCCATGCACACGTCTACAATGCAGTGTGTGTACCATAAAACTTTAGACAAATAGGTTTTGTAGCTAAGAATCATTAAAAAATAAACTAGATGCCGTTTTTCTTAGATTTAGTAAAAACATTTTGATTAACTAATTATTGATTTTATATGCTGTTAAAAATCTGCAGCAAACTGTCCAGCAATTCAACCGTTTTTAAAGATAACCGTTACTTGGCCGTATTATTAAGCTCGGCTAACTCTATTATTGATAATATTATGATCGGAAGAAAGTTAAATTACGGTGATATGTTTTAGAAGGTCCTGAACACGATTTGATGTTTTTTTAAAAAAATGTCTCTATCACTCTGTCACTCTTGAGTCTGTATGTGACAAAAATTTTGTGGGAGCTCTATCTCAAGAACTAATAAACGGAATTTAATAAAACTTTAGATTCAGTTAGTCCTTGATATAAATTGGTGCTGACCACTTTTTGTTGTAAATCGCCCAGCAGGTGGCGCTACTTTGCTGCATTATTCATGATTTTCACAATAGCTCTATCTCAAGAACTAATGCGCGGAATTTCATAAAATTATCATACAGTTAGACCTTGATATAAACTGGTTACTTTTTGGTGCGAATCTCCCAGCAGGTGGCACTGCTATGCTACATTTTTCACGATTTCCTCAATAGCTATAGATCAAGAACTACTGCAAGGGTTTTCATAAAACTTCACTTTCAGTTAGTCCTTGATTAGTTTCATGCAGATTACTTTTTGGTGAAAATCTCCTAGCAAGTGGCACTGCTATTCTGGATTGTTCATGATTATTGCAATAGATCTATCTCAGGAATTAATGCACGAATTTTCATCAAACTTTAGATTTAGTAAATCCATGATATAAATTAGTGTTGTTTAGTTTTTGTATAAATCGCCCAACAGGTGACGCTGCTATGCAGAATGTTTCACGATTTCCGCAATAGCTCTCTCTCAAAAACTAATGCACGGATTTTCATACAATTTCAGATTCAGTTTGAAGTTGACGTAAGTTGTTGATAATCAGATTTTGGTGTAAATCACCTAATCATTGTTGCTGATATGCTGCATTTTTCAGCAAGTATTAGCATGCATGAGATAGAAGAAATTTTTGTGATTGCACGTCCAACTAGTTTAATTTTAACATAGGATTCCGTTATAGGCAAGTTCCATTTTTATAGTATTTACTTTATTCTTATGTCCCAATTTAAAAGCCCCTATCATTCCTTTTTTTTGAGTCCTTATCTCATTTTTTGTCAACAAACTTACAAGGAAGGTCTTCATACATGCATACTTTGAAATATCTGAAAAAAATTATACAGTGCTCTTCTCACGAGGATAGATATGTTAATATAAAAAAAAAAAAATCGGTGGAAACTCGATAGTGTCCGTAAAAAAATAATGAAAATTTTGTTATGTGGCGTTTTATCACCGGTTGGCGATGGAATAATATTAAAAAAAAAATACTTTTTTATGTCAAATACACTTTAAGTTAAAAATGTTTCATGTTGAACTTGTTTAAATAAATTTAATTTAAGTAACTTTACTTTTGTCAGTTTTAATTTGCTTTAACTATAATTTTGTCATATAGTATATATTTATAATGAAAGTTAACTATGAAATTTTATGAAATAAAACAAAATTTAAATTATTTAAAATAGTTTCAAACTCAAAAGTAAGTCCAATTGAGAACTGTCGATTCAATTGAGTTGCTACGAAAACAAACTGCAGCTCCTTCATCTGGCCTTTATTTTGAAATACGTTTAAATATACGAAAATATATTTTTCAATATGAAAATATATTTTTTAATATGAAAATATTTTTTATATCTGAAATTATTTTTACAGTGATAAAATTAAATAAATGCAGCAACAAGCAACATAAATATTTAATACAAAAAATAGATGTATTAAATTATCTCATTGTTTAATTTTAAATTCATTAAATACTATTTACATGCATTCTAAAAATCAATTAACAAAAATTTTTCAGATGCATTAAAATCATTTACTTTTGGCGAGGAAAAGTGCTGCTCATCAAATCGCGTGATACTTTCGTCTTTTCGCGCCAAATACTCGAAAGTATTTTATTTTTTTACAGACTTTCTACTGTAATTTCTCCGCTAAATTTGACTAATTCTTTATTACATAAATACGTAATTTAATAAGTTTTTTTTTTCAAAATATTCTGAGCACGGTAAGGAGACCTTCCTTGTTAGCAACAATAGTGGGAACTGACAGTTTACGAGTTGTCATTAAAGAAGACTAATTGCAATTGTATGAAAGTAATGGAGCTCTTTATTCCGGTCGTTATTTGTTTTGTCAGTTTTGAGACCTTAAACTTGAAAATGTGCATTTATGATATTGTGCATTTATGCGTGTCGATATTGTATTTTAAGTAATATCCGTTTTTTAGAGTAGGTGAGGAGTATATGCGAGAGCAACTCAACATTTCTATTATATTACTTAACAATTTTTGTTTTTTATCATTTGAAGAACATATATTTAGTTACTAAAAGCATTGCACAAACAAGAATATTTACTAGTCTGCTTTTGATTTCCTAATGGTTGAATATATTTGAAGATTCTAAATAAGGTTATGATTTTTGTAGAAAATTTTCTATTGAAGGAACTAATACTCATCGAAATAAGTGTTAAGTTATGAATCGAATGAAATACCATGAAGCAAAATAAGTCCAAATAATCTTGCTTTGATTGAATATAAACTCATATGTATATAGGCATATTTGAGAAAATTAGACCGTAGAGTACATGCACAAAATACACAATATGAAATTTAAAAAGTTCTCCATTTTAGTTGCAGCCAAAAAATAGTACTCCCTCTGTCTTAAATTAGTTGCTGTATTTGTTTACTTTTGTACTGATTATTGATACTGCTGATTTTATGATTTTTTTAAAACATTTTTCAGAGATTTTAGGGTGCTATGCAGTCAATCAACAACATTTACTTACCAAGCATCTCCTTAAATAAGTACCAAATTAGTTTAAAAAATCCAGGGTTCGCACGCGCTTAAGCCACACCCCATTTTGTAAGAGTTCTTCCACCAGTAATCGCATAAAACTAACTTCTGGCTAATGAATCGTTAATTCTTTAGGAAGAAAATTATCTTTGTGGTATACTGGTGGTAAAGTCCTTCCAAAATGGTGTCGATCTACTAAACTGCATCGGAAGTTAGTTATGACTCCACCCTCTTGAAATGTAGCATTTTAACTAATTTGGGACGGAGGGAGTAATAAAGAAGTTACAAGTTAAAAATGTGCATTTCATTTAAATTTCTTAGTACTTTCGGGCTGCAATCCCTCGGCTATCATGAGAGAATATTTTTATTAGCAATTGCTGTTCCATTCATTCAAATACGTCCCTTCATTTGAAATGGGAGAGTCTATAAGGTAGCTGAAAGTAGAAATAGTAGTGCCTTGGATTGAACTTATGTAATATAGAAAAATATTTAACTGCCATTACATTCATTTTAATACATCAGTTTTTTCATATTCGTCACTTTGATTTGAAATGTCATTCATTTCATTTTTTGTTACTTTTAAGTAAAACGCTGATCTTTTTAATGTTTAATTGTGTATTTTGTGGTTGAATCAAGGTGGAATATTGCATTTCGTTTTATGATTTTATGTGTATATGAACTTTTAAACTTTCTAAATAAACGAAATAGAGTATCCTGCTCTGTTAAAGGATTATATATTACTGTTTACATATTTTATATGATAAAATTATTGTTATAGTCGGAGCAATTCCCTGCCGATGGACAATGGAGTCTTCATGCCACTATATCGGACAGTTAGTTACTTGCTTTTGTATAATCGCATGTGTTTATCTGTACATAGTTTTAGTTTTCATTTTTCCTTAATTTAATTATTAGTGTGTTACTTTTGCTTATTATTTTAACTTCAATTTGTAATTTGTATACTAATATCTAGTTATTTCTGTATTATGGTATTAGTTTTATTAAGTAAGTTTACTGTTAAGATTTCGCTCCTCATTCTCTGAACTATCCCTTCTATTAGATTAGTTTTTAGTGGTGTTTAATAACATCATTCTAGTCTTAGTTTTCGATGCTGTAACCAGCATCTTCTTCTTGATATTTAACAACCTCTTTTGTTCTAAGTTTTTGGATGGTGCAAACAGCATCTTTAAGATATCTTTTTGAGTTTATGTTTTCTTTTACGTCTCAAAATTTTAAACAAATGATCAGGTTTGAATCACTTACAAGTTTTTTGCAATATTTGCTTTCCTATCTATATTATTTTTATAATTTAAATGTTTTATCTTCAACATTATTCTTTCTAGTTTTTTTGTTATAAGTTGGTATAAATAGCATTTGGCTGCTACTTATGCTAATGTTCTTCATGTTTATTTTCATTTTTTGCCTGAGAGGTAATGATGAGTGCAGATTTTTTGAATGAAATAAGTAAATCAACATGCTTTCTGAACCTCTCATAATTCTATTCGTAATTATGATAAAATTGTCTTGAAGTAAATGCGACAAGTTTTCTTAAAGAAATTTCGGGCTTCTGGGTTTTATTTTTAGAAGAAATGCAGTTGCTTGAATTATGGTGGAATGTTTTTGTCCTATTCTAAGTAATTGTCCTATTAATTATTTTTCTAAAAAAATGTTATTTTTGTACATTACTTTGAGTTACAAAAATAAAGCTTTGCAATTAAAATATAGCTAAAAGAACTCGTTAATTCGTAATTATAATACATTTGGTTTGAAGTAAACGAAACAAGGGATTTTTCTAAGAACAGTTGGGCTTTTTTTTTTTTTTAAGAAAAAAAATGACAGCTACTTGAGTTATGGGGGAATGTTTTCAAAGTAATTGTCCAATGAATTATTTACTATTAAATATTTTTCTTAAAATACATTATTTTTAAATATTAATTTATGTTACACAGGCAAATTTGTGGAATTAAAATAAAGCTACGAAAAGCCGTTATTGATTTATTTATTTTAATTATATATTCCCCTTTTAAGGGGATTTAAAACTTAAAAAAATTATCAAATCATTATATTTTACTATGATAAAGTGAATATTACAATAATAAACAATTATTTTAATAAAAAAAGAACCTTATAAAAAGATTCATATATAAATAAAGGTTTCAGTTAATTTAAAAATATTTTCTTAATAAAATGTATGTATATCTATAAATTATTTTTTTAATAAAATGTATGTATATCTATAAACGTATTTGAAGTCTTAAATAAAGACAAATTCCAGTATTTAAAGAAACATGAAATAAAATCTACTGTAATCAACTTCTTAGGTTCAAACTTGGCATATTTTCATATTTAATAATAAATTAAGGGCTAACTTCACTCATGTGAAAACACTTGCTCACTGAAGTTAATAGTATGGGGCAGTTCCCAAAAATGTCTCGTTTGCATTTCAGTATTTTAACAATTTTTTTTTTTTTTTTGCGTTGATTAGTTGAGGTTGATTTCAACAATCGCTGTTTTTTACTTATTCGATTTTGTTTGCAGGTTTTTTAATGGGCTACTTTCACTTTCGAAACCGGTTCTAAAAATGAATGAATTCTCATAAAAAAACAAAAGATAAAACCCGCAAACAAAATCGAAAAAGTAAAAAAAACGACACTTGTAAAGATTAATCTCTGCTATACAATGCAAAAATTAAAAAAAAAAATACTGAAAAAAATGAGATATTTTAAAAGAACGGATCCATAGAATTAACATTACATCATATGATAGTATCTGCGATTGAAATATAATTCCCAGTGTTAGTAGATATCTATTGCTATCAGACTTAACAACTTTTCATGCTATTTTCCAACAAACCATTCATTTGAACCAATTTTAAAAAGTAAATTTTCCCTGTGACAAAAAACGAAAAGGCGCTCAATTTTTATAACCACATATCTGTAGCTTAGACCAGACCTTATAAAGACATAGACAGTTACGACACAGATCCTTTATAAGTTGTATTTGCTATTATGAAAAAAATTGTCCGTATAACCAACATCTCTTTTTCGCTTATTTAAGCAGAGAAGAGGGATATGAAATATCATTTACAAGAGATATGAATATTTATTTACTCACACTGTTAAAAATTTACTGCAAACTGGTCAGTCATTCGACCATTTTTATAGAACACGCTTATATAATCGTAATTTATCTTTATTCTGACTATAATAGGGTCAGTAATGTGTGAGATGCGCTTCAAAATATGGTCAAGTACACTGTCGGAAAAAAACTAAATTTATGAGCCTTTGATGTTCAATTTCACGGGCAACAGTCTTATTTCATGGAAAACGGTCTGATCCACTAAAAAATACGGTACCACTCTATAAATTTTCCTGCGCTAGGGTGTAATCCTTCGATTTAGACGTGTTTCGAAAAATAATGTTAGTTAACCGCGACCGTAACATATTTTTTAACCCGAAAAAGGCGATTCTGTGACGATTATCTAACGTGCTACGGAACAGTAAGTAAAGTGTTATTGTGTTTTGAAGTGCATTATATCTTTGCCCCGTAATATTACGGGCTGTACAAAACGATGGCTTTGGAATCTTTTTTACAGGGTATGACTGGTATCTCTGCTGCCGGCCTCTGCCCGTAATTTTACATGGATATTTTTAGATACTTAGAAAATTAAGGGCAGTCAAGATATTCTTGCAGTTCTAGCCCATCTGTTACGTCAACGGTAAAATCAAAAACCATCAAATACGGTACGACCTCATGGATTTTACTCCGCTAGTGTGTACACGTTGACACAAAATGATGGGCACGGATTGTTTTTTTTTACGGGGTAAGACAGGAATCTCTGCTGGCGGCCTCTGCCCGTAAATATTTTTAACAGTGTAAACGTTATATTTAAAAATGGTCGAATGACTGAACAGTTTGCTGCAGATTTTTAACAGAGCACAATGTTAAAAATTTATTGCAAACTGTCCAGTCATTCGACTGCTTTTATAAGAAAATGGTTTCATAACCGTAATTTATATTTATTCTCACTATAATATGTTCCATAATAAGGTCAAGTACACATCATAATATGGTCAAGTAATCGTTATATTTAAAACTGTCCAGTCATTCGACCCTTTTTATAAAAACGTTTACATAACCGTAAATTATCTTTATTCTGATTTTAATATGGTCCATAAGATGATCAGATACACGCTTCAAATACACGCTCAGATACTCACTGTTAAAAATTTGCAGCATTCTGGCAGGTCATTTGACCGTTTTTCCGAAAACGGTTGCACAACCGTAATTTTAACACTATTCTGACCATATTATTGGCCATTTTATGGTCACAGTAGAGTTCAATTATGGTTATGAAACCGTTTTTTCAAAAAACGGTCAAATGACCTGCCAAAATGCTGCAAAATTTTTAACAGTGCACGCTTCAAGTTACCGTTATATTTATAACTGCCGAATGACTGGCCAGTTTGCTGCAGATTTTTAAAAGTACACTGTTAAAATTTGCAGCATACTGGACCATTTTCGACCATTTTTATAGAAAGCGGTTGCATAAATGTAGTTTATGTAAACTTCTTTATTCTGACCGTAATATGGGCAATAACACGGTCAGAACAGAATTAAATTAGGGTTATGTAACCGTTTTGTATAAAAACGGTCGGACGATCGGACAGTTTGCTGCAGATTTTTAGCTGTCTGATAACTATTTCATTCAACCTTTGATCTTCAACTGCAACCTTTTCGATTCGTGTGGAGTGAAATTTGAGCTTTAAAATTCGCACAAACATTGTAGACCGGGATCCGGCAGCACAGACAATCACCTCAGCGAGCTGACGGATGAAATTCTAGGATTGGTTAAATCTTGATTCGCATATTAAAACGCAATCGATCTGTCAAATCATACCTTGGTGGAAAAAACCTGAAAACCCGATTTTAGCGGTTGACTCGTAGGTTTACCATTGTGTTTTCCTGCTCGCTGTCCTCCATGTTTTCATACCTTTTGGTGCAGGAAGACACAATGGTAAAACTACGAGTCAGCCTCTAAACTTGGGTTTTCAGGTGTTTTCCACCAAGGTATGATTTGGCAGACCGATTGCGTTTTAATATGTGAATCAAGATTTAACTAATTCTAGAAATTCATCCGTGATCTCGATGAGGTGATTGTCTGTGCTGCCGGCTCTCGGTCTATTGGTTATCCAAAATATATTGAGTTTGTAGCGGACTATACTGTTAAAAATTTGCGGCAAACAGAACCTTTAAACTTACAAAAAATAAATTTTCGGTTTTTGTTTTATTCTGAATCCTTAAACATTTCTGAACAATATGCAAAAAACCACATTCAAAAATATGCATTATTTCTTGATGTATAATTATTTATTGACGCTGAGTATAATTGAAGGTAAGTGGATATTGAAATTTTAAAATGTCTTTTCTCAGATTCGCAAATTTTGAGTTTGCGTCAACTGTTACTTTAAACTATATAAAGTACACGAGTGGTTCTTGATAGTTTAAATGCTGACCCCCATACCCTCCACAAGGAAAAAAAAAACATATTTTGATTATTTATTTGCACTTGGAAAAGAAGTAATTTTTAAAAAAATTTTTACATTTCATCGTAAAATTAAAGTATAAGCAACAATTTTCTGCGCGTATTTTGGTTTTAAGTTAGAGTTACATATATTATGATTCTATTTCTGGCAAAAATATAGGCAAGAATGATTTCTATATGCATAATTTACAGTTTTATCCAGAGATTTTTTATTACAGACATATTAATTTTTAAATTTAAGGTTTAAATGCTATTTTTATACATACAAGTTTTTTTCTGTGTAGTTTACATACTTTAAACAGAATTGTATGAATATTTTCAAACAAAACAACATAAGAGAAAAATACACGCATTCATTTTGGCCAAAACTTTATTTAAAATGATGGAGGAGCAGAAAATGGGTGATAAGGAAGGCGGTGGTACACATGATGGAAGAAGAAGCACAAAAGATGTTAAATGATGTTGAAAGACGAAACATATAAAGTCATAATTCGGGAAAAAAGTCACATCCGTGTAAATGAAGTCACAAGTATCAGGATTCTGATGCCGATGATGTTAAAGCATCTTTCAGTCTAAATTAGGAAAACAATTCACGTTCAGCAAAAAACGGCTTGAAAGAATCTTAGTTCTTCTTTTTGAAGAGAGCGTACTGGATCTTTTTAGATAAAGACAACCTGAAAATAATTTTGTGACACATTACTAAAAACAAGTAATTAATACCTTATTTTATACATACAAGTTACAATAAAATTTCACTTCGTCTAACTAAACTTTGGAAATCAGAACAAATAAACATTTGATAAAATTTTTCGAATATAATTATATAAAAAAAAGAAAAACAATTATATAAAACTTTCGTTGTTGTAAGCCCATGGTCATATTTTACAGAGACCTTTTCGGGAATAAAAGTTTAATTCTTTTTTAACTTTCTAAAGACAGAATCACAATAGAAGAACGAATAGATAAATAATGAACTCAAAATGGTAATAAAACTAACGAAGATAATTTTCTTTAAAAAACATTGACAGTTTTTTTGCGTTTTGTTATTATTTTTAAAATAAAACTTTTAGATATGGATATGTGACTTCTCTTTAAGAGGATAGCAATTTCCGATTTATTTGTGAGAGTTTTTTTGGATAAAATATAACGGCATGTGAAACTCTTAAATTCCAGAATTTTTAAACCAAGGTCTAGACCATGAACAGCGAAAATATAAACGTACCAAGCCAGGCTTGGACCAAACTTTTAGCTTTTGAACCGGATCGTATCGGACAAAGATAGATTTCCTATGGGTCGGGCTGGGCCGTGTAAACCTTTAGTAGATTAATATTATAATTGAAATGGCAGGTGAGAGGCAAACCTCACCTCACACGCTCTTAATGATTTCCTTAACCCTTTGGGGACGAGCGACCGGTATACGTGTCGCGTAAGGTGCTTAGAATCTGCAATTATTCCCACCATTAAATTTTTCCTTATTTAATCCGACCATTTTCCCGATTCAGTTAAGCAAAATTTTCTGTTTTGAAAAACCGGTGATAGAAGATTAAAAATTCTGTAAAAGACGCTCGTCCCGAAGTGTTTAAGGGTAGTTGGAAGTGCCTATATCTATCATGTTAAATTAATGTACCTTTTCCAGGAAAGTACCAAAGATATTCAATTGAAATTGTTTATATACATAATATGAATAATTCCTCATAAAGTGAAATCAACTTTATAAATAGATATTCTTTAGTTATTAAAAAAATTCCGGAATAAAAACGACTTTTAAATAACAAAAAACTTGCATTTTTCCAAAGAAAAACTTTTTTATAAAACTTTTGTATATATGTTTGTTACAAAAGTTCACTTCAGATTGATCAGGGATATGTATAAAATATTCAGGCAAGATTACAAAACAATAGTATGTTATAATGTCTATAAAGAGATGCATCGAAGTTAAAAAAACAACATTTTGAGAAAATTGAGTTTAAAGTTTATGTACTTAATGTTTATGTGTGATGCAATCAAACTAAATTACTTTAAAAAAATTAATTTGTCTTTGTGGTAGAAACAATCGTAAATATACCCTTTCAAAGCGGATAAATGATATATATATATATATATATATAAACAGGATGTTTTCACAATTTTGCTTTCCATCTACCCTTAAAACAACAGAAAGTTTGTTATAAATACAGATTATTTTCGTAAAATAAAGTTTTTTACTGACTGTCCTAACTAACAGTTTTTTTTTTTAAATTACAGAGTATGTTTATTCTTAAGTTATGCATGAAATTTTCTCTTCATGGATTTTAAATATAGATAAAAAATACGAAAGAATGAAATTTTTATTTACTGCTAGGAAAATAAGAATGATCAACATTCGATTTCTGGAATTATATCCGATTGAAATGATTTTACGATTAAAAACTAACTCTGAAAATTTTAATAAAGTTTTATTTTTTAGAAATATGTATTTAATTTTAATTATATATATAAGCAATATAAATGGCCATTTTTTAATCTATTAAAATATTATAACAAATAAACATTCGAGGGAAAACTTCGAATAAAATAATTTGCGTAAAACTTTCTTTGTTTTAATTCTATTTCTACAGCTGTCAAGTGATACCTTTTGAAACTTTGATTTATGGTTATTTTATACGTTATTCTTTTTTATTAAAATAATCACAAATCCTTTTTAATACGCTGAATGTTTGACTTACGATTATCTTAGTTTAAGAAAAAAAAACATAATGCATACAAATGAAAATATTAAAAGGCGTCATTTGATATCAGTAATAATAGTTTGCTCTTGGCCAATAATTACTAAGTTTAGCTCTCTTAATTTCCTATCTTATTCTCTTAATAATTTTAGTTCCTTATCGCCTTTTGCAGAACTTTTTCGTGAATAAAAGTTTCGTTTTTTTTTTTTTTTTTTTTTTTTTTTTTTCTTTCTAAAGATGGAATGTAAATTGGAATGTAAATAAGAAAAGATAAATAATGAAGATGAAATGTATGTAAAATTATAGAAAATGAAAAAACATAAGCAAGGGTTTTGCGTTTTCTTATTTTTTTTTTAAGACTAAATGAAGAAAATATGAATTTTAATATACCCATCAGTAAAATCAGGTATTGAATTAAAGACTGTTCGTCTGCATTTAAAATTACATATTTTTTTATGACAATAAATGTTCTATGTCGCACTACAATTTTTGAACACATCTACATGTATTTTGTTCGAACAGTTGCTATTATCAAAATTGCATATATATTTTTAAATCTCTGGTGATATTTGACAATATTAGTTGTAAAAATGAATGAAAATCAATGCTTACGCTTTATATCTCAAGATAAACATTTCCAAAATAGTGAAGTTCACTCTACGTATCCACTCATCTATATAATCTTTAGCTCTATTTTCAAGAGATTTCCACATATCATCCTTTTCGTTGATTTTAATCAGGTATGGCATGGCGCTGGACAAGTCAATCTTCTTGCCAGTCATCAACTTTTTCCATGTCATTTCTCTCTTCGATTTCAGTTCACGTTCAAACCACTTAACGGCATCACGGCAAACTGTATCAGATCTTTTCATTCTCATCAAAGCAGCTTCAGCTTCATGATCATAATAAGCGGAGTCAAACATGAATCTGAAAATAATTAGTAATATATAAATAAACTTATAAGAAGGTCTGAAGATCTAAGAATAAAAAGGCATTATATTAGGGCCATTAGTTACGTGTGGGACAGCTTTTCTACATGTCATTGCTTCAGGGGTCGTACTGGTCCTGAAATTTCAAGACCAGAATATATTTCGGTACCAGTATTTTCTTATAGAAAATCTCTTCTTAAATAAGGCGAAATTTCGAGCGTTTTACCTAGATTTATTTTCTATAAACGAATACTGATATTTGTTCTGAAAAATTCCTTGAAGCGTACGAACCCTGTTGCTTTTTCATGAATGCTATTATATCCTCAAATTAAAATAACTGTCCTAATATGTAAATCTAGGTTTTTTGTTATTTTCAATGCATAGTTTGTACTATAGAAACTTAGAAGTTAATAAATATAGATACATATGTAAGTGTCATGCGCAGGACATTTTTTCCGTTTTCCGTGGAATGGCTCTGAAAAAGGACAGATTACTTAGATCTAGAGTTTAAAATGTGGAGATTTTTAAGCCTATTAAAAACGGACGGGTTACTTAGGTTTAGAGTAAAAATATGCAGACTTTTAAACCTATTAAAAAAACATTCTATATCACGTGTTGGGCAGCTTTTCTACATATTACTGCTGTTTTAACAATTCTATTGTATCCTGAAATTAAAAGAATTATGCTAATATGACAATACAGGGTCTTTCACTACCAGACCGGCAAACTTGCAGGAGGTGTAGAGGGCACAGCGAAGACTCGGAATCACATAGCAATGCAGGGTCGGAATTGCAATCCTAACGAGATAGCGTGGTTGTTTGGATCTGGATCATTGTGATAGAAAATTCACATTTAACGACCATCAGCTTAAAATAAGTCATGACTTTCCTGATAATGAAGATCCCCGAAATTTTTTTTCTACGTGCCCTGTTCTTACTATTTACAGTTTTGCACGTTTAAGGCAGTAGGGGCGCTTTGAAATGACGCATCTTCGTTGCTACGCAAAGACCCGAAACACGCATGGCGTATTTCAAAACATCCGAGATTCGAGGTATGAATGTTTCATTCACACATTACGAAACATTAGACAATTGCATTATCAGGAATGTCATGACTTATTTTAAGCTTATGGTGTTTTAATGTCAATCCTCTATCACTATGATTCAGCCCCTAGCAATCTCTCTATCTCGTTAGGATTGCATTTTCGACCCTGCATTGCTATGTGATTCTGAGTCATCTTTATGCCCCCTACACCTCCCGCAAGTTTGTAGGTCTGGTAGTGAAACACCTTGTATATTTTGTTTGTTATTTTTAATGTATAGTTTATATTTTAACAACTTATAAGTTAACAGACTTACGTATTTAAGTATCACTTGGAGGACATTTTGTCCGTTTTTCATGGAATGGCCCATAGATTGTAATAGTAACTCCATATATAAATACAGTTAGTTCATCAATAAAATAATCATTGTTCAAATACCTTCTTTTTACATTTAATGCAAATGATAAAAATATATTGGTGAAAAAAGAAAATTGATTTTGCACATTAACATATTAAAGAAGTATTCTCGGCATGTACTGGGAAGAAAAGGTAGCTTCGCTATTCCTTGTCTTTACGATTTTATCTAATTTTATACAAACACACGAAGCTAAATTTTATAGAACTCGATTATAAAAAATTCCCAGTTTTCGTAAATATTGAATTTGAATTGTAATTAAGAAAAAATTAGACGGCTATCGCTAAATTGATTTCATTTATGGCTACCTACTTTTGTTGGCAAGTTTGGCAACAAATAGACGCAGGCTGATATGAATATGTACTTTTAATCGTATAAGAGTTCGAACAACGCTTACAACAATGAAAAGAAATTTGCAAGAAACCACGTTCAATAAAACTGATAAAATAAACTTTTGTATTGAGGAATCCCCTATTTTTTTTATCTTTTTTTTTTAAGATGTCAGCCACTCTAGTACTTCAAACTGCTATATCTCATCGATTTTTTCAGGTAACGGGGAAATAAATAATCCCTCCAGAATCCTTGCATTAACTCCAAACACTTAAGGAGAACAGTTTTGGATATCTAATTCTTCGTATATGTTTTTGAATTTTAAATGTTTAAGTGGCGCACCATTTTAAAACAAGATGGTGGATACAGCTGGCTAATGAACTCTGTTGAGACCTTGGATGTTCAGTACACATATTCAGTCACATCCACATAGGTTCATAAATACAAGTGATATTGTATGACAAAAAATCAGATTTACTTAAATAGGTACAAATCACAATAATCGCAATATAATGAAATGTTCAAGATACACAAACCATGACGTTTTCCAGCAGTGGAAGTAAACACAAGTCATCATCGGCGAAATACTTTTATTTAATTCAACATTTTGGATAGGATTCTCTACTATAAAAACATCCACAATTTAGAGCTTAAAACTTAAAAATTAAAAAATAAAATATTGCGTACGATTCAACAGAAAGATAATTTCACCTTTTAGATGCTGCAAGATTAGATAAGCACTTGGAAAAAAGACAAAATAGGAGTTTCAATTTAGTGTAGCAGAATTTAAAGGCATGGCGGAGGTTATACAAAATACATGACAAGATCGAGCACCATTTAATTGAAAATCCTAGCTCGGCGAATAAGACCTCAGTTAAAAATTTTCAATAAGTCGACTTCCACAACGCGGGAAGAAAAATTCCAGAAGCGTCTCGAAAAGAATATTTAACAGAAAGAGACAAAAAGAAAGTTCGAATTGACTGCGTTGTAAAAAAAAAAAAAAATAATAATAATAATATGGCCACCGACAGTGAGAATTTGAAAAACAAATCGAGAAGAGAAGCGAAAAAAAATTATTTAAAAAAACAATATAAAATTAAGTACCAATGTACCAATGTAGTGGCACTGATTTCCTACAGGAGTCGTAATGCTTCTGTTTATCTCAGTGGAAGGTGATGAGTCGATTTGTTTCAATGATTCAATGTTAAGCAAAAGTGGAATTCTTTTCGAATTCCTGAGCATTGGGATGGTAGAAAGTAAGCCAGAGATCGTGGGGAAGGAGGAAAAGGTCCCAGAACCATACATTATTTTCTTATATAAATTAAGTATATCAAGATAAACTAAGATAGGATTCGAAAAAGTTAATAAAAATAGACGTTTACTGTTTAAATAACGAATTTTGAAAAGAAAATGGCAAGGATTATAAAATTAACTGACAAACTTTTAGACTAATTTTAAGATATGTTGTACTTGTATAAATGAACATTTAGATTGGGTGTGTTTTTTGAATCTGGGAAGGGATGGGCGCGGGGGGGGGTGGGGGGTCATGATCGATGATTGCTTTTTTTGGACGTTTCTACAAGGTAGCTTCTCATTGGCATTCCCTTTTCAACGGAAAATCATAAAACCTTCAAGAGCTCAGCAATAGAAAATTAAACCTCTCTCTTTTAATCTGAAGTTTTGTTTTCCATTTTTTTCTTTATATGTATGGAATTTTTTTTTAAACAGAAATTTTAATCAATCAGTATTTAAAATGCCACCATCTGGTTCCTTATTTCTGAGAAAGAAAAATCCTTTTCTGGAGTTTGGAAATTTTTTTAGACATATCAATAATGTTTAACAGCATTCTTTACTGCATGCATACTTTAAATATAACATAATTTAAGACATATAAATTCTTTCATCAGAGAAAAATAAGAAAACATAGAAACTATAAAAATATCGATAGATGCTTACGTGTTGACTGCTAATTCTCTTCTCAAAATTTTCATTTGCTTTTCCGTTTTCCTAAAATACTCATCGCTGTCAAAATCGTCACGAGAACGAAATCTGAAAAATAAATAAATATATATAGTATATGGGGTTTTTTAATACGTTATAAAGGAGCTTAATAGTGTCGTTTTCAGGCATTGTGCAAACAATATTAGAGGAATTATTAACTTGAAATTTTCTGACGATTTCATATCACATTTTTAGTTTTTTATTTTATATTTTTGTATTTCATTCTTTACTGTTTAGAATGTTTTCAATTATTTTTTTTATTAATTTTCACACATGTAAGTATTCTTTTAATTATATGTATATACATGTATAACTATATATATGAATATTTATAAAAAATATAAGATATTATATGCCCAGAGGTGACATACTAGCTTGCATTTTACCTTTAATTTTTTTTACTATATCTTTGCATTTATTTGGTTTGCTATATTTCATTTCATTTTATTATGCTTTATAATAGTTCTTGTTCAATTAATTATTGTTAACAAATAATTTTTCATTTCTTTCTTTTTTTTTTGTGTGTGTGTGTGTGTGTGTGTTTAACGTAATGATGTGTTATCATACCAAACCTGCCGATAGTACTTTATAATTGAATTTAAAATAATGGGTGGAGTTTATGACGCCTTTGCGCCTGTTGAAGTGTAAAGACACAGTTTAGTTTGTGACTTTGGTATGTTGTTTTTATGTTAATTTTTCAAATGTATTTTCATAAAGTTCTGCAGCTATATACACATGCCCTTAAATTTAAGCTATTTTTGATGCATTGTTTGAATATAAATATGTATACCGGGTGATTAAAAAAAAGTTTACAAAATGAAATGGCAAATCAGGTATACAATAAGAATGAAAGATCACATACGAACATAAAGTCGTTGCAAACCACTTATTTAGTCACAAATACAAGGTGTTTCATCCTAACACACTTTGGGTTGACGTTTAATAAATTACACATTTAACAGACCTTCTCACCTTTGTTATTAATGTGATAGTACCAAAAAAAAAAGTGGTAGATATTTGCTTTATATGCACCAGTTGTATAGACTCGACGCCCCACATTTTGGACTGTGATTGTCAATTCATACGGTATCATGGTTTGCTTGAGATACATCTTTTTACAGATCTTTTCGTGATGTTATCACATTTCACATAAAACAAGATACATATCGTTGCATTTTCATTACAATGTTTTAATTTTTCTCGGTTTATTACTGTTAACCCGGATTCAGTTAGGATGAAACACCCGGTATTTGCGACGCAATAAGTGGTTTGCGATCCTATGTTCCTATGTGATTTTTTTCCCTCGTTGTATGCCTGATTCGCAATTCTATTTTCTAAAGGTTTTTTTAAATCACCCTGTATATACATACAGTATGATCAATTTAAAAGAGTAGCCGTTGGTTTTTCTTATTACCCTCTAATCTGACTAATGTGGCAACTATCATAACACTGAAGTATAATTGTTTGAACCTTGTTTAAGTGTGGCAGAGTAATTTCAACACTATTGGACCGTTACAACTTATTTGTGAAATAAAACAGAAGGGGAGAAGCACAGTGTTACTCAATCCTGTGATAATTTTACTTTTGAAAAATATTATTTAATTCAAATTTTTACATTATCATTCCTTACATCAAATGTTGAAAATGTTCGCCACCATTTTGAATGCAAACATGAACACATCGAACGAAGTTTTTGGGACACACTTCTCAACATTGTTGCTATTATTGAGGAGATTTCTTCAGTTATGATATTTTTTTATTTATGAGTTAAAAAAAAAAAAAAAAAAAAAAGAAAACGCTGAAAGAAGCAGACGATTTGCTCAACTCATTTGCGTAGAATCGGATTAAAAAGTATTAATGATGTTCACATGAATTTATGTTTAAAAAACGAGTTTTCGCATATAGAAAGTGAAAAAACGGTACCCGCACATAAAATATAGACATATTTAATAAGTAATGATGTTGGAAAGTCTTGCTACATATATTATAGATGAGGATAATACGAAACACAAACGGGTACTCCTTTAAATTGAACATCCTAGGGTGCACAACCTTTTTTAGAGAAGGGCCCCTCACAAAAATGTGTAGGTTGTCAAAGGCTACATCAGTAACACAGAGATAATTCCATTCGGGGGAGGTAATCCATGGCCTATAATCTCATAAAAAATACAGTTTCAGAGGAGGGGGGCGGGGGGAGGTTGCCCTTCTAGATTCCCTTACCCTGTCAACATATCAAATTTAGTTGGCAAGGATATATCAACAGTTTATGTTTGTATATATAACACAGATCTAGCAAGAATTGTTTCAAAGAGTGATAATATTCCTTAACTCTATTCGGGGGTGTGGATTTTATTTTATTATAAGTGCTAAAACTTTGGCATGAAAGTGCCTAGTGCCGAAATAAATGTGAACTTTATGAATGAAGACTAGAGAAGGAGCCAGTCAAAGAAATTCGCTATTTTTCTGCACCTGATCAATAAAATTCGCTATTTTTCCGCGTCCGATCAAAAAACTTTGCGATTTTTATGCGCTTGCTCGACAAAATTCGCAATATTTCCGAAGCTGATAGACAAAATTCGAGATTTTTCTGTAACCCGATCAACAAAATTTGCTTTTCCCCGTGAACAATCGACGACATTTGCGATTAACCTCCCCTGATCAACGAAATTCGTGATTTTTCCGCGTAAGATCAACGACATTCACGAAATTTGCAATTTTTTTCCTCGGCAATTTGACAAAGTTCGCTCAATAAACTGACGAAACAAACGATTTTTTCGCTCCCGATCATAGAAATTTGGGATTTCACTGCAATCGATCGACGAGATTCGGGATTTTTCCGTGCCCGATTGACGAATTTGCGATTTTTCAGTGCCCGATCAACGAAATTCTCGATTCTTAACTGACTGACGACATTTTCAATTTTTCCCCGCTGTAAATTGACAGAATTTCCGATCAACGAAATTCACGTTTCATAACTGACTGACGACATTTTCAATTTTTATTCCCACGTAAACTGGCAGAATTCGCGCTTTTTTTATCCCGATAAACTGACGAAACTCACAATTTCTCCTCTGCACATCAACGAAATTTTCAATTTTTCCACGCATCATCGAGAAAATTCGTAGTTTTTCCGTGTCCGATGAATGAAATTTGACTTTTCCGCGTCTGATCGACAAAATTTGCGATTTTTTCGTGCCTGACCAGCGAAATTCACGATTTTTCGGAGCCCGATAGACAAAACTCGCGATTTTCCCGTTCCCGATTGAAAATTTTCCCGAACCTGATGGACAAAATTTACAAGTTTTTCGCACTCAACCAGCGAAATTTGCGATTTTTAACTGGCTCTGGCGAAATTTATATTTTTTTCCCGCGGCAAATTGACAAAATTCGCGATTTTTTTCTCGCGATAAACAGACGAACACGCAATTTTTCCACAGACGATCAACGAAATTTTAGGTTATTCTTCTCTTAATAGACAAAATTCGCCATTGTTAACTGACTGACGAAATTCGCAATTTTTTTCTCGCGGCAAATTCATGAAATTCGCGGTTTTTCCTCGCGACTGACGGAAATCATAATTTTTTCGCAGCCTATCAATAAGATTTTCAGTTTTTTCGCGCACCATCAATAAAATTGATGTTTTTTCCATGCCCGACAACGAAATTTGAGCCTTTTACGAACGTGATCGACAAAATTCGCGATTTTTCCGTTCTCGACGAACGAAATTCGCAATTTTTTCGAGCCCGATCGAAAAACTCGGGATTTTTCCATTCCCGATCGGCGAAAATTTCGATTTTTTACGCGCGTTATCGACAAAATTCGCGATTTTTCCGTGCCCGATAAACAAAATTTGCGGTTTTTGCGCGCCTGATCGATAAAATTCGCGATTCTTAAATGGCTAACGAAATTTTCAATTTTTTCTGCAGCAAATTTACGAAATTCATGATTTTTTTCTTGCGACCTATGGGCAAAAATTGAAGTTTTTTCCAGATATAAATTAACGAAATTCGCGGGCCACACGCTAACCCATCGCGGGCCACAGGTTGTACATCCCTACTGTATATGTACATATACATACATAGAAATGGTGTATGTTACTTAATAGATTTTGTAATACGTTACTGATATCGTTTTTTGGGGTCAAAGGAATAAAAAATATATCTTCTAATATTCGCCATTAAATAAATAGTAGATAAAATTATTACTACTATTATTTAAATTAATTAGTAATTAGTAATTAAATTAGTAATTAGTTTATTTAGTTTTTCTCAGAATGCAAAATACACTTTCATTTTTGAGAAATAAACATTCATTTGGAGAAAGAACATATATTTGTATCACTGAATATAAAGATTTTTTTATAACATTTTTGTTTAGAATTTCATTATCGAATTCATTTTATATGTAGGAATATTTATATATATATATTCTATAATCAAATTGAAGCACAGTGTATTTCGTATGCAAAAATATGGTTTACAACAATTACGTTTTAGATATAATTTAGAATGAAGTAGAATTAAGCAATGTATAGTAAATTCATAATAAAGAAGTTGCTTCAAAAAAGCTTTACTTACGTAAGTTTCTGTAAGAAACCTTTGAAACTCATTTTTCTCAATGTCATATAACAAAAAGAAATAATCTTATACAATAATAAAGACTTTAAAGCAAAAATAACTTTATCATTAGATCTTATTAAACTTCAAGCAAGAAGATTTTCATAAGAACAAAATGAAATTGAAATAATCTACTATTGTTAGAACAATAGCGTGCAACAATGTTATTTGATACATAAAAATTAAAAACAGTTTTAACAATGCATTCAACAATGTATTAATTCTACAAAATTCGTTTCAACAATTAGGATATTTTCTTTTCTTTGTTGAAAAGATGTTTTTTGAGTTCACATTGTTTACCTCCTCACTCCAACCAAGGAGATTTTTACCAGAACAAAACTTAATTGTAAGCTTCTATCACTATTACAGCAATAATCTGTAGAACGATGATCCTTTATAATGAATATTAACTGTATTAACAAACATTTTGTACTATATTAAAACGTTTGAACGCATTTACATTTTTAAAAAGTCTTTGTTAGAAATGTTAATTAGCGTTTATAACGAAAAAATATACATTCGTGATGTGATTCTTTTAAAATACCCATAAAAGCAAAATAAAAAAAGAATTGACTCCATAAAAAATGAACATTCACTCCTGTGAAACAGTGACTGTTCACTCGTACCAGGGGTGAAAAAACGCACCCATTTAGCAAGAGTGAATAGTCACTCCTCCGAAAGAGAGATTATCCAACCCTGTTTAGAGTGAATATTCACTTCCCAGGAATGACTATTTATTCTTTCAGAGAGTCAAAAAATTCACTTTTGCTCAGAGTGAATAGACACCCTAAAGAGGCTCGGCATATTTCGACATTGCGATAGAGTGAATACTAATACTCCTTTTTATTTAGCGTGTAGTGCTTCAAGCAAGAAGATTTTTACTAGAGCAAACCTCAAATTTCAAAGGTCAATTTCAAATAGGATCGTTTTTCCGAAAAGCTTTTTTCCCTTTATCGCAACGGTCCTTCAGAGCGCAATTTTAGCGGTTCTGATAAACCGAAAAACTTTCTTAAACCTCTCTTAATCGATGGTACAATCTATTTAAAAAAATATATGAATTTTAACGCTTTCAAATATACCGGCGAACGCAAGCCACTTCGCGCCTCACAGAGACGATATTTTTTCTTAATTATTAATAATCTTAAATATTTAAATATTTTTTCCAAACTAAAATGTGTGAAAATTTCGACAAAATCCAGTAAAAATCTGAGTGTTTCATCGCTGTTTCGCTCGCTTTCGGTTCGCAGAGACCCAAAAAATCAAATTACGCTGGAAATAAAATACCAAATAGTATATACTTTGAATTCAATATTTTTTCGCGATTTTTTTCATTTGAAAATATAAATTCAGACAAAATGGAGTAAAAGATATAAAATAATATTTTAAAAAAAGTGTTATTTTCTAAATAAAACCACATCTACTGTAATACAAGAAGCATACCGAAATCCCCTCACCTACTTAAAAAAAAAAATAAATAAATAAAAAAAATAAATAAATAAATAAATAAATAAAAAATAAAAGAGTTTTCTTGGAATAGAATGTGGTTATTTCTGTTTAAATAACCCTTTAGTGTATGTACACTATGGATTGTTATATCATATTTTCTCTCAGAAATTTAATTGCTGTATTCTGTGTAAAATCATGACAAACCAATAGCGACGGGAAACATACTTTTCCATCATGAGAGCATTTCGTACCTTTTATTTATTGTTATGTATTTTAGCTTTTTTAGTACAGATCTTGACAGAAACTACTTTATTTATTCATTTAGTCAGTTTGGTTCCAAAACGTTCATTGGCGACTAATTTGCAGCGCATTCACATATGTGTAGACATTTAGACCTATTGCGTAAACTTCCGTAATCAGATTCACTACCAAATGTCGTATTTTAGCAAGTGTGATTTTGTGTAATAGAGCGGTTTTTGTGCCATTTCTTTAAAAGTATGTACATTGACTTTAAACTATATCGTTTCCAGCAATGTTCCTGTTTGACGCCTATCTTTGTCCGTTGATTAGGTAATTGAAGATTAAATGTTTTACGTTAAATTATTTTTAATTTTTTGCATTCCAAAAAGCCCGAATGGATGAATTAATTTATTATTATTTTTTCTGATACGTTATGAAATAGAATAGCTAGGAATATGTTAATGTAAAAAAGAAAGAATATCTACTGATGAAGAGAAACACATGAAATTGAAAAGTTAAAATCTTCTATGTTTTGAACAGAAGCACAAAATTTCATCAAAAATGTATAGATATTTTAGACTTTCTGACATATATTGACAAAATTTTAAACTAATCGCAGTAATTTAAGATCCCCATTTGGAAATCTTAGCATCCAAATTTTAACATTTTATCGATTTTCCAAATGCGCCATTTTCTTTTCAGAAGAATGTTAAAATGTATAATCACCTGAATTCCCACAGGAAAGTATTGTGGCGTAAAATAAATAGTTCTATGATTTTGGAACGATAAAAACTAAATTCAACCAAAACACTATACTGCTGATCCCGGGTATCTCACCAAAATACCTACCTAATTACAATGTACTCGGATTCGTTTTGTAGCAGTTATTGCTAGACTACACACCGACAAATACATAAACAGACACGAAAAACTTTACGAGTCCCCAGAGTAAGCCTCACTGACGTTTTGGCAATTATAAAGCAAGAATATACGTTTTGCGTTTAACGTTCACTTCATACTGTTACGGCATTATTTCTTAAATTCACAGTGTAATTCAGGAGTTACATGATATTTTTTTTGCCATTAGGCGTTTTCTATGGCTATTTTGGTGAACCGTTGTGCGTTACGTGTGATAACATGCTTTTAAAGTGGAGAAATCTGTTTTTGTTCTGATTGGACATCACGGGGAGGTTATAACATCTTTTGCTGATACTAATTGCAATCTGCTCGGCTAGAGTTTTTTTTTTAATCTTTTTTTATAAGATAATCATTATTAATTTTGCAAACTATTAAAAGCATTATAAAATTAATGTCATTGAATAGTTGTTATTGTGCAGTGCAAACACTTTGAAGTAAGTAGGTAATTTAAAATTATAATTTTTTTGAGCCATTTTTGTTATACAACTCAGAAGTGACATTATGTCATTATGTCCAACCGAAACATATATAAATTTTCTCGCTATTTTTCTTCCTAGTGGATAATTAACAAAAATAAACTCAAATATAATGTTTTCCGAACAAAATAGAAAGTCATGCGTTAAAGGGTTAAAGAATGACGTTATAATGTTAAGATAGTAAAATTGGATACATGCATCGGACTTGGAACCGTCTCGTCTGTCCGATAACAGCTTGTAACAGTCCGATGCGGAATACACACGCGCTTCTTTTTAAAATATAAGGAATCGTATTGAGACAGAAATGGAAAACCATGTGACTTAATTAAAATCCAAACTTTAGAACACGTGCTTTTTTTTTTACCACTACTAAATCTTTACATGATGCAAGTTAGACAGTAATTTTAAATGGACATACCTAGTCACCTAGCTTAATTCTGTGTTAACGAGTGATTATTTTAACCTTTTTGTCATTTTATTTCAAATGTGTCTTTTTTATAATTTTTCTGAGAAATGTTTTTCAAAAACATCATACTCACGTGAATTTCTACGGATTATATGTACTCAAAAATTGCCAAAATATGCATGCAATTGTGGTATTAAAATTTAAACTATTCACTTATAATTTTTAATAGAAAACCACTTATACTAAACCCATTTCCTGCTTACATTTAATTTAATTTAATTTTAGTTTAATTGATAGTATATTTAATATTTAATATTTTAAAACATTGTATTATTTATGATATTTTACTAAAAAAGGTATGCAATTTAACACGAATTTTAATGTTATGAAATATTTTTATTACGGTACACAACATATTTTTCTAAATTTTCAGCAGCTAGATTTTGTTTTTTATCATTTAAAGTTCGTTGAATTCATAAAATGTTCTTTTAACATCAATCGATGTTACTGGATATTTTATGTAAGACTTTGTTACAATTGTTTCCACTTCAATTAGTAGTTCACCCTCATCACCGTTGAAAAAATCATTTTTGTATCATATTCTTAAAACCTTAGTTTTAATTTAAAATAAAACTTAATTTCTCCATGGTTTGCTCGCATCCGAGCAGATTGTTTTGCGACAAATATACATACTCCTAAATTGCGGTCTTGTATCTTTTAAGCGCGATGAAAAAAATGAAAAAAAAGACAAAAAAACTAGAAAACTAGAAAACAAGAATTCTGCTTTTTCCGAATTTAGTGTATCACTCGATGAAAAAATACACGTATATATATATATATATATATATATATATAGATAGATAGATAGTGCGAAATATATTTCAGTTTTAAGATTTAAAATACAAGCTTTTATTTTAGATAAAATGACGTCATTCACATCAGCTGAAAAATTTCGCATTTACGATCCAGTCTTAAAGAACATATATAGAAAAGTGTGCATAGGAAATCACTATTGAATTTTTTTCATCTGCATAACACCTTCTCCCGCAGGTAAACGTAACGTCTGCCGCCAGCCAGACCGTTCGCATACATACTACACCATAAAACGGAGGAGCATATAGAAAAATGAGCCTTGCTAAAATCAAGTGACGAAAACGTTGCTAGCTCTTAGACCAGGAATGGCGAACCTTTTCACGTCCAAGTGCCAAATTTCCCCAAAAATATACTTTACATGATCATGACGTGCCAACAATACAAAAAAAAAATAATGGATCAAATAATAATGAATCAAGACTACTTAAAATTCTGTTTTTAGCATTAAAAAAATATAGGTGATATTTGGTGTTATACTGTAGAAATTTATTTTAAAAATATTATTTTTGTTGTCTCATCTTAAATGCCAAATAATTTATATCCGCTTTGTACTTAGTTATTTTCCATAGAATGCAAGGTTTAATTGCACTCACTTAACAAGACGTTTTTAGTTAATTTTTTTCTTTTCTTCTTTTTTTTTTTTTTTTTTTTTTTTTTACGAAAAGAATGTGTTGCAGAAAACAATTGTCAAAATAGCAAGCGCCAGAAACTATAGCTTTTAGTGTCTGGAATTGAATTCCAAGTTGTTATAATTTTAAAATCAGCATTTTTGCTTATTACACTTTTACTTTTTGTTTAGCGATAATCTTCTAATTCTCAAAATTTTCTGATTCAATATTAAGCTAGATTAGGGTAAATTAAGTAATATTTCAATTTCTTCAATCTCTGTGACAATCACAACTAACCGAACTAATCGGATTCAAGTGATACAGACAACATCTTTATTAATTAATGCATTTTGTGAAATTCTACTATATTTTGATGTAAAACTTAAATCTATGCCGTGCCAAAAATAATCTGCAGCGGGCTACTTATGGCACGCGTGCCATAGTTTCGCCGTCTCTATCTTAGATTATT
Source organism: Maratus speciosus (assembly GCA_963932465.1). Taxonomy (NCBI): domain Eukaryota; kingdom Metazoa; phylum Arthropoda; class Arachnida; order Araneae; family Salticidae; genus Maratus; species Maratus speciosus. Next base: position 562,510,048 of record OZ010786.1, on the reverse strand, counting down.
ACTTTCGGTCCAACAATATTAATTTTTTTAAACTCGCGAAATTGAATTTCATTTGGCGTTATAATGACGTAATTATATTAAAGTGTTTCAGCTTTTAAAATTAAAATGCATGTTTTCTTTGGCGCGTGCAATAGGAGTATGCGATTTCCTTGACAATACGCAGGAAAATGCAATAAATACAACCAAATGAACTAGCATTTACCGAAAATTTCTTTCGTATGACTTAAAAATAAATCTTTCGTTTTATGGATGATAATAATAAGGATTAATTTCTGAATATCAGGAGTCTCTTTTCAGAATAAAACATCATTACAAAGTTATGTCAGTTAAACAGCAATTGGCGTCATACCTAGTAAACGATTTTTTTACCATTATCTTTTCCTAAATTGTTTTTTGAAATTAAAACTCCTGTATTAAAATAGATCTTTAAACATTAAAAACATTCAAATGAAGATACTGCGTCATTTTAACCCGTGTTTAGTTAAAGTTTTTACATATATATAGGAAACATTTTCCTTTTCTGATTAGAATGACGTCGATTTGAAAAATGCAAAAATGTAGCGAGAAAATCTGATTTTTATTTAAAACAAAATACGTGTGTTATCACTTTTTTAAAATTATTTTACCGCTTGATGTGGCAACAGGAAAGAAAGATTGAAGGAGATATTTCTATATTGTTAAATTATGGAACACTATGTAAAGTTTAAATGGGTGCCATTAACTTAATATTGGATATTTTTTGACCCGACCTTCGAAAGGCACATCGCTGAATTCAGATTTTCCCAACAAGCCATTATTCATGGCTTGGATTGTGATTTTCTGGCTTGGATTGTGAATGATATTTGTCTTTTCATCACGTTTCAAAACGTAAAAGATGCGGCTGACCTCTACTATGCAGCACGATCGTGCTGTAGGATCAAGGAGAAGCACAGTGCATTTCTTGTGTAAAATTTTAGTGTATTATTTTTAAGTCGTGGATATAATTTTTAACGCAGTGAAATTAAGAAATATATGTCGAATATCAAAGATAAAGAAAGTGTTTCAAAAATCTATACTTACGTAAGTTTCTGTATGAAACCTTTGAAACTCATTTTTCTCAATGTCATTTATCAAAAAGAAACAATCTTATATGATAATAAACGCTTTAAAGAAAAAATCACTTTATCATTAGATCTTAGTAAACTTCAAGCAAGAAGATTTTTACCAGAACAAAATTAAATTGAAATCATCTATCATTGTTGTACAACAATGTTATTTGATAATGTAAACTAAAAAGACATTTTTAACAATAACAATGCATTGAACAATGTATTAAGCGTTTCAACAATTAGAATTTTTTCTGTTCTTTGTTACAAAAATGTATGTTTCTTTTAATCCACATTGTTTACCTCCTTACTTCGGCCAAGAAGATTTTTACCAGAACAAAACTTAGTTGAAAGCTTCTATCATTGTTACAGCAATAATCTGTACAAGAATGATTCTTAATAATGAATATTAACACTGTTAACAAAGGTTGAGTTGTGTATTCAAACGTGTGATCGACAATGACAATAATATAATGTAATAGATAATGACGGTTATGATGTTAAGATAGAAAAATCGTTTAAGTGCGAGTTTTACTCGCGCACAAAGTGTTGCGTACAATAAATATATAAAATAGTCATAGGAATATCTCAAAAATCGTTGCTAAAATAATAATTTGGGAACAGATGTTATATATTCCCGTGGCCGCCTTCTTGGATTTTCCTTGACGTGAAAAACCCCTTTTCACAAAGTAAATGTCGCCAAGCAGATTTATGCGCATTTTAGTCTTAACGGGGTTGCCAGAATACGTCACTCGTCGGGATTGCCTTATCGATAAACGCCAACAAAACATCGCCAAGAAATCCAAGATAGTGGCCGCGGTAAATATATACCATCTTAGCGATAATTTGTAATCTAGGCTTTAAAAGCCGATGGCGCATCCACTCGTGTCTTTATGTATGTCCAAACCGTCCGTGCCTTTAAAAGATAATATCTCGGCTAGTTATCGACAAGTTTTTTCGAAAATCATTATCAACAATCCTTTTATACTTCAGCGACGATAGGTACCGCGAGCGCCACTCAACATCCTTGCTGAGCGCTCGCAAATCGAAATTTGTGTGTAACGGAAAAATGCGATTTTCTCAAAAACTATGTGACCTAGGGTAATCTCTAGGATTCCTGCAAGGTTTTAATAAATATCTACTACCCCTCATTTTATTAAAATTTTAGTTTCAGTATATTCGGAAATAGAGTGAAGAGGGACATATTTTCGCATTACATTTTCGACGATATCTATGAAAATATAATACCTAAAATAAAAAAAAAAATAAAAAGTATTTTTGAGTTCGGCGTTACGAGAGTCTTCGCACGATATATACCGGGTGTCCCAGAAATGACTGATGGATATTTTAAAATTCAATAACTTGCAAACGGTGACAGATATAAAAAAATTCTTGCAGGAACGTTATGTAAGATGTCGGGAGTTTTTATGCTGTGATTCTCAGTTTTAGTTACAGATAGCATCGATAGATGGCGTTGCAAGCAATAACCGTTAAATCCAGGCTCGATTTTTCGGCCTCTCTCTTCTAAAAAGGAGATTAAAATGTATTGAATGGATCCCGAAGTACCAGAAATCGGGTCTGGACTGAGCGCTTATTGCACCCAGCGCCATCTATTTTTTGAAATTCGAACTAAAATCAAGAATCACAGTACAAAAACTCCTGACATCATACATAACCCTCCTGTAAGAATTTTTTTAAATATCTGTCACAATTATGAAGTTATTGAATTTTAAAATCCATCAGACATTTTTGGGACACCCGGTATACATATAAAAAAGAGAGATTTTTATTTTCAAGCAACTTAATTAGGTCACTACATTTTTCCTAAATATATTTGTGAATGGTTAGTAATCTATAAATATGTGGGTCAATAGCCTTTATTACTTCTGCATAATTTAAACTTTCCATGCTCCATAATTTATGCAAAAGTAGGCTGTAATAGGCGGACAGACGGACACATGAGTAATTTTAAAATGGTTCCGTTTTTACTTTTTAAGTATGGAACCCTAAAAGTGGGAATGCAATGTCTAAAAACATAGTTACTTCAACACAATGTGTCGAAGTTATAACTTAACTTAAATACTGTACAAAAGAATCAGTTAAAAGTGTTATTTTCTTGAAGTAATCAACTTTTACAATTGATTTCAGTCAAGAATATACTTATACATCATGTAATTTACCACAAACTTGATGTATCACATAACTGAAACATTTGTCTATTGTTCCTTATACAGTAACTGCCATATGTTCATCTCCTGTATCATGACGAATTTCATTCAGTACATCGTTGATAGAAATTTATAATGAATATTCTAGAGCTAAAAAGTTAATAAAAGTGAAAATATTTGTTTTGAGAAACACTGTTTTATAAGCATTCAATTTTTATCTCAAAAATCACCCCAAATTTCTTGATTGGAATTTGTATAGTTCCAAATCATTTCTGTTAAAATTCATTAATTTGGCATGCGTCCCGATTACTGAAAATTCATCGCTTTTATTTACGCTTGACAGAAATCTTGAACTTTATTAGACAAATTTTTGTTCTATATATTTTGTAAGATGTGGTAATGAAAAAGATTATTTAAATTATCTATTCGAGATTTCTAAATTGTTTCCTGAACCTATAGTTAAACCATTAAATCATAAGATTACTTAAAAAAAATTATTACACTCATTATTTATCATTATTTTGCGGAAATGTCGGTGAGGCCTTATCGTGGAGTCTCGAAAAGGTTTTGCTGGCTTTTGTGTTTATGTGGAGAAAACTACCGCAAAAAAAACATCCGTTTAGTCTGTAATTCTGTAGGTATGTGGTTATGCGGCAACGAGAATTACCTGTATAGTTTTTCATTAAATTTGTTTGATTCGTTTGAAAAGTAAAGAAAATTTTCTTTTATGTCACAATGCCTTTCAATGGGAATTCAGATGATTTTAAAATTTTCATTGAAAGGAAATTTGTCGCAATGGGATAATTGATTCAGATGTTAAAATACGGATGCTAAAGCTTTCAAATTAAGGACTTAAATTACTGCGATTAGTTTGAAATTTTGTCAGTACTTATATCAGCAATTCTAAACTATGTATATATATTTTTTATGCAATTTTGTGCATCTGTTAGAAATATATAAAGTATTTTCTCTTTTCAATTTTGGATTTTTTCCATTAATTTAATTTGCTTTTGAGGATTTCTTACTTAAACAGGAAAAGCGGAACCATTATAAGATAACTCCTATAGATTATTAAACATTCAAAAATATAGTGAGGAAAAATGTAGTAAGGGCTAATTAAGTTACTTGAAAAAAAAATTTCTTTGTATATCGTGTGAAAGTTTTTGTAACGCCGAACTCAAAAATACATTTCTTTTAATTTTAGGCATTTTATTTTCAGAGACATAGTCGAAAATGTAATGTAAAAATATGTGCCTCCCTCTTCTATTTCCAAATCTACTGAAACTAAAATTATGGAAAAATTAGAGGTTGTAGAAGTTAACCTTGCAGGAAAACAATAGCGATTACTCTAGGTCTCATAGTTTTTGAGAAAATCGTATTTTTCCGTTACACACAAATTTCGGTTTGCGGGCGTTCAGTAAAGGAGTTGGAGGGCACTGGAAGTACCTATCGTCTCAGAAGTATAAAAGGATTGTTTATAATGATTTTTGATAAACATTGTCGGTAACTAGCCGAGATATTAATCCTTAAAAACACGGACGAATTAGATATACATAACACGGGCGACGTACTGTATGCACCATTTGCAGCCTAGATAACAATTTTTAATGATATAGTTGTGCAATGCATTACCTAGTTACTAATTCATATATTTATTGTACGGAGCCCTCTGAGCGAGAGTAATGCTCGCACTTGATCGGTTATTTATCAGCTCATTTAACCGTTATTTAGCAGCAGTATTTAACATGTTAAACGCGACGCCGGCCGGTCCCTGGGGACCGGTATTGACCTTTCCGTTTAGGCGACACCGGTCCCTAGGGACCGGGGGTATAAAATTATAAAAATAATATATTATATAATTTTAAAAACTTTTTTAATGTATTTTATTAAAACATTTCAAACATAAAAAGGGTTTTCCATCACAAGAATTACAAAAATATATTCCTGTATACAAAAATTCTGTTTTACAAAAATATATTTCTGTAATTATCGGTAAATCCGCTGAAACATTAAATTTTTTTTAAAAACATTTGAAAAAAATAACGGTTTTACTGTTTTTTTTTCATTGTACTCGAAAAAAAAAAAACAATTATCCTATTTTTACAATTTCCGTGTATGTTGTCGCTTAAAGGGAAATTAAAGTAAAATTAGTGTTGCGTTTAACGTTTTAAGGGGGTCCGGGACAAAAAAATCTTCAAATTTTGTAAAAAAAAATTATTTCATTAAAAATTTCTCCGTTTTTTCCTGCTTAAAATGAAAAAATTTAAATCATGTTTCTATCTTTATTAGAACAAGGTATATTAATTTTTTCGTTTTGGTTTGTTTTCAAAATCTAGCTTTCAAGCGATGGCTGTCATAGAAACGATTTCTTGTAAAAATGCGTTTTATTCATGATGGCTTCAACATTTCCCGTATTTAAATTCTTATAAGTCAAGAACCGTTAAATATAAGGGGTTCAAACTTGGAACATGTTGAAATGTTCAATTGTTTTATTTTAATTTTGATTCAGGATATTTGAAAAAAAATATTTATTTTTGAAAATATGATTTTTTTTTTTAAGTTGCACCATTTTTTAAATTTTTTTCGTTAAATATTTTTTTTTAAATTAATATTTTTAAAAATGCTGAAACCAAATTAAAACTTATATATTTCTGTTTATTTAAATGAAAAAAAGAATGATATTCTATTAATAATATTTCGAGTTATATTCTGTTAATAATATTTCGAGTTATAACGATTTTAAATTACCCCACGTCTTTGATAAATTTAAAAATTAAAAAAAAAAATATATATATGAGAAGTTTTATAACGTGATTTTGTTTACAAATGATATGGTTAACCAACACAAAAAAATTCAGAATTTTAACTCAATGAATAAAAATTATTTTAAAATGTGTCCCGGACCCCCTTAATAATGTCGGAAAGAAAGAAAATTTGCCAAAATAATTGATTCATGTTTATATTTCCGATAATAAAAGATTCTGAAAAAAGGTGATATGAAATAAACAAACAGATTAAATAACAATTTTTTTTTGTGACCGGATCATCGACCAAGTTAGCATCAAGTATGAAAAATGGAGAAGAAATATGTTTTAAGGTGAATGTGAATACTGCTAAAGTACTGCCACAAAAGCCACTGTTGTGTCAAATCACTCTTTATAAAATACAGCAGTTGTTAGTTAATCCGATTACGAAAATTCTTAACTGGAAAGCTGAAGTACATATTAACAAAAAAATGTGCGAAATGCTTCCATGATGGCAAATATTCTTACAGTGGTCATATTAAAGGGTCATCACGCTAACACCACAGGAAGATATTTAAATTAAAATTGGAACATTTTATTAAAAAGAAAAAGAATTTTAGCAGTGATTTTTTTTATGGAAAGGGATTTGGATTTCAATCGATAAGCCCTTTTAAGAAAATAATAATCACTAAATCTACTTTTACTGAAGAAATATTATGAAAACTTCAGATGTTTAAATCTGATATACATGTCTTAGGGAGATTTACATTTGCATATTTCATTACATGAGACTTCATGCAACTTCTGCAAAAATTTCCAATGCTCTGTAGTTGACAGGCATGTCGGTATTTTATTTCTATAGAATAAAATCTCGTGCACAACTATCTCGCTCATTGTAATAAAATATAGTTTAGAACGCACTTATAGACATTATAGAAACTTGAAATAGCGCAGTTATTGGCAAGTGAAATATAAAATCAATTCGATAACGGAAGGTTCAGGGGGCAGAGCCCCTCCGAAGAAACGTACATTTTTATTCCACAAAATTGAAAAATAAGCAGTTGAAGAGTATAAGTGCATGGAATCGCGTTTATTATAATAGTTTTTAAAAGTTAGATTTTCTGAATCTTTGGGAAAAACTTATATGCTTCAAAATATACATATGATCTAACGTTAGTAAATTGCGGATTGCAAGATGTTAAATACTGTGTAAAGTGAGATGAAAATTAAAATGTATTCCAAAATTAACATTGACGTCCATGATATGAAAGATTTACTAGCTATTTACACCTTATTTCTTTTTTTTAGAGTATAAATACTTCGTTGTTATAGCTTCACAACCGCTAGGAAGTTTGGAGAGTTCTAACGTAATACTTGTCTTGAGGTCCTTCAAATCTATGGACTGCCCTGTATGTACGCTTACACATGCATGCTACGCAACCCCGCATAAGCTTTCACTCATATACTCCAACTTTTGCGTCAAAAAAGAAAAACTTTTTACTAGAGAACTAGTTTCCTGAAATTTTTACTGCAATATATTTAGAGTAATACCTGGAGGATTTTTCGCCGAAGCTTGGCAAGAACACCTTTCTCTGCTTTCGTAAATATATAGAAAATGGAAAATATATTTTTTTCTGTGTAAAATATAAAGCTTGTAAAAATGGAATTCTTTTTTAAAAGGAAAATTTCAACAGTGGATTGAATTATGCACCAAACCACACTTCCTAAAACATGTCGTGGAAGACAGGCGATTTATCATTATTTAAACACTGTTTCTCTTAAATGTTTGGAGGGGAATTTTAAACCATGTGACTGTAAGAAGATTGATTCATGAACAACATAAAATCTCTTAAGTTCATTCAGTTATTCTCTGTCAGAGCAGCATTTATTTACTGTTTAAATGTAAAATTTGCTAACAATTATTACGTTATTGTAGACTCAATATTTCTGATATCAGAAAAAATCCTAAGTACTAAGAAAGTTTAGAGGGCTCTCACATAATGTTTGTCTCGAGGTCCTTGAAATCTATGGACTGCCCTGTGTGTATACTTATATACCCATTCGCCCGCGTAAGCTTGCACTTGCTTTCATTCCAACTTTGGCGCCAAAAACAAAAACATTTTACTAAGAAACTAGTTTCTTGAAATTCTAAATGCAATATATATAAAGTAATAAAAGGAAGATATTTCGCCAAAGCTTGGCTACCTTTCTCTGCTTTCGTAAATACTACATAAAAATTGGCGAATATTTTTTTTTCTTCTGTGAAATATCTAAATCTTATAAAAATGGAATTCTGTCTTAAAAGGAAAATTTCATGGTCCTTGTGCATAGAATGCAATACAGTTATGCATGTATTATTTCTGTACAATACAGCAGAGGTCTGCAAGGGGCGGAGTTTCCAGTCCCGGTCCATTTGTATTTTCGTGGTTTACGTCCCAGCCGGTGCTAAAATCAGTAAAAACAGGCCCGGCTCATGCAAAAATCAAATCAGACGCGACTCAATTTCCACAGAAAACACTGATTTTTCAAAACATACAATTAAGATTTTCTAGAATACTGCATACGTATTTATCTGAAAATTTAATATTATGAATTACTACACGTTCGTGAGCCACAGATTGCAGAAAAGAATCAGTAGCGGCCCGTCACGTGGACCAGTATGTAGAAAGAAAATGTAAGCCTGATCCTTGCCCGTCTCGATTCTGCTGAAATATGTAAGCCCTGATTCAGACATGATGCAACTGCCAATACCGATCTCTACGCTGGTGATGTTATATTTCTGTACTGATGTTGTCAATCAAGCATCGGCTCGTGCAGCATAGTTATACTTATCCTCGACTCAGTCACATTCATTGAAAACGGTTCAAATTTTATTGATTTAGTTTGACCTTTTAAATTTTATATCTGGCCGAATTGTTTTATCGGCTTGGCCCGTCCCATTTATTATTTTCATCTGCTTGGTTTGACCCGTTAAAAAATTGTCTTTAATCTTCTGGTCTGTTGGAAAATTCCTCATCAATTTACCGGGCCCATGCACACGTCTACAATGCAGTGTGTGTACCATAAAACTTTAGACAAATAGGTTTTGTAGCTAAGAATCATTAAAAAATAAACTAGATGCCGTTTTTCTTAGATTTAGTAAAAACATTTTGATTAACTAATTATTGATTTTATATGCTGTTAAAAATCTGCAGCAAACTGTCCAGCAATTCAACCGTTTTTAAAGATAACCGTTACTTGGCCGTATTATTAAGCTCGGCTAACTCTATTATTGATAATATTATGATCGGAAGAAAGTTAAATTACGGTGATATGTTTTAGAAGGTCCTGAACACGATTTGATGTTTTTTTAAAAAAATGTCTCTATCACTCTGTCACTCTTGAGTCTGTATGTGACAAAAATTTTGTGGGAGCTCTATCTCAAGAACTAATAAACGGAATTTAATAAAACTTTAGATTCAGTTAGTCCTTGATATAAATTGGTGCTGACCACTTTTTGTTGTAAATCGCCCAGCAGGTGGCGCTACTTTGCTGCATTATTCATGATTTTCACAATAGCTCTATCTCAAGAACTAATGCGCGGAATTTCATAAAATTATCATACAGTTAGACCTTGATATAAACTGGTTACTTTTTGGTGCGAATCTCCCAGCAGGTGGCACTGCTATGCTACATTTTTCACGATTTCCTCAATAGCTATAGATCAAGAACTACTGCAAGGGTTTTCATAAAACTTCACTTTCAGTTAGTCCTTGATTAGTTTCATGCAGATTACTTTTTGGTGAAAATCTCCTAGCAAGTGGCACTGCTATTCTGGATTGTTCATGATTATTGCAATAGATCTATCTCAGGAATTAATGCACGAATTTTCATCAAACTTTAGATTTAGTAAATCCATGATATAAATTAGTGTTGTTTAGTTTTTGTATAAATCGCCCAACAGGTGACGCTGCTATGCAGAATGTTTCACGATTTCCGCAATAGCTCTCTCTCAAAAACTAATGCACGGATTTTCATACAATTTCAGATTCAGTTTGAAGTTGACGTAAGTTGTTGATAATCAGATTTTGGTGTAAATCACCTAATCATTGTTGCTGATATGCTGCATTTTTCAGCAAGTATTAGCATGCATGAGATAGAAGAAATTTTTGTGATTGCACGTCCAACTAGTTTAATTTTAACATAGGATTCCGTTATAGGCAAGTTCCATTTTTATAGTATTTACTTTATTCTTATGTCCCAATTTAAAAGCCCCTATCATTCTTTTTTTTTGAGTCCTTATCTCATTTTTTGTCAACAAACTTACAAGGAAGGTCTTCATACATGCATACTTTGAAATATCTGAAAAAAATTATACAGTGCTCTTCTCACGAGGATAGATATGTTAATATAAAAAAAAAAAATCGGTGGAAACTCGATAGAGTGTCCGTAAAAAAATAATGAAAATTTTGTTATGTGGCGTTTTATCACCGGTTGGCGATGGAATAATATTAAAAAAAAAATACTTTTTTATGTCAAATACACTTTAAGTTAAAAATGTTTCATGTTGAACTTGTTTAAATAAATTTAATTTAAGTAACTTTACTTTTGTCAGTTTTAATTTGCTTTAACTATAATTTTGTCATATAGTATATATTTATAATGAAAGTTAACTATGAAATTTTATGAAATAAAACAAAATTTAAATTATTTAAAATAGTTTCAAACTCAAAAGTAAGTCCAATTGAGAACTGTCGATTCAATTGAGTTGCTACGAAAACAAACTGCAGCTCCTTCATCTGGCCTTTATTTTGAAATACGTTTAAATATACGAAAATATATTTTTCAATATGAAAATATATTTTTTAATATGAAAATATTTTTTATATGTGAAATTATTTTTACAGTGATAAAATTAAATAAATGCAGCAACAAGCAACATAAATATTTAATACAAAAAATAGATGTATTAAATTATCTCATTGTTTAATTTTAAATTCATTAAATACTATTTACATGCATTCTAAAAATCAATTAACAAAAATTTTTCAGATGCATTAAAATCATTTACTTTTGGAGAGGAAAAGTGCTGCTCATCAAATCGCGTGATACTTTCGTCTTTTCGCGCCAAATACTCGAAAGTATTTTATTTTTTTACAGACTTTCTACTGTAATTTCTCCGCTAAATTTGACTAATTCTTTATTACATAAATACGTAATTTAATAAGTTTTTTTTTTCAAAATATTCTGAGCCCGGTAAGGAGACCTTCCTTGTTAGCAACAATAGTGGGAACTGACAGTTTACGAGTTGTCATTAAAGAAGACTAATTGCAATTGTATGAAAGTAATGGAGCTCTTTATTCCGGTCGTTATTTGTTTTGTCAGTTTTGAGACCTTAAACTTGAAAATGTGCATTTATGATATTGTGCATTTATGCGTGTCGATATTGTATTTTAAGTAATATCCGTTTTTTTAGAGTAGGTGAGGAGTATATGCGAGAGCAACTCAACATTTCTAGTATATTACTTAACAATTTTTGTTTTTTATCATTTGAATAACATATATTTAGTTACTAAAAGCATTGCACAAACAAGAATATTTACTAGTCTGCTTTTGATTTCCTAATGGTTGAATATATTTGAAGATTCTAAATAAGGTTATGATTTTTGTAGAAAATTTTCTATTGAAGGAACTAATACTCATCGAAATAAGTGTTAAGTTATGAATCGAATGAAATACCATGAAGCAAAATAAGTCCAAATAATCTTGCTTTGATTGAATATAAACTCATATGTATATAGGCATATTTGAGAAAATTAGACCGTAGAGTACATGCACAAAATACACAATATGAAATTTAAAAAGTTCTCCATTTTAGTTGCAGCCAAAAAATAGTACTCCCTCTGTCTTAAATTAGTTGCTGTATTTGTTTACTTTTGTACTGATTATTGATACTGCTGATTTTATGATTTTTTTAAAACATTTTTCAGAGATTTTAGGGTGCTATGCAGTCAATCAACAACATTTACTTACCAAGCATCTCCTTAAATAAGTACCAAATTAGTTTTAAAAATCCAGGGTTCGCACGCGCTTAAGCCACACCCCATTTTGTAAGAGTTCTTCCACCAGTAATCGCATAAAACTAACTTCTGGCTAATGAATCGTTAATTCTTTAGGAAGAAAATTATCTTTGTGGTATACTGGTGGTAAAGTCCTTCCAAAATGGTGTCGATCTACTAAACCGCATCGGAAGTTAGTTATGACTCCACCTTTTGAAATGTAGCATTTTAACTAATTTGGGACGGAGGGAGTAATAAAGAAGTTACAAGTTAAAAATGTGCATTTCATTTAAATTTCTTAGTACTTTCGGGCTGCAATCCCTCGGCTATCATGAGAGAATATTTTTATTAGCAATTGCTGTTCCATTCATTCAAATACGTCCCTTCATTTGAAATGGGAGAGTCTATAAGGTAGCTGAAAGTAGAAATAGTAGTGCCTTGGATTGAACTTATGTAATATAGAAAAATATTTAACTGCCATTACATTCATTTTAATACATCAGTTTTTTCATATTCGTCACTTTGATTTGAAATGTCATTCATTTCATTTTTTGTTACTTTTAAGTAAAACGCTGATGTTTTTAATGTTTAATTGTGTATTTTGTGGTTGAATCAAGGTGGAATATTGCATTTCGTTTTATGATTTTATGTGTATATGAACTTTTAAACTTTCTAAATAAACGAAATAGAGTATCCTGCTCTGTTAAAGGATTATATATTACTGTTTACATATTCTATATGATAAAATTATTGTTATAGTCGGAGCAATTCCCTGCCGATGGACAATGGAGTCTTCATGCCACTATATCGGACAGTTAGTTACTTGCTTTTGTATAATCGCATGTGTTCATCTGTACATAGTTTTAGTTTTCATTTTTCCTTAATTTAATTATTAGTGTGTTACTCTTGCTTATTATTTTAACTTCAATTTGTAATTTGTATACTAATATCTAGTTATTTCTGTATTATGGTATTAGTTTTATTAAGTAAGTTTACTGTTAAGATTTCGCTCCTCATTCTCTGAACTATCCCTTCTATTAGATTAGTTTTTAGTGGTGTTTAATAACATCATTCTAGTCTTAGTTTTCGATGCTGTAACCAGCATCTTCTTCTTGATATTTAACAACCTCTTTTGTTCTAAGTTTTTGGATGGTGCAAACAGCATCTTTAAGATATCTTTTTGAGTTTATGTTTTCTTTTACGTCTCAAAATTTTAAACAAATGATCAGGTTTGAATCACTTACAAGTTTTTTGCAATATTTGCTTTCCTATCCATATTATTTTTATAATTTAAATGTTTTATCTTCAACATTATTCTTTCTAGTTTTTTTGTTATAAGTTGGTATAAATAGCATTTGGCTGCTACTTATGCTAATGTTCTTCATGTTTATTTTCATTTTTTGCCTGAGAGGTAATGATGAGTGCAGATTTGTTGAATGAAATAAGTAAATCAACATGCTTTCTGAACCTCTCATAATTCTATTCGTAATTATGATAGAATTGTCTTGAAGTAAATGCGACAAGTTTTCTTAAAGAAATTTCGGGCTTCTGGGTTTTATTTTTAGAAGAAATGCAGTTGCTTGAATTATGGTGGAATGTTTTTGTCCTATTCTAAGTAATTGTCCTATTAATTATTTTTCTAAAAAAATGTTATTTTTGTACATTACTTTGAGTTACAAAAATAAAGCTTTGCAATTAAAATATAGCTAAAAGAACTCGTTAATTCGTAATTATAATACATTTGGTTTGAAGTAAACGAAACAAGGGATTTTTCTAAGAACAGTTGGGCTTTTTTTTTTTTTTAAGAAAAAAAATGACAGCTACTTGAGTTATGGGGGAATGTTTTCAAAGTAATTGTCCAATGAATTATTTACTATTAAATATTTTTCTTAAAATACATTATTTTTAAATATTAATTTATGTTACACAGGCAAATTTGTGGAATTAAAATAAAGCTACGAAAAGCCGTTATTGATTTATTTATTTTAATTATATATTCCCCTTTTAAGAGGATTTAAAACTTAAAAAAATTATCAAATCATTATATATTACTATGATAAAGTGAATATTACAATAATAAACAATTATTTTAATAAAAAAAGAACCTTATAAAAAGATTCATATATAAATAAAGGTTTCAGTTAATTTAAAAATATTTTCTTAATAAAATGTATGTATATCTATAAATTATTTTTTTAATAAAATGTATGTATATCTATAAACGTATTTGAAGTCTTAAATAAAGACAAATTCCAGTATTTAAAGAAACATGAAATAAAATCTACTGTAATCAACTCCTTAGGTTCAAACTTGGCATATTTTCATATTTAATAATAAATTAAGGGCCAACTTCACTCATGTGAAAACACTTGCTCACTGAAGTTAATAGTATGGGGCAGTTCCCAAAAATGTCTCGTTTGCATTTCAGTATTTTAACAATTTTTTTTTTTTTTTTTGCGTTGATTAGTTGAGGTTGATTTCAACAATCGCTGTTTTTTACTTATTCGATTTTGTTTGCAGGTTTTTTAATGGGCTACTTTCACTTTCGAAACCGGTTCTAAAAATGAATGAATTCTCATAAAAAAACAAAAGATAAAACCCGCAAACAAAATCGAAAAAGTAAATTAAGGGCAGTCAAGATATTCTTGCAGTTCTAGCCCATCTGTTACGTCAACGGTAAAATCAAAAACCATCAAATACGGTACGACCTCATGGATTTTACTCCGCTAGTGTGTACACGTTGACACAAAATGATGGGCACGGATTGTTTTTTTTTACGGGGTAAGACAGGAATCTCTGCTGGCGGCCTCTGCCCGTAAATATTTTTAACAGTGTAACCGTTATATTTAAAAATGGTCGAATGACTGAACAGTTTGCTGCAGATTTTTAACAGAGCACAATGTTAAAAATTTATTGCAAACTGTCCAGTCATTCGACTGCTTTTATAAGAAAATGGTTTCATAACCGTAATTTATATTTATTCTCACTATAATATGTTCCATAATAAGGTCAAGTACACATCATAATATGGTCAAGTAATCGTTATATTTAAAACTGTCCAGTCATTCGACCCTTTTTATAAAAACGTTTACATAACCGTAAATTATCTTTATTCTGATTTTAATATGGTCCATAAGATGATCAGATACACGCTTCAAATACACGCTCAGATACTCACTGTTAAAAATTTGCAGCATTCTGGCAGGTCATTTGACCGTTTTTCTGAAAACGGTTGCACAACCGTAATTTTAACACTATTCTGACCATATTATTGGCCATTTTATGGTCACAGTATAGTTCAATTATGGTTATGAAACCGTTTTTTCAAAAAACGGTCAAATGACCTGCCAGAATGCTGCAAAATTTTTAACAGTGCACGCTTCAAGTTACCGTTATATTTATAACTGCCGAATGACTGGCCAGTTTGCTGCAGATTTTTAAAAGTACACTGTTAAAAATTTGCAGCATACTGGACCATTTTCGACCATTTTTATAGAAAGCGGTTGCATAAATGTAGTTTATGTAACCTTCTTTATTCTGACCGTAATATGGGCAATAACACGGTCAGAACAGAATTAAATTAGGGTTATGTAACCGTTTTGTATAAAAACGGTCGGACGATTGGACAGTTTGCTGCAGATTTTTAGCTGTCTGATAACTATTTCATTCAACCTTTGATCTTCAACTGTAACCTTTTCGATTCGTGTGGAGTGAAATTTGAGCTTTAAAATTCGCACAAACATTGTAGACCGGGATCCGGCAGCACAGACAATCACCTCAGCGAGCTGACGGATGAAATTCTAGGATTGGTTAAATCTTGATTCGCATATTAAAACGCAATCGATCTGTCAAATCATACCTTGGTGGAAAAAACCTGAAAACCCGATTTTAGCGGTTGACTCGTAGGTTTACCATTGTGTTTTCCTGCTCGCTGTCCTCCATGTTTTCATACCTTTTGGTGCAGGAAGACACAATGGTAAAACTACGAGTCAGCCTCTAAACTTGGGTTTTCAGGTGTTTTCCACCAAGGTATGATTTGGCAGACCGATTGCGTTTTAATATGTGAATCAAGATTTAACTAATCCTAGAATTTCATCCGTGATCTCGATGAGGTGATTGTCTGTGCTGCCGGCTCTCGGTCTATTGGTTATCCAAAATATATTGAGTTTGTAGCGGACTATACTGTTAAAAATTTGCGGCAAACAGAACCTTTAAACTTACAAAAAATAAATTTTCGGTTTTTGTTTTATTCTGAATCCTTAAACATTTCTGAACAATATGCAAAAAACCACATTCAAAAATATGCATTATTTCTTGATGTATAATTATTTATTGACGCTGAGTATAATTGAAGGTAAGTGGATATTGAAATTTTAAAATGTCTTTTCTCAGATTCGCAAATTTTGAGTTTGCGTCAACTGTTACTTTAAACTATATAAAGTACACGAGTGGTTCTTGATAGTTTAAATGCTGACCCCCATACCCTCCACAAGAAAAAAACAACATATTTTGATTATTTATTTGCACTTGGAAAAGAAGTAATTTTTAAAAAAATTTTTACATTTCATCGTAAAATTAAAGTATAAGCAACAATTTTTTGCGCGTATTTTGGTTTTAAGTTAGAGTTACATATATTATGATTCTATTTCTGGCAAAAATATAGGCAAGAATGCTTTCTATATGCATAATTTACAGTTTTATCCAGAGATTTTTTATTACAGACATATTAATTTTTAAATTTAAGGTTTAAATGCTATTTTTATACATACAAGTTTTTTTCTGTGTAGTTTACATACTTTAAACAGAATTGTATGAATATTTTCAAACAAAACAACATAAGAGAAAAATACACGCATTCATTTTGGCCAAAACTTTATTTAAAATGATGGAGGAGCAGAAAATGGGTGATAAGGA
Organism: Maratus speciosus; assembly: GCA_963932465.1. Lineage (NCBI taxonomy): Eukaryota > Metazoa > Arthropoda > Arachnida > Araneae > Salticidae > Maratus > Maratus speciosus. Next base: position 562,493,099 of record OZ010786.1, on the reverse strand, counting down.
AGGCGGTGGTACACATGATGGAAGAAGAAGCACAAAAGATGTTAAATGATGTTGAAAGACGAAACATATAAAGTCCTAATTCGGGAAAAAAAGTCACATCCGGGTAAATGAAGTCACAAGTATCAGGATTCTGATGCCGATGATGTTAAAGCATCTTTCAGTCTAAATTAGGAAAACAATTCACGTTCAGCAAAAAACGGCTTGAAAGAATCTTAGTTCTTCTTTTTAAAGAGAGCGTACTGGATCTTTTTAGATAAAGACAACCTGAAAATAATTTTGTGACACATTACTAAAAACAAGTAATTAATACCTTATTTTATACATACAAGTTACAATAAAATTTCACTTCGTCTAACTAAACTTTGGAAATCAGAACAAATAAACATTTGATAAAATTTTTCGAATATAATTATATGAAAAAAAGAAAAACAATTATATAAAACTTTCGTTGTTGTAAGCCCATGGTCATATTTTACAGAGACCTTTTCGGGAATAAAAGTTTAATTCTTTTTTAAGTTTCTAAAGACAGAATCACAATAGAAGAACGAATAGATAAATAATGAACTCAAAATGGTAATAAAACTAACGAAGATAATTTTCTTTAAAAAACATTGACAGTTTTTTTGCGTTTTGTTATTTTTTTAAAAATAAAACTTTTAGATATGGATATGTGACTTCTCTTTAAGAGGATAGCAATTTCCGATTTATTTGTGAGAGTTTTTTTGGATAAAATATAACGGCATGTGAAACTCTTAAATTCCAGAATTTTTAAACCGAGGTCTAGACCATGAACAGCGAAAATATAAACGTACCAAGCCAGGCTTGGACCAAACTTTTAGCTTTTGAACCGGATCGTATCGGACAAAGATAGATTTCCTATGGGTCGGGCTGGGCCGTGTAAACCTTTAGTAGATTAATATTATAATTGAAATGGCAGGTGAGAGGCAAACCTCACCTCACACGCTCTTAATGATTTCCTTAACCCTTTGGGGACGAGCGACCGGTATACGTGTCGCGTAAGGTGCTTAGAATCTGCAATTATTCCCACCATTAAATTTTTCCTTATTTAATTCGACCATTTTCCCGATTCAATTAAGCAAAATTTTCTGTTTTGAAAAACCGGTGATAGAAGATTAAAAATTCTGTAAAAGACGCTCGTCCCGAAGTGTTTAAGGGTAGTTGGAAGTGCCTATATCTATCATGTTAAATTAATGTACCTTTTCCAGGAAAGTACCAAAGATATTCAATTGAAATTGTTTATATACATAATATGAATAATTCCTCATAAAGGGAAATCAACTTTATAAATAGATATTCTTTAGTTATTAAAAAAATTCCGGAATAAAAACGACTTTTAAATAACAAAAAACTTGCATTTTTCCAAAGAAAAACTTTTTTATAAAACTTTTGTATATATGTTTGTTACAAAAGTTCACTTCAGATTGATCAGGGATATGTATAAAATATTCAGGCAGGATTACAAAACAATAGTATGTTATAATGTCTATAAAAAGATGCATCGAAGTTAAAAAAACAACATTTTGAGAAAATTGAGTTTAAAGTTTATGTACTTAATGTTTATGTGTGATGCAATCAAACTAAATTACTTTAAAAAAATTAATTTGTCTTTGTCGTAGAAACAATCGTAAATATACCCTTTCAAAGCGGATAAATGATATATATATATATATATATATATATAAACAGGATGTTTTCACAATTTTGCTTTCCATCTACCCTTAAAACAACAGAAAGTTTGTTATAAATACAGATTATTTTCGTAAAATAAAGTTTTTTACTGACTGTCCTAACTAACAGTTTTTTTTTTTTAAATTACAGAGTATGTTTATTCTTAAGTTATGCATGAAATTTTCTCTTCATGGATTTAAAATATAGATAAAAAATACGAAAGAATGAAATTTTTATTTACTGCTAGGAAAATAAGAATGATCAACATTCGATTTCTGGAATTATATCCGATTGAAATGATTTTACGATTAAAAACTAACTCTGAAAATTTTAATAAATTTTTATTTTTTAGAAATATGTATTTAATTTTAATTATATATATAAGCAATATAAATGGCCATTTTTTAATCTATTAAAATATTATAACAAATAAACATTCGAGGGAAAACTTCGAATAAAATAATTTGCGCAAAACTTTCTTTGTTTTAATTCTATTTCTACAGCTGTCAAGTGATACCTTTTAAAACTTTGATTTATGGTTATTTTATACGTTATTCTTTTTTATTAAAATAATCACAAATCCTTTTTAATACGCTGAATGTTTGACTTACGATTATCTTAGTTTAAGAAAAAAAAACATAATGCATACAAATGAAAATATTAAAAGGCGTCATTTGATATCAGTAATAATAGTTTGCTCTTGGCCAATAATTACTAAGTTTAGCTCTCTTAATTTCCTATCTTATTCTCTTAATAATTTTAGTTCCTTATCGCCTTTTGCAGAACTTTTTCGTGAATAAAAGTTTTTTTTTTTTTTTTTTTTTTTTTTTTCTTTCTAAAGATGGAATGTAAATTGGAATGTAAATAAGAAAAGATAAATAATGAAGATGAAATGTATGTAAAATTATAGAAAATGAAAAAACATAAGCAAGGGTTTTGCGTTTTCTTATTTTTTTTTTAAGACTAAATGAAGAAAATATGAATTTTAATATACCCATCAGTAAAATCAGGTATTGAATTAAAGACTGTTCGTCTGCATTTAAAATTACATATTTTTTTATGACAATAAATGTTCTATGTCGCACTACAATTTTTGAACACATCTACATGTATTTTGTTCGAACAGTTGCTATTATCAAAATTGCATATATATTTTTAAATCTCTGGTGATATTTGACAATATTAGTTGTAAAAATGAATGAAAATCAATGCTTACGCTTTATATCTCAAGATAAACATTTCCAAAATAGTGAAGTTCACTCTACGTATCCACTCATCTATATAATCTTTAGCTCTATTTTCAAGAGATTTCCACATATCATCCTTTTCGTTGATTTTAATCAGGTATGGCATGGCACTGGACAAGTCAATCTTCTTGCCAGTCATCAACTTTTTCCATGTCATTTCTCTCTTCGATTTCAGTTCACGTTCAAACCACTTAACGGCATCACGGCAAACTGTATCAGATCTTTTCATTCTCATCAAAGCAGCTTCAACTTCATGATCATAATAAGCGGAGTCAAACATGAATCTGAAAATAATTAGTAATATATAAATAAACTTATAAGAAGGTCTGAAGATCTAAGAATAAAAAGGCATTATATTAGGGCCATTAGTTACGTGTGGGACAGCTTTTCTACATGTCATTGCTTCAGGGGTCGTACTGGTCCTGAAATTTCAAGACCAGAATATATTTCGGTACCAGTATTTTCTTATAGAAAATCTCTTCTTAAATAAGGCGAAATTTCGAGCGTTTTACCTAGATTTATTTTCTATAAACGAATACTGATATTTGTTCTGAAAAATTCCTTGAAGCGTACGAACGCTGTTGCTTTTTCATGAATGCTATTATATCCTCAAATTAAAATAACTGTCCTAATATGTAAATCTAGGTTTTTTGTTATTTTCAATGCATAGTTTGTACTATAGAAACTTAGAAGTTAATAAATATAGATACATATGTAAGTGTCATGCGCAGGACATTTTTTCCGTTTTCCGTGGAATGGCTCTGAAAAAGGACAGATTACTTAGATCTAGAGATTTTTAAGCCTATTAAAAACGGACGAGTTACTTAGGTTTAGAGTAAAAATATGCAGACTTTTAAACCTATTAAAAAAACATTCTATATCACGTGTTGGGCAGCTTTTCTACATGTTACTGCTGTTTTAACAATTCTATTGTATCCTGAAATTAAAAGAATTATGCCAATATGACAATACAGGGTCTTTCACTACCAGACCGGCAAACTTGCAGGAGGTGTAGAGGGCACAGCGAAGACTCGGAATCACATAGCAATGCAGGGTCGGAATTGCAATCCTAACGAGATAGCGTGGTTGTTTGGATCTGGATCATTGTGATAGAAAATTCACATTTAACGACCATCAGCTTAAAATAAGTCATGACTTTCCTGATAATGAAGATCCCCGAAATTTTTTTTCTACGTTCCCTGTTCTTACTATTTACAGTTTTGCACGTTTAAGGCAGTAGGGGCGCTTTGAAATGACGCATCTTCGTTGCTACGCAAACACCCGAAACACGCATGGCGTATTTCAAAACATCCGAGATTCGAGGTATGAATGTTTCATTCACACATTACGAAACGTTAGACAATTGCATTATCAGGAATGTCATGACTTATTTTAAGCTTATGGTGTTTTAATGTCAATCCTCTATCACTATGATTCAGCCCCTAGCAATCTCTCTATCTCGTTAGGATTGCATTTTCGACCCTGCATTGCTATGTGATTCTGAGTCATCTTTATGCCCCCTACACCTCCCGCAAGTTTGTAGGTCTGGTAGTGAAACACCTTGTATATTTTGTTTGTTATTTTTAATGTATAGTTTATATTTTAACAACTTATAAGTTAACAGACTTACGTATTTAAGTATCACTTGGAGGACATTTTGTCCGTTTTTCATGGAATCGCCCCTAGATTGTAATAGTAACTCCATATATAAATACAGTTAGTTCATCAATAAAATAATCATTGTTCAAATACCTTCTTTTTACATTTAATGCAAATGATAAAAATATATTGGTGAAAAAAGAAAATTGATTTTGCACATTAACATATTAAAGAAGTATTCTCGGCATGTACTGGGAAGAAAAGGTAGCTTCGCTATTCCTTGTCTTTACGATTTTATCTAATTTTATACAAACACACGAAGCTAAATTTTATAGAACTCGATTATAAAAAATTCCCAGTTTTCGTAAATATTGAATTTGAATTGTAATTAAGAAAAAATTAGACGGCTATCGCTAAATTGATTTCATTTATGGCTACCTACTTTTGTTGGCAAGTTTGGCAACAAATAGACGCAGGCTGATATGAATATGTACTTTTAATCGTATAAGAGTTCGAACAACGCTTACAACAATGAAAAGAAATTTGCAAGAAACCACGTTCAATAAAACTGATAAAATAAACTTTTGTATTGAGGAATCCCCTATTTTTTTTATCTTTTTTTTAAAGATGTCAGCCACTCTAGTACTTCAAACTGCTATATCTCATCGATTTTTTCAGGTAACGGGGAAATAAATAATCCCTCCAGAATCCTTGCATTAACTCCAAACACTTAAGGAGAACAGTTTTGGATATCTAATTCTTCGTATATGTTTTTGAATTTTAAATGTTTAAGTGGCGCACCATTTTAAAACAAGATGGTGGATACAGCTGGCTAATGAACTCTGTTGAGACCTTGGATGTTCAGTACACATATTCAGTCACATCCACATAGGTTCATAAATACAAGTGATATTGTATGACAAAAAATCAGATTTACTTAAATAGGTACAAATCACAATAATCGCAATATAATGAAATGTTCAAGATACACAAACCATGACGTTTTCCAGCAGTGGAAGTAAACACAAGTCATCATCGGCGAAATACTTTTATTTAATTCAACATTTTGGATAGGATTCTCTACTATAAAAACATCCACAATTTAGAGCTTAAAACTTAAAAATTAAAAAATAAAATATTGCGTACGATTCAACAGAAAGATAATTTCACCTTTTAGATGCTGCAAGATTAGATAAGCACTTGGAAAAAAGACAAAATAGGAGTTTCAATTTAGTGTAGCAGAATTTAAAGGCATGGCGGAGGTTATACAAAATACATGACAAGATCGAGCACCATTTAATTGAAAATCCTAGCTCGGCGAATAAGACCTCAGTTAAAAATTTTCAATAAGTCGACTTCCACAACGCGGGAAGAAAAATTCCAGAAGCGTCTCGAAAAGAATATTTAACAGAAAGAGAGAAAAAGAAAGTTCGAATTGACTGCGTTGTAAAAAAAAAAAATAGTAATAATAATATGGCCACCGACAGTGAGAATTTGAAAAACAAATCGAGAAGAGAAGCGAAAAAAAATTATTTAAAAAAACAATATAAAATTAAGTACCAATGTACCAATGTAGTGGCACTGAGTTCCTACAGGAGTCGTAATGCTTCTGTTTATCTCAGTGGAAGGTGATGAGTCGATTTGTCTCAATGATTCAATGTTAAGCAAAAGTGGAATTCTTTTCGAATTCCTGAGCATTGGGATGGTAGAAAGTAAGCCAGAGATCGTGGGGAAGGAGGAAAAGGTCCCAGAACCATACATTATTTTCTTATATAAATTAAGTATATCAAGATAAACTAAGATAGGATTCGAAAAAGTTAATAAAAATAGACGTTTACTGTTTAAATAACGAATTTTGAAAAGAAAATGGCAAGGATTATAAAATTAACTGACAAACTTTTAGACTAATTTTAAGATATGTTGTACTTGTATAAATGAACATTTAGATTGGGTGTGTTTTTTGAATCTGGGAAGGGATGGGCGCGGGGGTGGGGGTGGGGGGGTCATGATCGATGATTGCTTTTTTTGGACGTTTCTACAAGGTAGCTTCTCATTGGCATTCCCTTTTCAACGGAAAATCATAAAACCTTCAAGAGCTCAGCAATCGAAAATTAAACCTCTCTCTTTTAATCTGAAGTTTTGTTTTCCATTTTTTTCTTTATATGTATGGAATTTTTTTTTAAACAGAAATTTTAATCAATCAGTATTTAAAATGCCACCATCTGGTTCCTTATTTCTGAGAAAGAAAAATCCTTTTCTGGAGTTTGGAAATTTTTTTAGACATATCAATAATGTTTAAAAGTATTCTTTACTGCATCCATACTTTAAATATAACATAATTTAAGACATATATACAAGCTCTCATCAGAGAAAAATAAGAAAACATAGAAACTATAAAAATATCGATAGATGCTTACGTGTTGACTGCTAATTCTCTTCTCAAAATTTTCATTTGCTTTTCCGTTTTCCTAAAATACTCATCGCTGTCAAAATCGTCACGAGAACGAAATCTGAAAAATAAATAAATATATATAGTATATGGGGTTTTTTAATACGTTATAAAGGAGCTTAATAGTGTCGTTTTCAGGCATTGTGCAAACAATATTAGAGGAATTATTAACTTGAAATTTTCTGACGATTTCATATCACATTTTTAGTTTTTTATTTTATATTTTTGTATTTCATTCTTTACTGTTTAGAATGTTTTCAATTATTTTTTTTATTAATTTTCACACATGTAAGTATTCTTTTAATTATATGTATATACATGTATAACTATATATATCAATATTTATAAAAAATATAAGATATTATATGCCCAGAGGTGACATACTAGCTTGCATTTTACCTTTAATTTTTTTTACTATATCTTTGCATTTATTTGGTTTGCTATATTTCATTTCATTTTATTATGCTTTATAATAGTTCTTGTTCAATTAATTATTGTTAACAAATAATTTTTCATTTCTTTCTTTTTTTTTTTGTGTGTGTGTGTGTGTGTGTTTAACGTAATGATGTGTTATCATACCAAACCTGCCGATAGTACTTTATAATTGAATTTAAAATAATGGGTGGAGTTTATGACGCCTTTGCGCCTGTTGAAGTGTAAAGACACAGTTTAGTTTGTGACTTTGGTATGTTGTTTTTATGTTAATTTTTCAAATGTATTTTCATAAAGTTCTGCAGCTATATACACATGCCCTTAAATTTAAGCTATTTTTGATGCATTGTTTGAATATAAATATGTATACCGGGTGATTAAAAAAAAGTTTACAAAATGAAATGGCAAATCAGGTATACAATAAGAATGAAAGATCACATACGAACATAAAGTCGTTGCAAACCACTTATTTAGTCACAAATACAAGGTTTTTCATCCTAACACAATTTGGGTTGACGTTTAATAAATTACACATTTAACAGACCTTCTCACCTTTGTTATTAATGTGATAGTACCAAAAAAAAAAGTGGTAGATATTTGCTTTATATGCACCAGTTGTATAGACTCGACGCCCCACATTTTGGACTGTGATTGTCAATTCATACGGTATCATGGTTTGCTTGAGATACATCTTTTTACAGATCTTTTCGTGATGTTATCACATTTCACATAAAACAAGATACATATCGTTGCATTTTCATTACAATGTTTTAATTTTTCTCGGTTTATTACTGTTAACCCGGATTCAGTTAGGATGAAACACCCGGTATTTGCGACGCAATAAGTGGTTTGCGATCCTATGTTCCTATGTGATTTTTTTCCCTCGTTGTATGCCTGATTCGCAATTCTATTTTCTAAAGGTTTTTTTAAATCACCCTGTATATACATACAGTATGATCAATTTAAAAGAGTAGCCGTTGGTTTTTCTTATTACCCTCTAATCTGACTAATGTGGCAACTATCATAACACTGAAGTATAATTGTTTGAACCTTGTTTAAGTGTGGCAGAGTAATTTCAACACTATTGGACCGTTACAACTTATTTGTGAAATAAAACAGAAGGGGAGAAGCACAGTGTTACTCAATCCTGTGATAATTTTACTTTTGAAAAATATTATTTAATTCAAATTTTTACATTATCATTCCTTACATCAAATGTTGAAAATGTTCGCCACCATTTTGAATGCAAGCATGAACACATCGAACGAAGTTTTTGGGACACACTTCTCAACATTGTTGCTATTATTGAGGAGATTTCTTCAGTTATGATATTTTTTTATTTATGAGTTAAAAAAAAAAAAAAAAATGAAAACGCTGAAAGAAGCAGACGATTTGTTCAACTCATTTGCGTAGAATCGGATTAAAAAGTATTAATGATGTTCACATGAATTTATGTTTAAAAAACGAGTTTTCGCATATAGAAAGTGAAAAAACGGTACCCGCACATAAAATATAGACATATTTAATAAGTAATGATGTTGGAAAGTCTTGCTACATATATTATAGATGAGGATAATACGAAACACAAACGGGTACTCCTTTAAATTGAACATCCTAGGGTGCACAACCTTTTTTAGAGAAGGGCCCCTCACAAAAATGTGTAGGTTGTCAAAGGCTACATCAGTAACACAGAGATAATTCCATTCGGGGGAGGTAATCCATGGGCTATAATCTCATAAAAAATACAGTTTCAGAGGAGGGGGGGGGGGGTTGCCCTTCTAGATTCCCTTACCCTGTCAACATATCAAATTTAGTTGGCAAGGATATATCAACAGTTTATGTTTGTATATATAACACAGATCTAGCAAGAATTGTTTCAAAGAGTGATAATATTCCTTAACTCTATTCGGGGGTGTGGATTTTATTTTATTATAAGTGCTAAAGCTTTGGCATGAAAGTGCCTAGTGCCGAAATAAATGTGAACTTTATGAATGAAGACTAGAGAAGGAGCCAGTCAACGAAATTCGCTATTTTTCTGCACCTGATCAATAAAATTCGCTATTTTTCCGCGTCCGATCAAAAAACTTTGCTATTTTTATGCGCTTGCTCGACAAAATTCGCAATATTTCCGAAGCTGATAGACAAAATTCGAGATTTTTCCGTAACCCGATCAACAAAATTTGCTTTTCCCCGTGCCCAATCGACGAAATTTGCGATTAACCTCCCCTGATCAACGAAATTCGTGATTTTTCCGCGTAAGATCAACGACATTCACGAAATTTGCAATTTTTTTCCTCGGCAATTTGACAAAGTTCGCTCAATAAACTGACGAAACAAACGATTTTTTCGCTCCCGATCATAGAAATTTGGGATTTTACTGCAATCGATCGACGAGATTCGGGATTTTTCCGTGCCCGATTGACGAATTTGCGATTTTTCAGTGCCCGATCAACGAAATTCTCGATTCTTAACTGACTGACGACATTTTCAATTTTTCCCCGCTGTAAATTGACAGAATTTCCGATCAACGAAATTCACGTTTCATAACTGACTGACGACATTTTCAATTTTTATTCCCACGTAAACTGGCAGAATTCGCGCTTTTTTTATCCCGATAAACTGACGAAACTCACAATTTCTCCTCTGCACATCAACGAAATTTTCAATTTTTCCACGCATCATCGAGAAAATTCGTAGTTTTTCCGTGTCCGATGAATGAAATTTGACTTTTCCGCGTCTGGTCGACAAAATTTGCGATTTTTTCGTGCCTGACCAGCGAAATTCACGATTTTTCGGAGCCCGATAGACAAAACTCGCGATTTTCCCGTTCCCGATTGAAAATTTGCGATTTTCCCGAGCCTGATCGAAAAAATTTACAAGTTTTTCGCACTCAACCAGCGAAATTTGCGATTTTTAACTGGCTCTGGCGAAATTTATATTTTTTTCCCGCGGCAAATTGACAAAATTCGCGATTTTTTTCTCGCGATAAACAGACGAACACGCAATTTTTCCACAGACGATCAACGAAATTTTAGGTTATTCTTCTCTTAATAGACAAAATTCGCCATTGTTAACTGACTGACGAAATTCGCAATTTTTTTCTCGCGGCAAATTCATGAAATTCGCGGTTTTTCCTCGCGACTGACGGAACTCATAATTTTTTCGCAGCCTATCAATAAGATTTTCAGTTTTTTCGCGCACCATCAATAAAATTGATGTTTTTTCCATGCCCGACAACGAAATTTGAGCCTTTTACGAACGTGATCGACAAAATTCGCGATTTTTCTGTTCTCGACGAACGAAATTCGCAATTTTTTCGAGCCCGATCGAAAAACTCGGGATTTTTCCATTCCCGATCGGCGAAAATTTCGATTTTTTACGCGCGTTATCGACAAAATTCGCGATTTTTCCGTGCCCGATAAACAAAATTTGCGGTTTTTGCGCGCCTGATCGATAAAATTCGCGATTCTTAAATGGCTAACGAAATTTTCAATTTTTTCTGCAGCAAATTTACGAAATTCATGATTTTTTTCTTGCGACCTATGGGCAAAAATTGAAGTTTTTTCCAGATATAAATTAACGAAATTCGCGGGCCACACGCTAACCCATCGCGGGCCACAGGTTGTACATCCCTACTGTATATGTACATATACATACATAGAAATGGTGTATGTTACTTAATAGATTTTGTAATACGTTACTGATATCGTTTTTTGGGGTCAAAGGAATAAAAAATATATCTTCTAATATTCGCCATTAAATAAATAGTAGATAAAATTATTACTACTATTATTTAAATTAATTAGTAATTAGTAATTAAATTAGTAATTAGTTTATTTAGTTTTTCTCAGAATGCAAAATACACTTTCATTTTTGAGAAATAAACATTCATTTGGAGAAAGAACATATATTTGTATCACTGAATATAAAGATTTTTTTATAACATTTTTGTTTAGAATTTCATTATCGAATTCATTTTATATGTAGGAATATTTATATATATATATTCTATAATCAAATTGAAGCACAGTGTATTTCGTATGCAAAAATATGGTTTACAACAATTACGTTTTAGATATAATTTAGAATGAAGTAGAATTAAGCAATGTATAGTAAATTCATAATAAAGAAGTTGCTTCAAAAAAGCTTTACTTACGTAAGTTTCTGTAAGAAACCTTTGAAACTCATTTTTCTCAATGTCATATAACAAAAAGAAATAATCTTATACAATAATAAAGACTTTAAAGCAAAAATAACTTTATCATTAGATCTTATTAAACTTCAAGCAAGAAGATTTTCATAAGAACAAAATGAAATTGAAATAATCTACTATTGTTAGAACAATAGCGTGCAACAATGTTATTTGATACATAAAAATTAAAAACAGTTTTAACAATGCATTCAACAATGTATTAATTCTACAAAATTCGTTTCAACAATTAGGATATTTTCTTTTCTTTGTTGAAAAGATGTTTTTTGAGTTCACATTGTTTACCTCCTCACTCCAACCAAGGAGATTTTTACCAGAACAAAACTTAATTGTAAGCTTCTATCACTATTACAGCAATAATCTGTAGAACGATGATCCTTTATAATGAATATTAACTGTATTAACAAACATTTTGTACTATATTAAAACGTTTGAACGCATTTACATTTTTAAAAAGTCTTTGTTAGAAATGTTAATTAGCGTTTATAACGAAAAAATATACATTCGTGATGTGATTCTTTTAAAATACCCATAAAAGCAAAATAAAAAAAGAATTGACTCCATAAAAAATGAACATTCACTCCTGTGAAACAGTGACTGTTCACTCGTACCAGGGGTGAAAAAACGCACCCATTTAGCAAGAGTGAATAGTCACTCCTCCGAAAGAGAGATTATCCAACCCTGTTTAGAGTGAATATTCACTTCCCAGGAATGACTATTTATTCTTTCAGAGAGTCAAAAAATTCACTTTTGCTCAGAGTGAATAGACACCCTAAAGAGGCTCGGCATATTTCGACATTGCGATAGAGTGAATACTAATACTCCTTTTTATTTAGCGTGTAGTGCTTCAAGCAAGAAGATTTTTACTAGAGCAAACCTCAAATTTCAAAGGTCAATTTCAAATAGGATCGTTTTTCCGAAAAACTTTTTTCCCTTTATCGCAACGGTCCTTCAGAGCGCAATTTTAGCGGTTCTGATAAACCGAAAAACTTTCTTAAACCTCTCTTAATCGATGGTACAATCTATTTAAAAAAATATATGAATTTTAACGCTTTCAAATATACCGGCGAACGCAAGCCACTTCGCGCCTCACAGAGACGATATTTTTTCTTAATTATTAATAATCTTAAATATTTAAATATTTTTTCCAAACTAAAATGTGTGAAAATTTCGACAAAATCCAGTAAAAATCTGAGTGTTTCATCGCTGTTTCGCTCGCTTTCGGTTCGCAGAGACCCAAAAAATCAAATTACGCTGGAAATAAAATATCAAATAGTATATAATTTGAATTCAATATTTTTTCGCGATTTTTTTCATTTGAAAATATAAATTCAGACAAAATGGAGTAAAAGATACAAAATAATATTTAAAAAAAAGTGTTATTTTCTAAATAAAACCACATCTACTGTAATACAAGAAGCATACCGAAATCCCCTCACCTACTTAAAAAAAAAAAATAAATAAATAAAAAAAAAATAAAAAAAAAAATAAAAGAGTTTTCTTGGAATAGAATGTGGTTATTTCTGTTTAAATAACCCTTTAGTGTATGTACACTATGGATTGTTATATCATATTTTCTCTCAGAAATTTAATTGCTGTATTCTGTGTAAAATCATGACAAACCAATAGCGACGGGAAACATACTTTTCCATCATGAGAGCATTTCGTACATTTTTTTTATTGTTATGTATTTTAGCTTTTTTAGTACAGATCTTGACAGAAACTACTTTATTTATTCATTTAGTCAGTTTGGTTCCAAAACGTTCATTGGCGACTAATTTGCAGCGCATTCACTTATGTGTAGACATTTAGACCTATTGCGTAAACTTCCGTAATCAGATTCACTACCAAATGTCGTATTTTAGCAAGTGTGATTTTGTGTAATAGAGCGGTTTTTGTGCCATTTCTTTAAAAGTATGTACATTGACTTTAAACTATATCGTTTCCAGCAATGTTCCTGTTTGACGCCTATCTTTGTCCGTTGATTAGGTAATTGAAGATTAAATGTTTTACGTTAAATTATTTTTAATTTTTTGCATTCCAAAAAGCCCGAATGGATGAATTAATTTATTATTATTTTTTCTGATACGTTATGAAATAGAATAGCTAGGAATATGTTAATGTAAAAAAGAAAGAATATCTACTGATGAAGAGAAACACATGAAATTGAAAAGTTAAAATCTTCTATGTTTTGAACAGA